>CM059263.1:16445831-17645831 GCA_030347555.1 Lablab purpureus | reverse complement strand
ATTGTATTTGAGGTTGATTTTTGTTATTAATAATAGATACTTCACTTTTAATTTTATCATGATTGTCTTAAACATTTGTAATAAATAACATTAAAATCTTTTTTCAATAGTTCTTTATACATAGAAGTTTAGTTGATATTGTTTTAGTATAATTGATAACTTTAAAAAATATTTAATCAACATTTACCATTTAAATAATTCAATTAAATTTTTAAATATTTAAAATAAAATTTTGAAACACTTATTAATGTTTCAATTTACATAACTTATTGGGATATCCATATTCTGATCCATTGTTTGATGTTTTATCATGGTATGATACACCATCTAATCCTAAACGTAGTACAAAAGTTAAAATTGTCTATAAAACATATGATGAATGTCAACTATATAGACAATCTGATGAAGATCTTGTACAGACTCTCTAATGAAAACCCTTAATAGACCATCTGATAAACATCATCCAATTGAGGATGAAGATGGTTTGTTTGATAATGAAGATCATCTTTTTAATGAGGATCGTTTGTTTCATGAAAGTCAATGTTACTTTGAACATCATTTGTCTGACGAAAATTGTCTATCCAATCTTCATCAAACAAATGAAAAATGTGGAGAAAAGAGAAAGTAAGAAAGGGATTTCAACGGGTAAGAATGCATTGATGTTGAAAAATTGAAATCCAATTGCGAGTAACAAAACCTATCACCTACAAACAACCCTTTGTGCGATGAAAAAATGAGGGATTTCAATAGAAAGAAGAATGCATAGATGGAAAAAAAAGGAAAAAACTTACTAAAAGCATGATAGTTCTTCAAGTTCAATAAAAACATAATATGAAAGTTCATCTGCAAGCTGATTCAGTGTTCGCGCCCAGAAGAAAACAAATTGAAGCAGGGAGAAGAGGAAGAAGAGAATAAAACCTAGCTAGTGATTAAATTTTAGAATTTAGTGTTTGCACCCAGAAAAAAAGAATTTGAAGTAGGGACACAATAGAAATACGTTGCTTACTTTCCAATTTTCTTAACCTGCATCTTCAATCGCAAACTTGTTGCTTTACTTTACTAATCTTCTTCAACTCACTGCTTCAATCACAAAGGAAATGGGTATGAAGTAAATGGAGGTCCAGTAAATAAAGACATCGAAGCAAGGGAAAGCTTCTACTGCCTCCATACCATAACGTCCACCAACAAACAGTAAAACAGTACGGACGTCTTAGAGCTGAAAAAGAAGTGGGAAATAGAAAACCTACGAAATGACCAAAAAATCTATGTTTGAGATACGTAACACACATGTGTAATACATTAATTTCATAGTGAAAAATGACCAAAAAACCTGTATTTAAAATAGGTGTCAGCGAAATCAACATGGACATTTGGTATTTTTCCTAATAGATTATTTTCTTATATTTATAGTAGATTTGCTTAAGTATTAGATCATTAGTTCCACCTCAACGTGTGTCTATAGTACGTAGGATCAAATTAGTATTTTTACTATACAATAATTAAAAAAATATAGTTTTTTCCAAATTGACGTTGAGACGAATTAAAATATAGTTCAATTTTTTAAAATGTAATTAATAAGTAATTTTAATATAAATATAATATTTTGTTAGTCAAGATATTATTGGATAAGCTAAAAAGTTTTATTTTTAACATTTAAAAATTATACCGTTTTTAGAATATATCACATTAACTTGAGCTGAGACGATTTAAAATATAATTCAAACTTGTTTTTGTACATCGAGCCTTTGCCAAATCTAAAACTATATTTCAGAATCTAAAACTATAATATAAAAGAATAAAATATCAACACGTATCATTGTTAATCTAAATATGTATTTCAGAATCCTTAATTTAAATATAAAAATTTAAAATATAATTTAAATCACGTAATCTGAAATGAATTTTAGATTCCATAAATGTTTTTGAATGGTATATTTTATAATTTAAAATATTGTTTCAAAAATTATTTGATGTGGATATAACTTTGAAAGATTTGTTGGGTAAGACCGGCAATATTTAAATACTAAATTTGAAAATAAATAATCAATGATGTCTATCTAATGTTATTATAGTTCGTATTAAAATTCAATTATTCAAAATTTTCTGTTTTGGTTTCTAATTTTCTCTTAAGATAATTTTTTTTTTTCTAAGATAAAAGATTATTTGATCGGTAGTTTCTTCCTATATTAGAACTATAAGAAACTCGTGAAGAGTATAATTTATTTACTTGATCAAAATCTTAAATGGGTAAGTAGTTTAAAAAATTTTTGGTGTTGAAATTGTTTATTCTCTTTTCTATTTTAGTTGGATTTAAGAGAAACTGATGTTTGTTTGTTGTATATTTAGAGCTTATCGGAACTAGTAGAGGTGCAATGCAAGTTTGAAATGTTGTGCTTCAATCCAAGTAAGAAGAGTTAACATTATACACTTAAACTAAATACTAGTGATTGAATGATGAGTTGAAAATATGTTGGTTGGTTGATATTTCGAGATGTCTTAACAAATGGATGATAAAATAAGATAATATAATTGTTATACTGCATTGATGATAGCCTATGTATGCATGAGATCACTATAGAATTGTAAGAAATGTAGAATTGTGATTGGTTGAGTTGAATATGGCAACTCTTGACCCGTACATCACTCACGTAGGTCGCTCAAGTAATAGTACGACGATGGGTAATCCTTACTTCCATCGCCATTGGTTGCTTAAGCGATGGATTGGTCACTTGAGTGACGGGTGACTTCGCTTAAGCAATGATGGTAGCTCGAGCAAGAGAGATGTCGAGGTTATTCTCTCTCCACTAGAGCTACATCACTCATGCAACATGTTGATCGCACAAGCAATGAGATGGGTTTGAGAGGGGCTGCTCTCTGCCTCAATGTCTCTCAAACGACATGTTGGTCGCCCAAGGGACAAAGAGGTATGGGAAAAGGGTTTCTCTCGGTTTTAATAGCGCTTAGGCGACATGATAACTCAAGTGATAAGACAAACTTGGACTTGGGGTGCTCTTGCCCTTAATATTGCTCAGACGATGGGTGTTGCTCAAGCGATACGAGGGTGGGTTTATATGATCTATGGTTGCTCAAGCGATAGGAATATGATGATGTGTGTAATTTTGGGAATTAAATGATATTCTATGATGTGATGATGATGAAGGTATAATCATATGCATGTGTAGATAATCCTGTGTTTTATATACATATATGTTGTTGTTGAATTGTATGTTGTTGGTGATGCATGTTGTTAGCCTATTTAGGGAATAAGTGGTTGTTGATATAGCTCACAGTAGGGTATATGGCAGTGACATTCTCACTTGTGAAGATTAAAGCCCTTGATAGGCGATTGATGTGGCCCTTTATGAGTGGTGTTGATGGTCCTTTTGGGATGTTAGTACATTACCCAAGATGGTATTGTACGTTAGATGGTGGTGGTAAACATCATAGCTCATGGATAAGAGGTATCCCTACTTTACTAATTTAGACTGGATATCAAGGTGAGGCTTACATCAGGCTTGCGAAGTAGATATACACCTAACTCTTGATAGTAGGTGCTTTGTGCCACCTTTACCCTGGGAACCTTACCTAGTCCATGCTAAGGGTCAAGTGTTAGCCTTTGGTGGGACTTGTTTACCGTTAATACACTCTTCCAGAAGACACCTTTTATTTAGTCATGAGGGATTGGTGACTAAATATGAGGTTTGTAGTGTCATTAAGTTGATTTCCATGCTTGGTGTGAATGCATGATTGATGAATGAATTGTATGATGTTTATGATGTTAATCTAAAGATGAAAAAGGATCTTTAGAAATATCTAAAGGATAATTGTTTTGATGATGATGGTTCTAAAAGAAGAAGATGGACCTTCATAATTGAAGTGTTGGGGTCTTGAAGTCTTGTGAAAGCTTTAATCTTGTAGTTTTGTGTATATGTTTGATTGTAATAGTTAGGAATCTTGTTGAGGATCACAACATGCACTAAACTATCCTTAAACTTTGAAAAAGCCTTTTGTTTTTTGTAAAAAACTTTTAACGTTGAAATAATCGATTATCCCTTGGAATAATTGATTATCATACTTAAAATAATCGATTATCTTGCGACATAATTGATTACCATCAACAAACTTTTAGTTTTCAAATACTCTCTAGAATAATCGATTATTCTGAATGTTTTTGCGAAAACCTTTTCATATTCTACAGAACCTTGCACCCTTTTTTGCCTATAAATACAAAAGGGGTCAGAGCTTTCAAAAATAACCTAAAGAGATCAAAGTGAAAGTTGCTCTATTGCTAGTGTTCAAACTTGCTTCATCCTTTGTGGTTATTCAAAGGAGGTGTTCATCTTTTGAGGTTTTCAAAAGAGGTGTTGTTATCATCCTTTGTGGTTATTCAAAGGAGGTGTTTTCATTCCTTGTGGTGTTCCAGGAAGGTGTTGTTCATCTCTTGTGTTTTCAAGAGAGGTGTTGTTTCATCCTTTGTTCTGTACAAAGGAGGTGTCTTGTCAATCTTTTTGCTATCTTTCTCATTCCGCTGCAGTGTAAGTTTGTAAACTTTATTATTAAGATAGTTAGTAGAAATCACTCTCTATTGAGGTGATAAGTCACTGAACGTAGGATCTACTTTGATACAAACTAGTATAAATACTTTGTGTATTTTTCTTTATCTCTACTCTCTTTATATTTAGCTTATTTATGCTCTTATATATTTTGTACTCTGATTTTTTATAAAGCAGAAACTTAAATTTATATTGGGGTTATTGTTAAACTTTGTTTTAACAAGATTAAATTTGAAAAAGGTTTAATTTTTATTAATAAACCAATTTATCCCCTTCTTGTTTTATTTTACCTGTCCTATTATTCTAACAGTTGGTATCAGAGCTAGTTTTTCTATTGTTATTTCAAAACAGATCATGGCAGGTCAAAATGAAACTTTTGCTGAAGGTGCTTCTATTAACAAACCTCCTCTTTTTGCTGGAGAAAATTATCTTTTTTGGAAAGTTAGGATGCAAATATTTTTTAAGTCTATTTTTGGGATGTTGTTGTAAATGGTCCTTTTATTCCTATGATTGGTCAAAAACCAAAGGAGTTATTTACTTGGACTGTAGAAGAAAACAGACGGACTCAATATGATGTAAGAGCTAGAAATATAATTTTTTCTGCACTAACAACTCTTGATGCGTTTTACAGGATCTCTGTATGTAAGATTGAAAAAGGCATGTGGGACATGCTGGCTGTCACACATGATGGAACAAATGATGTGAAACGGTCCAGGAAGAACACTCCCATCCAACAGTATAAGATGTTCAGTATGCAACAGGAAAAAAATATTTATGATGTGCAAAAATGCTTTACGCACATCGTAAACCACCTTGTCGGTCTCGGTAAGTCTTTCAATATTGATGAGTTAAATATGAAAATTTTAAAATCTTTGAACAGGTTATGGCAACCTAAAGTTACTGCCATCATGGAATCACAAAATCTTGAGAACATGTCCATGGTAGCTCTGTTTGGAAAGCTTAGAGAGCATGAACTTGAGTTAGGAAGACTAACTGAAGAATAACATGAAAGGCAAAGGAGAAATATAGCCTTCAAATATGAAATTTCTAAAGAGTAGAGTCATGGGAAGAAGATGACTCTGATTGTGCAAACATGGAACTTATGTTGAAGAAATTCATTAAGTTCATGAAAAACAAAAGTAGGAGTCATCATAAAGAGTTCAAAAATGATAACCATGCTCCTGCTTTAAATTACAAATGTTATGGATGTGGAAAGAAGGGTCACATCAAAACAGACAACCCAAATCTAAAGAAAGGAGACAATAAAAGGGATATGAGAGTCATGAAAAAAGAAGAAAGTCAATTTTGATGTTGACTTAAGCTCTTTTTCAAGGTCAAGTGAATTTGATGAAGAAGTAAATCTTTGTTTTATGGCACAAAGTGAGTCTTCATGTAGTAAGGTCAGTAATTCTAGTTTTTCAAATGATTATGATGAATTATTTTATGCTTTTCAAGAACTTTGTGCTGAATCTAAAAAGCTTTCAACTTTGCATAACAAGCTAAAAATTGAATATAAAGCTCTTGAAGAAAAAGTTGAAATTTTAGAAAAAGAAAAAAATGTTTTAAAAAAAAAGAAAAAGTTGAAAATGTTGAGTGTAAAAATTGCAAGATATTTGAAAATAAAATTATTTGTCTTGAAAACTCCCTTGCAAAAATTACTGATGAAAATTTATCTAGTTTAGACAAACAAGAAATTGTTGATTATGCAAACTGTAAAGTTTGTGAAACAAAAATTTCTAAACTTGAAAAATCTGTTAAAATTTTTTCTAAAAGTAAAAATAAATTGAATGATGCTTCTTGTTCAAAGAAGAATTTTTTTCAAAACAAACAGTTAAAAATAAATTTTCTCATAGGCAAAACCCTCTTAGAGGTGAAACATCCTCTAGGCCTATGATTCTTACTTGTTTTACTGTTTAAAGAAGGGACACTCTTCAAGCAAGTGAAAAATCAAGCATTTTGGTGTCCCTAAAGGAAGATATATTTGGGTTCCAAAATTAAAGTAATTTTTCTTCTAACCACAAAGGATCCAAACAAGTTTTTGGGGACCAAAGCTTCTCTCATTTATTTTGCAGGCTGTCTCAAAAGCGAGGATGTCTCTTGGTAACTTCATAACAATTTTAGAAGAGAACTTGCTTATTTAATGAAGGAGGAGTCTTTGAGATGTCTTGATTTGAGGGGAGACCTAAAGAAAAATTGGTGAAGTTTTGCTGTTGGGGAACAATTTTTTCTCTCCTTGTGTCATATTTTTATTATCTACTCCTAAAATGATGTAGCTACAATGTTTGCCTCTGCTTACATATTCTATTTTGAAGACTGCATCTATTTAGTGGGAGCTTTTAAATTAAAAGGGAGATATTTGAATTTTTTTTTTGGTTATGAAATATACTCTCTTAATGTGTTTACTTTCCCTCTAAAAATCTCTTTATGCTTCTGTTGTTTGCTCTCTATATTTTTTTATATATAAGTAGGGAAAACATTTTATTAAGAGGAAGTATTGTTTCTTTCAAATTGGGGAAGCTTTTTGATTTTCATTTTGCTTTTTTGATCTTATAAAAAATTAGGGGAGAAAAATTAGACTTTTGCATGCTTATTTTTGCTAATTATCTATTTGCTTAAGATGAACATATACAGGTTGCACAAGTCTTCAAGAATTTTTATCATCATCAAAAGGGGGAGATTGTTAATCTAAAGATGAAGAAGGATCTTTAGAAATATCTAAAGGATAATTGTTTTGATGATGATGATGACTCTAAAAGAAGAAGATGGACCTTCATGATTGAAGTCTTGGGATCCTAAAGTCTTGTGGAAGCTTTTAATCTTATAGTTTTGTGTGTACATTTAATTGTAATAGTTAGGAATCATGTTGAAGATCACAACATGCACTAAACTCTCCTTAAACTTTGAAAAAGTCTTTTGTTTTTCGTAAAAAGCTTTTAACGTTGAAATAATCGATTATCCCCTAGAATAACCGATTATCATACTTAAAATAATCGATTATCTTGTGAAATAATCGATTATCATCAGCAAAATTTTATTTTCCAAATACTCTCTGGAATAATTGATTATCCCAAGTAATAATCGATTATTTTGAACGTTTTTGCGAAAACTTTTTCATAGTCTACAGAACCTTGTGCCCCTCTTTTCCTATAAACATAAAAGGGGTCAGATCTTTTAAGAATAACCTAGAGAGATCAAAGTAAAAGGTGGTCTACTACTAGTGTTCAAACACTTGCTTCATCCTTTGTGGTTATTTAAAGGAGGTGTTCATCTTTTGAGATTTTCAAAGAGGTGTTGTTATCGTCCTTTGTGGTTATTCAAAGGAGGTGTTTTCATTCCTTGTTGTGACACCCCAATTTTTTTATGAGATTAATTAAATATTTTTAGGAAATTTCAAGATTTTTAATTTAATTAATATATATATATTTATTTAATTTTAATATATATTATTCATGTTCATAAATATAAAATAATTAATTTTAGAATATAAGGTCTTATTTAAATAAACATTAATTTAAATAAACATTAAAGTCTTAGGTTATTTAGAATACCAACACTTTGAGAGATAGGAAGACTGCTACGGTAAAACTACTGTTTCACAACCGTTGGATCGGGCTGGAAATTTAACAGGGGATTCGCCACATCTAGTTCTTGATTAGGACCGGTTGGATTGTTGATACGAAATCTGAATAGAGAGATATTCAATTCGTGCAGTAGCTATGATTTGGGATTTTCATCTTCTTTGTTCTCTATTTAACAAGGGAGAAGAGAAGAGCAAGAGAGAAATTTTAGAGTATTGGGAGCACCATCTGCACATAAAAAAAGGTAAGGGGGAACTCGCTTTGGAGTGTGGGATATCTGTTGGGTAGTGGAATTGACCCCAATTCCTTAATTTGGGTGTGTTCTTGAAAGAGGAGTTTTCCTCTTTCATATCTGTTTGATTCCTAATTACTCTTGTATGTTCTTTATGAAGTGAATTGAAGAATAATATGTATAATTTATTAATTTGATAATATTTTGATTGTTTGGCTCAATTCATTATTTTAGGTGTGTTCTTGAAAGAGGGGTTTTCCTTTTTCATCTCTGTTTGATTCCTAGTTACTCTTATAGGCTCTTTATGATGTGAATTAAAGAATAATATGTATAATTTCTTAATTTGATGATATTGTGATTGCTTTGGAGCACCTTTACGATTCTTGTGATCTATGAAGGGGATGAGTTAAGGGTGATATAGTTTTAATGATGAATGAAAGATAATGTGTGTTAATTAAATATTATTATATTGTTTTATCCATTGATTATGATAAGAGTCATGTTAAGTGATTGTTACTATAAACGTGAACTTATGTGAAAGAAAATGCGTATGAGTGTATAAGAAGTCTTTGGACTTATGTGAACATGCATCATTAACGTGAAATCATAACGTAAGATCATTGTATATCATTTTTGCGGTCAAGTGTGATATGATATTGGCACCACATGCATCATAATGTGAGATCATTGTGTATTGCTTTTGCGGTCAAGTGTGATATGATATTGGTGCCACATGCATCATAATGTGAGATCATAACGTGAGATCATTATGTATCACTATCGCGCTCAAGTGTAATATGTGATTGGCACCACATGCATTCATCATCATAGTGTATATACGGGTACCACATGCATTGCATATGATGAAATTACGATATGGAAATGTTGAGCTTATGGATGATTCCTATTGAAGTTAAATTAATTTTTTTCTCATGTTTGGATATGGTTAAGTATTGATTAATTGTTTGTTGTGTGAAACTATCCTGCAGTGTCTTTACACCGCAGCCTAAGTGAGATATTTCTCACTCCCTTTGTTTCCTTGTCGTGTTTTTCCTTTCGTATTGCAGGTGATCTCCAGTTTGATGTTGGTGATTTTAGTGGTGAAGTTTAATGTTCATAGGACTGCTCTGATAGGATATGTGACACCGGGATAGGACTAGAAAGTTAGAACTTTTGTTTGTTTATTTTTAATTAATATTTTCGTTGGTTTATCTTACATAATGTAATGTTATTAGTGAATGTGAATCCTTTACCCTATGTACACTATTATTATACATTTTATTAATTATGAGGTTACTTATAAAATGTGTTACTTTTATTGTCATGATATATGATGTGGGGTAGAGGGTGTCACACTTGTGGTGTTCAAGGAAGGTGTTGTTCATCTCTTGTGTTTTCAAGAGAAGTATTGTTTCATCCTTTGTTCTACACAAAGGAGGTATCTTATTAATCTTCCTGCTATATTTTTTCATTTCGCTGCACTGTAAGTTTGTAAACTTTTGTTATTAAGATAGTTAGTAGAAATCACTTTCTGTTGAGGTGATAAGTCATTTGACATAGGATCTGCTTTAATACGAACTAGTATAAATACTCTGTGTATTTTTTCTTTATCTCTACTCTCTTTACATTCAACTTATTTATGCTCTTATATATTTTGTACTCTGATTTTTATAAAGCAGAAACTTAAATTTATATTAGGATTTTTGTTAAACTCTGTTTGAACAAGATTAAATTAGAAAAAGGTTTAATTTTTATTAATAAACCAATTTATCCCTTTCTTGTTTTATTTTACCTGTCATATTATTCTAGTTTTATGTTAGTTCACCATGTTGTTTAAACAGGTGACACTTAGAGTTGTCAAAATAGGTGGTACAACCTAATTAGAGGGCCAAGGTAAAAAAAATTGACAACCTAGTCTAGACTTTATTTTTAAAATGGGCAAAATTTTTTTTTCTTAGAATGAACTAATTACCTAATGGATCAATGAGTCATTTTTAACCTAATTAAAAATTGGGTTACAAATTCGATCAGACTAAAAGAGACCTATTATTAGTTAAGCAATTATTTTTTAAGTCTGGTTTGACTTAAATCATATGTGTTACCTATAAATTAGATTCATTTTAATATAATTGTATTTCAAAGTATAATTTTTTTTTATGTATTTTGAGAATCTATAATCTAATTGTGTAATTTATATATATATATATATATATAAAAGTAGTATGATAATTTTATATAAAAATTTCGAGACCATACATGTTCTAAATAATCAAAACTGTAAATCATCATTAAGATAATATAGTGTTTTGGAAACAGTAAATATATAATGTATTTTTGGGTAGATTGTTATAAAACCTATCTGCGCATATAATCCGGAAGGTATTAAAATATTTGGAAAGAAATGAATTTTTATTTAAATAATAGACAAATATGTTTTAATAAAAGAAAGTCCCATTTTTCTTCACTTGTTTTCTCTGCAAATTTGTGAGGCCCAATTTATATCTTCAAAATTGATGACAAGGAATGCGAATCTAACCATTACAATGATATTTATGTTTAGGAGGTAATTAATATTCTTCATGCATCTGATAGAATATTTGCTTTATTTTCTATTTTCATTCCCGTTAATTTTATGTTTCCTTTTACCATTTAGCTCCTTCAAGTTAGAAATTATACTTTGGAACGTAAATAATAGATATAAAATAGGCGTTTCGGTTTTTAATATATAATTGATTTTTTTTAAAATTGCTCTCTACAAAAATTAACCTTTTACTTTAAGTCTTTTGTGTTTTCTAAATAAGTTTTACTATCACGATCCTATTGTAACTCAAATATTTCTTGAATTAGTAAAAAAAGTAAATATAGTAATAATAGAAATAAAATAAAAATAAATATCTTTTGAAAAGTTAAATCAAAATTTTATAATTTATTAGATAGTTAATTTTTTTTCAAATTACATAGTATTCAAAACATATATTAAAAACTTCAAACTTATTCAACTCACGAAACATTTAATTCGATAGGTTTTAATCATTACACTATGGATATGTGTACTGTGTTGTGGTTTATTCCATTGTCATCTTTGTTAAATAATTAAAAAAACAGAAAAAATTATAATAACCCCTAAATTACATTAATAACATTAAATCTTATACCTTTTAATACAATATTTGAATTTTAATTCTTTTAACTATTACACAAACAATCCTTAACTCTTGATATTTTTTTAATCAAGAATAAAAATACTAAAGTATCTTTTTAGTGGTTTAAACTTAACTAGGTCAGCATTACATGGTAATTTTATTTTGAATTAACCTCTATTTGAATAAAAAAAATTCAAGAAATTTGAAAAAATTGAAATGTAACGAATTTGAATTAAATTCTTTTTAATTTTTAAATTTTTTTAGACAATAGAATTAAAATATTTTATATTTCCATTTTATTTTCCGATAAAATTCAATTTTTTTAAATGTTAAATTTTAAAATTAAACTTTATAAATTAAATATTAAAATATTTAATAATTCAATTTTTTAATATATGTATGTATGTATACCTACATAAATCAGCTCAAAGTGAGTCTAACTCGACTCGATCCAATATGGATTTGATTATATTTGATTTGACATAGGTTTCGAAACCTGACTCGACTATACATTGGGTTGGTCATACTTAACTTGAACTGAGATGGACTCGAATCGATTTGACTTGATGCAGGTCCAACTCAACTCAACCTCACGTGAGTTTGTCTCGACTTTATGACATATGTTCAATTCAATTTGATGCAATGTGGGCGTAACTCAACTCGGTCTAAGGTGAGCCTGATTTAATTTGGTCTGAGATAAGTCTGACTGGATTCGACCTAATGTGAGTCCAACTTGATTCATTTCAACATGGGTTAGACTTAACTCGACTCGACTTGTCTCAACATGGACTAACTCAGTCCTAAGTGAGCTTGACTCGACTTAACTCAAGATAGACCTAACTCGACTTTGCTTGACGTAGGCTTAACTCTACATGGGTCCAACTTAGCTCGACGCAGGCATGACTCAACTCAGCATGACGTGAACCCAATCAACCTTGATTTGTCGTGGACGCAGTCCAACTTGGAGCTAGTTCGACCTTGTCCCAACCCGACTTGACCTAATTTGACTTGGGTCTAACCCAACCTTGTCTATACTAACTTGAAACTGACATAGTCAGACCTAGGCCATATATGGTAGTGGAATTTCAATTTCCTCATTTTTCAAGTGAATTTCAAATGATATTGTTTTAATTATTTGAAATACCTCCTCAAAATTCCTAAAATTTAATTTTCTTCTAATTTTCTTATCTAAACAAATAATTTATTCCAAAAAAATTCAAATTTATTAAATGAAGGATTAAATATTTTTTAGTCCCTAAATTATTACTCAAAATTTTGTTTCGTATCTGAGACAAACTTTGAACCTATTTTGTCCTTATAATTTATAAATTGGTGTAATGTTCCTTAATGACAAATTAAAACGTCCTTAAGAAGAGGAATAAAAGAGGGAGAATAGAGATAACGAAAGAACAGACTTCAAAGGCAAATGATGATAGTGTGAGAAACTATGGAGATGACAAATAAAGAGATGACAAAGAATTCTAACTCATCATCGATGATCGTTTATACTAGTTTATAAAGTATAAAAACAAAATAGGTACAAAGTTTACTATAAAAACAAAACAATTTTAACAAATAGTTTAAGAACTAAAAATATATTTAACTTTTAAATAAATAAATTACTCTCTTAAATTGCCTTCACTGCTACAAGAATACGAATTAACGTCGCAGTTTTAAGTCGGTTAAAATACAAACGACGTAGAAGGGATTTTAAAGGGGTTTTAACGTCGGGTATGGGAATAACCGACGTCGAAAGTGTGGGAGACACACTTTCAACGTCGGTTCATTAAGAACCGACGTTGAATGTCATACATTCCACGTCGGTCCTGAATGAACCGACGTTGAAAGTGTGTCTCCCACACTTTCAACGTCGGTTATTCCCATAACCGACGTTAAAACCCCTTTATATACACAACCCGCGCCCTCTTTTTCCTCACTTTTCGTTCTTCGTTTTCGAGTTTCGCTGTCGCCGCACTGATTTTTCTGGTTTTCCCTGCTGCCGCGAACGCCCTTCCTTCCGAGACGCCGCCTGCTTGCCGGTGCGCCGCACTGCTTGCCAGCTGCGCCGCCGCTAAGCTCCTCAGTACTCGAATCCGGCATTGCGAATCGCGCCGCTACCTTGGCCGCGTGGTTTCCTTCGTTGTGTCAGCTGCCGCCGCCGTGCCGCTGCTGCTCGCCCTCGCCATCTGCCGCTGCCATCTGCGTGCCCTCGCCGCCGCGAACCGCGCTGCGAGGTTTCATTTTGTGGGTCCATTGCCAGGTTAGTGGGTTTTTATTATTTTTTGTTTTGTAGATAGTGTTTGTATGATTAGGTTATTGAGATGTAGATGAATGTTCTGATTATCTGGTGTGCCCATGGGGCTTTATTTGATGTTGTTTATGTATTTGATGTTGTGTAAAAATTTGGATTTAGTCAAATAAAAGAGGAAACTCTGCTGAAATTTCGTTAGAATGAGTTTGTCTCTCTTATAGAGCAAAGTCTACTAAATGATAATTTTTATTATAGTAATCAATGATATTAAATTCATTGATGACCAATAAGTTTTTGATTAACTCTTAATTGTAGTGTAAAATTCGAAAATGAATCGAAGTTGGATGAATGCAAGTCGTATATCAGAAGAGTATGAGAATGGAGTTGAACAATTTTTGAGTTTTGCTGAACGAAATGGTCTAAAGATGAATGGAAAATTTTATTGTCCCTGTGTTAAGTGTGTTAATGGAAGAGTTCAAACAGTAGATATAATACGAGAACATCTAATCTGTGAGGGTATCATGAAAAATTATACTACATGGATATGGCACGGTGAACTTATTGATATTCCAATAGTATCACAACCTGTGGAGGAGGAGGATGTGTGTATGGAAGATCGAATAGAGGATATGCTTCGTGATGTGGGTCAGGAGAGCTTTCTTCAAGCACATGCACCTGTATATGATAAATTGAAGACCGATTCAGAGACGGCTTTGTATCCTGGGTGTACAACTTTCACTCGATTGTCTTCTGTATTAAGATTGGTGAATTTGAAGGCAAAGTTTGGTTGGAGTGATAAAAGTTTCAATGAATTGTTAGAACTTTTGAAAGAGATGCTTCCAGATGAAAACACATTGCCTAACCGTATGTATGAAGCAAAGAAGATACTTTGTCCAATGGGTTTAGAATATAAAAAGATACACGCTTGTCCTAATGACTGTATTTTATACGAGAAAGAGTTTGAATGTCTTGACAAGTGTCCAAAATGTGGTGTATCACGTTACAAAGTCAAGGATGGTGATGGTGATGGTGAAGATAGTCATAAAAGGGTTCTCCTGCAAAGGTTATATGGTATCTTCCAATAATTCCAAGGTTTAAGCGATTGTTTGCTAATGAAGAAGATTCAAAAAATCTCACATGGCATTCGAGTTGCAAAGAAACGAGATGGACAACTCGACATCCGGCTGATTCTCCACGAGTGGAAGAAAATTGACCGTCTATTTCCAAGTTTTGGTAGTGATGCAAGAAACCTTAGACTTGGACTAGCTACAGATGGAATGAATCCTTTTGGTAACTTAAGCACTAACCACAGTTCATGGCCAGTTTTATTGGTGATCTACAATCTTCCACATTGGTTGTGCATGAAGCGGAAATATGTTATGCTATCTATGATGATTGCAGGTCCAAGACAGCCAGGAAATGACATAGATGTTTATTTAAGTCCTTTGATAGATGACTTAAGATTGTTGTGGGAGGAAGGAGTAGAGGTGTTTGATGCAAATCGACAGGAGAATTTCAAGTTACATGCAATGATATTTTGTACCATAAATGACTTTCCAGCATATGGTAACTTGAGTGGATACAGTGTCAAGGGTCATCATGCGTGTCCTATTTGTCAAGAAGATACAAGTTATCTGCAATTGAAACATGGGAAGAAGACAATTTATAATAAACACAGAAAATTCTTTCCAGTTAACCACCCATACCGAAGATTGAAGAAAGCGTTTAACGTTGCCAGGAGGATGAAATTGCTAAGTCACCGTTAACAGGTGAGGAAGTTTATGATCGCGTGAAAAACATAAATGTTGAATTTGGAAAGACCCAAAAGAAATCTACTGACAGAAGCAAGTGGAAGAAGAGATCAATTTTTTTTGAACTTCCATATTGGTGTCATTTAGATGTACGTCACTGTATTGATGTGATGCATGTTGAGAAGAATGTGTGTGATAGTCTAATTGGCACACTTTTGAACATCAAAGGTAAGACAAAGGATGGAGTGAATACTCGTCAAGATCTTTGTGAATTGGGAATACGTCCGGAATTGCATCCAAGATGTGAAGGCAAGAGAACATATCTTCCACCAGCATGTCACACTTTATCCAAAAAAGAGAAGACTAGTCTTTGTCGGTGCCTTCGGAGTATTAAAGTTCCACAAGGATACTCTTCAAATATTAAGAGTCTTGTGTCAATGAAAGATCTTAAACTAGTTGGGTTAAAGTCACATGACTGTCACGTTACGATGCAACAACTCTTACCCGTAGCTATACGTGGCATACTCCGAAGAATGTGAGAAATGCAATTATGCGTCTATGTTTTTTCTTCAACTCTATATGCGCGAAAGTAATTGACGAAAAATCATTAGATCAATTGGAAAATGAGGCAGCAATTATACTATGTCAATTGGAGATGTATTTTCCTCCATCATTTTTGATATTATGGTTCACTTAATTGTACATCTTGTAAGAGAGATACGGTTATGTGGCCCGATTTATTTGCGGTGGATGTATCCAATTGAGCGATACATGAAGATCTTCAAAGGGTATACTAAGAATCCATACAGACCCAAAGCTTCTATAGTTGAAAGGTATATTGCAGAAGAAGCTACAGAGTTTTGTTCAGAATACTTGGCAAAAGCACAAGCCGTGGGTGTTCCTACAAGTCGACATGATGATAGGATAAATGGAAAGGGTACTCGTGGTATAAAAGTTCAAGCAAAGGATATTACTGAGTTGAGTCAGGCACACTTGTATATTTTGAATAATACAGATGAAGTTCTTCCTTACATATCTGCTCATCAATCAATGTTGAGGACCCAAAACCCCAAAATGGGTGAACGGTTGTTAGTGAAGGAGCATAACAACAAGTTTATCAGTTGGTTTAGAAGCCAAATTTTTTCAGATCAGCATGCATCTGATACATTGAAATGGCTAGCTCATGGACCAAAACATAACGTCATCACTTGGACTGGGTATGACATTAATAGATATTCCTTCTACACAAAGTCACAAGATGACAATAGCACAGTTCAAAATAGTGGAGTGTCTATTGAGGCCACATCCATGCACTTTTCTAGTTCAAAGGATAAAAACCCCATCATGGCATCCATAAGTTACTTTGGAGTGATTGAGGAAATTTGGGAGGTTGACTACAGTAAATTTAGAGTTCCTCTATTTAAATGTGTTTGTGTCGATAGCAATACCGGTGTTCAATTTGACGAAATGGGTTTTACTATGATAGACCTTAAGAAGCTAGGTCATAAGGAAGAACCATTCATCATGGCATATCAGGCAAAACAAGTTTTTTATGTCACCGACCCATGTAATGATAGGTGGTCTGTGGTCCTTCAAGACAAAGGGATTGATGTCAACTGTGAAAATGAAGACGAGTCAGATGATTTCATTGTCATTCCCAATTTACCACGACTGCCTAGTAGTATTCAAGATGTACAAGAGGATGTGGTCTATGCAACTCGTAATGATCATGATGAAGGGATATGGGAAAATTTAGTTGTCTAAGTATGTTTCTACTTAAAATTCTTTATGTATTTGTTTTATGTTTGTGTATTTAAGATTTATAAATTATATTGTTTTATATTTTCTTTACAGACACATGGCATCTCCTTCACCATCACCTCCTTCCTCACCTCCCTCATCTCCTCCACCACCTCGTCCACCAAAGAAAACCAGACAAGCAACACGATTACTGAGCTTGACAGCCAGACACATGACAGGAGAGAAGCTCAGTGTGTCTGTTGATCCACACACTGGGAAGGTGTCTGGCCCGCATCATACCCAGTTCAGCAGCTACTTGGGTACCGTGGCACGAGAGAAGGTAATTCTAAGTTTATATTTGAAGTTTTTTACATATTTACATATAATTCTTCTTTTCATCTAACTAATGATTATGTTTTAGATATCTATTTTGCATCCAGACTGGGATAGTGTTGACGAGACGGTGAAGAATCTGATTTGGCGGGACATTCGGTAAGTTTAAATTTATTCAATTGTCTTTTCTTGAATATTGATTTTTAATTTTGATGCTAATTATGTTTTATTTTTACGAAGTATTTTGATATTGAAAACTCCAAGGCGGTTAAGAAGAAGATTATGTCCACCATTGCAAAAATGTGGAGGCAGTTCAAGTCCACATTAACTACGAAATGGGTGTATGCTGAGGATGTCGTTAGCAAGGGACTTACTCCTTGCCAACGATATGGCATATCCGAGGAGGAGTGGAGGAAATTTGTAGAGATTAGGGCGGCCCAGAGTGGGAGGTATAAATTAATTTAAATTTATTAACTTATTGTATTATATTCTAATATCAATTATTTTTCGGGAGAAAAGATTAAAGGCGAAGGAGGTTCAAAGAAGAATTTGACCCCCCACGTCCTGTCTCGTGGGGGGTATGATCTCTTGTCTCAGAGAATGATGTACGAGAAGGCTGCACTCAGAGAACAAGAAGCAGCCAGTTCTGGTATAAGCCAGGATGATCTCCCCCCACCATCTCCTCCTAAACGTCATCAAACTTGGAAGAGAGCTCGTCAAAAGCCTTCCGGTGGGATGACATCTGAGGAGGCTCAATATATAGCAGATAGGATTGTAAGTTACTTTTCTTTTTAACCCTAATATGATTAATTTGTTACACTTGTATATTATATATATATAATGTGTTAAATTTATTGTAGGATTCCTTGGAGGAGCAGTGTACACAGGGAACTTTCGTTCCATATGGTCGTCAGGATATACTGACCACTGCTATTGGTAAAGATGAACACCCCGGCCGTGTTCGGGGTGTGGGGACCAGTGTGGGTATTCGACATTATTTTGGGGCACCAGTGAAGAATACCCAGAGCTCAACAATTAATGAAGAAGAGTTGGAGAAGAAGCTCACGGCGAAGGCGACTACCGGTCATCGCAGCACGGGTTCGGGAGCGACTACTTAGCATGTTTCCGGACTTGGCGGTTAGGATGGCATCTTCCCACCAACACGCTCAACCATCTCCTCCATCTGTTGGCACAATGGGAAGTACTTCCGGTAATCCTGCTCCTATTCTAGCTTCTCACTGTTGCTTCTGCACTTGCACACTTTGCACCGATAGGTAAAATCGTTATTTATTTTTCATATATGTCTTCATTACAAATGTCTTCATATCATGCATCCACAGGTACATCTTTTGGGATGAAACAATGTGCCTTATTGGTGGAGGATGACTTGCTTGAACCAAGATTGGTGGCCCTTGGTTCGAGTTCGGGAAGAGGCTTCTACCATCCACGAGTGTGCCTTTGGCACTGGTTATTTGAAGTGGTGGTAGAAGAGATTCGAGATGCTTGATGCTCGAGTCCACGTGCCTCTCGATGAGGTACAAGTGGTGGGACGAGGCCCTTCACACGTTCATTGCTTAGCCCCAACATTTAGTGAGACAAGTTTCTAAAAGGTATGTAATTTTTATGTTAATGAGTTACGAAAATGTTATTTACTGTATTAAGTAGTATTGTTTTAAACATGTAGGATGTTCGGAAGCCTACAAGTCGTCTTGCTTCGAACATACTAAAGGAAAAGAAGCAGCTATCCAGAAAAATCCAATTGTCCGAGTTGATCAGGTGCCTCTGCGAGAATATTATGCGAACTCCTTTGAGATTATTTGGGATGCTACGAGATTTGGGATAAATAATGCAAGCTTCCCTCTCTACATTTCATATTCGACATCTCGGAGGTCACGTTGGGTGATAGGGATCTCAACATCTCTATTTTACAACTTTGGACAATGTAAGTACATATTTATTATTATAATTTCAATTTCATTATTTAATATATAACATGTTATTATTTTTCATTTTTAGGATGATGGATGAATTGGTGAGGAGCGAGGAGCTTCGGATGTGTATGGATTTTTGAGCCTCGGTCAATCCAAGCGACTGGAAATAGACGGGAGGAAGTCCAAAGATATATCCAAAATTGGATCCTCACCTCTAAAAGGCGAGATATATCTTGGAGCATATTTATTCCGAGTAAGTCAATATAAGTTCATTATTGTTTTTATTGTGATTGAATTATATTCTAAACATTTTATTTTTCAAGGCATCATTGGCAACTCTTCCTCATCGATCGTCCGAGAGAAGGCCAGTATCTTGGTTTTGTTCTTTGAATAAAAAACCGGATCTCGATTTAAAGAATATTTTGAATAGGTAAGTATTTTAAACTTTGTGTTTTCAAATATAATTAATGTTCATGTATTGACTAATAACTTCTCAGCGAGTGCTATTAAGGTGTGCGAGTACCATTGATGGAATGCACATCAGCAAAGCCACTAACCCACATTGGGAAATCCTACATGTAAGGTTACTTTTAATTCTCTAATGAATATTCAATATGTATTTTTCATAACTAATGACTTCTTCAATTCATTATAGGTTAATAGACAAGCGGGTAGCTATGAATGTGGCTACTACGTAATGTCTTGGATGTGGCTTATAGTTTTGGGAATATCGAGAGATACTTGGAGACGAGGTTAGTCCTCCAAAACCCTATTCCTCCAAAGCTGTATTGGTAAAGTTTCCTACTTGTGATACCTAACATATACTTTCATTTTGTTCCAGGTATTCAGCGATACCCAACCCTTGCCCAAAGAGTCTATCGACCAAGTTCGACAAAAGTGGGCACGAAGTTTTTAGAACTTAGAAATAGGGAACAATAGGAGTTCTTTTATTGTAATTTCATTTATACAATTGTAAATAGATCAAATTCAAATAATTATTCAATATATATAATTCATTTCAAATGTAGTAATTTTAAATTGTTTTCCGGTTTTACGGCATTGATATACAGGTACTAAAATTTAGGGAAAATGAGAAAATTAGAAGCTGCATTGCGGTGGGGAGGGATTTTCAACGTCGGTTCATTTAGAACCGAGCGTTGAAAATACACTTCTACGTCGGTTCAATAAATAACCGAGCGTTGAAAGTGTGCGAGACTTTCAACGTCGGTTATTTATTGAACCGACGTAGAAAGTGTATTTTCAACGTCGGTTCTAAATGAACCGACGTTGAAAATATTACTTTTAACGTCTCCTCTTTCAACGTCGGTTTTGTTTCCGTCGTGAAATCATCCCCAGAACCGACGTGGATGTAGGTTCGTGTAGCAGTGCTTGTAGAAACCTCCATAAGATAAAGCTCTTATCACAATGGGTTTATTTATAGTTTGATTTTTAACTAATTACCAATTCATTCATACATGTTGGTTGCTGCCGACTTTTCCCTTCCTATTTATACTATTTGATTTACACATAATTAGTATCTTTCTTTTCTTTACTTTTTATTTTTCAATTGAACTTCAGAATGAGGATTACAATTCATCATGCTATGCAGGGACTTGAACTGCAGATGCTCCTCAGTATTATATACCACAGATTAGTCCTGTAATTTGTCATTCATAATTCCTTAAACCAAATATTCAGATAATTTATCTAATTAGGATTTACGCTATTCCAACCTTGGTTCTCACAAATTGCTTTTATCAGCATTGCCAAGTGATGGAAAAGCTCTATGGTTTTAGCATTCATACTCATTAACTTTATGCTTGAACAATGACTTTATCTTACAGATTTTTTTAATTTACAATGATTCTGAGTGAGTTAAATTCATGGCTTGTATTAATGCTTTATATATATATATATCATTAGGATCTCATTGGAAAAATACACATATATGACAATCTGCACTGAAAACTCAGATACAATCATATGGTCACAAACAAAAAGTTTGAAAACTCAGACACAAATCAAATGATCAAATATACTATGGAAGAGTTCACAATATCAAATCTTGAAAGAAACTCATGACACAAGCTCTCTAAAAAAGTAAATAACTTCCTGCTCTTCATTTCAATTGAAGAAAATTTAACACTCACATTAAATAAAAAAACACAAGTTAAAGAGAGCATCATAAGAAAGTGAAAATAGTACAAAACATTTTTACAGCTAAATTCAGTCCTTCAAATTAATTGCTACAAACGATAAACCAGTCATCTAACATCGGATTTGGAAGAGCTCAAAAGCAGTTCCAGAAAGCATACAACTGATACAAGTCGTAATGTAGTTAAATAAATTTTTGATTATGTCTACAAGAACTGTGCTGAGCCAAGATGATATCCAAAGGCAAAAGTGCACACTATTGCAAAATCACAGAAGGAGATCATGGATGCTTTATACATGAATTACGCAAGTTTTGTTTTGCCCATATAAGATTTAATTGCTGCCTTTCTGATGGGATTTTTAGAGTTTTGAAAATATATTATGGAGATATATGAGATATATTGTATAGAGGAAATGTCATTTATTTTATTCATGTATTATATATATAGAGTAAAAGTGTAACAAATATCAAATATTAACAATATCTCAATATTAACTACCTAAATCTAAATAATAAATGAATATATTTTTCATTTTTATGGAAAAGATATTTTAAAATAAAATCTAGAAGATTTCCTAGAAATTAATTTAAATAAAAAAGATATTAAACAAATATTTCCAACATTCCTCCTTGCTTTAATATATGTTTATCTGAATTTCAAATATCATATTTGATCCTCCTTCTTTTAATGCTTGATTTCTTCCTCTTTCTTTGCTTGTAATTTTTATCTTTATCTTTGTTGTATGGAATCACGTCATCATGAAATTTGATATTCTCCACAAAATTTCTTCTTTTATCAAGAACATCTTCTTTGTCTATTATGGACTGTTCTTCATCTGTATTTGCCTCTTGGACATCATATTTCTTCAAGATATATGCATCTTCTTTTGATTTGGATATTTCTTTCATGTCTTCTTCACTTGGAGTCAACTCTTCTTTCATCAAATCTAAAGCAAAACTTTTGTCTTTCATATGAGCTTGGAAGACTTCTAGGTTATTTGCATCTTTAATCACACAAAGTTTGTTTTCAAAAGATACCTTATAACCTTTCTCTAACAGTTGGCCAACACTTAACAAATTGTGATTAATATGAGGAACATATAAGACATCAAAAATAAATTTGACACCTGAATGAGTTTTGACTGCAACTGTTCCTATACCTTCCACATCAATTTGTGCTCCATTTCCAATTCTTACTTTAGAAAGATCAGATTTGTTGAGCTCTTCGAAAAGTTCTCGATCATGAGTCATGTGATTTGTACATCCACTATCTATAATCCAACCTTTTGATTTGTTGGTTGTAAGACATGATGTTATAAGAAGTAGTTCCTCTTCTGATTCATCCTCTACAATGATCAGATTTGCATATCTTTTCAACATGTCCCAATTGACCACATTTGTGGCATTTTGCATCTGGCCTCCACCAACACTTTGTTGGTGGCTATTTTTCTTGCAATAGGGACAAGGGGGAAAAACTCGTGTATTGTTGTTTTGGTTGTATTTGTCCCTTTTGTTGTTCTTGACTCCTTTAGCAATATAAAGTATAGTATCTTCAACAACACGATCTCCTCTCATCAATATTCATTGTTCTTGTGCTTGCAAGGCATGCATAATTTCTGCTAAAGTAATTTTAGACAGATCTTTTGTATTCTCCATCGAAGTGATGGATGCTTCTTATCTCTCTGGTACAGTTACAAGAATTTTTTCAATTAGTCTGGAATCAGGAAATTCCTTACCTAGTAATTTTATCTTGTTAGCAATACCCAACAATTTGTTTGAGTATTCCTTGATTGTCTCGGACTCTTTCATCCTTTGTAGCTCAAACTCCCTGATCAAGTTTAGCACTTTCATGTCTCGAATCTTCTGGTTTCCTTCATATTCTCCTTTCAAATAGTCCCAAATTTCTTTGGATGATTTTAGGGTCATGATTCTGGTGAGTATCATTTGTGAAACACCAGCAAACAAACATGACTTCGCTTTTGCCTTCCTTGTTTTCTTTTCTTTTTGGCTTTTGATTTGGGCCATGGTGGGATTTTCTCGCAGCCTCTTCCACAACTTCCCATAAATTTAGCTCCTCTAGATATGCTTGCATTCTTACAGCCCATAGATCATAACTTTCGCTATCGAAAAGTGGAATAGCGACTTGTGAGAAATTTCCTTCTCCTTCCATTCTACAGACCCTGTAAGAACAATGGCTCTGATGTCACTGATGATATTTTTAGGGTTTTGAAAATATGTTATGAAGATATATGAGATATATTGTACGGAGGAGATGTCATTTATTTTATTCATATACTCTATATATATATAGAGTAAAAGTGTAACAAATATCAAATATTAACAATATCTCAATATTAACTACCTAAATCTAAATAATAAATGAATATATTTTTCATCTTTATAAAAAAGATATTTTAAAATAAAATCTAAAAAATTTTCTAAAAATTAATTTAAATAAAAAAAATATTAAACAAATATTTCCAACACTTTCACCGGTCAACTACAACCACATATTTTACATCCTTAACCATACTTGCAATTGGCTCAATTACAATTCGGCAATGTTTCTATAATTATTTTCCTAAATACTTATAGGAAAGGAAATAAGCAAAAGGCATTGAACTTTTATCGTCAGGTAAAATCAATTTATACACTTTACCCTGAAGAAAATTAGATTAGAAGTACTTCTACAAAATCTAGTACTTCATTTAACGAGTCTTGATTCTCAACCATTTAGTCTTTAATGAATATATCTATGCTGAATTTCAAAACCCTACCATGAACCATGTACGAACCAGTAGACTTTTGAACTAAGCGTCTTCAATCTCAACGATCAAAATTTTAAATACATATCCAATGGTTTATTTTTATGACAGGTACTGACAGAGCTGAGCAAGTAAAGTGAAGAGAGCTGAGTGAAGTCAAGTCTCCTCACCAGTTCACCTCATCTAGAACCAGCCCAGTTTCTGGCACCCAATTTAATTCCTTTGTGTTTGCTACTCTGATCATCACTTGTTTGTTGTTGAGATCATGGCATTAGCTGTGGTAGGAGGTGCGCTCCTTTCTGGTTTCTTTGATGTTCTTTTAGACAGGCTGGCCTCCCCTGAGGTTGTCAACTTCATCCGAGGAAAGAAGCCCGATAAGTTGCTTCAAAAGGTGAAGAACCAACTGATAGTTGTCAGAGTTGTGCTTGCCGACGTTGAGAAGAGACAAATCACAGACTCCACTGTCAAAGACTGGTTCGATGTTCTCAGAGATGTTGTCTACGAGGTTGACGACTTACTTGACGAAGTTTGTACTAAAGCTGCTGCTCAAAAGGAGGTAAGCAATTCCTTTTCTCGCCTTTTCAACAGGAACAAGATTGTTAGTATGAGTAAGTTGGAAGACATAGTTGAAAGATTAGATGATATTTTAAAACAAAAGAAGAGTCTTGATTTGAAAGAGATTCCGGTGGAGACCAACCAGCCATGGAAACCTCAGCCAACATCTTTGGAAGATGGATATGGTATGTACGGTAGAGATAAAGACAAGGAGGCCATAATGAAGATGGTGTTAGAGGATAGCAGTGATGGTGAACAAGTGTCTGTGATCCCTATTGTAGGCATGGGTAGGGTTGGAAAAACCACTTTGGCCCGATCTCTGTATAACGATGGCAAATTGAAGCAGCAGATATTTGATTTAAAGGCATGGGTTTGTGTTTCTGATTTATTTGATATTGTGAAGGTCACAAAAACTATGATAGAGGAGATTACCAAAAAGCCTTGTAAATTGAGTGATCTAAATGCCCTTCAACTTGACTTGATGGAAAAAGTGAAAGGTAAAAGATTCTTGATTGTCTTGGATGATGTTTGGATCGAGGATTGTGATAACTGGAGTAGTCTTACAAAACCATTTCGAAGTGGGATTAGGGGAAGTAAAATTCTGATCACAACCCGCAATGAAAATGTAGCGGCTGTAGTCCCTTTTCATAGTGTTAAAGTACATCATCTAAACAAATTGTCAAATGAAGATTGTTGGTTGGTGTTTGCAAACCATGCATTTCCTACCTCAGAAGGCAGTGAGAATAGAGGAAGTCTAGAAAAAATTGGAAAGGAGATTGTTAAAAAATGTAATGGATTGCCTTTAGCTGCACAGTCACTTGGAGGGATGTTGAGAAGAAAGCACGCTACTAGAGATTGGAATAATGTACTTGAAAGTGACATTTGGGAACTTCCTGAAAATCAGTGTAAAATTATTCCAGCTCTCAGAATTAGTTATCATTATCTCCCTCCACATTTAAAACGATGTTTTGTTTATTGCTCATTGTACCCCAAGGATTATGAATTTCAAAAAGATGACTTGATCTTGTTGTGGATGGCTGAAGATCTTGTCAAAGCATCGAGAAAAGGAACAACTTTAGAAGAAGTTGGTCAGGAGTATTTTGATGATTTAGTTTCGAGATCCTTTTTTCAATATTCGAAAAGTGGAACTTCGGGCATTGATTTTGTGATGCATGACCTCATGCATGATCTAGCAACATCCCTTGGCGGGCAAATCTATTTGAGGGCAGATGAACTTGGAAAAGAAACCAAAGTTGATAGAAAGACTCGTCATTTATCATTTACAAGATTCAGTGATCTAGTCTCGGATATTAAAGTTTTTGACAGAGTAAAATTTCCAAGAACTTTCTTGCTGATCAATTTTAAAGATTCTCCATTCAACAACGAAAAGGCACCACGTATTATAGTGTCGATGCTTAAGTACTTGAGAGTTTTATCATCGTATAACTTCAAAACTATGCGTGCTCTGCCAGATTCACTAGGTGAATTGATCCATTTGCGTTATCTAAATCTCTCTTGTACAAGAATAGAAACACTGCCGGAGTCATTGTGTAATTTGTGCAATCTACAAACTTTGAAGTTGTCTCGTTGCTCATGTCTGACTAAGTTGCCTAGTGACATGCAAAATCTTGTGAACTTGCGTCATCTTGATATAGATTTTACCTTCATAAAAGAGATGCCTAAAAGAATGGGGAAACTAAATAACTTACAGAAGTTGAATTTATATATTGTGGGCCAGCACATAGAGAATAGCATTAAAGAACTGGGAGGACTTCCGAATCTCCATGGTAAATTTTCTATTAAGAAATTGGAGAATGTTACCAAAGGTGAAGAAGTGTTAGAGGCCAGGATAATGGATAAGAAGCACATTAACGATTTACGCTTGGAATGGTCTATACGTAACGACAATAGCTGCAACTTCCAAGTTGAATTAGATGTACTCAGCTACTTACAACCTCACCAAGACCTGGAATCGTTGTCAATATGCGGTTATAAAGGAACCAGATTTCCAGATTGGATGGAGAAAATTTCCTACCAAAATATAAGACGTCTGTATTTCAATAATTGTAACAACTGTTCCATGCTTCCTTCACTTGGGCAACTACCATCTCTTAACTACCTCGAGATTTCAGAAATGAATTCGGTGAAGACTATTGATGCAGGCTTTTATAAGAAGGAAGATTGTTCATCTGTGACGTCCTTTCCCTCCCTTGAATGTCTAAGCTTTTCCAGCATGTCTTTTTGGGAGGTGTGGAGTTTGTTTGATTCAGAAGCTTTTCCTGTGCTTAAGAATCTATATATAGCAAACTGTCCCAAACTAAAGGGAGATTTGCCAAATCACCTTCCTGCTCTGCAAACACTCAGCATTAGAAATTGTGAGCTTCTTGTCTCTTCTATCCCAAGGGCTCCCACCCTTCAAACATTAGAGATACGTCAAAGCAATAAAGTAGTGTTTCATGTGTTTCCTCTTTTGGTGGAATCTATAACAATAGAAGGAAGCTCAATGGTGGAGTCCACGATGGAGGCCATCACTAACATACAACCTACTCGCCTCCATTTTTTGTCATTAGAGGATTGTTCGTCAGCCATATCTTTTCCAGGTGATCGTCTTCCTGCATCGCTCAAAACTTTGTATATCAGAGATTTAAACAAACTGAAATTCCCGATTCAACACAAACACGAATTACTGGCATCACTGTCAATAGAAAATAGTTGTGATTCGCTCACGTCTCTTCTACTGGTTAACTTCCCAAATCTTTTAACTCTTGCAATCGGAAACTGTGAAAATATGGAATCATTGAATCTTGTATCATTCCCGGGAGAAGGATGGTCTCCGCTCAATTTGACCAGTTTCAGTATTTATTACTGTGACAAGTTGAAGTGGTTGCCCGATCAGATGGGTACTCTTTTCCCAAAGATGGAATATTTTAGCATATCCAACTGCCGAGAAATTGAGTCATTCCCTGGAGGGGGTATGCCACCTAACTTGGGAACAATTCGGGTCTGCAATTGTGAGAAACTACTGAGCGGCCAAGCATGGGAATCCATGGACATGGTTGCCTCTCTAATTGTGCGGGGTCCGTGTGATGGCATCAACTCCTTCCCAAAGGAGGGTTTGCTGCCTCCCTCCCTCACGTATCTGCATCTGTTTAAATTGTCAAGTTTGGAGACGTTGGACTGCAAGGGTCTTCTCCATCTCGCATCGCTGCAAAAATTAGAAATTGCATGGTGTTCAAAGCTGGAGAATATCGCAGGAGAAAAGCTGCCCCTGTCTCTAATAAAATTAAGCATAAAGGGATGTCCCTTGCTGAAGAAACGATGCCACAGAAAGGACCGTGAAATTTGGCCTAAAATCTGCCATGTCCGTCGGATAGAGATTGACAGGAGATGGATTTAAGGAGGAAGGATGAGGAGCAGGTAACTCTCCTTCTTTCACTTACGTAATCAACATCTAACCATCAAAAACTATTTCTTTGCCCATAGAATACTGAAAATGCTGCTGCATACTCTTTAAGTGCTAGCAATTTCAAATTCTCTGCTAGACATATCTGAAGTGTTGTTTTTCTCAATTGCAGATGAAGATGGCGGAGTGTCTCAGATAAGGGGAGCGGGAGTAATGAGTATAGCACTGCAAACAAAGAAGAGATGAAGTTTTCATGTTTTAAGTTGCTCTTATGCTGCTAGACACATAGTTATGTCCAATTTGTTTTTACATTTTCCTTACCTTAGTGTGGAGTGTGATATCTTTGTCATTCTCTTCTATCTGCAAGAGACGAAGTACTACTGCTACTACTGAATTATATTTTCAGATTTAGTATTAATAAAAGGTATTATCGATAATTATATTTAATTAAGAGATGTTGAAACTGAAACATTATAAAACGTTATTGGAGGATCCATGTAAGAACCAGAGAGATACATATAACAGATTAGAAGGGAAGGATGATTGACCTTGTTTCATAATAAAGAATGATTGTGTTGACATGAGATGGTAAGAGAATATTTAAACTAATACAATAATTTCATAACTCCTGAAAGTTTTACATATTATATATAAACAATAAATAGATAAAATCTAAGTATATTTATTTATAATTGAAGTATCTTCTTTCGGGTGGATGCTCTCTCTTTCCGTTTATGTAATCCGTTCAAAATAAATTAACTAAATATTTAATTTAAATCATTTAACTTAATCTAATTTAAATGCTTGTTCTCATAAGAATTGGAATTAACACAACTATTACAACTAATAATAAAATAATAATAAGATTTTCTTTTAATTTTCTTGACTTTTTTTTATAAAACTCTTCAAATGGTCTTTAGCTTTATTTTCTTACTAAAATATCTTTAATTATAAACTAATAAGATATTTCGATACTTGAATGAAGGTGGGAAAAGATGGCTAACATATACTCCCTCTGTTTCAAATTATAAGACGTAACAAATTCTCACATATCAATAAAAGTAATTAATTTGTTCAACTTTATATAAATTTTTCATTTTTACCCTTATTAATTACTATTAAATGAATTAATTGAAATTTAACCAGAAGTATTTATAAATGAATTAAAATTTTAATAAAATTGTAGATTGATTGAGATTAGAATTTCAACAGTTTTGAAATCATTTCAGAATCATTTCTAAATAATTTAAAATCAGGATTTCTAATTATTTTAAATAAATTTCAATCAAAATTTTTAATTTCCACTAAATTACAAATGACTATATTAAAATTTTATTTTAAATTTTCAATCAAAATTTTTAATTCCTACTAAATTGTAAATGACTAGGGGTGGCAAGGTGGGTTGGACCCGGCGGACCGGCCCGCCAGCCTGCCAGCATATAGGCGGGGCGGGCTAGCATTTTAAACCTGCACCCGTATTAGCCCGGCCCGTCTAGCCCGCCAACCCGTCGGGCCAGGGGCGGGGTGGGCAAGCCCACTGGCCCGCGAAAAAAATATAGCACCTCATTCACTCTCACTCATTCTCTTTAAATTTGGGAAAGTAGCTATATCTAGGGTTCCTTCAACACCTCACTGATTGCAATTTTTTTTGTAATAAACATTATGTCTTTTAGCTTGCACTTTTTAAATGCCATGTCACCATATACATCTTTAACATATTGTTGTAATTACAAAAATTCATTTAAATTGGACACAAACAAAATAGTTGCAAAGAAAAAAAAAGTCCAATTTAAAACCAAAGATCCAAAAATAAAATAAAAAAATCCAAAAACTAGATTTTTCAAAAAAGTGAAAAATAAAAAAAATATAGGCGGGCCAGCCCGCCAATCCGCCAGCCCACCTTATGACCGGGCGGGTTAGAAATTTGGCCAGTATCATCGTGGCGGGTCTGGCTCGACCCGACTCGTTTTTGCGGGCTCATGGCGGGGCGGGCCTAAACGGGCTGGGTTGGCCCGTTTTGCCACCCCTATAAATGACTATGCTTAAATTTTATTTTCAAAATTTCAATCAAAATTTTCAATTCCCACCAAATTGTAAATAGAAATAGTGAATTAAAATTAGTTGCTACTGCAACTTTAATACAAAAATTAAAACACATATTAGTAGATGATGGTAAAAGATGAAGAGTCAGACTAATAAAATGAAATTAATTCTTAGTTCCTCATATTTAATTTCTCTTTCTACTATTTAATATTAATACAAATAATGATGTGATAATAGGGGTATATAAGGAAAAAAAGATAATAAAGTTATTGAAATTCTAAAATGTCTTATATTATGAAACAAGATTTTCTTTCAACCTTATAATTTGAAACGGAGAGAGTATTAATTAATTGAGTGAAAAGTAATTAAGCGGAAACATAATGAATCTGAATCCAAATTGCTCACTACATGTTACTAACTAAATAAACTAATTTTCTTAGAAGTGCGAATCAGATAAAAGTAATAACATTTTAGAAAGAGATTTTTTTTCCTTACAACCTTTTAATTTTAATTATGTATATTTCATACATTTTTTTCAGAAAGGAAATTACCTTTTGTATGTGGACCAACAGTACAACAGTTAAAAATTAACATATATGAACTATGATAAAAATAGGAAATTAATTTTACTAGTATTTAAATTTGTATAATGCACAAGATAAATATTTATTTTATATAAAAAAATTATATCAAACAAATATTTTGAATACATTACTTAAATTATTATTCTAGTATAATTTTTTGGGATTAAATAATTCAAATGTATGTATTATCCCTTATTTTATAATTTAGTGTTTATTTATAGAATTATAATTTAGTGTTTATTTTTATAGAATAAATATTCTTCTCTCTTTGTCCTTTTTTTGTCTCTTTATATTTTGAATAATTAATTTAAGTATCTAAATATTTCTCTTAACCACTCTCTCACTAACATCCATGTTTTATAGTTAAATAGAGAGAGTTTGTTTACATTTTGAGAAACAAATTTAATCTAATTCCATGACATTAGATTTCTACCACCCATGTTAAAGAATAATATCAATATGCTATAATTCCAAATAGTTTTTTAGAATTTAATTATATATGATTGACCTATTCTTATATAAGGTTACACAATCCTTCAGTCTTGAGATGACTAGATAAAGAGATTCAAGTTTCAAATATATATAGTGATTATCGTATGAGAGTACACAACCCATAGTCTTGAGCTGATTGGGCAAAGAGACTCATTTCAAATACATAGATTGATTTATAACCATTTAAAGGTATGCACCCTCTTATTCTTGAGTCGACTAGGCAAAGAGTCTACATTCATAGGAGCAAAAAAAAGAACCACAAGCAAAAGGGTCATTGATGAGTCTATTTTGTGTTGAATTAATATAGGTTAATTCATATAGTTTAGGATACATTGTTCTAGCTTTTGTTAGCATTAGACTACTTCTTATACTTATCTAGGATTTTAGGAGTTTTGATAGTTTCTTTGTTAAAAACCTTATTTCTAAAGCTAAATCATGTTCACAATGTCTTTGTCAAATTGTTATGTGCCCAAACTTTAAGGCAATGTAACTGTGTTGAAAGTAACCATAAAAGTCAACACAAAAGTCAACATGTCTTTAACATGTTTGATTCTAACTTCCTTGAGAGTGTTTTCTGAAGACTTGAGGTCGCTACCATAGTGTTCAGGAGTTGAATTGAAGATCCATCTATTCAATTGAGTAATTGGAGTTGAGAAACCAATTTTCTCCAAGTTGCAATTCAACCATAAAGTGAAGCCTGCAAGGTGTTTGATGAAATGTTGAAGGAGGTTGTTGATGTTCAATTTGAATTCTTGCACCAGATAACACTTGGAGGTGAAACTAAGATTCAAAGGTGAAATTGATCCAGGAAAAGGAATTAGGTTAGCTGAGCGTGACTGTGCCAAGGTTGCAATGATGTAAAGACTTAGTGCACTTGCAGACCGTGTGATGCAAAATTTAGTTGATTCCAATAGTGATTTTTGTTCTAAGTGAAATATGGAGTCTCATGCAGAGAGGAATTACAGTCCAAGGCAGTCTAATTAAGTCATACAGTTGAGGAATAAGTTTGCCCTAATTTCATTTTGTAGGCTAGCATAGGTGTTTGGTTTATGTTTATTATAGAGCACAATCAATTTTAGAATTGAGACTTGATATTTTTAATTTGTATAAATAGGAGTCATCAAGAAATTCACAAATACATGAAGAGAATTCTAGAGAGAATTGCATTGTCACTACAACAAATTTCACATTTAGTGACATGTAAAAAGTGTCGCTATAGATGTAAGAGATGTAGCTATAAGACTCTTATAGATATACCCACACACAAAATTAATGTAGATTTTAAATGAAAATTAACAACATATTTTTTGTGTCACCTATAACCTATACCCACACTTTTTTCAACCGTGGGAATAAATTTGTTAATATATGTCCACAATTATGAGGTGTTGGTATAATTTAAATAATATCACTATAACTTATACTGAAAATATCTAACAGTATAATGTCAGTATGTCTCTAAATCTATTGTAGGTGATCCAATCAATCAAGAATCCAAATTTCAACTTTAAACAAATACCGAATACAAAATCAACATCTATAATGTAGTGAGGTATTAAATTGGTACTGTTGCATAATACCAAATATCAAATACTAACAAAATCTGTTATTGCTATCATTCATCACTTTAGTTTCTTATAATCTGACATCATTGTTGCATAATACAATTATAAATCACTTGACAAATGTAGCTAAAAATACAAGTTATCTGACTTAACAATCATGTCATATATGTTTTATAGTAATATTACTTGGCACTTAGGAAATAACCTTTAACACAACAATAATGTTATCCACAATATCGACATGTGCTCAAGATATAAAGAAGTTTTATATAAATGTATTATACTAATGAAAAATAAAAAAGAATAACCTAGTTGAAACACAATATCATACATTTTTAATGTATTTCTTAATTCTTCTTGGAAATCCTATAGAAGTAACATATAAAACAATCAATGGGAATAATTAGCCTAAGTTGCTAGCTTCGCACTTGTCCAAGCCAAAGAATTGTTTTATTTTGCAAGTGGGACAATAGTTCTACAATGTGACACTGCAAATGAATTACAACTTATTTAAGAGGTCACTGCCTTAACCAAATATTACTTCTCCAAGATGACAATTGTCTTTTCTTTTGAACTGCAAATGATAGGTGAATAAGAACACAATCAATTTAATGCAACATAAAACATACTTATAAAATATCAAATATACATGGTAACCAAATATTAAGAAAAAGTTTGTCCAAAACATGTGACTCAGATATTCCATCATTCTATTCATAAAACTTGTCAGATATGCCAATTGTTTCCATCGTATATTCGAGTGGGAAAATGATATAACAAAAATAGTTTTTGACATTTGCATCTTACAACAAGTTACATGTTTTAAACAATGTAGTATAATAAAGTTTATATCAGATACCTTCCAAGTCTAAGTATCCTGTATTTGTTGGTGTAGTGAGGTCCACAACTGTAGAACTTGCACGAATTGATGGAATCAAACCACCCTCATAAACAAAAGCACAGTGTTCCTAGCTAAAGGTTCCCAAAGACTACTTAGTCATCCACTCAGGTTTGCATTGGTGAGGGCTTTCTGAAACTCGAGCAATGGTCTTAATGAAATTTCAATTAGGCACTCTAACTCCTATACTATCCAATCCTAGGTTCAAAGATCATTCAAGAAAACTTGACTCTCCTGTATCCAGGTATATTATCAGAACACATAACATATAGGATCCTTATAACAAAATTTGAGGTTCACAAAAGATATTTTGAAAAAGGAATTGAAGAAATAGGAATACATTGTTGCATCAAATAAACTTTGCTAGCTGATTACTTTAAACAAATGTTATTTGAATATTTTGCATATTTTACTTCCATAAATTTATTTTCCATTACACACATATTCTCTTTCTCTTTCTCACATATGACTTACAAACCTCATTTTAATACAATTGTAATAGGCCCAGGCAGGAGGGAATCAAGCAGACCATGAGGTAAATGGTCAATGACAGAAAAATAGGCTATGTCTAATATGTCACCAACACAAATAGACAGAGGGCTTATATGTTTTAATCTCATAAATCATGTTAATCACTTACAATGAGCTGCTAGTGCCAACATGCCTCAACTAAAAATAACAGGTAACCGTTAATCATTCAAAATACAATTTAATAGAGAGACATAGGAAGGTCCAAAGATGTTGACACTAGAGTGCGAATGAAATTTTAAACAAATTTGATTAAAACACAAAACATGTAGGCATTCTAAACGATGGGTATAATTCGAAGCTAACTTTTCTCCCATGTGATGTTTATGAAGTTTTTTTTATATCTCATCAAATTTTTTATGAAATGGACATAACCATAAAGCAATTATTCATATGCTTCCTTCTAGGAAGATAAAATTTTGCTAACCCAACATTTCATTGGATATATTGTCAAGAAATATTGTAAATAAATTAATACTAAGCTCGTGGATTAAAACAATAGAAATGTTATAAACTTATATAAAACTTTAAATAAATTATAATATATTGCAAGATTATTATATATTTTATAATTTTAATTAATTTTTAAATTATATGTATTTATGCTTTTTCTGAAATTTGTAAAAAAATTGATCTTACTTAATTATGTATCTGTAAAAACTAATGAAAATTACAAATTTTTTGGAACATCATATAAATAAGAAAATAGACTATATTATAAGATCTGTAACTAAATGACAATATACACTACAACATATTATTGAGTGCTTTTTGATAAAAATCTACCTACAAGCATATATTTACCTCCCACATATGCAAGTGGCAAAAGTGTTCGATGCTTCATTCACTTCATCAATTGTTATGTTATTATTTCTTTTAGGCTTCATCTCCCATTTTACTTTGTGATCTCTTGTGTAAGATCCTCAAATACTTTCTCTTTGATGTAAGCATCATGTTCCAAAGAATAAGGTTGCTCCATATATGCATATGTCAGACATAATTAAATTAAACTTTGTATAACAAACTACATACATTGAAGAAATCGAAAATAAATAAATGCAATAAATTATCAACAGGAAAGGAAATGTACCTTTAAAACAAGTGGCTATTGAAAGGAAATGTCCACTATCTTTCTCATCTCATTCAAGCAATTGACCAAGCACCTACCATGCAAAAGAAGAGTAGTGATATTTGACATAAAATTAACCAACAAAAGCCAAAAGTGAGACTACAAACAACATTTAATATTGATAAAAAGAGAATACGAAACAGAGTAGTGGAATGCGAGGTAGGATCACTCAAATATCCTTGAACCTCATAATCCTCAAATGCTCCTTGGTGGCGGAAATCCTGAGGTGGACCAAAATTGCCACAACAACAATGAAGAGGAACTGAATCCAAAGCAAAGGGGAGTCTTTCTCTATATTCGTGATCGTGGTTCTAGAGAAGTTGTCATTTAGGATGGCAGTGCCAACGGAGAGGTTGAGCAAGAGGAGGATGGTGACGATGAGCACCACAAGGGAGAGAAGGAAGGCACAACTGCCATCCTCGATGAGGAGAAACTGTGCGGCGTTGGTGCTGCAGTGGTGGGCGATTTTGCAACTGGTGGCATTCCACACGATGAGGAGTTTGGAGGTAAGAGCAGTGGGGTCTGGTATGGGGCGATGGTTGCTGCTTAACGAAGGTATTTGATGCAGAGTGTGTAAGGGTTTGGGATAGGGTTGAGAGGAAAGAAGAGAAGAAAACAGATGAAGATGCACTATAAGAAAATTGAAAATTACAAACGAAATTTTGTCGACGATAATTTTTAATTATTGATGAATTTTACCGACGGATTTAATTTCATCGGTAATTTACTGACCGATCAACATTCGTCGGTAAATCCATATGTAAAATATTCCGTTGGTAAAAATTCGTTGGTAAATTTCCCACCATATTGTACGAAATAAAATCCGTCGGTAAAATCCGTCTGTAAAATATATTTATATGTTTATATATTTATATGTTTATATATTTATATTTTATATATTTATATGTTTATATGTATATATGTTTATATATTTATATATTTATATGTTTATATATTTATATATTTATATGTTTATATATTTATATGTTTATATATTTATATGTTTATATATTTATATGTTTATATGTTTATATATTTATATATTTACAATTTAAATATATATTTATATATTATATGTATTTATATATTTATATATCTATTAATGTATATATAACTATATATTTATTATTTATATATATACATATGTATGCATATATATATATATATGTATATATATATATGAGTATATAAGTGTATGTATATATGTGTGTATATGTATTTGTATATACATATCTGTGTGTAAAGTTTTTAAGTAAAGTCATTCCAACCTAGTGGTTAAAGTGTTAGCTTTCAATTCTAAGGTCTACAACTCAAATCCTTTTAATGCCAGTTTATCTAAAATATTTAATATGTACATATTGGAACCTTTAAAAATATTAATAAGTATTGTAAAATTCGAATAAAAGCATCTTTAATTAAATAATCCAAAAAATATTTTTTCTTTTATTTTATTTGAAAATTAATTATTTACTTTTAGTGACAAATTTTTTATCGTCGGCAATTTGTCACTAACGTTGTTTTACTGATGGATTTTTAACATTACCAACGGATTTCAACCGTCAGTAATATCAATTTTTCTTGTAGTGATGACTATACATGAAATTGTGCCTTTTCTTTTGTATTATACTATTTTTAGTTTATCATCTGTTGTTTAGAATATAAGATCCTCTCTAGAAGAGATATCCAATTTTATTATTGTTAAATCATTAATTTATGTTACTTAATTAATTTTAATTTAATTTTGAAAAGATTATTGTAATCACTAGTAAATTTTGTGAAATTAAATAAAGTTTTATTATGTTTTTATCACTATACTTTGTTATTTTCATATTACTTTAAGCTATTTAATTTTTAATAAAATGTTATATGTTTTTCTTAATAATAGATTTTACCTGCACTGAAACATATGTAGGTATAAAACCCTGAATTTTACTTATATTAAATATATGTGGGTAAAAATATTTTTTAGTTTTGGCCATATTTATTTAATTTGTGTAGGTAGAAGTGAGTGTAGGTATAGATAATATTTGTTGTAGTGTGTATAACACTTGTACTGAATTTTCTCAAAGAAATAACAAAATGCTTGTGCTGTTAATTCTCTAATTGCAACTTTTCTGCTAGCATTAACTCTTGTGTGTGTTTAGTTCTTTCAATCTCTTTGAGTTCTTGCTAGCTTTTAGCATAAACTCTCTTTCCTTCTTCACTCCTCATTCCCCAATCAACTGTTGCACATGAGGGAATCATCGATTTATGCTTACTTGGGGAGTTTATTCTTAAGTCAATAGTTGATCACCAAAAGTCAATGTTTATGTTGGTTTTCATTCTTTTTCCTATTTTCTACAGAAAATTCAATTTCATTCAAGAACTAACATTTCTTGCAACTTTGTGGGATTGTTTAATTGGCCATTACTTGAGGGTTAACAACGCTTGTCTTCTAATCATCATTGGGTCGAATTCTTGCACCTCACAGAAAGAGAGAGTTAAGAAATTGGGTGTATTCTAATTGCTAGCGTTCTTGCATTCTTCCTTCACTCACATCAATTTGCTATCTTCGATTTATTGCATTTAATTCCCTATTCTCAGTTTTCTATTCTACAAACTTTCCTTATTGTTGGACTTGAAGACTTAGCTTCATATAAATTTGATGTCTCCAATCACTTTGATGATGAAGATGGTGATGTTTGAAGAATAAATTTTTTTATCTTAGTGTTAGAGTGTCTTAGGATTTGGGGTAAGATACATTTCATTTAATCTTCGACTTAATCTTTTTTTTTTAAATGTTTTGAAATGTTTTAAAGAAGTTTTAATTGTTTTCAACTCATTAAAAGTATGCTTATAGTCTGTTAAAATGTTCTTAGCTTGATGGAAAAGTCAAACTTAAACAATTTAACCAACTGGCATGGATTTCAGTTAACTGATATTCCAGAACTAGTGTTTTTACATTTTGCTTCTGGCTGAATTGAACTAATTGTTTTCAAAATTTGAATTAGCTTAAATTTTGGAACTGATGTTTTTAAATTTTGCTTCAGGCTGAATTCAACTAACTATTTTAAAAATTTGAATCAGCTTAAATTCTGGAGCTGTTGTTTTTGACAAATTCATGCTCTTTGGAAAATCTAGTTGATTTGCAATTTAGACAGGCTGAAATCACTTAAAGTTTCTCTTTAATGATTTACACCAATTTAAACGCATTTTCAACCAATTGTTTTCATTTTTTAGATGTTTGGTGTTTTTTGAAAAATCTATTTTAAGTGAAATAAAATAGCTAAATCGTGTTTTAACTAACTGATTTTTCAGTAACAGTTTTAAAACACTGATATTAGTTCTGATTTAAATAGTTTAAGATTTTAAGAACTGGAAAACGAATCAATTACAAAGAAACTCATTGTTTAGAAAGAGTTTTCCAGTGTTCTAAATCAATTTTCGAAATTCATCAAAGAATCCAAGATCTAATTGATTTGATAATCTTTCCATAGAAGTCATCACCTGGAATTGTGTTCTGTTTTATACATTGTTGCTGTAATCAGGTGAATTCGTTTTATAATCTTCTGTAATTTCGTGCTGGGTGTTATCATTCTTGATCAGAGTGATTAAGATGTTCTTTTAATAGGGTTTTACAAGGGTAGAAAAATCTTGTAGGGTTCAAGATCAAGGTGTTTGTGAAATTCATCGTATTTTACATGTAGGGTTCGGTAAAAACATTGAATTAGTGGATTGATTGATTTGCAGGTTAGGAAACTAGATGTAGCCTTCTTGTAAAGGTGAATCAGTGTAAAAATCACTGGTGTTGATCTTTTTCTACCTTACTCTTTAATTTCTGCAGTTGTTAATTAAATTGTTAAAAGAGATGAATATATGATGTATTGATCAAAGCATTTCAAGAATCTTTAAATCATTGGTTTTGATTGCAGCTATGAGCAAAAATCTTACTATTTTTCTTAAATTGGCCAATATTTTCGAAAATCTTTTGAGAGTTTAATCACCCACCTCTTAAACTCAACCTTTTATTCTAACACTTATTACCTATCTTTCGTACCAATAAAAAAAAACTAAGACAAGACCCTTCTTGATTGACACTTCTCCACAGTAGAACGATTCTAGGTTATGCTTCCACTATACAATATTTCTCAACTACATCTACACATAAACCATCTTATTTGGTAAGAAAAAGACCTTACCAAATTCGCGTCGTTGTTGGTGGGTATTGTTCATTCAACAATAGTAATCTTGTTTTAGTTTTTTATTCTTTTTCTGCATTATACACATCTTCATTTTTTGTTTTCCATATCGTTCCTCATCATATGAATTTTCTAAGCTTTGCATTTAGTTTTAATAGCCTTTGTATGATTTCATTTCATTTAAATTACAATTAATTCAGTGCATTCTTTCGAAAACAATTTAAAAACATGTCTTACTATTGCATCTTTAGTTTTCTGAAAATAGAAGTTTGTTTTCTTTTACAAATCTTAACTGCATTGGAAAACCCGCTTTCATTGCCTTTAAGTGTATGACTAGATCTAACACAACAGAACTACTAGCATTTGATTATGAGATTAATAAAACACTTTTGAAACAAAAGAGAAAAGTCATAAATTTTTTTGAAACCTCAACATATTCTTACTTCGTTGAAACTTTTTCTGCTAACATACCTATTGTGGTTAAAAGAACTTGGAGAGTTTAGCATCCCTTGATGTTTCCATTCCTACCATGGGCATACAGTTTCCTAAAAAAGAAACTACCTTCTTCCTAAGTTCAAAGGATCTACAAGTGAAGATCTTCATTGTCGCAAACTGACTTTCGATGGTTGGACTTAGATTTTGAAAATATGTCGCATCAACCCAAAAATGTCAGATAACCCAACTTTCCCTAGGTTAATAGTTTTGAAAGGGTTATATGGAGTCACGACCGGTATTTTACGCAAAACACTGGAAAAAGAAAAGAGTTTTCACAAATCAATCTTTGATCATGACAACCAAAGATTGGGTTCAGGGATTGGTTATATGTTGGGAAAGGATTAGGCACCCAAAACGCCCATTACTAGTACTCTATGATAACATTGACAATTAGAAACATTACTTCAAGTTACTACTCTTATCCCGTGATTATGACTTACATAATCAATTATTTATCTACATGATTATTATGTTATTTCTACTCTACTCTAGTAAGAAAACAATAAATTAAAGCTTAAAAGAGAGAGAAGAGATAAAAAAGAGATATTCAAACCTCTGAAGCAAGTTTTTTCTTATTAATCAGCAAAGAATCATTGTTACAAGTGTAGTTTTTCAGTACAACTATCCAATTTGACATGTGAGAGTTTCTTATGTATAGTACAGTTTTCGAGGCGCAGAACAGTCGTTCTCCACTTGAGAACAATTGTTCTAATCATCCAGAACAAGTACTATTTGTACTGAAGAGAACAACTCATTCTTAGAGGAAGAACTATCATTCTTACTTCGAGAAGGACCATTCGAGTCATGAGAATGACTGTTCTACCTTGAGAACGAACGTTCTACCTTGAGAATTGTTGGTTTGACCATGGGAATGGTTGTTCTCACTCCCTAAATTACAAATTTACATTTTCACACTTAGTATCCTAAAAGCTACCCAAGTTGTTTTGGGGACTCTTCAGGATTCTTCATAAATAACCCTCTTTTGATGCTTTTCTTCTTTTTATGATTTTTCTAATTCTTCAATATCTTCTAATATGAGCTTTGCTTCGACCTGGAGAAAAGTAGGGGTCTACACTCGTAAGCACCTCAAAGAATTCTATATTTTTTGCATCACCATGAAACCATCTAGATTTCCCGAAGATCACATCAAGCTAAAGGCATTTCCCTTTTCTTACAAGATACTCCCAAAGATTGGTTGTACTACTTACCTCTAGGTTCAATCCGTAGTGGTCAGACCTGAAAAGAATGTTTCTAGAGAAATTATTTCCAGCTTCAAGGATCACCTTCATCAGGAAAGAAGTTTAAATTTAGTGAACTAAGGAGTGTATGAGATTAAAAGCTCTTAGACAATGGACCAGAAGTCAAACCAAGCTAGACGAATTGGCTACCATGGTGAAGAAGTTATCTTTGACTCAACAGCCAACCAAGGTCTGTAGCATCTTGTTGAGAAAAAGTCCAAACACTCCATAATTTTGAGTAATGCTGAAAAACAATTAAATGTTAAGGCAAACGAATAAGCTTCCAAACAAAGCAACTCGTCAGATGAAAGAGTACCTTGTGTTTATGCCTCAGATCATGTATGTATCGTCTGACAGAAGATACCTAAAATAATCATTAGATGATGAGTCATTAGATGATGTGTTTTGGTCTTTACTAACGTTTGAATGTTTTTTTTAAGCTTTGAGAGACATTATTCGCGATAGCTAATGATCAAGTACAAAAACAGTTCTCACGTCGCATCAACGCCTTCCTTATAAAAAGTAAAAGTTGCTTTCTCTTCCAAATTTCTAACACGCCTAAAGCTTTATATCAAAGTACGTCTGCCATGTACAGAAGTGATGCCTTCATCAAAAGGAGTAAAACTCATTATCTATGGAGGATAAGTGCTAAAAGCTATCAGGTTTTGTGTGAAGTTTGAAAGCACACATTTACTGCATGAAGAAAAGTATTTAATGCATCTATGTGAAGCCTTCATTAGATGCAACAAGAAGTTTGCTAAAGACCAGCCTAAAGTTAAAAATGTCAGAAAGGATCTCTAACGACTAACTGCTTATGCACTATAAAAGGGAACATTTGCCTTTTGAGGAGATATAGAAACAAGTTGAGAAAACGTACTATTGCAAGATCATCTCTATGCTCTTTCTTTCTCTTTAAAACAAGCTTTAGAAGAACACTGCTAGTGTTTTACCTTAGCTACCTCTAGAAGCTGTGTTAAATCCCTTTTCGCCTTTAAGACGTGGCTCTTCTAGAATAGCTTAAAATCTTTGTGATTTTATCACAAACCTTTTTCAAACCCTTGCTGAGCCAGGAATGGTATTTTTAAGAAAGAATACTTAGTTGAAGCCAGGAGTGGCTATAAGCCGAAAGAATACCTGTAAGTTGTAGCGGTAGATTTCTAGTGAAACTCAAGCAAGTTGATTGAGAACTAGACGTAGTCTAAGGTTTCAAAGGAACCAGTATAAAAGCTTGAGTAATTCTTTTCTCCTTTAAACTTTTTAAATTGCATTTTATTGTTTGTTTCTAACATTAAAAGGGAAGAATTTCAAGAAAACATTTATTTACGAACTTATTTTTAAGGACTTATAGACTTCATCTTCTGTAAGATTCAAACTACAATTTGACAAACCTTGTGTCTACAGACAAATTTTGAAAAACTACAAAAAATTTATAAAACACAATTCAATGCTCCTTTCTTATGTTTCTTTTTGTTTTTCACACAGCTGCACTTCAAAAGAGCATTCAGGTGAATCATGTCCTATGTTGCGAGAGGTGGGAAAAGCAGTCCAATCACTTGATGCTTATGTGGCTGGAATTTTTTTAAAATCAAAGCACCAATAATGAACAATCATACAACCATGACTTGTCCAAAATTAAATACAACCTGAATCTTAGATGGGGAAACACCTATCAACAATTAAACTCACAACCATAACCATCTACTGGTTTTCAAGCCTTTCAGCAAAACTAGCAACAACAATACATCTAGTAGAAAGTAATAAAAGTGAACCATCAGTGCAAGACTTAATGTAGTAACTAGTAGTAGAGAATTTAAGAGTTGCAGCAAAGATGAAGGAATTAAGGAATAAAGTGGGACAACTAGCCACAACATTCATCCAAATACTATTGGAAATAATGACAATGCAAAATCAAAGAGGGAGGGTGAATTGGGTTTTCAAAAACCTTTTATAGTTAATTTTTTTCAAATTTAACTTTAATTTCAATTTTAAGATAAAAGACAAGATTTAGATTTTCCTCAAGCTATGCTAAAAACGATTGAGATAGCAATTTGTAAATATGACTCGAATACGGTAAAATAAAGGGAGAGGGAAAGAGAGAATGAACACAAAGAATTTATACTGGTTTGGATTTAGTCAATCCTATATCCAGTGCCCGATTACCGCATATACGTGATGATTTTCCCCACAATCTTTAGATGTAATTACAAACACCAATTCAGTGACAACATGTTAAACCAAATAAAGATAAACAGAAACACCTACTTAGACACACTAAGGATGATCTCACCTCTCTTGACACATAAGAGATGAACAAATGTTACCAAAGAGGATCAAGTCAAGTCTCTTTGAAGATGTATCGAGTTTCGATGTGTTCTCGAAGCAAACCAGATCGAAGGTTGGAAAGATCGAAGAGTTGAAGAGTTGAAGAATCGGTGAAGCTCAGATCGAAGTTTGTGTTGTTTGTGTCGAAAAATTCTAGAATAAGAGAAATTGAAATCAACAAATTGATCCAGCACTCTTTCACTCGTGATAGTTTTTAAAGGGTAAAACTGTTTTTACAAATCGATCGATATAACATATTCGATGTTTTTTAACAATCGATTATGTGTTTTCAAACAAATCTTTTTACATCGATTCGATTATATCTTTTGATACAGCGTAGTCAATTCGATTATGTATATAAAGTAATCGATTCGATTATGTGTTGTTTTAAAAGTGTTTCTAAAACTTTCACAGAATCGATTTTATACTTAACGAAATCAACAATTTTTCAAAAAGTATTTTGAATTTCAAATTGGCATTTAAAATCATAAATGTTTTCAATTATTATACAGATCTTACGTTTTCGGATTTCATAAAAAGATTTTAAATGCATAAACGATTTCATAAGTTGTTTTTAATACTGTAAAAGGTTTTCTCAGATTTTATTTCCTATATAAAGAGGAAAAATACACGTTGATAGACACAGAGCTAACTTGAGCACAAAAATCATTTGTTTACACTCTCTGGTCTACAACATTCTTTATCACTTGTGAAAGGAGCTAACGATCATTAACGTTGTTTTGGATTCTCTCTTTCCAGGTGGTACTGTTTCAGTATTTGTTTATATATCTGTCAACACCATTGTTGGTGTAGTGGTTCATCCCTTGTGAGTTTTCAAGGGAGGTGTTTTCATCTCTTGTGGGTTTCAAGAGAGGTGTTCAGTCTTTAGATTTTCCTTTACAAGTTCAATTGTAATATTGATTGTAACAGCTTTTCTAAAGATAGTGTTTGGGAAGTCATTCTCGAATTAAGGTGACTGGGCACTGGATGTAGGGTTGGCTATATCCGAACCAGTATAAATCCTTGTGTTCTTCTCTTCCCTTATCCTCTTATTTTGTTTATTGCTTCCGCTCAGCTTAACGTTTTTCAGGTTAATCGAAAAAGAGGTAAACATCTTAAATACATCAATTCACCCCCCCTCTTGATGCTATTTGTCTAACAAGTGGTATCAGAGCTTGTTTGGATAAGTTATTTCTAAAAGATCCTTAAGATGTCTATGCAGAATCAGGTTTACAGGGAAGGTGCATCCATCAACAGGACACCACTCTTTGAAGGTGACAATTACCCCTTCTGGAAGTCAAGAATGGAGATATTCCTACAAACTCTCGATTATGGAGTTTGGGATGCTGTCCTAAGTGGTCCCTACGTACCAATGGTGACAGGTGCTAAAGGAGAAACACCAAAGGCGTTTCATCAGTGGACACCAGATGAGAACAAACGAGCACAATACGATGTAAGAGCTCGTAACGCTATTGTTTCTGTTGTCACTCGTGATGAATTTTACAGGATATCAAGATGCAAAACTGCCAAAGAGATGTGGGATACTCTGGAAGTGACTCATGAAGGAACGGATGAAGTAAAACGTGCAAGGAAAAACACGCTTGTACAAGAATGCAAGTTGCTGTCAATCGGACAAAACGAAAGTATTAGTGATTTCCAAACGCGGTTCACACATATAGTAAATCATCTAGAAGCTCTGGGAAAAAGCTTTTCGAATGAGGAGTTGAACACCAAGATTCTAAAGTCTCTCGATAGAAATTGGCAACCGAAAGTCACTGCCATATCAGAGTCTAAAGACTTGACGAAGATGAACGTGGCAACTTTGTTTGGAAAGTTGAGAGAACATGAGATGGAGCTTCAGAGGTTAAAAGATGGAGAAGACAATGTTAAAATAAAAAACATTTCATTCAAAGCCGAGAAATCGAAAGATGACATCGAAGGTGAGTTTTCCGATAGTGATATTTCTTTAATGGTAAAACGATTTTCCAGGTTCATGAAGAACAGGAAAAAGAGTCGATCTACAAAGAAGGAAAATGACCAAGCAACGAACTATAAATGCTACGGATGCAATCGATTTGGTCATATAAAATCGGACTATCCCTATACTAAAAAGGAAGACAAGGAAAAGGAAAAGAAGAAATCGAAGAAGCCCTTCAAACCATACAAAAAGAAGGCATACGTTGCATGGGAGGATAATGCATCGACAACATCTGAAAGTTCGATAGATGACAGTGATAGAGAGGAAGAAGCAAATTTGTGCTTAATGGCAAACAGTGAAGATGAAAATGAATATGATGAATTACATGCAGAGTATGAAAATCTTTATATGAATTTTAATAAATTGATTAAAAAGCATTCAGTTTTGAAACAAAATTTTCATGCTTTAGAAAATAAACTAAGTCTTGTGGAGAAGGAAAATGAAGGTTTGAAAAATGATTTCGAAAAATTTAAGTCTATATCAAAAAATAAAGAAGTGATCAAACCCTGTGAAAATTGTATTCAACTCGAAAATAAAATTTTGAAACTCGAGAAGACTTTAAATAATTTTCTAGATTCAAGACAAAATCTTGAAAATATGTTGAGTACATATAGGGGGAGCTCTAGTAAAGCTGGACTTGGTTATATTCCCAAGAAAAGTCTAGGACCCCATAAAACTATCTTTGTAAAAGAATCGAAGAAAACAAGTTTTCGAGAAAAACAACATTTTCACATAAATTCTTTTAAAACTCCTCCACAAAGGTTAAGTTGCTTTTATTGCATGAAAATTGGTCATTCATCAAATAAATGTTTTGTAAAACATGTTGGCATACCTAATGGCATATTTAAATGGATTCCTAAAAATCAAAGATATAAAAACTGCTCGCATTAAAATCTTTTTCGATAACATTTAATCGATTATGACAACATTTTCGATTAAATGACATTAGTTTTTATTTTTTGTCAATAAAGGGTTGAGAAAGTTGTTTCTACTAACTTCTAAGGACCCAAGACTAAAAAGGGTACCTAAATAATTATATTTGTATGGCAGGAAATCTACAAGCATAAAAAATCAGTTTGGTTTCTTGACAGTGGATGTTCAAGACACATGACCGGTGACAAAGAAAAGTTTCAAAGTCTCACAAAGAAAAGCCAAGGTTATGTTACATATGGTGACAATAACAAAGGAAAAATTCTTGGCTCAGGAACAATCAAGATCAATGATGACTTTATGATTCAAGGAGTTTTGTTGGTAGAAGGTTTAAAGCATAATCTTTTAAGCATAAGTCAATTATGTGACAAAGGACTTAAGATTATCTTTGAGTCAAAGACTTTCAAAATTATCAAGGAAGAATCAAATGAAACTGTTTTAACAGGTACGACACTAAACAATATTTATGTTACTGATCTTAGCAGTTCATCTAGGACCATCTCCTGTCTTGTAACTAAGGAAGAGGATCCTTGGTTATGGCATAGGAGAGCTGCACACATTCACATGCATCATCTAAGTCGTTTAATCTCAAAAGATTTGGTAATCGGTCTTCCAAAATTAAGTTTTGAAAAAGATAGAATTTGTGTTGCATGTCAAAAAGGAAAGCAAACAAAAACATCTTTCAAAAGTAAGAAAATCATTTCTACATCAAAACCTTTAGAGCTTTTGCATATGGATTTATTTGGTCCCTCTAGAACAAGAAGCCTAGGTGGTGATTTCTATGCATTAGTTATAGTAGATGATTATTCTAGATTTACCTGGAAGTTCTTTTTGGTAACTAAAAATAATGCTTTCAGCTCTTTTAAGAAATTTGTCAAGGCTATTCAAAATGAAAAAGATTTAAAAATCAAGTTTATTCGAAGTGATCATGGTGGGGAATTTCAAAATGAGTTATTTGAAACCTTTTGTGAAGAACTGGGAATTTCTCATAATTTCTCTTGTCCAAGAACCCCTCAACAAAATGGAGTTGTAGAAAGAAAGAATAGATCTTTGGAAGAATTAGCCAGAACCATGTTAAATGAAAACAATCTTCCAAAATATTTTTGAGCAGATGCAGTGTCTACTGCATGTTATGTTTTGAACAGAACTTTAATAAGACCCGTTTTGAAACGAACTCCATATGAGCTTTTTAAAGGCAGAAAACCAAACATTTCTCATCTTAAAGTTTTTGGGAGCAAATGTTTTGTTTTAAATAATGGAAAGAGTAATCTTGGCAAATTCGATTCAAAAGAAGATGAAGCAATATTTTTAGGATACTCTTTAACCAGTAAAGCATATAGAGTTTATAATAGGAGAACATTACATGTAGAGGAATTTGTTCATGTAACGTTTGATGAATTTTTAGACCTTGAGGAAAATCCTCTTGAGTCAAGGAAGAAATCAATAGATATAGAAGAAGAACAGGGAGCTATCGAGAAAGATCAACCACAAGATGAAAGTGTCGAAAACCTCAGAAAAAGCCTCGAGAATTTGAATCTCAATGAACCAACAACAGTTCAAGAACTTCCAAAGGAATGGAGAACACCGAGAGGATTATCTTTGGATAATGTTATAGGAGATATGGATCGAAGAGTTACAACGAGAAGCCAAATAAACAACTTCTGTATGAATGTAGCTTTTGTCTCACAAGTAGAACCCAAAAGCATCGAAGAAGCTTTACAAGATGAATATTGGATTCAATCGATGCAAGAAGAGTTAAATCAGTTTAAAAGGAATGAAGTGTGGGATCTAGTTCCGAGAAACAATTCTATGCAGGTAATTGGAGCAAAATGGATTTTCAGGAACAAGCTCGATGAAAATGGCAACATAACCAAAAATAAAGCAAGACTAGTAGCGAAAGGTTATAGTCAAGAAGAAGGAATCGACTATGACGAAACATATGCCCCAGTTGCAAGGCTTGAAGCAATAAGAATCCTACTAGCTTACGCAGCTATCATGAAGTTTAAGTTATTTCAAATGGATGTGAAAAGTGCTTTTCTGAACGGATATATCAAAGAAGAAGTATATGTCTGTCAACCTCCTGGATTTGAAGATTATAAATATTCGAATCATGTCTACAAGCTAAAGAAAGCACTATATGGACTTAAACAAGCGCCTAGGTCATGGTATGAAAGGCTAAGTAATTTTCTGGTAAGCCATGATTATCGACGAGGTAAAGTAGATCCAACTCTATTTATTAAAGAATCGAAGAACAATATTATTATAGTTCAAATTTATGTTGATGATATTATATTTGGATCGACTAACAATGATCTTTGCCAAGAGTTTGCTAAGATAATGCAGGGTGAGTTTGAAATGTCGATGATGGGAGAGCTAACATATTTTCTAGGTTTACAAATTAAGCAAAACATCGAAGGAATTTTTATATCGCAATCGAAGTACTGCTCAGAATTGTTAAAGAAATTCGATTTAGAAAACGCAAAAGAAGCAGCTACCCCGATGGCAACATATTGCTACTTAGATCAAGACGAAAAAGGTAAGATGGTGGATCAAACCAAATACAGAGGTATGATTGGTTCCTTACTTTATCTTACAGCAAGCAGACCAGATATTATGCATAGTGTGTGTGTTTGTGCTAGATATCAATCTAATCCTAAGGAATCACACCTAGTTACTGTTAAGAGAATAATAAAATATCTAAAAGGAACTAAAACGTTTGGTCTTTGGTATCCCTCTGGAGGTTCACCTAGCCTTATAGGATATTCAGATTCAGATTATGGAGGATGTAAACTGGACAGAAAAAGTACAAGTGGGACATGTCACCTACTTGGCTGTTCACTTGTTTCTTGGCATTCTAAGAAACAGTCTTGTGTTGCTCTATCCACAACTGAAGCTGAGTATATAGCAGCAGGTTTTTGTTGCTCACAGCTTTTATGGATGAAAAACCAGTTAGAAGACTATAGTATTTTCTTAGATCATATCCCTCTTAAGTGTGATAGTACTAGTGCCATTAATCTCACTAGAAATCCTATAATGCATTCTAGAACTAAACACATAGAGATTAGGCATCATTTCATTAGAGACCATATCTTAAAGGGAGATTGCATAATAGAATACATAGATACCAAACATCAGTTAGCAGATATCTTTACCAAACCTTTGCCTAGAGATAGGTTTTATAATTTGCGTATCGCATTAGGAATTTTGGATGGTAATTCGTTTTGATATTTCAAGTTTTGTGTGAACATCGATAACATGCTTTTATTCGATATTGTTTTATCTATCTGTATGTTTTTCGATGATTATCAATAAAAAGGGGGAGAAATGTATATGTTTTTGAAAAGAGAAATGTATATGTTTTTGAGTAATACCCAAAATAGGGGGAGTACAGTTTAATTATGGTTTATGCTAACTCTGTACTAATCTTGAGCTGACTTCAAAGTCAAGTTTTTTTTTTCTTCAAACTCTTCTTAAATCGGTTTTCTTGATCATCATCAAAAAGGGGGAGAATGTTACCAAAGAGGATCAAGTCAAGTCTCTTTGAAGATGTATCGAGTTTTGATGTGTTCTCGAAGCAAACCAGATCGAAGGTTGGAAAGATCGAAGAGTTGAAAAGTTGAAGAATCGGTGAAGCTCAGATCGAAGTTTGTGTTGTTTGTGTCGAATCATTCTAGAATAAGAGAAATTGAAATCAACAAACTGATCCAGCACTCTTTCACTCGTGATAGTTTTTAAAGAGTAAAACTGTTTTTACAAATCGATCGATATAACATATTCGATGTTTTTTAACAATCGATTATGTGTTTTCAAACAAATCTTTTTACATCGATTCGATTATATCTTTTGATACAGCGTAGTCAATTCGATTATGTATATAAAGTAATCGATTCGATTATGTGTTGTTTTAAAAGTGTTTCTAAAACTTTCACAGAATCGATTTTATACTTAACGAAATCAACAGTTTTTCAAAAAGTATTTTGAATTTCAAATTGGAATTTAAAATCATAAATGTTTTCAATTATTATACAGATCTTACGTTTTCAGATTTGATAAAAAGATTTTAAATGCATAAATGATTTCATAAGTTGTTTTTAATACTGTAAAAGGTTTTCTCAGATTTTATTTCCTATATAAAGAGGAAAAATACACGTTGATAGACACAGAGCTAACTTGAGCATAAAAATCATTTGTTTACACTCTCTGGTCTACAACATTCTTTATCACTTGTGAAAGGAGCTAACGATCATTAACGTTGTTTTGGATTCTCTCTTTCCAGGTGGTACTGTTTCAGTATTTGTTTATATATCTGTCAACACCATTGTTGGTGTAGTGGTTCATCCCTTGTGAGTTTTCAAGGGAGGTGTTTTCATCTCTTGTGGGTTTCAAGAGAGGTGTTCAGTCTTTAGATTTTCTTTTACAAGTTCAATTGTAATATTGATTGTAACAGCTTTTCTAAAGATAGTGTTTGGGAAGTCATTCTCGAATTGAGGTGACTGGGCACTGGACGTAGGGTTGGCTATACCCGAACCAGTATAAATCCTTGTGTTCTTCTCTTCCCTTATCCTCTTATTTTGTTTATTGCTTCCGCTCAGCTTAACGTTTTTCAAGTTAATCGAAAAAGAGGTAAACATCTTAAATACATCAATTCACCCTCCCTCTTGATGCTATTTGTCTAACAACAAACACCTCCTTTTAGAACTGATCCAAGGGATGAATTACATAAACCAGTAACCAAGAAAGAAAACACCTGATGTGTGCTAGATATGAAAGTTTAAGCACAAGATAATCACTACTTCCAAGAACTAAGATCAACCTTGAGAGAGCAAGAAAGCAGCTTTGAAAAGATTTGAGCACAAGAACACTGTATTTTCGTGTTTGATCATATGTGTATAAACCTAAGACCTTGCCATTCAATTTATAATTCAAAAACAGCTTAAGGTTTACGTTCTTAGGTTGATTCAGCTTTTAATTCGCAAAAACGTTGTATTTAATCAATTGTATAAAAGTCATAATCTATTATTTCAGAGAAGAGTGGAAAAACATATTTTTCATGAAATAATCAATTAATTTAAAATATAATCGATTATATATAAATCCAGAAAAATATAATCAATTATCTAGTTCATATAATCGATTATTTTGTTCGTTAAACTAGTTTTCTTAAATTTTAAGTGATATAATCGATTCTATTCGATCCTTAATAGATTAAAACTGTAGAAAATGTTTTTTTTTGTGAAAATATGACTTGCTCTCAAGATTGAAAATGTCTTGGGAAGAAAATATGACTTACTCTTTTTATCCAACACCCAAAACTGAAACTTCTAAACATAAATCTTCGGAGGTTGAGCAAATATTCTAGATTTCCATCCTTGATTACTTTAACTCTTCATGATTGAATATTTGATTTGTCTTTAATCTTCATGATGCAAACTTCCTTTTTGAGATAAAATCAAGTCTTTAATGTTGCAATGTACTTTATATCTTCATCATCAAAACACCAATCTTCAACATTTTTTTAATTTAATTTCTCAAATAATTCTTCTAATAAAATTTGCATTTATTCTTTAATTAAATCAACAAATACAATCTCAGGGTGCAGCCAAATTACCAACTCAAACAGTGGCCCACCCAAAGAATGCTAGTGTAATTATCTTAAGGTCTGGAAAGATGATTGCAAATTTAGAACCACCTAAAACTGCTCCAACAATAACTCAATCCAATGCATCCAGTCCAACAAAAGAAACTAGTTGCAAGATAACCATTATCATATCTGAATTAGTAGCAAATCAAGCTCAAAGGCATATCTCATGGCTTCTCATAACACATCTTTGGGAGAAGAACAAAAGTTGCTTTCTCACCAAATTCCTGATACGTCAAGTTTTATCAACTCTTGAAGTACACCTGCCACATACAGAAGTCTACTTTCCCCGAAAGAAGTGAAAGCTCATTGTCCAATGGAGGATAAGCATTACAAGTTATCAGGTTTTGTGTTAAAAGAAGAAGCGTGCATTTAAAGCATGAAGAGGTGCATTTAATGTATCTACGTGAAGCCTTCAACAGGCGATAGAAGAAGATGTTAAAGACCAACCTGTAGTTAAAGATGTCAGAAAGGATCTTTAATGGATTGTTGCTCTCATGCACTACAAAAGCATCCAATTCAAAAGAAGAAAACAATGTTAGTAAGGGGGAGTTTGGATTTGATTACTGCAATCAAGCTTCTTCAACTATGATGGTGACTCATCAAGCAACTCTAGATTAGTTTTTTTTTTGTGTTTTGTAAGTCTCTCTTCCATTTGAATTAATCTAACTTATTTGAGAGAAAAATTTGAAAATCATGGCAGCATTATTTTGCATTCAATTTCTTCATAAAATTGGAATAGTTTATAGACTCAAATCTATTTTAATTGAAAATGTATTCAAATTTTAATTCGAATTATAATGCATTAATTTCATTAAATCATAATATGTTACAGATTTAACAACTTTATGTTTTATAAATAGATCTTTTACAAACTGTAACTACAAGCAAGTTTTCGAAATTACTAAGAGCGAAAAACACAGAGTTATTACTGATTTCAAATTGATATGGATTTAAAAGTTTTACATCAAAGAACTTTTTGATCATCAAAGGTTTTGAAAAGAGCTCTCTCTCTCTCATCTGAGCAAGAATAATTCATTAGTTTAAAGGGAGTCTTTTCTTTCCTCTTTCTTGCTTTCATTCATCTTTCTCTGTTTCCATTTTTTTTATTGTATTTGCATCTATGTCAGAGAAAAGATGTTTGTATAATTATTTTCTTTTAATCTTTTTAAGGTTTTGTAATTTCTTGGAGTAGGTTACAAGAATTGGTTTTTGCAGTAGGGTGTTGCAAGTGAAAGGATTGTTCTTGTAGAGTTCAAGAATAGATCCCTTTGTGTGTTGAGTGATTGTTTGTAAAGAATTCTTCATTTTAGAGGATGAATTGGACGTAGCTCTTTATAAGTGAGCTAGTATAAAAACTTTCTGTGTGATCTTTCTTCTTTATCATATCTTGAAACTACTGGAGCTGATCTTTTCTTTCTGAAATATCTTATGTGCTTTTAATCCATCAAGACTCAAATTAAAAACTGCAACTGAGTGTTTAAAAATTATCTTGTTTAAACAAATGAGTAATTAATTTTCATTAAACTTCAATTTACCCCTCCCTCTTGAAGTGACTTATGGGTTTACAAACAAGAACGTGCTTTATGTTAATCTAAAGATGAAGAAGGATCTTTAGAAATATCTAAAAGATAATTATTTTGATGACGATGGCTCTAAAAGAAGAAGATGGACCTTCATGATTGAAGTCTTGGAATCTTGAAGCCTTGTGGAAGCTTTAATCCTGTATTTTTTATATATGTTTGATTGTAATAGTTAGGAATCTTGTTGAAGATCATAGCATACACACAACTCTACTTAAAGTTTGAAAAAGTCTTCTTTTTCTCATAAAAAGAATTTTAAAGTCAAAACAATCGATTATCTCGAGCAATAATCGATTATCATAAGTGAAATAATCGATTATCTCTCAAAATAATTTATTATCTTGCGTTACTTTGTGCAATTAATTTGCTATCTGTAACAATCGATTATCTCAAGTAATAATTGATGTTTTTGAGAAAACCTTTTCATATTCTAGAGAACCTTGTGCCCCTCTTTTCCTATAAATACAAAAGGATTCAAAGCTTCCAAATTTAACCTAGAGATATCAAAGTGAAAGTTGCACTCTACTAGTGTTCAAACATGCTTCATCCTTTGTGGTTATTCAAAGGAGGTGTTCATCTTTTGAGGTTTTTAAAAGAGGTGTTGTTATCATCCTTTGTGGTTATTCAAAGGAGGTGTTTTCATTCTTTGTGAGATCAAGAAAGTGGTTGTTCGTTCATCCTTTGTGGTTATTCAAAGAGGTGTTTTTATTCTTTGTGGTGTTCAAGGAAAATGTTGTTCATCTCTTGTGTTTTCAAACAAGGTGTTGTTTCATCCTTTGTTCTGTACAAAGGAGGTGTCGTGTTAATCTTCTTGGTATCTTTCTCATTCCGCTGCACTATAAGTTTGTAAACTTTATAGTTAATAGAAATCACTCTCTGTTGAGGTGATAAGTCACTGGATGTAGGATCTGCTTTGATCCGAACCAATATAAAAACTCTGTGTATTTTTCTCTATCCCTACTCTTTTTACATTCAACCTATATATTCTGCTTATTTGTGTTATACTCTTATTTCTATAAAGTAGAACCTAAATTTACATTGGGATTTTTGTTAAACTATGTTTTAACAAGATTAAAATCGAAAAAGGTTTAATTTTTTTTAAGAAACCAATTCAACCCCCCTCTTAGTTTGTTTTTACCTGCCCCTATTATTCTAACACTTTATTTCTCAAGTGCAATAACTCTTCTTGTTTTTCTCTTCAATCTTTCATAAGCTTTAGAAGAACACTATTAGTGTTTCATAGAAAACTCTAGAGGAAAGTCTTATCTTGTATTCATCTCTAAGACGTTAAAGCTTCTAGATTAGTTGTTCTTGCGAGAGTTTAATCTCTCTTTTGTATCTTGTATAGGGGTTAGCCACGAGTAGTTGCATTTCCAAACAATACTCGAACCAAGAATGGCTTGTTGAAACAATACTTGATTAAGCGAGGAGTGACTTGTGGTAAAAAATACTTGACGGGTCAGCCAGAAGTGACTATGAACCGAATGAATACTTGTTTTGTTGCAGCAATAGTTTGCTAGTGGAACTTAATTAAGTTGATTGAGAATTGGACGTAATCTGAATTATCAAACGAACCGATATAAAAATATGAGTTTAGTATTCTCTTCCCTTAATCTTAATGTCATTACATGTTATAATTGATGCTAACAAAGAGGGAAGAATTTAAATATTAAAGAGTTTGCTTTAACAAATTGTTTCAACCAACAGACTGTGTGTGTCTATTAAAGTCAAACTTCGTCTCCTCAACTTTACTTGTCACACGAACTGTTTTTTATTGTAAAAATTTTTAAAACACAATTCAACCATCCCTTCTTTTGATTTTGCTTGTTTTCATAGGTTTCCAATGGTTTACTGTAGCGGGTGTTGTAAGGGTTTGGATCTCAGTCTTGTAGAGTTCAAGTCTTAGATTCTTGATAGCTTTCTTACATTGTTAGGGTTGTGAGTGCTTGTAAAACTTGTTATTTTAGTGGTAAGCTTAACCTTTAGGTTGGGAAACTGGATGTAGCTCTTTGTTAAAGAGTAAACCGGTATAAAAGCCTTGGTGTGATCTTCTCTCTTCTCTTTTCTATGTGCAATTACTGTTTTTGTGGATCTTGGTTTTACTTTGTATCTTCATCCTCCTCAATCAAGAATTTTTAAAGATCTTTAACGAATTTTTTTAAAATTTAACAAACTAATTTTTCTAGAGATTAATTTAGACCCCTCTTGATATTTACCCAAATTCTCTCCACGTGAGAGAGTGAACTCCAACATTTATAATTGTGGTGTGCGATACTATTTAAATTGATATTGTTTCTATTGATGTTTTTGTTGAATTTATTAGTATTGTGTCCGAGGGTATCCAACCCTTGACAAATATAGAGTTTATATTTTGGAAACTTCATATTTCAAATGTAACGCTACTAAAACTTTAGTATTTTATGTGAAATGAGTGAACCTTAGTTTCTCATATGAGATTCAATATGAAGATTTATGCACTAAACCTTTAATTTGAATTTTCCTTATAATTTTCCTTATATAAAAACAAGAAGAGACAATATTGATAATCATTATATTGAATATTAAATTCTCTAGTTGAACAATTTGAGAAGATAATTTTTTAGTAGTTCATTAGTATGTCTATTATAATCTATATTTCATATATTTTTAAATACTTTAATTGATTACATTTTATGTTGATCTTCGAATGGGTATTTGGTTGTGTTTATGACTTTGTGTTAATTGATGTCATAGCTTTCATTTCATGTTACCTAAAGATTAATATGAAATGTTGATTTTTTTCTAAGGCATAAGAATGTTGATTAAAATTTATGTTCTAATAAACTATAAAAAAACTTAATCTTTGTGACTGAGATAAGGTCATACCTTTGATTAAAAAAGTGAGTTTTACATTATCGTAACAAAATCCTAATTTCAATTATGTATATACAAAATGTTTATATGGATCTGAGTTGAATTTGTTTAGAATGCATAAGTAATGATTACGAGTAAAGAGGAAAAGAATTTATACAATTTGTGCAATGTAATGTTGGCAGTAGTGATGCTAGGAGTGATGATTAGATGTACTTGTAGTTTTTTGGATGGAAAAATATTGCATGTTACATAAATTAGAGAGCATCTTCTTTGTGATGATTTTCTTAAAAGTTATACAATATGGACAAGACATAGTGAATTATTAGATTTACCAAATGTGTACCAATCTAAGGAGTTTTTTGCTTCAACCATGGAAGATCAATTAGAGGATGTGATTTGAGAGGCTAAAGCAAAATCTTTTTTGCAAGTGCATGTTATGAAGATATTTCTAATTATGCTAAGCTTCCATTATATCATGGTTCAACTTACTTCACACAATTGTCAATGATGTTAAGGTTAACAAATTTGAAGATAATCAATGATTGGATTGATAAGAACTTCACATAATTGCTTTAGTTGTTAAAAGACATGCTTCTAGAAGGAAATATAATACCAACCAAAATTATGAGGCAAAAGAAGATACTTTGTTATATGGATATAAAGTATAAAAAAATACATGTGATTCGTGTATTTTATTCAGAAAAGAGTTTGAAGGGAAGGAGAAATGTCCCACATGTGGGTTGACACCAAGGGAGATGCAAGAGGAGTTGACACACTGAGGGAAGTAGGTAAATGTACGTATTTGCTCCAACATGTTACACATTCATGGAAAAAGAACAAAACTTTTGTCAATGTCCTAAGGGTGTTAAGGTATGACAAGGATACTCTTCAAATGTCAAGAGACTTATATCTATGCAAGATTTACCTAAAATATCATGATTGTCACTTCTTAATGCAACAAGTACTACCTACGAATATTTGTAGAATCTTGCCAAAAAAATGTGGGATATACTATAACCAAATTGTGTTTATTTTTCTTCCATCTTTTTTTACATCATAATGTACTTGTTTGTTCATCTTGTAAGAGAAATTAGATTGTATTGACTAATTTATCTAAAACGAATATGTCCTAATTGGTATTATATGAAGATTTTTATTGGGTATCTCAAGAATCAACATCATCCAAAAACTTCTATTTTTAAAAGATACATTATAACATAAAATATTTAGATTTATTCAAAGTACATGTATAAGACTTCTACCAAATTTTAACATACCTCACAATTTATAAGTGCTTATAAGATGTATATATAGTAACCAAATCTTACAAAAAATGCTCTAAGTACAATTTTATGTAATAAATAACACGAATGAGTTAATATCTTACTTATCTTCATATAAATCCATTATAAAAGAGAAAAATCCAAGATAACAAGAGAAGTGTTGATAGTGCATAATAAGATTTTCATGGTATGGTTTAAAAAAAATCATGAATAACAACATTTTTTATGTATTGTTTTGTTTGTTTAAAGTTTTAAAATATTTGTTATTTTGATTTATTAAATGGGTACATTTTCTTCAAGCATCATCGCACAAGTTTTACAACAAACTAAATATGAAGGTAGAATTTTTTTCTCCAGAAGAAGAAGAAGCACGTAGGATAATGTAGAACTCTCCAATTTTATCAATTCAATAATAACACTCTATCCTATCCTAAACCATTTGTCTGAATAAACGTCCACACCTAATTAATCACCTTATCGTGTACATCCGGATGACTAATAGAGCACTATATATAGAGACAAATCAAATACTCTAAATAATAATAATAAATTAATAATAATAATAATAATAAGAAGAAGAAGAAGAAGAAGAAGAAGAAGAAGGGTGAAATATGTTTTTAGTTCTTAAATTATTTGTAAAAATTGTGTTTCATCCTTGAATCAAACTTTAGAATTATTTCGTCCTTACGTTTTATAAATTTGTGTAAATGATCCTTGATGTGTCTGAATTCCTTTTTATTCTTTTTTTTTCTTCATAGTTTCCTACTTTACTATCATTCATCTCTTAAGCATCTTTCATTTTTTTCCTTTCTATTTTCTCTTATTTTTCTCTCTTTAAAATTGTTTTTATTTGTCAAAATCATTTACATCTATTTATAAAATATAAAGACGAAATAAATATAAAATTTGTCCATAAACACAATTTTGACAAATAGATCAATAAAAGTAATAATAATAATAATATGTACGGAATCACTTGTCGAGTCCCGTAAAGTCAAACATTGATGGATTGAGATTTAAATTCAACTTTGATCGAAACCATCATGGGTGACGCCAACAAATTTGTTTACATTGACTGACCATGAAACGTAAGGTGCAGAGATAATAGCAAAGAACAATGATTGAAGTAACGATTTGTTATTCATTTCAAATAAAAATATCAAATTAGAAGCACTGAAGTAAACCTCACTGATCCACACTCATCCTTAAAGTCTCAGCAGTTTCATTTTAACAGAGGATCGTATTTTCTCTTATCAATCTTTCATGTCTTTGACAGCATAAAATACTTTTAAGGACTTGTTTGCAGAATATATGGAAAAATTGGAATCCAGTAACTCTAGGTCAATTTAGTTCCTCATCATGGTTAGTTACATCATCGCAGCTTTAAACCACTTGTGGGGAACAAAAAGAAAGAGTCTTTAAAAAAGCATCCAATCAAGAACCTTGCCTTTTAGGAAAGATAAAATATCCACCACCAACTGAAGAGTGTTGAACAAAGCAAAATCTCCTCACAAAAGTTCACCTTATCAAGAACTAACCCAGTTTTTGCAACCAATTCCTTTCCTTTAAGATTCTACTCTGATCATCACTTGTTTGTTCCTGAGATCATGGCTTTAGCTGCGGTAGGTGGTGCACTTCTCTCTGCTTTCTTTGACGTTCTTTTTGACAGGCTAGCTTCCCCTGAGCTTGTCAACCTCATCCGCGGAAAGAAACCTGACAAGTTGATTCAAAAGGTCGAGAACCAGCTGATAGTTGTTAGAGCTGTGCTTGCTGATGCTGAGAAGCGACAAATCACTGACTCCAATGTAAAAAAGTGGTTTGATGTTCTCATAGATGTTGTCTACGAGGTTGACGACTTACTTGATGAAGTTTCTACTAAAGCTTCTACTCATAAGGAGGTAAGCAATTCCTTTTCTCGCCTTTTCAACAGGAAGAAGATCGTTAGTATTAGTAAGTTGGAAGACATAGTTGAAAGATTAGAAGACATTTTAAAACAAAAGGAGAGTCTTGATTTAAAAGAGATTCCAGCGGAGAGCAACCAGTCATGGAAACCTCAGCCAACATCTCTGGAAGATGGATATGGTATGTACGGTAGAGATGAAGACAAGGAGGTCATAATGAAGATGGTGTTAGAGGATAGCAGTGATGGTGAACAAGTGTCTGTGATCCCTATTGTAGGCATGGGTGGGGTTGGAAAAACCACTTTGGCCCGATCTGTGTACAACGATGTCAAGTTGACTCAGATATTTGATTTAAAGGCATGGGTTTGTGTTTCTGATATATTTGATATTGTGAAGGTCACAAAAACTATGATAGAGGAAATTACCCAAAAGCCTTGTAAATTGAGTGATCTAAATGCCCTTCAACTTGACTTGATGGAAAAAGTGAAAGGTAAAAGATTCTTGATTGTCTTGGATGATGTTTGGATCGAGGATTGTGATAACTGGAGTAGTCTTACAAAACCATTTCGAAGTGGGATTAGGGGAAGTAAAATTCTGATCACAACCCGCAATGAAAATGTAGCGGCTGTAGTCCCTTTTCATAGTGTTAAAGTACATCATCTAAACAAATTGTCAAATGAAGATTGTTGGTTGGTGTTTGCAAACCATGCATTTCCTACCTCAGAAGGCAGTGAGAATAGAGGAAGTCTAGAAAAAATTGGAAAGGAGATTGTTAAAAAATGTAATGGATTGCCTTTAGCTGCACAGTCACTTGGAGGGATGTTGAGAAGAAAGAACGCTACTAGAGATTGGAATAATGTACTTGAAAGCGACATTTGGGAACTTCCTGAAAGTCAGTGTAAAATTATTCCAGCACTCAGAATTAGTTATCATTATCTCCCTCCACATTTAAAACGGTGCTTTGTTTATTGCTCACTGTACCCCAAGGATTACGAATTTCAAAAAGATGAACTGATACTGCTGTGGATGGCTGAAGATCTTGTAAAAGCACCAAAAAAAGGAAAGACTTTAGAAGAAGTTGGTCACGAGTATTTTGATGATTTGGTTTCCAGATCGTTTTTTCAATGTCATCAGATTTGGGGTAATTATTTTGTAATGCATGACCTCTTGCATGATCTAGCAACATTGCTTGGTGGGGAATTCTATTTCAGAGCAGATAAACTTGGAAAAGAAACCAAAATCAATAGAAAGACTCGTCATTTGTCATTTACAAAATTCAGTGATCCAGTCTCAGATATTGAAGTTTTTGACATAGTAAAATTCCCAAGAACTTTCTTGCAGATCAATTTGGAAGATTCTCCATTCAACAACGAAAAGGCAGCACATATTATAGTGTCGATGCTTAAGTACTTGAGAGTTTTATCGTTTCGTAACTTCCAAATTCAGCATGCTCTACCTGATTCAATAGGTGAATTGATCCATTTGCGTTATCTAAATCTCTCTGGTACAAGTATAGAAACATTGCCGGAGTCATTGTGTAATTTGTGCAATCTACAAACTTTGAAGTTGTGTCGTTGCTTAATGTTGGCTAAGTTGCCTAGTGACATGCAAAATCTTGTGAACTTGCGTCATCTTGAAATTCCTGGTACTCCTATAGAAGAGATGCCTAAAAGAATGGGAAAACTAAGTCAATTACAGAAGTTGGATTTCTACATTGTGGGCAAGCATGAAGAGAATAGCATCAAAGAATTGGGAGGACTTCCAAATCTCCATGGTTGGTTTTGTATTGATAAATTAGAGAATGTTACAAAAGGTGAAGAAGCATTAGAGGCCAAGATAATGGATAAGAAGCACATTGACCATTTATCCTTCAGATGGTCTATATGTGACGACAATAGGACCGACTTCCAAATTGAATTAGATGTACTCAGCAACTTACAACCTCACCAAAATCTGGAATGGCTGTCAATATGCGGTTATAAAGGAACCAGGTTTCCAGAGTGGGTGGGAAATTTTTCCTACCAAAATATAACAGATCTGTACTTAAAAAATTGTAACAATTGTTGCATGCTCCCTTCACTTGGGCAACTACCATCTCTCAAGAACCTCCGTATTTCAGATATGAATTCGGTGAAGACTATTGATGCAGGCTTTTATAAGAAGGAAGATGGGTCATCTGTAACGCCCTTTCCCTCCCTTGAATCACTACACATTTATAGCATGCCTTGTTGGGAGGTGTGGAGTGCCTTTGATTCAGAAGCTTTTCCCGTGCTTAAGGATCTTGCTGTAGATAGTTGCCACAAACTAAAGGGAGATTTGCCAAATCACCTTCCTGCTCTGCAAACACTCAGCATTACAAATTGTGAGCTTCTTGTCTCTTCTGTCCCAAGGGCTCCCACCCTTCGTAGATTAGAGATACGTGAAAGCAAGAAAGTAGCATTTCATGTGTTTCCTCTTTTGGTGGAATCTATTGAAATAGACGGAAGCCCAGTGGTGGAGTCCATGATGGAGGCCATCACTAACATCCAACTCACTTGCCTCCAATCTTTAACATTAAGGAATTGTTCGTCAGCCATATCATTTCCAGAGGATCGTCTTCCTGCATCGCTGAAAACTCTGTATATCAGTTGTTTAAATAAACTAAAATTCCCGATTCAACACAAACACGGACTACTGGAATCACTGTCAATACATGATAGTTGTGATTCGCTCACGTCTCTTCCACTGGTTACCTTTCCAAATCTCAAAAGTCTTGAAATCACATCCTGTGAAAACATGGAATCACTTTTGATTTCAGGGTTAGAGTCGCTTAGGAGTCTTCGCTATTTTGAGATTAGGGGTTGCCCCAACTTTGTATCATTCCCGGGGGAAGGATTGTCTGCTCCCAATTTGACTCGTTTCTCTGTTCAATACTGTGACAAGTTGAAGTCGTTGCCTGATCATATGGGTACTCTTCTCCCAAAGATGGAATATCTTAACATATCCGACTGCAAACAAATTGAGTCATTCCCTGTAGGGAGTATGCCACCTAACTTGAGAGTAGTTTCTATCGTCAATTGTGAGAAACTACTGAGCGGTCAAGCATGGGTATCAATGGACATGGTTACCTCTTTAGAAGTGTGGGGTCCATGTGATGGCATCAACTCCTTCCCAAAGGAAGGTCTGCTGCCTCCCTCCCTCATTTCTCTGCGTCTCTATGACTTCTTAAGTCTGGAGACGTTGGACTGCAAGGGCCTTCTCCATCTCACATCCCTGCAAGAATTAATCATTGAAAATTGTCAGAAGCTGGAGAATATCGCGGGAGAAAGGTTGCCAGTCTCTCTAATAAAATTAAGCATAAATAGATGTCCCTTGCTGCATAAACGATGCCACAGGAAGGACCGTGGAATTTGGCCTAAAATATGCCATGTCCGTGGGATAAAGATTGATGGTATATGGATTTAGTCAGGAAGGATGATGAGCAGGTAATTCTCCTTCTTTCACTTATGTCGTCAACATCTAACCATGAAAAACTCTTTTCTCAAAGATATCTTTCATTTCATGTCTTTCTCCTTTCAAATTTAACTTAATATTATTGCATTCAACAAGTCTTAAATTAGTAAATTGTTCAGTTTGATGGTTAACTGGAATAGCACGTGTTAACGAAACCTTAACTTTTGTATATATTTTATTTACAGTGAGCATTCATGTCATTTTAATCTAAACGTACTTACCGTAGAAGGGAGTACTCGTCTTTTTCTTCTCTGTGTGTGAAGAATTGAATCACTAGAAATTTTGTTAAAGATTCTCAGACCATCTCACCTGTGAAAAATCATTCAGTAGAAGATTAAATTGAAATTGATTAACACTTCACGTTATTTCTGTATGTGATTTTTTCTTGTTTCTTACATGGTTTACCTTCTACCAGTTCATTTTGTGATATTCTGTTCTGTTCTATTTTAACATTCATTTGTATGTTAGACACTCTAGTGTGAATTTCTACTTTTTCTGAGCTATTTTCATAACAGTGTGGTCGGTGCTAAGATTTTGCTTAGTATTGTGGTGAATATGGGAGACAGATCATTTCGAAATTCAGAGGGGGTAAATTGAATCAATGTCATCCGTTCATGTTTTTTAAACACAAGTTTATAATAGTTTTATATAAAATAAATCAAGCAGCTGGTTGAGGTCAAAATTAAATTCATGTCATGACTATAGAAAAACTGGTATTTGTTTTTCAGATATGCTGGATTGCCTTGGAGAAACTGCGCCTGTCCTTGGATTTAAATTCAACTTTGAATAAGATCTCAACAGCTTGAATTTTAATGGGAAGCCTTTTTATTGGGTACAATGTGGCAGATGAAAAGCTATACAAACCAACAACTTGATTTTGCAGTCATGCAAGCCTCCAGGTATGTAAACTGGCCCTTTAACTGCTAGCCATTTCAAATGTTCTGCTAGACATACCTGAAGTTTTTTTTTGTCCATTATTCTTGTGTTGTACGAAATTGTAATATACTGCCCTCTAGCAGGTCATCACTTTTGTGTTTGATGGACTGATGGACTTGGGTTGAACGCATCTGAAAGCTATATCCCAACGTGTGGAGGTTGAATTTCGCATACTGCTTATTATGCATTTGAAATGCTGAAAATAGACTGCACATGTTGAAAGGAGTGAATTCCATCTCATACTGATCTGCACTAACACCAATGCACTAAATGAGAAAGAACTGGAACAAAGGAAATCTTTTTTTTTTACGCAAAAGATCAGAGTAGAGGTTGTAGTTTCATCAGTGGTACATGGTTCCATTATTTCCTCATATATCAAACTTGCTTAAGAGAAGCTTCAGCACCTATGGATTGAGTTCTGGGAAGTAAATTCTATCTTTACAATGTTAATGTCAATTCAAATCACATATATTTATGGAAGTCAAATAAATTTCAGGGTGAAACTTAACTACAATATTCAAGCTCAGTTTAATCATGGCCATGAATTTCTTTTCTTTTCATACTTTTGAAATGTCATAATATTCTTATATTTCTTTTCTTTTCTTTATCAGGATATAAATTTGTAACCAGCTAAACATTTCAACTTTGTACAATTTTTTTATAGCAAAATAGTAAGCACCAAGTACTGTGCTGATTTATGATTTGCCAAAATCCATAATTTGCCACTTTTTTTCAAACAGAGTTAACAATTAGTATATATTTTGTTTGTATTTGCAGCATGTAGACTAAATCTCATATATATGGAATGTGTCCATCCTACTTCAATTGAGAAATATGTGAACGCTCTTGTGCTTTAACCCATTCTCTTCATAGTTGAATACAATCTTGCTACTGCAATAAAACAGATCACCTTTGCATATTCTTTCCTTCTCACAATTTATTCTTAAGAGCTTCTCTTGTCATTTTCTTCTGGGTTGGATCAGATGCATCTCCAAACTTCAGTTCATAGTCTTACAATCACATGGTAAACATGCTTCACAGCATAAGCTTTGCAGCAAATTCCATCAGTGGATGCATAATCATATATTATTGTCAAGAAAATCGGAAGTAAAACACCCAGAGCTCATATTTTCATGTGTGCAAAGCTGATCTTCGAGGCCAAATGGCAGAGGAAGTGAGGACGAAGGTCTGAAATGGCAGAATGCTTCAGATGAGGGAAGAGGGTAAATGTGAATAACTTAGGAGAACAAGATTGATCCATTACACTGTCTGGAGTTAGCATCCGAAACTCCATGTGCATATGACCTTATGCCCTCACTTGGTTGGTTTGGTTCCTATTCTACGAGGGTTCATCTAAAACTGATAAGGTTTTATATCTTCCTACTAAGACCAAAGACCCGTGAACCAAAACTTGCACCTTAGGTGATTTGAAGTAACAATAAATAAATTACAGTTCCTGTCTAGTAGCTCTGGGAGAATGGCCAAAGAAAGAAATGTAACAGGGAATAAAGAAAAGTGAGAAAAAATTTGGACAATTTTGTTTTCATATTAATTTTATATTTTATTCTTCCTCCCATGTCTTACATCAGTTTTGTAACATATAAGGGAAGTCCTAATTTCAATCCTTGCGTAGATTTGCAGTTCATTCTCTATATCAGTTGTCTTTGTTCTTCCAAATTGTTGTTTCTTATTTTCTTTCATTATACTCAGCTTTATTGTTTGTTATTTTCCTTCACATTAGACTCAGACATTCATTGTTTCTTATTTTCCTTTACATTAGACTCACAACTTTTGATGCTTAATTCAGAGTGGAGGTGGTGGTTTTATTAGAGTTCATCAATCTCACTGAGAAACAAATATCAAACTTCTCTGAGAATACATGTGAATATATCATATGGATTCTATTAAAGGAAGTCATTGTAGTTTGAAAAACTTGGTGCAAAAAAAAGTAGACTAACTCTTTCATTCGCCTCTGAACTCCTTTCCTGTCCCAAAAAAGTATAGGAAATTTTTTAATGTTTTCTTATTGAAACTGAATTCAATGTTATATATGAAAGTGCAAAGTTGTCTTTGACTTCATGTTTGAATTCTGTCCCTGAATTCTCAGAAGAATAAAGGCATTGATGGTTTAGTCTAAACGTTGTAAGGACATTAAAAAAGTTCTAACGAAATTTTCTTTTGTTAAGACATAGTGATTCAAGGAATTGGATTAAGTTGGCTAATTCCTTATGGAATTTCACTTACTTCAAAGTTTGATAGACTTGTATGTATGGTATCTGGTATATGAAGGGTTGGAATCAATTGTAAGTTCAAGTTTGATATTGAGTAGAAATAGACAAACAATATACAGATAAAGTCCCTCGAACTATGCATTAAAATTTTGAAATGATTTTGTTCATTGCTTTTATATATATATATATATATATATATATATATATATATATGAATTGTTGTCTCTCAAACACATTTTTGCTTTTATTCATGCATTACGGAATCTCTCACATATTCTTTTATTAAGATGTCAGTAAGTGTCATGGTTTTGAATATCCATTAGTATTTAAATCCGTCAAGAGAGATTTATTTAAGCCCTTTACTTTTCCGAATGCGTTGGTGCTGCTGCACTCGTAATTTCTTTGCTTCCTTACTTTTTTTGTTTTAATTATTGTTCACAACTCATACACATTTTGATCATACTTGAGGTTTCAACTTTCCAAGTAGGACAAAACAAATATCAAACTTTCAATTAGCTACAAGAATATTATTATCTGTTTTTCATAATTAGTAGGAAGATAGATAAGATATTTCAATATGTAACGTTCAAGACTTTTTTTTATTTTGTTTTGACAGCAACAGGCATAAGTTCTAGGTTTCAGGAATTTGAAAGTTTAAAGGACAAATTTGTTTGTCGGTATTATACAACGTTGACTTTTACAAAATTCTTAGCACTGTTTATTTATGGTTTTTCTCTCCTTTTACATATACGAGCTTCATCGGTTTGCATGCTCAAGGTGAGTTAACTACCGTTGATTTTGTATTAATACCTTAGCCATTCAGGAGTAATGACAATCCTGGTTTTTTCCAAATCTTTCGTGTGTTGTTACTATAGTTGGTTACTTGATAAAAGTTTGTAGAAAACAACTTGTATGTTTTGATAAATTTTTAGTGTAGATTTTTTATATTTGTTTTACATAACTCGCAAGTTAAATAGTTTTTGGACGTGTGTAAGTCATATTTAAAAAATCTAATATTTATTGTTTTTATAAATTATCACTAAATTTAATTCAATATAAAATTTAATAGTTTTTAATTTTAATACTTATTATTAAGTTTAATTTAATCTAAAATTTATTTATTTTATTTTTATTTAAGTTATATTCAACAAAAAAAAATCTAATACTTATTATTTTTATAAATTAACACTAAGTTTAATTCAATCTAAAATCTTAATATATTTTTTTTTAATAGTTATCACCAAGCTCAATTCAATTCATAATTTATTTATTTCACTTTTAATGATTATATATTATTTAATTGATTGAATAAATTATTATTGTACAAATAAATGTTAAAAAATATCAATATATCTCTACGGATACGACTTTACTCGTTTAATCCACAGGTTTTACATGATAGATACGATTTATAAAAATTAAAAACAGTTTAAAATACAGGTTTAATCGGATTGTATATCAGACTTTGGTTATTATGTCATAATGTATGTCATATTAGACATAATGCTTCCAACTTTGATTTTATAAGAAATTATTCTACTCTACCTCTATTATAGTCCTGGTTAAATTTCACTTGACATTTAGTTAAGTTTTTAAAATTCAATTACATGTTAGATGTTAAAATTGACTGGTACTATACACATTAGACCATGCAATACATACATACTACCATCTTAATTACCTATAACCATATGTAGTTTATATAGTGATTGATTATATATAATCACTTTGATATATCAAAAACTTTACATTCTTTCTCCCATATTTTAAATTATACTATATCTTGACAGAGTACATTTGACTTTGATTCTCACAATTTTTCACTTTATCCTTTTTATGCATTAATTAGTACTTCAATTTGTTTGTTGTGTATATGAGTACATAGCGATTGAGAAACACTATTTCACTACATTACCTTACGCACTTTGACAAAGAGTGGGTTTTGAAAATTCTCCTACCATTCATTCATTACAAGAAAAATGGTAATTAGAATGGACCACGTAAAATAAAAAAAGTTAGACACAATTTGAAAAATAGCATCATCACAAATTTTCACATATTAAGAAAAACAATTAATTTATTTAATTTTTTATAATTTTTTTATTTTTATTAATTATTATTAAATGAATTAATTAAAATTTAATTAAAAGTCTTTATAAATAAATTAATTTTTTAATAAAACTCTAAATTGATTGAGATTAGAATTTTTAACAGTTTTGAATTCATCTCAGAATTATTTCTAAATAATTTAAAATCAGAATTACTAATTGTTTTAAATAAATATTTCAATTAAAATTTTTAATTTCCACTAAAAAATTAAAATATAATATCAATATATATGATAGTAAAAGATGAAGAGTCATATTAATAAAAAAAATTAATAAAAAATGAAGATGATAGTGACATTTAATTTTTCTTTCTATTATTTAATATTAATACAAATAATAATGTGATTAATAGAAATATATAAAGAAAAAAAATAACTTTATTAAAATTTTAAAATATCTTATATTATAAAATAAATTTTTCTTTAAAATGATGCTTTATAATTTAAAATTTATAATTTAAAAGGAATGGAGTAATATATTAGTGTTAGTTTTTATAGATGACACTAATTACTTCAGTCTAAATGTATTTTAATTGCTTTGACTAAATAATAAATGCATGAATTTATTGAAAAATCACTTTAATACTAATTGAATATAGAATTAAATAAGTCCAGCTAATCATGTGAAATTTAAATATTTATTAAATCTATTATTGGTTAAGTGGATATTAATATATTATATTTATAAATTAAATTTTAATATTAATTTAAATATACGTGTTCACTATGTACATCTATAATTTTATTTATAGCATTGTTGCTTTAAAAAATATTAAAAGGGTATTTAGAAATTAGATAATAAATTGAGAACAAGATTTAAATAAGTAAAAATATAAAATATAAAAACAGAATAAATATATATAAATTTCTTGCAGTACCACCTAACTAAAAACAAAAGTGAGTCATTAGTTCAACTGTATCTTAATGGAGTTGTATACAAAAAGTAACACTAGAATGTGTTTAAAAAAATCAAGGAAGACTGTTAATTAACATCAAAAACAACTTTAATAAATTTCATGTTTTCTTGTAATCACTCAACTTAAGATTCTCCAAAAAAAACCCTATCGCTTCACAAAACCTATCTTAAATGTCTTCTTCAGAATCTTTTGTTTTTTAACCAAAACAGCTTGAATAATTTGTTCTCTAACAACAATACAACATATAACTTATATAAGTCTAACTTTAGATGTATATAATAAACAAGGTCAAAATTTCAAGAGGCACATCTTGGCGATGAACATCCAAAACAAAGAACGCAAGGATACCCATGGATTGTCAAACACTACAAGAAAAATTAAATGTCTTATTATAAAAATTCGTGGAAAGCAATCTAAATTCATAAGTAATAGTGTTTTTTTCACGTATTCTCTACTGTCAAATCTAGAAATTTTCTCCACATATTACTATTTTCAAAAAAAATTATCTAAATATATTTATTCTCATATTATTTACACAGATAATGTATTTTATTGTTCATGTCAAATTTCGATTCCCGATAAATCGAATTCTGATCTACAAAGCGTCTGCTTTGATCCATTTTGACACTCAGAAAGAAGGCTATTTTAATTTATTTTTCTTTTGCTACACGGAATTCGATCTTAGGAGAACTGAATTCTGAATAGGTTTTTTATTTTTTTATTTTTTTTCTGAAAACGGTCGTTCTACTTTTGAGAATAGTCGTTCTACACTCCAAAATAAGGTTATAAAGGCAACTTCTGCAATGACTGTTCTCAAGACCTTTCTCATGTCTTGCTTTTTCCAAATCAAAATAATTGAATAAAAAAAATAAAAAAATCTACTAAACTGAATCTTGAGTAGTAAAAAAAAAATTAAAATAGTCTTCTCAGAATTTGACTTTCCAAAAACCAAATTCTGAATGACAAAATTAATTAACGTAGATATTTCGTAAGTCAAAATTCGGTTTCTCATAGACCGAATTCTGACATGAAGAATAAAATGTTATTATAAATAATATAAGAATAAGTATATCTGGATAATTATTTTTGAAAAGTGTAATATGTGAAAGAAAAAATAGTCAAATATATAGTAATATGCTCGTGGGAAACATTTTTCGTGAGTAATTTTCAAGAGATTTAGTTAGCGAGAAACGTCACCGCCACTCTCCAAGAATATTTGCTACATATTTTGTTCAATAAATTCTCACACCTATTTACTAAAAAAAATCCATGGGAAAGATATAAATTTGGAAAAAAAAAATCACTTTGTTGAGAAATAATTTGTTTCTACAATTTACATTATCCTATTAGTTTTTTAATATTAAAAATACAACATATATCAATCAAATTTATATTAACTTAGATAACTAAATTTGTTAAATGTTTACAAAATTATAAATACATACACTAATTATAATTAAAAATTTAATATTCTATAATTTAAATTATCCTATTAGTTTTTTAATATTTAAAAATATATTAATCAAATTTAACACCTTTAAAAATATTAATTTAAATAGTTAAATTATTAAATATTTGCAAAAATTATAAACAAAAATATACACTAATTATAATTAATAATTTTAACAAGTTTAATAAGTGTCAAACTATAATAATGAAAAATAGTTATGAGAAATTCATTTTAGATCTAATTAAAAATAGGTATGAAATTTTTGTCTAATCTTTATTCCCATCGGGTACGAATTATCTTCATCGGGTAACGGATACAGTCGAATTCGTCTTTTACTATTCCAAATGTTAATTAAATAATTATTTTATAAAAAACTAAAAATCTAAAACAAAGAAAACATAATATTATAAATTATTCAAAGTCAAAATGATACACATCTTTTTTCCAATAACAAATATTAATAAAAAAATTGTAACTGCATAAATCTCAAATTATAGTATCATCTAATAATAATTGAATAAAGGTCAATAATTATAAAAAAAGTAAAATAAAAATTATCAAATATATGCTCTAAGAATAAACTAAGTGTGTTTCACTAAGTTAAAACAGAAATGAATATAGGACATTGGAACCGGTATGAGAGCGGGGACGGGGTGGGTATGTATATCCTCATCCTCGTCCTCATACTCAATTTAAAAAATCGGGTATAGCTATACCTATACACATACTCAATCAATATGAAGATTCCCTGTCAAAATTGGAATGGGTTTGGGTAATACCCACGAGTACGGGTTTATTTGTCATCTTTAATCCTCATCCTCATCGGGTACGGATATATTCTCATCGGGTAATGAGTATAATTGTACTTGTCTCTTACTATTCCAAATATTAATTAAATAATCTTTTACAAAAATAAAATAAAAATCACAACAAAGGAAACATGATATTATAAACTATTCAAAGTCAAAATGATACACATCTTTTTTTCTCTAATAACAAATATCAACAAAGAAATTATAACTACATAAATGTCAAATTAGAGTATCATCAAACAACTATTGAATAAAGATCAAATAATTATAGGAAAAAGGTAAAAAAATGATCAAATATATGTTCTTGAAATAAATTATAAAACTAAGAACTAAAGAAAATTTAAGATTTTTAGATTACTTAACAAACTAAATGTGTTTTAGTAATTTAAACAGAAATGAGTGTGAGGACGAAGATAGGGTATTGGGATAAGTATGGGAGCGAGGAAAGGGTGGGTATGTACATCTGCATCATCTTCCTCATACCTATTTAAAAAATCGGATATTACTCATACTCATACTCAGTCAATACGGGGACTCCCCATCAAAATTGAAACATGTTTGAGTAATACCCACAAAGAAGGGTTTATTTGTCATCCCTACTCATCAAGGTAAATGATATAAGAATAATCGTGGTTGTACATCCTTTGCCAATACCTTCGCTTTCAATCCAAATATGCCCTTCCATAAGATTTATGAACTTGTTCATAATCAACGATAGAACATAATCAACAACAAAAAAATCTAAGTAGAAATTTGTTAAGGAAAAGTCCAACACTCCATGATTTTGAACTTATGTTTAAGAATAATTAATGTATAAGAGAAAAGAAGTTGTGTGTCTGACAGACAATAAATCTTAACAGAGAAAACCTTCATCAGATCATGCATGTATCATCTGACAGATAATACTTCTCACTTTCATCAGATGATGAGTCATCACATGATAGGTATTTCAAAATGCTTAATTTAAATTCTTATTCCTTTGTTTTTCATAAACATTCTTCTGTTCAATCTAAAGATCAAGTACAAAGGCATATCTCACGTCTTCTCATAGCACATCCTTGGGAGAAAAGCTAAAGTTGTTTTCTCACCAAATTCTTGTTGTGCCAAGTTTGTCAACTCTTGAAGTACACCTGGCATGTACGAAAGTTTGCTTTCACCAAAAGAAGTAAAGCTCATTGTCCAATGAAGGATAAGTGCTACAAGTTTTCAGGTTTTGTGTTAAAAGAAGAAGCATACATTTAATGCATGTAGAGGTGCATTTAATGCATCTATGTGAAGCCTTCAACGGACGATAGAAGAAGAAGACATTGAAGACCAACATCTAGTTGCTCTCATGCACTATAAAGGGATACATTTCAAAGAAGAAAATAAGAATGTGCTTTATCTTTCAAGTGCTAAAACATTATTTATTTTCTCTCTTCAATCTTTCATAAGCTTTAGAAGAACATTGTAAGTGTTTCGTAGCAAACTCTAGAAGAAAGTATTATCTTGTATCTGTCTCTAAGATGTTAAAGCTTCTAGATTAGCTAGTCCTGTAAGAGTTTAATTTCTCTTTTATATCTTGTAAAGGGGTTAGTCATGAGTGACTGCATTCCCAAGCAATATTCTGGTTTAAGCCAGGAGTGACTTGTTGAAACAATACATGGTTAAGGTAGAAGTGTTTTGTGGTAAAGAATATTTGATAGGTGAGCTAGAAGTAGCTACAAGTTGAAAGAATGCTTATTTTGTCGCAGCAATAGTCTGCTGGTGGAATTCAATCAAGTTGATTAAGAACTGGGTGTAATCTGTATTATCAAATGAATGAGTACAAAAATATGATTTTAGTATTCTCTTTCCTTAAATCTTAACTCCATTGCATGTTATAATTATTGCTAACAAAAAAGGAAGATTTTAAATCTTGAAGAGTTTCTAACCAACAGACTGTGTGCGTCTATTGAAGTCAAACTTTGTTTGCTTAGCTTCTTTTGATAAACGAATTGTTTTTGTTTGCGAAAATTTTTAAAACATAATTTAACCCTCCCTTCTTGTGTTTTTGCCTGTTTTCACAAAATTATAAAAATAAATTGAATTGAATGTGACCATATTCTAAGGAATAGAGAATAAAACATGTGCTTTAGATCCCAATTTAAGGTGACAAAAGTGTAGCACCTCCTAAAAATTGACAGTCTATTCTATATTGTTAATTATTGGTTTTGTGTAGAGTTGTCAATTTGACTCATGGTCTATGGACTAGCCCTAACTCAATCCTAAAACAGCACCCTTTTTATTGGTTCCCAAATGAGTGCGTCGAAAAAGCTCTAACCCATAAAACCCCCACATAAAATGGGTTGGGGTCAGGGCCATTGTGGGTTTGGCTCACTACAAGACTTCTATTAACTTCAAGACGTGGCTCTGACTCGACTCAACCAACTCAAGCCCGACTTGACTCAACCAACTAGTGCTCAACTCGACTCGATCCACTCAACCTCACTCCACCGAGATGAGGTGGGCTCGACTCGACCCGACCAAAATTGGTCCAACTCGACAGACGAGGGTCTGAACCAACCTAGTTGATGTGGGCCCAAGTCGACCTGTATGACACTCGACTCAACCCGGTCAATGTTGATGCAACTCGACCATACTAACATTAATCTGACTCAACCTGGCTAACATCAATCTGACTCGAACCGGTAGACATCAATTTGACTTGACCAGGCCAACATCTATTCGACTCGACCCGGCCAACATCGATGTGACTCAACCTGACCAACGTCGATCCAACTTGACCTGACTAACATTAACCCAACTCGATTCGGTCGATGTATTACTCAACTCAATGAACGTCACCCCGACTCGACCCAGTGGACATTGGCATGAGTCGACTCGACTGACGTGGGCCCAACTCATGTCGACAAACTGACCCAACCTAACTTAGCTCGACCGACTAGACTTGGCCAACATTAGCCAAACTCGACTAGGAGGACGAGGGCCCGTGATCAACATGAGCTAAAGTCGACTTGGCCGACGCATGACTCGATTTGGCTAATGTCAACCTGGCTCAACCCGGTAGATGGCAGTCCAATGTCGATCCAACCCGACCCAATCAACGCAACCCAACTTGACTTGAAGGATGTCGATCGAACTTGACCTGGTTGATGTCAGCCCAACTCAACTTAGCTGACATCGGCTCAACTTAACTTTGCCGATGTCGGTCCAACATGACTTGGCCGACATCAACTTAACTTGACTTGGCCGACGTCAGCCTAACTTAAATTGTTCGACGTCATTCCGATTCGATTCGACCAATGTCAATTCAACTTAACCTAGTTGGCACCGCCCTGACCAACTTGGCAGACGAGAGCCTGACACAACCTAATCGAGGTCGACCTGACTCAACTTAGCCACTGTCGGCCCAACTCAACTAGGTTGAAGTTGGCCCGACACGACCTGACCGACATCAGCCTAACTCAAATTGGTCGATGTCAACCATACTCAATCCCATTGATATTTGCCCAGCTTAATCCAGGCCACGTCAGCCCAACTGGGTTTGGCTCAAATCATCTTGGTCAACATGAGCCCAACTTAACTCAGTCAATATAGGTCCAACTCGACTTGGCCGACATGGCTCAACTCGAATCGGTTTACATGGGCATGGCATGCACCTAACCTGACTAGATCTAATGTGGACCTGAACGAATTTTTGTACAATGACAAGTATACCAGTCGCATTGTAGCAAGCAATAAATAGTTATCGTTCTCCCAAGGAACTTGTGCAATACACGACAATATTTGCAATTAATAACTATATTAGACGAAGAATATTTTCATAATTTGTTTTTATGTTTAAAGAATTAAAACTATGCAAAAAAACAATAAAAAATCTTTTTGGTATTTTATCAAACACTTGAAAGGCAATAAAGATAAAAAATTATATGGAATGTATGTTAGGGTTAGACTTCACAAAACCTCACTCTCATGCATATAATCACTCAACTTCTCTCCAATTCAATATCAAAGTCAACCCACTAGTTTACTCAAACCCTAATCCCTTAGTGGAATGAGCCTAAGTTTCCTCATTAAGAGTCAATTCCTTGATCCCCTAATAAGCAAACTTGCAATCACACCAAGGGTTTAAGACAACTAATGAATCAAGCTTCATTCCTAGATACAAGTTTCATTAGGTATTTTGTGTCGGATCAAGATTACAAAAGATATTTTCCAATACCCAATGGATCAAATATCAAGCTATAGAAGATCAAAACACAACAAGCATTATAGAAACAAAAACACTAGCATTGAATGGAAAGTGATATATATATATGTGTATGTATGTATATGTACGTATGTATAAACAATGAGATTACATGAGAGTTTATTTAGTTACATCAAACCCCAAAAAAATGGGTTTAGCTTTGATAAGAATGGAGCTTTCGGTTGGTCATAGCCTTGAAGATTTGGTGAAGTCAACACTCATTGAAGCCTATGAAGACCATTACGTGATTGTATTTTTGTGTTTCTAGGTTTCCTTGTAAGCATATCTCACTTAGCCATTCATATGATCATTTGATAGTCTTGGATATGTTGATGAAAACTATCTTAAAAATTATCTTGATCATCTGTATATTTCAATAGATTAAAAGATCGTGTTAATATGTTAAAATTCTTCTGAAGTATTGAAATTAACTTTAGTTGTATTTTTAATTGGTTAAAGCATCAGTTTAATGTGTTAAAAATGCTTAAGATCTTCAATATTTTTAAGACAGGCTTATTAATCTGTGAAGATTATTTTTCAATAGATTAATTGTCTTTGACTCATATATTTTACACTTTGGATATGTTTTATTATTAAAAATTTAAACTGTTCCATTAATTTTACTGTTAAGTAAAATTAATATATTAATTCGAGTTTTTAATAGGTCAACTATGTGGGCAATCCAAGACTTTGAGATTTGATCCTTGAATTTGGTTCTTGAGGAGATTGCATAGGAGATCATCATTCATTTTTTCTTATTTGATCTTTGTCTGTAAACCAGGTGATTTCGTTTCTTGTTTTTGTTTTTTGTAAGCGTTTCTAGATTGGAATTATCCAGTGGAACTGTAGTAGGGTTCTGCAATGATTGTGTGCAAGTCTTGTAGGGTTTAAGACTTGTGTTCTTGTTTGTTCTTAGGCTTATTAGGGTTGTAAGTGTGTGTAGGAACAAATTTTCAATTTAGTTAAATCTTATTTGTGGTTGCGTAACTGGATGTAGCTCTTGTAAAAGAGTGAACCAATATAATCATCTGTTACCTCTGTATTTTTTGTTCTACACTTTATTGATTTCTGGGTTTTGATAATCTGCACCTTATTTCTCTTAATTAAATATGATAACGATAAAACAAGTTAATTCGTGTTTTTAACAGATTAATTTTTTGAAAGATCTATTCACCCCTCCTCTAGATCTTGTTTCTACATTTTATCAAGCTTTTCATTGTCATGAAGAGCACAAAAAAGAAAATGATGAGATATAGAAGAAGATTAGTAACCAAAGGAGAAGAAAGATGTCCTCCAAGGGAACCCTAGCTGTAGGCATGGCAACGGGGCGGGGCGGGGGCGGGTTTCACCTCCCCGGCCCCCGTCCCCGATTCACTTAACCATCCCCGTCCCCGCCCCCGATCCCCGCCGGGGATAACAATTTAGTCCCCACACCCATCCCCATCGGAGTCGGGTTTCCGCCCCGCCCCATCCCCGTTCCATTTTATTTTCTTAAAATATAATTTTAAAATATTTTAAATAAATCTAAAAATTTAAGCATAACTATAATATATATATATAGCATATCACATAAATAGACTGTTAAAGATAAATTTATAGAAATTAAGTATTTTAATATTAAATATTTTTTTCTTTTATATATTATAATGTTACAAATTTTAAATTATTTTCTTAATGAAGTATATTTTAGTATAAATTATTTACAAATTATTTGTTCCATTTTTTGATTTTCCACCCAAAAGCATTTTACAATAATTGTATTGAGCCTTGTCCTCTCCATTATTTACTTTTAAGCCTATTTGATCCTGATTGTTCAGTTTCTTCATGCTCATTATCTTCTGTTGCTGGGGGAACTTCATTTGGTGTAGTAGTAGGATCACTGATTGAAGGGTCTACATTTTCTTCTAACAGGTTGATGTGCTTGTGATATTCCAATATTTTCCATAACAACAAATAAAATTTCTACAATTACAAAAGTAAAATGATTTATTTATCACATTTCTCAACAATAATTTTTTAAATTTTAATTTTATAAAAAATCACAGTAATTAATTATACAGTTTATAAAGAAGACACTTTTAAAATTTAATTTTGAAGAGAATGAAAGTTAAGAAGATGAAAATAAAAACAATTAAAATAGAAATAAAATCATGTTAGAAAATAAAAATTAAATAGAAATAAAAATAGGTACACTCAAAACCAGTATACAAACATAACAAATATGTGCAAAATTGTACAAAAAAGTTATGTATCTAATCATAAATGTAATAGATTAGTCACAAAAAGATTACAAATTATAAAAACTGATAAAGATAGACTACAAAATTAATAGAAAAAATCACAACAATTATACAGTTAACAAATAAGACACTTTTAAAATTTAATTTTGAGGAAAATCAAAGTTAAGAACATGAAAATGAAAACAATTAAAATAGAAATAGAAATATGCTAGAAAATAAAAATAAAATAGAAATAAAAACACTAGTATACAAACATAACAAATCTGTGCAAAATTATACAAAAGTTTATGTATCTAATCGTAAATGTAGCAGATTACTCACAAAGAGATTACAAATTATAAAAAAACTGATAAAGATAGACTACAAAATTAATAGAAAAAATCACAACAATTATACAGTTAACAAAGAAGACACTTTTAAAATTTAATTTTGAGGAAAATCAAAGTTAAGAACATGAAAATAGAAATAAAAATATGCTAGAAAATGAAAATAAAATAGAAATAGAAACATCAGTATACAAACATAACAAATGTGTGCAAAATTGTACAAAAGGTTATGTATCTAATCATAAATGTAATAGATTAATCACAAAGAGATTACAAACAAAGTTAATAGGGTTACATAGTTTATAATGAATACACTTTTAAAATTTAAATATCAAATGGTAAATAAGATGTTAAAAAACAAAATAGAAATAAAATAATACTAGAAAATGAAAAATAAAAAATAGAAGTATGAATACTCAAATCAGTATACAAAACAAATGTAGAAAGTATGTGAGAAATTGTGCAAAATGTTATGTATCTTACCATAGATGTAATAGATTAGCCACAATGAGATTACAAAATATTGCTCATCAAATCCCTTAAATGAAGTCCTCACAAAAAATTTCAGAGAATAAAATAATAATAGATGTTATTATCAATGCACAATATTTAGAAAATTGATAAAGAAACAAAGAACTAACCTTATGTTATGCGTTCACCAAATAAAGTTGAAGGGACTAAGAAAAGTAAATGTGTAGAGGATGAGAGAAAGAGAAGAGTATATTGAAACTGGTTGAAAAGATTGAGAAAGTTGAAAGAATGAGTGAAAGGTAGAAGAAAAGAGAAAAGTGTGGAATAGAGAATAGGGTTTCAGAGAAGACATTGTAACCCTTTATGTATAAAAAATAAAAAAAACACTAAGAAAGAATATGAATAGTTTTAGGGTTTATGTTTAAATTTAAAGATGGGGCGGGGATGGATACGGGGGCGGGACGGGATTGCATTACCCATCCCCGACCCCGAACCCGATTGATTTAAACGGGGAAACCCGAACCCGACCCCGAACCCGGTCAACTCGGTTTTTCCCTGTCAAACTCAGGGCGGGGGCGGTTCGGTCCCCACGGGTGCGGGTCTAATTGCCATCCCTACCTAGCTGCTCCAAAGTTGTCCCAAGCATTTGGTTCAAGTTCTCCAAGCCAATAATGCTCTATCTCTCGAAGAGCATGGAGAAATAAACCCAAAGATCTCATGTCATCAAAACAGGCCATCCACTCCGCACCCGGCGCAATTCAACCCGACTCCATCAGAGTGGCACCCGACTCTAGTGACCTTTGGAGGCTGGCTCCCGACTTGAGATGGCTAACACCCGACCTTGATGATAGATTTCCTCTTTATCCATATAGCGTCGAGCCTGGTTCAGGGGACATCTAGCATTAGTATTCTTCTTAAATTTTCATTTTAAGCCTCCTTTCTCCATTCCAATAATTTCAATCTTGTTTCTTTCAACCTCAAGTACTTTCTATACATCCGTTAGACAAAAAAATACGGGATAGTGGTATAATTAGATATGAGTAACCAATTTCTAAATACTTACAAAAGGTATCAAAAGGAGAACTAACTAAGCTAAAAGCTTAAAAGAAGAGTTGATTTTGTTAATGTGAAAAGACTAAAACTAATGGTAAAATTTAAGATTATCAAGGTCCATTTCGACCAACTTGACATGGTGTCGACTTAGCTTGACTTGACCTAAGTCGGTTAGCCCTGTTCCATAGGGCTTATTGAGATTGAATTTCATCTATCTCACTCTTCTATAATCCTCTTATTATCAATATATTTAATCAATTATTTAGTGTTATTGAGGTTACCAAATTTCATTCTAAACCAATCTCTTGATTTAAAATGTCTAAGAATTAAATTATAACAGTTGATTCCTCAAATTATCATAATAAAACCCTTGCTTTAAGTTCAAAACCAATTCAACATATATATTAAATATATTCCTAGTATTCAAACATATAAGATGATTTAATTCAAATCGAATTTAAGATCAATTTTCCAATATAACCATAAATCATAAATCAAAAGATGAGTGATCAATTCATCTCCGCATTAAGAACATAATTAAATCATTAATACTGAATAAAAGACATCATATATATCAATCAAGAGTAAAATAGAAGAGTTTGACAAATTACATTCAATCTTAATACAAAGGAAAGTTGGTCACTCATGATTATGAACAGCTTATATACCCGGATGGATGTGGGGATGAGAAATTAATCTTGAATCTTCTTTCCAGTTGATCCAGGACCTCTTCCTTCTCCTTTTCACTCTTTTCTAAACACTCTTGATATTCACTAAGATGGGATGCCAACGTAAGAGCTTTTGAGTCCTTTATATAGGAGAGAGTTAGGTTATTTTTAGCTTAAGTGAGAATAACCAACTTAAGTGAAAACAACCCACTTCAGTAAAATGGCCCATTTTAGTGAAAACAACTCACTTAAATGAAATTAGTCTAATTGTTGGCCCAATTTTACTCATTGACTTTTATGTTTCCAATTCCTTTTAACTTTTGCTCTTTCTTCCCTTGATTTTTTGATTTTTCTTCTATTTTTGATACCTACTCCTACATACAAATACACACAAAATTTTCTCCATTGGGAGAGGTTATCTTTGCTTGTTTTTAGGAATTTCTAGTTGCTAAGTGCCTAATAAATATCAATTTTTATTTAAATTTTACCACTTAACAGGACTTTTGTGTGGTATTCTGGCCATCTAGGCTTCTTCTTGTGTGGACCTTTTTCTTTTTAGGCTTTTTTTGGCTCGGACCCATGTGGGCCAGTGCCTAGCCCTGTGGAACGGAACAAATTGACAACTCTAATTTTGTGCGAACTTGGTGAATAAATAACTTTACGATATCTTGTGGATTAATTTCTAATCCTGAATTTTGGGAACTATATACCAATATTGCAAAATAGAAAGGTTTAGAAGAGGCTACCTATGTCCTAAGGATAAAGATTTATAGAGATACATTTAAAAGATTATTTTGGACTCTCCCAATTTATGTACATTGACATCATCTTAAAAGAGGTTTAATATGGAAAACTCCAAAAGAGGATATTTACCAATAAGAACTAAAATCATTCTCAGTATGTATAATTAAAACTCAAGAAAAGAACACATGACTAGAGTATCATATGCTAGCCTAGTGAGAGTTATGATGATCTAATTATACATGTTGTGTTGCTTATGAACTTAGTGTTGTTAGTTGATATTAAGTACTTGAAAAGAAAAATCCCTTATTCATGGAGGTTCTAAAATGTGAGTTTTGCAAATAAAGACGATATCAAGTTTATTTCAAGATATGTTTTCCCTTTTAATGGTGACACGGTGAATTGAAAAGTTCTTAACAAGGCACAGTCACTACAAGAAATTCATTTAATATAAACTAATTTAGAGACAAAAAATAATTAGTCATTATAATAACTAAATTAGAAACTAAAAATTATTGGTATTTAAAATACCAATATCAAGTTTATTTCAAGATATGTTTTCCCTTTTAATGGTGACACGGTGAATTGAAAAGTTCTTAACAAGGCACAATCACTACAAGAAATTCATTTAATATAAACTAATTTAGAGACCAAAAATAATTAGTCATTATAATGACTAAATTAGAAACTAAAAAATATTAGTATCTAAAATAGTTTTTATTATAATAGAAACTATATTTTTTTTTGTGGCTATTGATCTTAAAAAAGTATGAATTTGGTTTCTATACAATAGTGACTAATTTGGTTTTTAAATTAAAATCTAAATTTGTTTCTAACATTAACTAAGAAGGTTTTAGTCACTTACTAAATTAGATTCTACATTAGTCTCTAATTCAATTAGTGATCAATTTCATCACTTTATAGGTCACTAATATAGTTGGTAAAAACATTTTTTTTTGTAGTGAATGATAAACTCATTAACTAAAGAAGAGCTATACGATGACTAATGAGATTCTTGAGGAAGTAGTTTAGATGAAAAAGTTTAGTTTTAGACTATATGTATTTTCTTTATTTGAAGAAGTAATCTCATTGTTCTATGTTGCTCAAACAAAAGAATTAAGATACACTAAATATCTAAATATATTTTGTGAAGATACCATTTGATCATTTGTAAAGATATCATTTCATCAAGAGAAATTATTAAACATGATAATGTTAAGATTGAAAAGGGAGATAGAAAAGAAAATAATATAGCATATTCATTTACCTAAGTACTTGGCATAAAGAAGTTTGATAAGCATATTGGAAAATATAGATGAGGTTATGATTAATGGGCTCTAGCGCAACTGTGAGATTGTCCGGAGCAAACATGCGTGTCTAAGATCCAATTAATCACTTCTATTCGTTTACAAAGTTTCTTTATCATGTTTCTATTGTTTGATATAGTACTTGGTTTGATAAAGTCTTCCATTATAAATTTAATTTTTTTTTATTTTAATAGAAATTATAATAATGAAAAATCGCTCTTTTATAATTTCAATATAAATTATTTTTAATTGTAGAATTAATATCATTTGCAATCACTAGAGTTTTGTATGAATAATTAATTATATGGATATATAGAGTGCAAAGAAGGTTTTGGAGACCTAGAAAAATGGACGATGGTAAAGAATTATCTTGTAATTGATGTTGATGGGAAAAAGTTAAAATCAAATAGTCATAGTCCATTTTTGACCTAAATCTAGACACTAAAGGGATTTTACTCACTCATGTTGTATCTGTAAAACGTGATGATCAATCAACAACCATCGAAATTAATATAAGATTATAACAGTAAATATGACATGTTGACAGAATGTTTGTATTATAATTATTATGATCACATTCTTATAAATATTATGCTATAAAAAAATTAAATTGCTTGATAAATTAAATTAAAAAATGTGTGTAATTCATGAATTTGTGAATTGATTTGCTTAAAGATTAAATTAGGGTAATAATCCTTTAGTCATTATTTTAAAGTTTGTATAACTTATGCAAAATTGTAAGATAAATTGTTTAAAGATTAAATATTACTATTTGATAATTGTAAATTTATTTTAATTTGCATTATATGCTATTTAGATTAAAAGTTATATGTAATTAACTGAATTTATTTTATTTTATGAAAATAAAGTTTAACGTTTTTATCCATTAATAGTTAAAAATAACTATAATAAATTAATACAAGTACAGTGATATGTGTAAAAAATGAATAAAGTTTTATATAAATTATTTAAATTTAATTATAAATTTCTTAGCAACTTATTAATGAAACATTGTTTATTAATTAGTTATTCTAAAAGTAATAAATTTAAAGCAATAGGTGATAATGAGTTTGAACGTTATAACTAAAATATTGATGGTATAAATTATGAAAATGTGTATCATAATTAAAAAACTAATATAAAAAAATTATCATCAATTATACCTCTAATCAGATTATTTACGAATCAAGCTTTTTAGTTAACTATAGATTAATTATAGAAAATAATCATATCGGCATACTGTTATCATAAGTTAACATTGAATGAATATTTATTATATTTATATAAATACAACAATTAGTTTATTTCTTAAAACTCTAATTTCAAACTCTTTTGTCAAAGGAATATAATTTCAAACTTAATTGTAAAAGTCAATATCATACAAAATTTTATCCCTTCTATTTAGTTTTTTAAATTATAATGGATACAGTTAAAAATGTAAAACAATATTATTTATTTACTTAATAATATATTATTTTAGTATACAAAATTATACTTCCGTGTTAATTTTTTAAAATAACATGAAATCTCTCATAAGTTTATATTTAGTAAAAGTTTATAATGAATATAATTTTGATAAATAATGTATTTTAAATTTTAAATATTTAAATTACAGTTATGTTTATTTTTATTAATATATGCATTATATTGAAATATTTGTAATTAAAATTGTCAATAAAAATTTAAAATTAATACTTTATTTTATTAGCTATATTAATATTTTATTAAAGATGTTTATCAAAATCATATTTGCTTATTTACTAAAATAATATAAGTTATTTATTAAAACAATATACGTTTTTCAGTATAATATCATTTATACGCTATTTCAGGCAGAAAAGAATAAATACTTTAGCAAACCCCTTTTCTAAAAATTAGAAAAAATAAATACAAGGATTTTTGGGTTAAAGTAGTCAGAGATAAATAATTAAATTCATTTTTTCAATTATTCAAAAGTTATTATTACTAACTTATTTAAGTAATGAATTTTCAAAAATACCATAGTTTTTTAAACTTGAGAATAGTTTGAGTTGAATTAATTATTAAAAATAATTATTTCTATAAAAAAATAAGCAAGATTGATATAGAAAATATTATTAAATTGGGTATAAAAATTATTTCATATACCATTACACAAATTTTAAAAAAAAAATGCATCACATGGGTTTTACTAACTAGCAACTTGTCACAGAAAAGAAAAAAACATTTTCTTTTTCGTTACCCATCACTTCGGATTATTTGTAACCTTACTCACAAAACAACTAAAATATAGTTGTCAAATGAGTTTTCAGTTCTATATTATCCACAAATAAAGAAAATATTGGATAGATTAAGATGGATATTGGCCTAAATTAGAATTGAGCCAGTTCAAGTAATCAACCTATAATCCAAATTAAGTTCGGTGTGACAACTTAAACACAAAATTTACAGACTAAACCACTACAGATAAAAGGCAAAACACGAACAATTCTTTCTCATCCGAATTCAAGGTTTAATCATCTTTTCTTCTGAAAAAGCAACCTTCCTTGCATGCAATTTTCCTTCACTTGTTTTCTCTGCAAATCTGTGCGGCACTGTTTATACTTTGGAAATTGTTGTTGTGCATTTGAGATCTTATCATGGGAGGGTGTTGCAGTTGTCAAGTTTCTGTACATGATGTGGAATGTTCATCTAACCATAACCATGATGATGGTGCATGTGAACATGGTGGGGTCATGTTAAGAGGGTCCTCTGAGTTTGTATCAATGTACAGCCAAAAGGGTTCAAAAGGAGTTAATCAAGATGCATTGACTGTTTGGAAGGTAAGATTGTTCGTGTATATGTTCTCAATTTGTCCTAGTTTTCTATTTTCGTTTCAATCAATCTTGCTGGAATTGTTTTCTTTGAAGTCCTTAATTAAGGTTTGAAATCACATTTTAGAAGGTGAAATTGTGGATATAAATTTAAACTATGATGGTTTTCAATCATTGAGCTCACCAAATGTATATGGTTTCTCTTCTCAATGATACGTCTTTTTTAGCTGGTTTTTGTTTCATTCTATTATGGTGTTTGCTATTTGTTAAAGAAGTAAAGATTAGACAACTTTTAAGTTTAATTATAAACACTCTATATAAAAATAATTCTGATTTTAATCCTTACAAATGTACTTTTTAATTTCTTTTAATCCGTAAAACAAGGACTAAAACAGATTAAAATAATATATAAAGATTAAAAATTAAAAATTATATGCACAAGGGATTTTAAAAAGTACCTTTTCAATATTGTATCAGCATGATCCTTAAGATGGCAAATCTGTATGTTTCAAAAAAAAATACTCATCTTTTACCGTGATTGAACAGTTACTTTTTAATTAAAACATAATAGTTCTTAGTGAAAGAATTTATGACTAGGATTAATGTTCAACATGATATGTTATCAGGACTTCACTGGAAGAAAGGACATGATGTTTTGTGGGGTGTTTGATGGTCATGGTCCTCTAGGACACAAGTTTTCACAGTCTGTGCGTGACGAACTACCCTCAAAACTCTCAGCATCGATCAAACAGTCACAGCAAAAGGTAATCACACACAATGATACTAATGCTACAGAAGGAAGTAGTCATAGTAATGTCTATGTTGAGGATAACCAAAACATGTCATTTTCTTCATGGGAGGGAAGCTTTATGAGGTGCTTCAGTGAAATGGACGAAGACCTTGCTAAGAACATAGACAATAAAGGATTTAGTGGTGGTAGCACTGCTGTAACTGTTATCAAACAGGTACAATTACACCTTCTCAATTTCATTATGTCCTTGTCAAATGTTGCCTTTGCATGAATGTGATAGTTAACCACATTCTTCCCCCACTTTAAATTTCAGGGTGACCAATTAATAATTGGCAATTTGGGGGATTCTCGTGCAGTTCTTTGCAGAAGAACACATGACAACCTTCTTGTTCCTGTTCAACTTACTGTTGACTTGACCCCAGATGTTCCAAGTAGGTATTAGTTTTAAGTGTTATATCTTACTTTCCTAATCTTAAAACCCTCTTGGTTTGGTTAAATGGTTTGGTTAATCGTTTATTCATTAAGAACTTATCAAATCAAATATGAGCTTATTCATAAATTGATAGTAAAACTTAGTGAAATAAGCTAAAACAAGTTATTTTGATGAGACACTATTCCAAATGTCCCTTATCTAACTTGATTTTCTTCTTCAATGTCACTCAGGTGAAGCTTTAAGAATCATTAATTGTGGAGGTAGAATTTTTTCTGTAAAAGAAGAACCAAAAGTAAATAGAATATGGAGGCCAAAAGGGGAACGCCCTGGACTAGCTATGGCAAGAGCCTTCGGGAACTTTTGCCTAAAAGATTATGGTCTCATCTCAGCTCCCGATGTATCATACAGAAAACTTACCAAGCAGGACGAGTTTGTGGTTTTGGCTTCTGATGGGGTAAGCATTTTCATATCTAAGATGTCAACTTTCACATAATAATTGTTGCTGATTAGCATTTAAATTATGCTAGAAGTTGTTGCATTTTCTCAATCCAAATATGTTAGCAAATATTTGATCAAATAGTGCAAAAAAAGAAAGGAAAATGAATTAAAATACTCAGTTTCCACACATGAATGTTTAGTTCAACATATTTTGAAAAAATAATAATAATTTTGGCATTCTCCTAATAGAGCTTTAAACATAGGCAACAAACAACTATTTCCCCAAATTTATCGCAATCAAAGGGGTCTAAATTTTGTTTCTTACAGGTATGGGATGTGCTAACAAACAGTGAAGTGATAAACATAGTTGCTTCAGCACCAAAAAGGTCCATGGCAGCAAAATTGTTAGTGAACCATGCAGTTCAAGCTTGGAGACGTAAGTATGGTTTCCAGGTTGATGATTGTACAGCTATATGCTTGTTCCTCAAGGATTAGACTGTTTTAATCCAAGCCTGATCCAATGTGAGTGGGAACAATATTCCTTGAAGCACCTGCATTGGTCATAATCTAGACATGTAAATACTGAATGTGACAAAGTGTAAATGGAAACAGTAACTCTTGTAGGGTTATCTAGAATCAACTTTGAATCATAGATAGCAATCATCTCAGTACCTTAAGGGGGGTTAAAGCTGATCAATAACTCAGCAAGAACTGTACAAATCAAACTGTATAATATTAGGGGGGAACTAGTGAAACTAACAAGGTAGCAATAGTATAGCCAGAAAATTTTGTTTGTACATAAACCCAGAAGAAAGCAATTACTTCAGCCTTCTAATTCTGGTGTGGTTTCATGTAATGCAAGACTTTTCTTTTATCAGCCTAATAAGACGAACTTTTAATAAATTGTAACACTTTTTTTCTGGCTTGGGTACTAAAAGGTTCAATGAAGAACTATGCAGACCTACTTTCTATTCATGTTCAATTCTTTCACAGTGTGATGTGTTAACTCTTCCCCAGCTGACAATATTGGAATAAAAGGATTTTGGGATTCTACACATACCAACTAAAATATATTGATGATAGTTTTCTGATAACTCAGAGGGGTTATACAGTTGTTGAGCAGAATCAAAGGTTAAGGTTAAAATGTTAACGACAAAATATGCATATGTTCGTGTGAGAAAGTCATTGGAAATGCATAATTTCCATTGAGATTCTTTAAATGTTATGGAAAAATCCAACAAGAGTATTAGTATTAGGTAGCGATGCAAGCCAACTCTATCCATTTCACTTACCAAAAACGCTTTAAGGTACATGTCTTGTACAAGACATGTGGATTAGTACTAGTAGTTGTGGTTCACTTTGCTAAGGTTTACGGATTTATCAGCCAATCTTCGAAACTTTAAAAAATTGAAAAATTTAATAAAATATTTTGTAATATTTTAATTTTTAAATTTTAAATTTGGGTATCTTATATAAATAAAAATTTACAGCAAATATAACAATTATAAAAAAAATTCGAAGATTAATAATTTATTAAGATAACATGAAAAAAAATATTAAAGTAAACCATAAAATTAAATTTAAATTTCTACATATTATATTAATGAAATAATAAATAAAAATATTTAAACATATTAAATATTCAGACAATATTATACAATAATAAAATATTAAATAAATTTAAATTATAATGTGAGATGACCAATTTACATTTTAATTCACAAGAGTTATAAGTTGTATAGAAGGATCATATACAAATAACATATTGACAAATTTAAATATTCAATCATGTACTTATGCGAGACAAAGATGAATATACATATTTCACTTAATATTATTACTCCTAATATATATAAGTAAATTTAAGAAAAATAAATAAGTACATAAATTTAACTATTCTTACTAATAATAAAAATTTAAATAAATAAAATTTGTAAATAGTAATTTTTATATTAGTTTTCTTATAGAACATAATCTAATGGTTAAAGATTTTGTAACAATGTGAATAGGTAAAGAATCTATATAAAGACTAACTCAACAATTTATTTTCATAAAACTTATGTTTGTTTATTCTGTCAAACTCTCTTTAGTATTAAGATAGTAAAACGTTGTCGGATTCTAGATTCAAAAGAAGCAACGGGACATTGAAGAAAGAATTTGTAAAACAAGTAAGTTTTTCCTATCATTTCCTAAGTTTTAGTTGAAAAGGTATTTTGACTTCCTAGGGATGAGAAACTAACCATAGGTAAACTAAAATATTGTCTATGTTTTGAGTAGATAAAGGATATGAGAGTAAAAGGTTATTCTATGGAGGAATAAAAAAATCATAGGAATCTAGGTTAAGGAAACTTTCATTTGAAAACAATTTTTTACTTTGAAAATGGTAAAATAGAAATGTAACTAACGTATGAATCGGTAAGATTGTTAGAAATGAGTTAGATGATGGTTTGACTGGTTTGTATGATGCTAAATGAGGTACATAACATGTATTTTGGATGGTTGTAAGAAGGAGAAGTCATGATTTCTTCGTTCCTGGGTTTGCTCACGACCCTATTTTCGCCTAAGCAAAGATTTTCTCGCTCAAGCGATAGTGAGTCAGTGTTGTTAAGAGTCAAGGCAACAGAAATTTCTCTCAAGCGAAGGACTTTCCTCTTAAGTGAAAGTAAGGATATGCTGAGGCGTTGCAGTTTTCGCTCAAGCGACATAAATTTAGCTCAAGTGAAAATGGCACTAGAATAAGAGTTACTCTTAGTCTTATTTTTGCTCAAGCGAGTGAAACTTTTACAATTAGGCTTAGTGGTCTTCATGAAAGTTGTAGCTTTGGATGTTAGTTTTCTAATGGTTTTGGAATCAACTAACAAGGAAGTTTAGAACTTTAGTTATGTTCTCTTTATTAAACAATGATCAAGTTGTCAGCTAGTTAAAAATGTTGCAGATTTAAATACTTTTATGAGCTGAGAAGCTCTTAATGACAACTATTGATCATGTTGTGAGTTGATAGATGTTTATATGCATGTTTCATTGATTATTTATCTATATGAGATAAATTAGGTCAAGTAAAGCCTAAGACTGTGATTCAAAATCTACGTTGAGTCTGAATTGTTGTTCAAAATTTTTAGTGTTTTAAAGGAATTCTTTACTAGTCCTGTTTTATAACAAATTATAATATAAATGTTTTATGTCCTGTCAATGTCAAAATAATATAAATGTTTTATGTCTAGTTAATGTCAAATGTTAATGTGTACTAAGTATGCTAATAGTAATTTTTAGAGTTATTACCTATTTCTATTTTAAGTTTTTTCTAAAATATGATTATTATTTTTTGGATGATATAATTATGTATTTTCATAATTATTAATGAAAGAGTTTATCTAACAAGGAAAAAACTAAGAATTGTGAGATCCTTAATTTGTTTTCTTTTCAAATTTTCTTCGCATAAGCCACAAATTAGTAAAGCATGAAGAACCTTGAATAAAAATTAGTCAAGTACAAAAGTTAATTAATAGGAATAATTTTAGGAACAATATATAAGCTATATATATATATATATATATTAATGATATTAAGATAAATGCTTTTTATTGGCCAATCTTTTATACTTTCTCACTATAAGCCCAAAAATCGTGTATGATGGTCTAAAATATCAGCAAACTTTAACTAATTTTTTTTATTTAATGAAATTATGTTTAGAATAATTTTTATTTAATTGGAGATTCAATTTTTTATTTTTTTTATTTTATTTCAAGTTTCAACGTATGATAATTTAAGAAAAAAATAATTTCAAATAGAATTAATAAAATTAAATGTTAATTAAGTTTCTTAATTAGCATAAAAATGTTTTTCTTATATCTAAGATGGGGGATCTTAACCTTCAATTTCTAATAAACATTTTTACACATCAATTTCTAGAGTTTGAACAAATATATTTTCGTGACAAATAGCAGTTGTCTAAATTTTTCTTCTGGACCTGTTATTGGACCTCGGTGTTAAACAAACTCTCATCCTAAAAACTCTCAAGGTATGTTTAAAAAAATTGACAAGACTTTAAAATAAGAAGGAAAAAATAAATAGATTTATCTGTATGTTAAAATTAGTTTATAAACAAGTTAAAAAATAAAAAATTTATATAAAAAATTTGTATAAATTAATTTTAATTTATAAATAAATTCATTTTTATTTTTATTTTTATTTTTATTTTTTATTTTTTATTTTTATTTTTAGTTTTATTTTTATTTTTTTCTAAAAATCCATATTGATAAGTTTGTCCAAATACACTTCTGATTATATATGTACAATGGATTTGAATGCAACTCTTTCCCCATGTTCTGAGAAAAAGACAAACTTGTACAATGGATTTGAATGCAGCTCTTTTATCAAGTTATGAGAAAAAGACACAAAATTGCTCAATACTATCTAGATATTTAATATTAATGCTCTTGAATTGAATTAAACAATAAATAAATGGATGCAAATATGGACTAATAACTAAAATATGTTTGTATTCTCTCCAAATATTTCAAAATTCAATTCATTTTCTTTTAAAAAAAATATTAGCTCGTTTTTAGTCTTTTCAATTTTGAAAAAACAAAACTACTTTTGCTTGTGTAGGTGATTCAGATAATACTTTAAGCTTGAAGGACCAAGTGGTACATTTTAAAATTAAAGAGGAAAAATGGGACAAAATTTTAGAATGACTAAAATTGAACTATACTACCTATTAAATGGAATAAGGTAGTATCACAAATACTGACTATTCATATATTAGTTAAACCAGTGAAGGATTCAAGTCCATCCACAGCACAGTGACCATTGCAAAGGCCAGCAGCAAGTAAAATTTTCTGTGTTTGGAAAAAAATTCTACCAAAATAAAATATAAGTAATGACCCTTGAAAGACTGAGAATTCTGCATTCTGCATCTGCACAAGGGAAATCGTTCAGAGCAATGTAGTATTACTCTTCCAGTATGGACAAAATATGTGATACCTTTCATTGCTACTGAAGAATTCTGCAGTACATGCTAGCAGATGCATTGAATGGCAATTTTTCATATGACAAGTTCCTTTTCCCATTTGTTAATGCTTCCAATACTGGTTTGAATGAAAGGTAATGTACAATTGTCACAGTAAAATGCATTCAATGCAGCCTATGATGAGGGGACATTGTGTACTAGTCCAATAGCAAGATAACAAATAGTTCATTCCAATATACATAGAACACAATTTGGAGACATTATTTATCCTGATATATACTCTCTTGTTTGTAAGCCTCCTCTTCTCAGTTTTGAAATGAAATACATTATTGAAAAGAAAACCAACAAATTACTCATTGAAAGAATTCTGATACAAACCAAAAATGAAAGTAAATTTGGACAAGTTGCTTAATTTTGAGTTAACGTATTTATGCAAGATTTTAAATTTTGGAAATATTTTTAAATAATTATAAAAATGGATAAATTGAAATATGTTGTTACAAATGAGTTGGTTGTGTTTTTAATTCTAAGCCGATGTCCAAATTTTATGAATCTACTTTCAAACCCTTTTTAACACATTTCAACTTGCATGTTAAAAAATTAAAATAACCCAAATTAGTAAACTGCTTTATATCCCATCCAACCAAAGTCACTCCCAGAAAAGACAAAATACGCAAATACTAATACACTGAGCAAATAGCAAAACCATAGTCTCAAGATAGAAAATCGATATACATGCATAAAAGGTAAAGGAGGGTAGAAAGAGAACCAATTTAGAAACCAAAGAAATGGTTCACCAAACCAGAAATGACATCACTCTTGGACCATTATAAAGCAATGAAAGAGGCTTCACTACCTAATTTTAACCTTCTGAACACGTTATCAGACACTGCCAGTGACCTCTTCCTGCACCTTGCTTTGGAACTCTGGTCACCCTCTTGGTCCATACGTTGATTATAATATAATCTATACAAAGTAACCAAACCAAACACCCTCTTACAATACATGGTCCTGTCAATATCCACCCTGAGAATTTTCCCATTCATTTACGTAGACACGTCTCAAGTACTTTCCTTCAGCCAATCAAACCCCTTACAAAAACAGAAACCTCAAATCATAAACCATAGATTGCTCCTTCACAAAGTGATGATGCCTCTAACCACGTGTCTCAAAGGACAAATACAATCAATGGTCACACACTCACACTTGCAAGAGTCACTACAGTCTAAAGGGCAACAAACAGTAATTTGGTATGCTATATAAGCAAACTTAATTTGCTTTCGTTCTATACCAAGCCATATACTACCACCACCATTTTTTTCTCCTTTTTACATCCCATTAGTACCACTACAAGTTAATACCTGTGGAACAGGCTTCAAAGAGTTCAGAAGCATAAATCAGACCCTCTAAAAATTAACCAAAAAAGGTAGAAAAAGTAACATCACACGTAAAATATTAATAATAGGTCCTAAAACTATTTAATGGCCTTCTTAAATGGTGCTGTTTTTGCGGACAACATAGCGATAAGCAGCAACCTTTTTCCTCCTTGAGGCAGTGTTATCAACTGAGAGTACCATCTTTCCAGATTCTTTTGATGTGAATGAATTGTGGATTGCTTCTTCTGAGGCTCCCATTTTCCTCGGCTTTTCAACAGCTATGGTGTAGCTTCCTTCAGCATTTGGCACAAATTCAGCACTGTATTCCAAGTCCCACCCTCCTACCACAATGTCCCATGTGATTGTTGCACCAGCCTAATTCACCCAACAAGAACTAAATTACCAACTAGCCTTCCAGTGGCACCAAAACCATTAAGCAAAAACATTAATGTATAGAAAATCCAAAAAGAAAGATTATTATATCTAAAAAGGAAACCATTTATTCGCATGACAAAAAGACTAATTTGTATTAAGCACATTGTTGAGTTTAATTTGTATGCCATTTTCAAACAATCAGAAATGCGAGTAGAATGAAAGATAGTTATTATACAAGTCAATAAATTTGTATATTTAAATAGTGATTTTGAGTGCGAGTAAAATGCAACCTTATTTTAAAAAATAATAATAATTGTTCTAACAAGCAAAAACAAGTTATTGTTTCTTTAAAAAAAAGTTGATGGAAACATGCACGAAAAGCAGTGGGTGAATCATCACCTCAATTCCTTCAATTTGTATGTTCACTTTCTCCCCTCCTTTGATTGTGAACTCAGATGCAGGTTTTGGGGGACCATTCGGCAAATCACTGGGCCGATTCAGTCCTCCATACTGAACAGGAATATCCTCAGGCCTAATAAATCTGAACAAAAGAAAACAACTCCCTTCAGAAAGCAAACCCAAAATGGAAATAGAAGGAAAGTTGGAATCTTATTTGTTACCACAAAATGAAAGCCGAAGAGAGACAACTTAACTAATAATTATATTAATGAACAAAATCTACGAATAGTAGAAACTTGAAAGCAGACAAGATCTCAGAAGCATTTTAAAATCTTAATATAGATTAAAAATATGAGTGGAGCCAAAATGCTTTAAACTAGCAGGTCTTTGAATTGCAGAAGATTTTAACTTGGAAAAAAAGACAGAAAAGTAATTCATCCAAATGGAACCAATAAACTCACTTGTAGAGTGTCTCTGCAGCATTTCCTTCCTTAGAGATCACAAACTTGCTCTTGGTTCTCTGAGTCAGAAACGGACTGAACATTGAATACAGCATGCTGAAGTACCATGGGACGTTTATAAAAATCTGAATCCCCAAAAGCCAAACAAAGGAAATAAGAAAAAATATAGTTAACAGAAAAGGTGAAAATTTGTGTCACAGTCACATAAATGCCATGACATTAATTGAGAGCAACCAAAACAAACTTCAACATGTTCCAAATTTGAAGAAAACAACAAAACCACATAAACCTTGCGAGCCACCATTTCCGGGTAGTTATCTTGGAACAAGGAGAGGATCTGGTTGGAAGCCACCCTCAGCTCTCTCTTGGGCATGTCCTTCAGGTCTGTGACCTGAATGAGAGAATTGACTCCACCAGGCTTGAAATGAAGAACCTTGATTCCTCTCTCAAGGACCTGAACCCTCCACCTGAGGAACTTTTTCAGCTTCTCCTCGTCACCAAAGACCCTCTCGTACATTTCCTTGTCCTTAAACACACCATAAGCATTGTAGCACACAGGGTGCCCATCCTTGTCATACCCTTGCATATATGCTATCACTCCTTCAAGCTCCTTGAACCCCAAATCCTCTTCCAAAATGGTGTCAGCACCAAACTCCTTCCTCCAAGCAAGACACTTTAGAAGCATGTGGAGGGCATCACCAACCCTGAAGTCCCTTGCCCTAAGAAACTTCAGGAGAATAACATCAGCTCTGTCATCACCTCCAAGGAGGGGAATGCCCCACATGGAGGCATCAGGGGGAGAGTCATCAAAGGAATCTTTGAGCTTGTCCTTCAGCTCTTGAAGGGCTTTCTTCTCCGAGGACCTGAGGAGGGACACAAAGTAGTTGTCTTCTTTGAAAGGAGTAGTGGAGGCTCCTCCCATTAGGGTGGCCACAAAGCCCTTCTTGTAAGGCTTGGGAGAAGCTTCTGGTAGGTCCTGGAAGCTTGTCTTTTGGCTTTGGAGGGACAAAGGGGACGAAGCGGTGTCCATCATCAAAGAGGGGTTTCGAGAGAGACCCAGATGGAATCAATGCATGAAATGCAAAATGCAGGATAATGGGGTGGTGATTCTTAGCAAAAGCACTGAACTTTCTCTCTCTGTGTGCGTATGTGAAGTGTGTAGAAGATGGTTGGAGAAAAAAGGGGGAAGAGGGAGGAAAATGACAAGGAAATGAGGAAGTGGGGGAAGAGAACAAGAGAGTTTTGAGGCGAGATTTGAGTGTGGAGTGTGTTTGTGACTTTGTGTTGTGTTGTGTTTGAATGAGTGAGTGAGGGAGATAAGAGTGGTTTAAGGAAGAAACGAATTTGAATGTGGCGATGAGGGAGTGAATGGAGACAGGGATCGTGGCAGAGAGTGAGGGCACGCGCTGTTGTGTGGCGAGTGGAGGGATGCTTGAGTAGTATTGCTGAACAGTTCAGAGTTCAAAGGAGAAATCTGGGAGTTTATACTCTTGGATTATCTTGCTTTAATTGTCTGCATGTTTAATTTAGTAAGGTAATTAGATGATTTACAAGTTACTTATGTGATCTCCATTGGTATATTATAGATCTTATCTTATTTTATCTCACCCTATAAATTATTTTTAACATATTTTTATAATTTAATTATTTTAATATAAAAACGTTATGAAATACTTAAGTTTCAATCATTTTTATTTAAATTTTATTATTTTAAAAATGATTTTTTATTCTTATGATTATTAAAATCTTAAATTTTATGTTATAACTATATTTTTAATGAAATGTTTTATAAAACTAATATCTTCAATTTAAATATATATGATTAATGTCATCAGATAATAAATAAGTTATTAAATATGTTTGGTTAGGGAATGATAAGTTATTAAAAACTTATAAATATGTCATTAGATAATAAATAAGTTATTAAAAATATGTTTAGTTAGGAAATGATGAGTTAATAAAAGTAGTGTATAACTTCTAGGTTAGAAGGTGTATAAATTATTTTTATTTATATGAATTTTAAAATTTTAATTTGAATATAATAAGCGTAAATAAAGATTATATGTATCGAGTTTAATATATTTTTACAGTTTTAAAGAGAAATTGAGTAAAACTTGATAAAGTTTGAAAGATTTTATAAAATGAGAGATAATGATAGATTTGGTATAAACAGTGGAAATTTTGGGATTTAATTTTTATTTAGAGTGAAGATTGATATTTAAAATGATAAGTTTTGAAGACAAGGTAATTTAATCGATTCCATTGGTAATTATGTTAATAGAAAACGAAAATGTAAGGGTTTTAAACAAAAACTATTAACAAATAAATTAAAATTTGCTCAACAGACTCGATTAGATTAAAAAATTAAGAAAAAAATACACATAGTCTAAATTAAAGAATTATTATATGGGTAACAATCCATGAGGAAGGAATCAATTTGGTTTTAATATAGAATTAATAGACCTTAAAAATGAGATAATTAAGAATATCCATAAAAAAACACTAATCCAGTTTATTAAAGAATTAACAATAAAATTAAGTCTTTTAAAAATAAATTAAACCAAACACATTCAGTTTAAACTTGTAGTAAAACTATATATTACCATTTAATAAGTTGTCCTAGAATATACATTTCTAGTAAATTTTATAGATAATTTTTCTACTCGCGTTTATATATCAATTGAAAAAATTGATATATATATATATATATTTCTAGTAAATATATATTACTTTTTAGCGTAAAATCAAATAAAAATATTGTTAAACATATATTTTTTGTAGCCAAATGTATTATTTTAATTCCTTCTACTTTCCTCATATATCATAAAACTAATTTTAAAATAAAAATAAAACAAGTAATTTTTTTTATATTATTTAAAGAAATTTGCGTTGAGAGTGGTGTGAAAAGTGTAAGGAAATTTGTACGGCAAACGTGGAGAAGTAAGGAGAGGAAGTGAAGTGGGGAGGGACCACCTTTCCCTCCGTTTCCCTTTTAAAAAAAACATACAAAGGGTCACTTATTTATTTATCTTTAAGGTTTTATTTCCATTTATATATATATATATATATATATCACTTTTCAAATGTTTTAAATCTTAGTGCGTAGCTAATATTTTAACTCTTACAAATGTATCGGGTAAATTGTTACGTATCCATAAAAATTAAATTAATAATATTGTGGTACTTTAATGAATCATAATAACTACAAAAAAATTATTTAATATAAACTAATTTAGAAACTTAAAAAAATTAGTCACTATAATAATTAAATTAAAAATTATTTTATAAATTAAAAATTATTAATATTTAAAATAGTTTTTATGTTAATAGAAATTATTTGTTTAGTTATTGTCTTAAAAAATTATAAAATTAGTTTTTATATAATAATAATTAAATTAATTTTTAAATTAGAATTTAAATTTATTTTTAATATTATCTATTAAAATTTTAATCATTTATTAAATTAGACTCTACATTAGTTTTTAATTTAATTAAAAATTTATTTTATTATTTTATTGATCATTAAAATAATTGATAAAAATAAAAAAATCATAAATAATATTTTTTATTTAAATTTTAAAATAATAAAATATTTATAGCAGTAATATTTTAAAGATTATAGAGTTTGTTAGAATTTATATCCGAGAGATGAAAGACTTGAAAATTATCTTGGGACTTTAGTTTCTTATTCTTTGTTAACGAACCATCAAATGACAATGGTATCAATCACCATGTACACTAATATTTTGATTGAATTAGGATAAAAAGAAAAAGAAAAAAAAATTATTTAAATTAAAGAAAAGAAAGTAAAAAAAAGAGAAATAAATGAAAAGTTTGTAATAGATTTAATTAATGGGTAAAAAGAATTAAATTAATTAAATAATATAATGAATTACAAAAATATTCTTGGTTTAATTTTAAAAAAAGTATACACAAATTAAAATCAAAATATAATCAATTATGAAGCAATTAATTTATAAAATTAAAAAATATTTTAAATATATATATTTAAATAATTAGTTGCATGTCCAAATCTATTTTCACATACCAATTTAAAAAATTTAAAGTGTGAAAAATATTCATAACCATCTACTTATCTACCATATATTAAAGTATTGTGTGCATTGTTACATATATAGGATCATGTTCACTATTGACTTAAAAAAGTTTCAATATCTGAATATTTTGCTTCATAATAAAATTATAATGTAGAATAAATAAGTGTTTGGTGTGTAATGGATTATATACTTGAGCAAAGACGTGATACCATCCACTAACCATTAAGCAAGTGAATATTGACGTAATCACTATGTCTCTTGTTACTAGTTTTTTTTTTTTCTCATTTCTTACACAACTTTATTACTATCTCACATGACATATCATTTCTTACACTCTCTTGGCAGGGACGCTCACTGATTGTGTTTCTATGCAGATTTCAACACTTTCTTTCCCACAAAACCTGATTTTGTGCCAAAACTCTCTTTCTTATATACGTGGATGTTACATTCACAACGATAAATTGGTAAAACAATAATTTTCTTCTCATTTTAGCTTGATGTATTATTTCAAATTTTTTTATGAGATTAATTAAATATTTTAAAGAAATTTTAGAATTTTTAATTTAATTAATATATGTTTTTTATTATTTTAATATTTATTATAAGGTTGATTTTAATATATAGTATTCATTTTCATAATTATTAAATAATTAATTTTAAAATATAGTGTTTTATTTAAATAAATATTAAAATCTTAAGTCACTTATAATAATAACATCTTGAGAGAGAGAAAGAAAGAAAGTTATTTTTGTTTTTTCACGTGACTGTTAAGGTAAAATTACTATTACAGATTCATTCACTGTTAGATTAAGCTGGAAATTTAACAATTATGACCCTTAGTTCTTCATTATGAACGGTTAGATTGTTGATACGAGGTCGAAGTAGTGAGATATTCAGTTCACACAGTAGTTGTGATTTGGAGGTTTTCATCTTTTTTGTTTTCTATTTAACAAGGAATAGGAAAAGATCAAGAGAAGAAGATTAAGAGGAGAATTTTAGGATATTGAAAGCACCATTTACACATAAACAAGGTAAGGGGGAGTGAGAAATTGCTTTGGGTGTGAGATATTTGTTGAGTAGCGGAGTTGGTCCCCAATTCCTTGTTTTAAGTATGCTTATGAAAGAGGGGTTTTCCTCTTTCATTTTTGTTTGATTCTTAATTACTCTTGTATGCTCTTTAAGATGTGACTTAAAAAATAATATGTGTAATTTCTTAAAGTGATAATATTTTGATTATTTGACCTTAATTCCTTATTTTAGGTTTTTATTTCTATTTCACACCTAATTATTCTTATGTACTCTTTATAATATGAATTGAAGAATAATAGATGTAATTTCTTAATTTAGTAATAGTTTGATTGCTTTAGAACACTTTAAGAGTTCTTGTGATACGACAATAATTCTTTCTACAACTATGGTCATATACAATATATTTGACGACATTTGTAGTTATTATTAAAAATTGATATTTTCAACAATAATCTGATTAATGATAATTCTAAAATCATTATTAAAATACATTGAGAATCATCATTAAAAAAATGTATTTTCTAAGATATGTTGAAATAGAGTTTTCCAATGAGCTAGGTTATGAAAGTAAGATACTTAAAAAAATATATTTTATATTTTTATAAATGTAGGTTTGGATTGGATTTTAAAAAATCAATTAAAATTTAAATATTTAGATCATATTATAATTTCAATTTTCATTTTTTTAAATTAAATTTTTATAAATTTAAATCTAACTACGTAAGTTAGATTCTAAATTCAAATTCATATTTTGTTTTAAAAAATTAGTTTAAATTTTAATATATCTAAATTCATATTTTTCTGGGAAAAAAAAGTAACTAAATTGTTTTCTATGATATAAACTTTGAAAACTAATTGTTAGGAAAAAGTCAAACACATCATAATTTTGAATATATTTTAAAAATAATTCAAGTACAAGAGTAAAGGATTGTTTGTATCTAATAGACGATAAATCTTAACAGATGAAATCTTTTATCAGATCATATATGATTCTGATAAACGATACCTCACATAATCATCAAATTACACACGTTTCAAAAGTGTTTAACATGAAATGTTTGTTCCTTGTTTTTTCATAAACATTCTTCTAGTTGATCTAATGACCATGAAGGCATATTTCATGTCCTCTCACAACACATTCTTTAAGAATAACAAAAGTTGTTTTTTCATTAAATTCCTAACGCATCTGGGTTTTGTCAACTCTTGAAGTACATCTGCCATGTACGAAAGTTCTACTTTCGTTAAAAGAAGAAATGCTCACTGTCCAATGGAGGATAAGTGCTACAAGTTATCAAGTTTTGTATGAAAAGAAGAAGCATGCATTTAATGCCTCTACATGAAGTCTTCATCAGACAATACAAGAAGAAGAAGCTGAAGACCAACCTAAAGTTAAAGATGTCAGAACGGATCTTTATCAGCTAGTTGCTTTCTTGCACTACAAAAGGGTTCAATTTAATGAATAAAATAAGAGCATGCTCTATCTTTCTAAGCGCAAAAAACTTTGTTTGTTTTCTCTCTTCAATCTTTCATAAGCTTTAGAAGAACATTGTTAGTATTTCATAGCAAACTCTGGAAGAAAGCCAATCCAAATCTTGTATTCATTTGTAAGATGCAATCCTTGTAGACTAGCTAAAATGTTTGCTTTGTGATTCTCAATCATAACCCCTAAAAAAACCCTTGTTTTTTAATCAGGAGTGGCTTTGTAGGAAAGAATACTTGGTGGAGTTAGGACTGGCTTTGTAAGAAACAATACTTGTACAAGTTAGTCAAGAGTTGTTATGAGTTGAAAGAATACTTGTAGTTTGCAGTGTTAATCTGCTAGTGGAACTCAACCGGGTTGATTGAGAATTGGAGGTAGTCTATAGTTTCAAACGAACCAATATAAAACTCAAGTGTATTTTCTCCTCCCTTATCTCTTTTCTATTGCATAGTATTATATTGCTTAACATTACAAAAGGGAGTTTTTAACTTGAATGAAAGCTCATTTTCTAAATCAGTTTTGAGTGACAGATGTTGTGTGTCTATTGATCTCATCTATCATTTGTCAAACCTTGCGTCTATAGAAGATATTCGAAAATCATGAAAAAATTTTAAGGGTTAAATATGTTTTTACTCACTGAATTATTTGTCAAAATTATATTTCGTCCTTGGGACTAACTTTGAACCTATTTCGTCCTTATACTTTATAAATTGATGTAAAGGATCCTCAATGACAAATAAAAACATCTTTAAGGAGAGAGAAATGAGAGAGAGAAGAAGGAAAAAGAATGAATCAAGCTTAGGAGGTAGATGATGATGAAGTAGGAACCTATGAAGAAGGAAAATAAAGAGAAAAAAAACAATTCTAACATATCATCAAGGATCGTTTACATCAGTTTATAAAGTATAAGGATGAAATAAGTCTAAAGTTTATCCTAGGGACAAAACACAATTTTGAAAAATAATTGAAGGACTAAAAACATATTTAACCTAAGTTTTAAAACACAATTCAACCCTCTCTTCATGTGTTTTTTTCTATTTTTCACACTAATTTATAAGAAAACGATAGACGTACAAATTATTTTCATCATAATTGATAAAAAATATAAAATTTATTAGTTTACAAAACAAATGGTAACATTGAATAAATATATCACAAAAAAATAAAATACTTGGTGCGAAATTGTGTGCATGTGTTGTTGAACTTAGTGATGGTAAAGGAGGCGTAAATGGGTCCCTAGTTGGTGGGCCAAGAAAGTGATGGATTACAAGGACACAAGGAACGAGGAAAGAAATAGGTGAGGACTGAGTACTAGGAAAAGAGAGCAAGAAAGAGGAAGGGTTCTTTGTGACTTTTCTTCTAATCAAAACTTTTCTCACTTCATTCTTTAAGATTTTAAATCTACTAGGTTTTACACTTTTGTAGATTTTATTTGGATGGATTCCAAGCTCATCAAGAAGGGGTTCTTTGTCTTCAAAGTTGGAAGAGATATTGACTTTGAGTAAAAGGACATGACATGAGAGTCAATTTGAAAAACATGAAAGGGTGTAGGAGTTTAAGTAGAATGATGGTTTACTATGTTGTGCCTTAAATCATTGTCATTTGTCAAGTTTGATTGTTATTTTGTCACATTGTCACTCTTTCAACAACGTTAACATGAATATAACAAAATAATTAACTCAATTTAAAGAAAATTGGAACCAAATTGAAATGTTTAAAAACTTTGAGACTACATTAAAAAATAAAGTCCAAATATAGGAACCAAAATGCCTATTTAGTCCTACCAACTATCAATCCCTACATCAATAATATATCCTGATAACCAATCACTCAAGAGGTGAAGAAGAGAATGAATAAATTCTCAATAAAGATTGAATTACTTACCTATGATTGCTCCACTAGGCTCCATATCTTTCTTCTTATCTGATTGTGAAATCTAACAGAGTAACAATAATAAAAAAAATTCCTATTTATAGAGAGCTTAGGTTGTGTTTGGATGAGAGTGAGAGTGGAAAGAGAAATAAATGAGAGAAAAATGAGTAAAAAGTAAGGTTGTTTAAATTAAAAGAAAGTAAGAAGAAATGAGTAGAATGTTTTTATAGTAGATTTGATTGATGTAATAGAAAAAATGTGATTTCATATTAATATATTTATATAAAATAAAATTGTAAAAATAATTTAATGTAAAAAATAATTTTATAAAATATAAATTAAAAATAAAAATAAATTTTAAATTAAAATAAAAATATTATAACTTTTTAATATATAAAAATTATATTTTAAAGATTAAAATAAATTATTTATTTTTTTAGTATAATTTATAATTAGATTGTAGTAAAAACATTCTACATTTATTCTTAACAAGAGAAAATTATCTTTTCTTATAATGGGAAATATACTTTATTATAAATTATATAAAATAAGAATAATAATATATTTCCTTATAATATTCTGTAAATGTTTTTAATCTTTTATAAGTAAAATGTTGAATTAAATATAAAAATTAAAAGTTATTTAAGTTGATAAATAAAATATTCTAAGAAAAACTAGATTTGATAATAATCAATAGTTTTCATTCCTCTTCCTTTTCTTAACCCAATAAACAGCAAACATAATAAATGCACTACTAATTTAACCTTTATGTTATGTTCTTTTTAAGGATGGAAATGAGAGAAAAGAAAAAAAAGATTTGAAGAAGAAAAAAAAAAGAAAGATAGTGAAAAATAAAGAAAAAATTTACAAAAACTTGTAAATAATTTAATTTATGTAATAAAATAATTTTAATTAAAATTAATGTATTTAAAATAATTTATAAAAATATTTTTTTAAATATAAATTAAATTTAAAAAATTTAAATCAATATAAATTTTTAATATATAAAAAATATATTTTTAATAAATACTAAATTATATTAAATATTTTATTTAACAATATTATTATATAAATTTATTTATATTATTATTTATTTAAAAATAATAATTATTATATAAATTTTTTTTATAAATAAATTTTAATTTAAAATAATTTTCTATTTTATTATATAATATTAATAAAATTAATTATATTATAACTTAATCGATTAGAGATTATACGGGTAATCGATTATGAATAATATACTCAATTATATATTATACATATAAATAGATTATGTTATAATATAATTAACTATAAAATATTAATATGTTTATTTTAATTATATATATATTATAATAACAATTTATAATTAATAATAATATTTAAAAATTAATTTAAAATAATATTATAATTATGATTGTAAATATTTTTTTATCTACAAGTTTTTTTTTTTTGCAAATTTTATAAATTTAGTAGAAAAAAAATTTTAAACATTCTTTTTTTGTTTTTTTAATTTTAATTTTTATTCTTTATTTTTTCAATTTTTGTTTTTTCTTCTTTCCTTTCTTTCGTTTCGAAAGAAACACAACATTATTATTGTTTTTCACTGTCATACTAGAATACTACTGAGATTAACAAAAACTAAATCAAGTGTCTAAAATTTTTAAGGTTTCGTTTAAATCTCTAAAATTAACTTCTGAAACATAAATATTATTATTATTATCTCTTAAGTCTCACATAATAACAATTAAATTTAAAGTTTAAATCAATTTTAGAAACTTATTTTGGTTTTTTTCAAAGACTGATATGATAGCTAAAATATAATTTCAAGAATAAGTTTAATATTTACTAAAAAAATCATTACAACTTAATTTCTCTCTCTTAAACATTTAATAATATCTCAGACCTCAATCCCATTTCATTATCTCCTTTCCGTACATTCTGACTCGCTTAACCACTCGAACATATTGGTCCCATTTTAACTGAAACTCGAGTTGATAACTTTATTGGTTGTTAATTTTTCATTACCATCTAACTTTAAAAATTATAAATACTTCGAAACAAATTTTATTTCAAGATTCAATGATATAAACCATCAATTATGATTTACATATTTGACGAAAAAAAACTTGGTCAGTTTTTAAATAATAAAAGAGATATTTTATATAATTGGGAAATATTTATACAAGAATCGATTAAATTTATTTTTATCATTTCTATTCAATTATCTAAAAAATAAAAACGAAAGGAGACCATGTAATATTTTGTAATTAATCATACAAAATAGAAGTATTTTATTTCAATAAACATACTCTTTTTTCATGGCTGCTGATTAGATTTAAATTTATTTTTATAAATTATTTTAAAAATCATACTAACAATATCAAAACTTTTTAGAATCACAATACATATAAAAGATAACTAATGTGCATAAGCTGTAAATGAAGAAAAAGCTATAAACTTGGTTTTGAAGCAACCTTGAAATTTAAACCATATGAAAGAACATTATGTATAGATCCCATAGTGTGTGGTGAAATGCATCATAGTACACAATGTATAATCATATGCTTAATGGTCCTGAGAAACATAGTGAACCAAAAGACTATGTATTAATGTCATTGGAGGGTCTTGCTCTGATTATAGTTTGACTATATGTAATCAGTGATCTCAAGCATGCAATGTGGTTATAAATTCAAGGATGACCAAGTCAAAGTCATATTTCTTTTTTGAGATAGGAATAAATGCTTAATCAAGATAAAATGCAAAATTCAATTTTTAAGTTTTTTGGTCATCATGGGTAGATTTTTTTAAAACAAGAAAAAAATATATAATAATTTCTTTATAAATTAAAATTGGTTTATCCTTAAGTTAGAGATTTGAATTAGAAAAACTTTTTTTATAAATTAGTTCCTACATAATATATTTTATTTATCTTATTATTTTCTTTTTATAATTATACTAATAAAGAACTTCATTTAAACATATCCATGACTTTAAAAATGTCCACACATTCAGGTTTCGTGTTTATTTCCTTTTTACTTGTTGATTCTGTTAAAAGACTTTTTAGTTTATGAATTTGACTTACAAGTTACATGTATCTTTTAACAATCACAATTTCATTTGAATTGAATAAAATTCTTATAGATGGAAAAAACCTTTTTCAGTAACTAAAATAAATAAAAGTCTAGGATTTGAACTCGAAACTTCTAGTTCAACCAAAAATAGTTTTACCACTTTTGATGAATGAGTATATTTACTTTCCTTTGTTGCACAAAATAATAGTTTAATTGTGTATGTTGGCATAAACTTCCTTTTAAGAGTATTTATAAGAGAAAAAATAAAATAAATAAATTATTTTATTAGTTAAAATTGGTTTTTAAATCTTTTCCCCCCACCTATTTAATAACATGCTAGGTTCAATCTATATATTTGAAATATGGTATATATTTTGAAGTTTGATTTTTCTATTATGGTTTTATTCTTAAAAATTGTTTGATGGATTGTCTTAATTTTTATGAACAGTCTTATTTTATTTTTTTCTTTTAAAAATATTTATAGAGAGAAGCTTATTCAAATATAATAAATATAATATTATAAATAAATATTAGCCCAATTTAATTCCATAAAATTATTTATAATGCGAAATTGGTCCCAATTATATAATTAATTTTAATTATATATATTTCCAGACAAAGTAAAATCTCCCTCACATGTAAAATATTATGTAATAAGAAATAGTGTGAACGTGATATAAAGCTAGCTTTATGGCTGTCCACTAAACTACGTTTGTGGGAACATTTAACCCCACACTCACATAATTTGTATGATAAGATATGAATGTGTCAATTAATTTTTATATCACTTTCAATTCATTGTCCTTATCCACCCTTTTTCATGTATCTACTATACATTTTCAAACTCAAACTGAATTTGTATTATCAAATGTCATTTTCCCTATCTTAAACTATACTCCTCCTATACCTTTTCAACCCTTTTGTTGCATATATATCTATTCACTCAAATTTCTTGTTGATTTTCTTTATCTCATTTAGAGTTTATGAAATATATTAAATTCATAAACTTTCAAGTAAATCTAACTATTAATTAAAGTTGTCAATTTGACTCATGCTCAATGAGCTAACCATAACCCACTTCTAAAAAAGTCTCCTTTTTATGGGTTTCCCAAATGAATAGGTTGAAAAAGTCCATCTTCACAAAGCCCCCTTATAAAGTGGGTTAGGGTAAGAGCCAAATTGAGTTTGACCCACTACAACACTTTAATTAACTTGAAGATGTGGGACTCGACTAGATCGATATGAGTTGTCTTGACACGACCAAATCAGGTCCGATTCAACATGATCGACTCGGGCCTGACTTGACTCGATCGACACTGTCCGATTTGGTCGACTGACTCAGCTAGACTAAACTGGGTTTATGTGGCTCGACTTGGTCGATGCCCTAATTGTCCTAATCGACATTTGATGTATGCCATTTTACTCTTTATTCTTTGATCTAAGAACACTTTCTAAGCCATTTGTTATATTCTTAAACCATGCATTTTGCAAGTTTTCATAAAAACAATGACATAATTTAAGTTTAGTAAATTTATTGCATTTTACATATTTTTAACATCAAAACATACATTCATACTTTCATATTGCATATATCTCTTTTTTTTTCTAGTTGAGACTTTTCTTGTAGGAGAAAAAGAACTTGAAGTTATTTTGAGATGAGCCCAATGTGCTTTGGAAGGGAAAATTTTTTCAATCTTCCAAATTAAATTCTTCGCGGCCCATTTACCATGAAACCAACAGGAGGTGCAATTTAGATGCGTTCAATGTGGCCTAATTCGATGCGTGGGCCAGCTTCATTTGAAAATTTGAAATTCGTGCATAATCAACTCCCCATTTTCAGAATTCCCTTCCTGCATATCCAAATACGCAATCAAATTGAAACATTAAATTTATTTTGAAGGAGCAATTATTTCTATTCTTGGCAGAGGATCTCCTAATCAGAAAAATCAAATCCGGGGAAGAAATATTTATTCTGAAGGAGCAATTATTTCTATTCTTGGCAGAGGATCTCCTAATCAGCAAAATCAAATCTGGGGAAGAAATATTTGACTTGAATTATAATTAATTTTTAGATTTTTATTTGTAATAAGACCTTGACTAATTTCTTATAAATAGGAGATTTAGATGCAAGGCAAAACACACTTTACCAGAGCAATAGTCTCTCTTCTTCCTCTCTATCTTTTTCTCATTATAGTTTTGTTATTAGTTTGGGGTGAAGCTGGGGAAAGTTTTAGGAGCTTCTGCTACAATTTCCTAGTTTTTTTTTCTTTCATTTTAATTTACTTAATTTCATTATTTCGTATTTTATTCTTCATTTTATTTAATTCTTGTCAATAATTTAAATTTTGTACGCTATACTTTCTCACATTCACACTTATCCATTTATTCTTCACACTCTATTAATTTTATTAGCATTTTACTTTTAATTTAAATTCAGTATTTTATAATTCCAGCCTATATTCATCTAGTTCCATTTTCAATTTAATTGGTTTTAAATTCTAATTTAACCACGGAGGCCAGTATATCAAGTGTTTATTCATTTTAAATTTTAATTGAATATATTTTTCATTTAATTATTAATTATTTATTTATTTTTATTATAATTTAAATTAGCATCAATATTTCATTCTAATTATTGCTTTGCCTTAAAATCTATGATTTAACTGTTAATTGTTTATTTATTTTTATTTAAATTTGAATTAGCATAAGAATTTCATTCCAATTATTGTTTTGCCTTTGAATTTGTCTTTTAATTTATTTATTTAGTCATATAAGCATTTATAAACATTGATCTCATTATTAAATTCTTAGCATTACAATTTAATTCTGCATGCATTAGTTTTCCGTATTTAAATAATTTAATTTCCATATTTGTTTTTAATTTTAGTTTCCCTTAATTATTTTATTTATAACTTTTTTTACAATGTGTTTTTAATTTTAGTTTTCATTAATTATTTATTTACAATTATTACTCTGCATTGTTAATTTTATCAATTCGAGAAAACCCCCTTTATTATTATTATTATTATTATTATTCACCAGAAGCCACTAATACTCCTTCACCAATAGATCAACCAATCTCATTGACTTCACAACAGTTGTAGGACGATCCACCAACAACTCGACAAACTCCACCTCCATTTCCTTCTAAAGCTTCTTCATCTTCAAAGAAACAAGAAGTAGATCAATAGTTGCTCAACACATTCAAGAAGGTGGAAATCAATATGCCATTATTGGACGCCATCAAACAAATACCCAGGTATGCTAAGTTTTTGAAGGAGTTGTGTAGTTACAAGAGAGGTATGAGGAAAAAGAAAACACAGGTCGTATCCTCTCTTTCTCAATGATGCCTTCCCCAGAAGTGTGATGATCCCGACACTTTCATTATCCCATGCACTATTGGTAAACATACAATTGCAGATGCCCTACTGGACTTTGGAGCATCCATCAATGTTATGTCGTCGGCCCTCTACAAGACCTTGCACTTAGGGGAGTTGAAGCCAACTAATGTGATCATCCAATTAGCAAATAGGAGTACAACTCGACCATTGGGAATATTGGAGGATGTACTTGTTAAGGTGAACCAACTGATTTTTCCAGCTGACTTCTACATTATGGACATGCAGGATGAAGGATCCTCACACAAGTCAACATTGATACTTAGAAGACCATTCTTGATGACGGCAAAGACCAAAATTAATGTGCACACAAGCACTTTGACCATGGAATTTGGGGAGGAGACTGTGTTGTTTAACATCTTTAAGGTCATGAAGTATCCTACCGAGACTCACTTACTACTCGGTGATGAAGAAATATTCTCAATAGAGATGCGCGATTCTGACCAAGCAAATGAGGAATCTGATTTTGAATTTGATCAGTTTCTAAACTTATTGAACCTTGACCAAGAAGAAGCGACGAAGTATGATTGCACAGATGAAGAGGTTAATGATTACCTGGGAATAGATTCTTCTTTTGCAGAGGAAGCTCGTCCAAACACAGGACCACCTAATCCAAGCTTGGAAATTGTTTCACCGCAGCAGCCTGATGAATTAGAGCTTAAGCCATTACTAGCCCACTTGAAGTATGCTTACTTGGATGAAGGAGAGAAGTTTTCTGTGATAATTTCTAGTGATCTTCTACCGAATCAAGAAGAAATGTTATTGAAGGTGTTGAAAGAGCGTAAAAAGGCACTCGGTTGATCTTTGGAAGACATCACTGGGATCAACCAACAGTTTGCATGCATCGGATCTTGTTGGAGGATAATTGCCGACCTATTAGACAACCTCAAAGAAGGATGAATCCGACTATCCTTGATGTGGTGAAGAAAGAGGTGACCAAGTTACTGAAGGCTGGCATTATATATCCCATCTCAGACAACACTTGGGTATCTCCTGTCCAAGTTGTTCCAAAGAAGAGTGGGATGATAGTTGTGCAGAAAGAAGATAAAGAGTTGATTGCAACCCGTTTATTGAGTAAGTGAAGAGTCTACATGGACTACAGGAGACTCAACCAAGCTACTCGGAAGGATCACTTTCCCCTTCCATTCATTGATCAGACGATTGAGAGATTAGTAGGCAAATCACACTATTGTTTCTTGGATGGATACTTGGGATACATGCAGATCCATATTGCACCCAAGGGTCAACACAAGACGACCTTCACTTGCCCTTGCGGTACCTTTGCTTACAGAAGAATTCCATTTGGATTGTGTAACGCACCAGGTACATTTCAGAGGTGCATGATAAGTATTTTCTTTGATTTAATCGAGAGTTGCATGGAGGTATTCATGGACGACTTCATAGTTTATGGATCTGAATTTGACGATTGCCTACGTAATTTGACAAAAGTATTGGACAAATGCATTAAGAAAAACCTTGTGTTGAATTTTGAGAAGTGTCATTTCATGGTTAGAGAAGGTATAGTTCTTGGTCATCTTATATTCGAAAGAGGCATTGAAGTCGACAAAGCCAAGGTTGATGTGATTTCTTCAATGGATTATCCCAAGTCAGTAAGAGAAGTAAGATTATTCCTTGGGCATGCAGGTTTCTACCGGAGGTTCATCCGAGACTTCAGCAAGGTGGCATTGCCTCTATCCAGCTTATTACAGGAAGACACATTATTTGATTTTGATGATAATTGCAGGAAAGCTTTCAATGAGTTTAAGCGGAAGCTAACTAAACCTCCAGTCATGCAGCCACCCAAATTTCATCTGTCGTTTGAGCTTATGTGTGATGCATTTGACTATGCAGTAGGAGTTGTTCTATCCCAAAGGATATAGAAATTCCCATGTGTGATAACATATGCATCAAAGACTTTGGATCAAGCCCAAGCCAATTACACTACCACCGAGAAGGAACTATTGGCCATAGTATTTGCATTGGATAAATTTAGGTCATACCTATTCGGATCTAAGATTGTAGTGTATACAGATCATGTAGCAACCAAGTTCCTCTTGAAGAAGTCGGATACAAAGCCAAGATTGATTAGATCGATGTTACTTCTACAGGAGTTTGATTTGGAGATCAGAGACAAGCAAGGAGTGCAAAACCAGGTGACCAACCATTTAAGTCGAATTGAACAACCAGGGAGTATTGATTCTGTTCCCATTCAAGATGAATTCCCTGATACCTACGTATTTGCTTTGAGCTCGACTGACAACATTCCTTGGTTTGCTGACATAGCGAACTATTTAACAACCGCTATTTTGCCCTCAAATGCATCTTGAGCCAAGATTGACAAATTGAAAAGTGATGCGAAGTACTATGTGAGGGATGATCCTTATCTATGGAGATTTTGTAATGATCAGATCATCCGTAGGTGTGTTTTTGATGCAGATATTCAGGACATCCTGCATTTTAGCCATGGCACAACAGTTGGAGGACACCTAGGTCCTCAGAGGACAACAAGGAGAGTGTTTGATAGTGGATTCTACTGATCAACTATTTTCAAAGATGCAGTAAAATTTTGTACCAGTTGTGAAGCTTGTCAGAGGGCCACCGGGAACATCACCATGAGGAATGAAATGCCCCTGCACCCGATCATACTGTACGAGATTTTTTATGTGTGGGGAATCGATTTCATGGGACCATTTCCGAATTCATTTGGATACACCTATATCATCTTGGCAGTGGACTATGTGTTAAGATGGGTGGAGGCCAAGGCAACCAAGTCCAACGACTCACGAGTGGTTCTCGACTTTCTCAGAACCAACATCTTCTCCAGATTTGGTGTTTCAAGAGCAATCATAAGTGATCAGAGAAGCCACTTCTACAATCGAATCATAACAGCTTTGCTCAAAAAGTATGGGATAACTTACACAATTGCAAAACCCTATCATCCCCAGACTAATGGACAAGTTGAGGTTTTTAACAGGGAAGTAAAAAATATGCTACAGAAGCTCGTTCAACCACACCGGAAGGACTGGAGTAAGCAGCTGGATGATGCTCTACGAGCGCAAAGGACCCGCTTACAGAACCCCCTAGGTATGTCTCCATATAGAGTGGTGTTTGGTAAAGCATGTCATCTTCCTGTAGAGATCCAACACAAGTCATATGAAAAGGTGCAACCTAGATCTAAAGCAAGCCAGTTGTGAAAGAAAGTTGCAACTAGAAGAGCTGGAAGAGATAAGGTTGCAAGCATATGAGAACTCCAGGATCTACAAAGAGAAGGTCAAGAAATTTCATAATAGCAAGATTCTGAAGAAGGAGTTCGAGATTGGCTACAAGGTGCTACTGTTTAACTCTCGATTGAAGCTGATATTGGGAAAGCTGAAGTCTAAGTGGGATGGACCGTTCGTCGTCACTAATGTTTTCCCTCATGGAGCTGTAGAAGTTCAAGACATGAAGGATGATAGGACATTCAAGGTGAATGGTCATCAGTTGAATATTTTCCATGAGAATCAAATCCTCCCACCAGTTGAGCCGAGTTGCTATTTGACGACCTCGACACCTGTATCATTTGAGGAGATAGACCCAGGATCTGAGCTGCTTTAGCTCACTGAAGATTTGCATAACATAAATTCTCCACATTGAGGACAATGTTGACTTCAAAGTGGGGAGTATTTACATTTCATGCATAATGTTTCATTTCATGTTTTGTTTTAACTGTTGCTTGATGTTTTAGATTGACTAAAATATGTTCTGGACAAAGGAAAACCAACTTGATCAGGAGGAAGAATTCAAAGTTTGAAAGGTTTAGCTCACTTAGGAAGTCATGGTCGAGTTACAATAACATTGGTTTGTGGTCAGTTTTAGGTGGAACAAAGCACCCCAAGAGAGTTTTGAGCCTTATTTATTCTTGTGTGAAACACTCATGACATTGGAGCTTTCCAGAACTTGATTGATTTCTCTTTGACACTAATGGAGCATCATACAACAATAGAAATGATTTAGGCCTTCTTGTTCTTAGCCATTTAGCCAAATAGCTTACCCTTAACTAAATATATCCTTTGAACCCACCTTTGAGCCTTAGCCTTTTCTTGGATTTATACTCAAGAATTATAGCCTCCTAACTTAGACACCATCCACACCCAGACCTAAAGGGAAGTATGGACCTTGGAATCATTGAACAAAATCATTAAAAATCCAATTCTACAAGAAATCAAGAATGTTAGAAAAGTGAAGTGCCAAAAAAAAAGAAAAAGAAGTCGAGCATTACAAAGCAATAAATGAATAAGCTTGAAAGGCACTCCAATGCAAAAGTAAGAGAAGTAGTGGCAAAACAGGGAACTGGAATAGAGTTTCAAGGTACATTGATCCACGTTCTTTATTCTACCTAAGGTCTTAGCCTATTTTCCTAACTTACCCATAACCCTAAGCCCCATTACAAGCCGAATAAAAGTCCTATCGATCTGTTGGGGCATGTGTTCTAATGGTGGGAAATTAGAAATTCTTTCAAGCCTATGGTAAAGGATAATGTCATGATGTGATTATGAGTGGAATTTTCAACCTAAACACTAGAGAGATTAGAGTAAACACTTGACCATGTGAGGATGTCCTCTTGAGTTGATTCATTGAACCATTAAAGAGTACTTGGCCATGGAAATACTTTGTGAGTTATGATCTTGATCATTTTTATTCTTTTACTTCTTATTAATGAAGTTTTTCTTGAACATTACAATTTTCAGGATCTCATTAACATTTGCAGCAGTATTCATCTTTGCATTATATATTTTTCGTGCATGCACACTTTTATTTTATTTTCTTTTATCTTTTGCTTGGAAGTGCAAAAGAGCAAAAGTGGAGAGTATTTGACCCACTCAACTCAGTCCGACTCAACTTGGTTGACACTGCCCATACTTGACTTGGCAGATGAGGGCTCAAGTTGAACTAGCTAACGTGGGTCAACCTGGTCGACGTGGACCCAACTCAACCTAGTTGACATGGGCCCAACTCAACAAAGTTGACAAGGGTCTGTCTTGAGCATATCGATGTTGGCCTGTCGTTTGACTCGACTTAGTCAATATTGGTCCAACTCGACTCGGCCGACGTGGATTTGGTCAAGTCAGTTGTTGGGTTCCTGGTCGACTCGATTGACGTGGGTCGAGTTGACCCGACTTACATGGACTCAACCTGAATAAACCAACATAGGCCTGACGTGCATTCAACCCTATTAGATCTGACATGGGGTCCATCTCAACCAACTTAATATAGTGTCAACCTAACTTAATATAGTGTCAACCTAACTTAATTTGACCTAAGTCCATGGGTTAGTCCTGGCCCATAAAACTTTTGTGGGAATTTTTACCCCTATGGACTTTTTATTGTGTGGGTTTCTTGGCCCTATGAGCTTTTTTAACTCTGGCCCACATGGACCAGAACCTAGTCATGTGGGATGAGCCAAATTGACAGTTCTACTATTAATACTTTGTCATACTCTTTATTTTAATGTATAATATGTTATTTAAAATGTAAATAGACGTTTCTTTTTTACATACCTTATTTGTTGAAATTGTATGAAATTTGATATTCACACTCGAAAATATAATATCAATGATTACATGATAGAATATTGGTTAATATGTAAAAAGTGATGAACCAGTAAAAGTGAAAAAGTTAAATATTTCATGTCAATTAGCTTTTAACGCTTAGATCAATCTTACTCTATCGAATACTTCTACATGAACATTGATAACCATTAAAAGCTTTGACAGTTGTCTAAGATTAATCTAAAAGTTTATAAACAATGGTGTACCATACTGAATGAGAGAACGATGCACAATAAAGTTTGCTTAATTAAGAAAGTAATCTTAGCACCTATAACTTTAGGTGAGAAAATTTAAGCTAAAAGAAGAAATAATGTTATATTATTTAAAAATTATAAAAGTTATACATGATATATAAAGAAATTTATTATTTGTTTTATCTCTACATTTTTGAACTATTTTCCCTTTTCTAATAAGACGACACCACTTTAAAAATAATAAAATTTATGATAATATGAATCAATTATATTTTAATTTTAAATATATTTTTCTTTCCTATATATGTATGATCTAGATCTGATTGCATGTTAGTTTGAGGTAAAAGTATAAATTTTATGAAATTAGATTCATAATGACGCGTTTAACTTTTCAATCAAGCAGTCTCCTATAAATAAGTTAGTATTTTTCTAACTTTTCTAGTTTGAAGAAATTTTTCGAGGATAAAAAATTATGGTAAAACAAGTTAAAGTAATTTAGTGGACTTGAAAAGAATTAGTTATTTTGAGAATAAATATTTAATTGGATAAAACTTTAAAATAGATGCCTATGAACAAATCATTGTGGTATAAATCTCATATTGATTTGAAAATGAGTGTTATGATGTTGATAAGGGAATAATAAGTATTATTAGTAGAGATTATCTAGTAATGAAATTGAAGAATATATTAAGTTTATGTATACCTTTGAGTTTTATGAGATATATTATCTTGAGTTGAATTATTTTGATGTTATTTTGATTTGTGGAATATCTAACAGGTTGATTGCTTCAGATCTAATTGAATTAAATCAAGTATAGTTTGAGTAATATATATACATATACGTGTATATATATGTGTATATATATATATGTATATATGTATATATGTATATATGTATATATATATATATATATGAGAAATTTATTTTAGATTGAAAAATATTTATGTTGATTTAATTAGACTTAAAGACTTGCTTAGGTGTTGTATGATGCTCAAGTAAGGAAGGAGTTTCATAACTCAAGTTATGGATGGTAGCTTGAATAAGGGAAAAGTTGTATTAATTCTCTCCTTTCGATTTGGTTGTTCATGTGTTGGATGATTACCTGAGCAAGAGATAAAAATTATTTCTCTTATGAGAATTTAGTCGCTCAAGCATTCAATTGAACATTCAAGCAACAAGTTCCATCGATTAAGTGAAAAATCTACCATCTGATTAGGAAAGATACGAGGCAATTCTTACTCCTTTGGAGGGAAGGTGCTCAATCAATAACACCCCAGTCAAGAAACTATCCATGTGGATAAAGCTCTCGTTTCTTCCTTTTTAACTGGATATTAGATAAGTATGTGTTGTTATAAATTGTGGTTTATATGATGGTTGATGCATTATGAGGTGTGATTTTCATGAAAAATGATAATGGGATATTTTGATAATGAAATGTGATGATTTATGATATTTGAAACAATATATGATGAGATGTGTTGAATGATGTTAAGCATATGGATTTAGTATATGCCACTGATGATGTGCATATGAATTTAGCATATGCAGGCAATCACATATGGACATGAACTTAATATTACAAGGAATGCAAAATTTTGCTTGTTTATGCAATTTAAGTTTTGAGTTACTTGAGGCACAACTATGAGATTCTAGGTTTCTCTCGATATATAGTTATAATAATATAGATCAAAGTATCAAGTGGTAAAAAATCGACAGAGATTTTAGCTAACCACTCGAGCATGTGATTTAGTCACGGTCCTAATTCATTTGATTGCTTTTACTTTGTGTTTTAATGCTTGTTTGGCATTGATAAACTAAATCAAAATTTCATAATTTAATTATGATTGAAAAACTCTTTTATAAATTAGCAATTAAGTGAAAACTCTGGTACCACTTATCCCTAGGAATGGGGTGAGACAAACAACTTTTAAGTCTTAGACCTTAATGTAGGTTGTTGAATAAATTTCACTAAGAAATTGGCATAATTCTTAGTAATATAGGCATTTTCTCATCAATGAATCAAATTTAAATTAGTTTTGTTGATCTTTGAATTAATTGAGAAATTGAAATTATTAGATCAGGATTAGAGTGAGTTGAACGGAAAAGGTTAGTGAAATCAACCTCCTACACCTTTTTATTTGAACTATCTTTATCTCTATCTTTATTTTTATTATTATTCTTTTGAGTTGTTGCTTTTTTTTGCTTTGAAAATTCTAAAACCCTTATTTTCTCTCTAATTAAATAATTATATATAAAATATTTGTGGATAAGATACTTTAATTTTTGTCTATTTACTGCTTGAGTTTGTACATTGGCCAGAGCATTGTTAGTTATGTATGGAATGATGTGAGATAAGACACATGTTTTGAATTATAATGTTGTGAATCACTGAGTGTGATCAATGAAATGTTATGAGTACCTTAGTATGATAGAGGAATCAATATGTGAGGAATGATGAGATAAGTAATTACCAGAGTGATATTATTATGATGATATGTATGTGCTAATGGTTATCAAAGACGTACTATTGAGATGTATTGTACATATTAAGTTAAAAGCTACTTAAGAGATATTTATGTTCTAATGATAACTTGGCTCAAATAGATAAATGTATTATATAGTGAAGAGCTAATGAAGGTTTCATATACTAAGTTGAGGGTAAGAATCATTGATACTAAACTAGAAGTATAAAAATCACCCTGTTATAGGAGGTTGTCAGATAGAATCTAAACTAGAATGGTTAGACTGCTAGACATATTGAGTTGATGACAAATGTTAATATCTGAGTCTTAATTAATTCTAGTCTTCCTGCAATCAATCTTTATTCATTTGATGTTGTGTGGCCTTTAATAGATTGTGTGAAATTATTCATATATAAATTGTATTATAATCTAATTAAAATATTAGTTCATTTTTTGGTTTTAATGGATGTTCACGATCCTATTATAATTGTGATTTCACACAAAAGCAAATAATTCTATAAAGTTGGAAAGAACAAAGAATCTCTTTAGAAATTTATGCACATACATATTATTCTTTTTTCATTTTTGGAATATAGACTAAACATATGTACTAGATTACTTTGAGAGATATATCAACCACTCAAACAACTTTAAATCAATTGAACTGAAACTTAAAATTTATCAATTCAAGCCATTTCCATATTAATTACTAACACTTAAACCAATTGGAATCTATTTGATCCAATTGGTTTAAATTCTCTAAATCTTTTAAACAGTAACATTCAATATTACAACTTAACATATTTATATTCACCAACTAGGGAACCTATGTATTTAAAGAGTCTAAATATTATCATATCTCACTACTACAGAAGTATGAATTAACGTCGCCATTCTACGTCGGTTTAAATTTAAACGACGTTGAATGTGTGAAGTGAACATTCTACGTCGGTTATTGGTGAGAACCGACGTAGAATGTAAAATTTGAAACATTCTACGTCGGTTCAAGCAGTAACCGACGTAGAAAAGTTATTATTAAAACCTATCCCGCGTTCTTCCCTCGTCACTTTTCCTCTTCGCGCCGCTGCTGCTCGTCATCGTCTCCTCCACCGCGAGACGCTCCCTTTCCTATGCGACAGCGACGATCAGCTCCCATTCGTCACCGGCGTCAACTCGTGACCGGCGTCCATGATTCTCCTCCGTTTGGCCGTTCCCGTCGTCGTCGCGAATGTTGTTGGACCTCCCTTCGTCGCCGCGAAGGTTGTTGGAGCTCCCTTCGTCGCCGACGACGTTCTCGTTCCTTGGAGGTCTCCTCTTGGCTGCCGCAGTCCCCTCCCCTTCCCTTGCCGTCAGCTTCCCCACCGCCGTCGTTGCCTAGCCGCCAGGTTAGTTGGTTTTTTTAATTTTAGGGTTCTTTTGTTTTGTAGAATATAATGTTTGTATAATGTTTGTATGATTGGTTTATTGAAATGCCTGTACAAGATTGTTGTGATAATCTGGCTGTGACTGTTAAATAATGTTATAGTGTTTGTATGATTAAGTTATTGAAAGGCCTGTATGTAGTCATACACATAATAAAAAAAACCATACGGTATGTTGTATGCTGTATGCAAAATGATGCAACTAGGACAAAAGAAGCTGCAACTATGAAATTTCTAAGATGTAATGGCCTGATAATTCTCTGTTTGGTACGACACAACTCCACAAATTTTTTCAAAATTTTTTGACAAGATAGTCACATAAATAGCCAAAATTTAGGAAAATAGGTAAAAAATAGTAAAATAATAAAAAAGTTATAGTAAATGGAGGATTTTTGAAAATTTTTTTGCCCAAATCCCCTTTGGGTATTTGCCAAGAGGTTCGTTGGGTCATTTCCAAAAACTTTCATTTTTTACGCATCTCCATCCGAGGTCCGTAGCAAAAGTTATGACCGTTTGAAGTTTTTCTACACCTAAATTTTGTATTTTCAAAACTATGATTATTTTGGGGGATGTGGGACCTCTTTATCCAAGTACACATCAAAAGAACATAACACAACAAAAATTAGCGGAAAATTCAATGTCTAACTATTTTTTATGATTTTTTCAAGATCGATTAGATCCGTCTAATAATGCTGTTTTTACATCAATCTTACTTCTTTTAAATTGTTCTTCTAAGACAAAGCATATAGAACATAACACATCATTTCATTAGAGATCATATAGCTAAGGATTGCATTATAGAATACATACAAAACATAAATTAAATTACCTGATATCTTCATCAAACCTTTGTCTAGAGAGTCTATCTTTGAAATTTAGCTATTTGAAATGTATTATATATGAAATTGTGGCTGGTTTGCTGGTTTATTTAATATGCAGGTACTAAAATTTAGAGAAAATAAGAAAATTAGAAACTGCATTGCAGTTGTAAAATTGACTTACAACGTCGGTTAGGTCTAGAACCGACGTTGTAAGTGTGGGTGACACTTACAACGTCGATTCTAGCCCTAACCGACGTTGTAAGTCTTGATTTTCAATGTCGGTTCAAATTGAACCGACGTTGAAAATATTACTTTTAACGTCGCCTGATTCAACGTCGGTTTTGGGTCCGTCGTGAAATCATCCCCAGAACCGACGTAGATTCCGGTTCCTGTAGCAGTGTCTTCACACAATATCTAATATAGAGTTTTTAATCCTCATTTCAATCAAATTCTTCCTTAAAAATTTAATTAAACTAAAAACACATATCAAATTAATTTCCTTAAAAAAACCTTAATTCTTCGATAAGTTATTTATTAAAAAAATAGAGTTAAGGATATTACAGTCTCTTTTAATTTATTTTTTTGTTTGCTTATATTATAGACATATTTTTCCTTTTAATTTGTGATTTCAAAAAATGAAAAAGAAGAAAAAAAAAACCTAAGAAAATTTAGGATTTAGAAAAGAAATAATTTTATGCAAATAATAAAAATAATTTAATTTTAGGATATTTGTATAATTTTTTTAACTTGAAACATTTTTACAAGTTAGCTTTTAATTTGTAATTCCTATAACTAGAGCTATCAAAATGGGCGGTCCAGCCTAACCAGACTAGGCCTTACGGGCTCAGGTAAAAAAAAAAACTGACAACCCAGTCTGACTTATATTTTAAAACGGACAAAAAAGTTTTCGCCTAACTTTGTCCTATGTTAGGCCAACGGGCCAACAAACTATTTTTTTACCTAATTAAAAATTTTAAAAATATTACATCATTATCCTTAATATAATATTTTTTATCAGTAATAAATAATATATAAATATATAACAAATTTATATGAAAGTTTGTGCAAAATTGTTCATATTTGAAGAGCTTATAAAACAAACTTAGAGCACTTATTATATACTTCCAAGATAGTTAAACATTTCTAGTACTTTTTCACAACTTTTGTTTTTTTCTCCATATTTTTATTCAAAATTATTTCTCTTATTATTATATATTGATCACTAATTCGAGAAGTAACTCCTGGTGTTGTCATATGGAGTAAAAACTCTACAGTGCAGTAAATAAAAAGCATAATAACCTGTTTAATCCTTTACAACAACTTTACTTTATATAATTCACTAAATATTAACAAAATAAGACAAACTCCCATAATGATATGTGAAAAACAGAAACAAATATAAAGTTTTGATTAAAAATGTAACAAATGAGAATATAAATTAACAAAAAGTAAATAAGGAAAAACTACACTAATGTAAAAAAAAAATTGTGCCGGAAGCATGAAATTAAAGTGATGAAGGTGATACAAGACATGAAGTGCAATAGAAGAGAGAGAAAAGCTTGTAAGAGAGGAAGGGAAGACATAGAAAGAAAAGAGAGTCTAAGACATTAAGATTTCTTTCTTTGGTATGATAACATAAAAATTAAAAACTAAAAATTTAATATAAAAAATAAACAAGTCAGTCCATTAGCTTGCGGGTTAGTATAGTTTTGACCCATATAGGTATCGAACCAAATGAGTTAAGCTAAAAAAGACCTAACCCGATCTAAATTATAGGCCACACGAGTTGGTCTATCGGACCAAATCCATTTTAACAGCTCTACCTATAACTCCTTAAAATGAGTTTCCATGAAGAAAAAGATGTGTTTCTAATATCAACTTCTAATAATAACAAGCTATATTTTAAAACATGATTTTTTTTAGTCTTTTTTTAAGGTTTAAGGTGATGATTTATTTTAATTGATGTTGTTATTTAGATTAGAACTTCAACTAAAAAAACTTTTTTTAATTGAAGTTTTTATTGGAATTACAACTTCACATTAAACAAAAAGTAAAAATCACAATCTTAAACACATTTAAAAAAATATCATGTTTTAAAAAATATATATTAATTTTTATTGGAAGATGTGTTTTAAACAAATTATTTATATAATTTATTTTAAATCTATTTTTTATAAATATTTTTAAACTATTATTCAAAAAACGCAAAAGAAACCCCCAAAATGTAACAAGTAATGGATATCCATTCATATTATTAAATGAAAATAAAGATTAAAATAAAATATTTAGAAATTAAAAGTATGATATGAGTATTTGTTTTTTCATGAGGAAATGGGAATGAGATAGGCAAGTATTTGACTTTTGAGGAAGTTTGCTTGAAAGGAGGAAGCAGTGGTAATTACTGCAGAGAAACAGAATTTGCAAATATAGTTTCCTGTGGGGAAATTGGGAACATGGTGTGTGGTCCTGTGACTTCTCATTTGCTCCACCCAAATACAAATCAACTAACATTAATGTTTCACTGTCATTTTCTTTATTACATTTTTTAGATTATATTATATCCACCACCTATGCTTACATGAGTTTTTAAAGTTTAACAACAATTTTTTGTAATCATAAGCTTAAGTTTTTCTATAAATGAAACCACTTAAGCTTTTTTTATGGGAAAATAACTTAAAACACACTTTAACAACTTAAATATTAAAGTAAATTTGTTTAAGAGTTCAAATTTACATGAAACTATTAAACTTAAATCACACAAACAATCTTTTAACATAACTTGTATTATAGATATTCTAAAGATATGAGACATAGGCTTGGTCATCTTTATAAAAAAAAAGAGAGTGTCTAATTTAAGTTATATATATACAAGTAAATTCTTGAATTTAAATTCTAAGGAAGAAAATAATATATTATTAATGTTTTCAACTCAAATAGTTATTTTAGAAAAAATTTGGTTTATATGACATTTTCTTTAGAAATCGTTTTCCCCCAAGGTTAGCTTTTGTTATTGTGATATTTATATCTTTTAAAGAAATATTTTTATATTGCATATATAAAATGTAAGAACTCATATCTTCAATTAAAATTCAATGATTGAATGCTCACAATTAAATAATAAATCGCATAGTTATTTAAACTTAAATATTAAATTTAATAAGCACACTAAATACTTTTAAAAATTATATTATTAATTTCCAAAATAATAAAATTAATCACTAATCTAATTAAAAACTAATATAAAATTTAATTTAATAAATAATTAAAATTTTAATTCTGAATAAAAAATTAATTTAATTATCATTTATATAGATAACCAATTAATATTTTTTAAAGATTAACAAGTCACAAAAAATATATTTCATATTTATTTTATTAATAAAAATATTTTAAATATTAATAATTTTAGTTTATAATTTTCTTTTAAAATTATTTAATATAATAATTAATTATTTTTTATTTTAAAATTATTTATACTAATAAATTTTTTACAATAAAATTTACATTTTTTACTTATTTTTTAAAAACAAACCTTTTTGAAGAACTCGCCTTAATAAGTGATTAGAACACACTTAACAAGAATAAATAATTATGTCCACCTAGTGAATTATAAGTGTTCACGTGACACATATAGGGTGAGTTTAGCCTGCTATTAAATCAAGGTTAACATAATTCCACATAGTCATAATAATAGTATTATAATGCCACACAAAAATATTTAAAATAAAGATTTCTTATTTATTTTGAACTAAAAGTAGTTGGTTTCACACACGTGCCCTTTAATTTTTAATCCTCAGACAAACTAGTGACAAAATATTATTTGTTATAAAAAAGGACGAATTTACTTTTTACTATTTAAAATATAGAAGTTATTGTTGCAAAAAATATAAAAGTAAAAATAATATTTTATTAATGTAATAACTAATGCATGTATATTTTTTTTTGTAAAATTATAATTTGAGTGTGAGAGACTATGAAAAAGTTTTATCAGAAGATTTTATAATTAAAAAATAATTTTACAGAATAACATCATGTGCAATTTATATTACCAAGACGAAAATAATCTTTTGCAGTTTATTTTGAATCATTATTCGTCTTGAACACATAACTATTCCAAGTCATGTCATAAAAGAAAAAAAAAAGTTTGTTATCTGAGTACTAATGTGAATGATTGTTTTTATTTTTTTTTATTTTTCCATTGTTATAGTAGAATAGTTTTTCTGGTTATACATATGTTTTTTAAATGATTTTTTAAGAGATTTTGTGTTTAATAATGTTAAGAATCTTAATTTGAACTTTGATGATTATTTGAAAATGCCTTTAATTATTTTTAATATAAATAAATGCTTATGATAAAACGACTATTTTCTTCAACTATATATTATTATCATAGAAGATAAATACTAAGCAACTGCAGATAATGTAATTAATTTGTGTTATAAATAATAAATATCAAGCTATTATTATAGACTTTCATAAACGAGTGTATTATTTTTGTGTTTTATTTCAGTTGTAGTTTAAATATGTAATCCCTTCATGTTAGAGAAATTTCACTTACTTTATATTAATAAATTACAAGTTAGTTACACAATAACTTAATTACACTTTTATTTTTATTATTAATTTTTTATTATGTATTGTATGTTTCAAACGTTTGTTTTCATGAAATTTAGGTAGAAAATATTTGCAAGTCTTTTTCTAAATTACAATGATTAAAATGGAAAATATTTATAAATATTTGTTACTATTTTTGCATCTACTTGAAAATATGGACTAACTAACTCCTAAGAGTTAACATCATTGCTGTAAAGTTTAAAATTTCCCACAATACACGTTTGCTTTATGTAATTTGCTTGCGTGAATTGTTTGTTTATTATTTCTTTGTTGTTGGAGATTGGTTATTATTTTTCTATGCTTTCACATTTGCTGCAGAAAAAGAAAATGAAAAGAAAAACCAGCACAAAGTTCCAGGGACACAACAAATAGAAGCTTTTGGTCCCACATTTTTGACGGAAAGTCAGAATTTGTGCATTGGATTCTTAAAAAGAATAAGAAAAAAAACCCTTTGTCGATGAAGCCATTGGATTAGAGAAATTTGTGGGTATATTTGGGGATTGGATTATTTTTCTAAAAAAGAAAAAGATATAGGTGTTGTTTATTCATGCTTTAACATAAGTTAAAAACCTTCATGCCACAATTTCATATTTCAAAATTCTAAACTTGGATCAATCCAATAAGAGATAATAGAATAGATAGCCATGATGAGAGCAAGTATAACTTAAAGTACATGCTTGGGAAAAAGCACCCAAGAGATTCAAAAATTATCAATGGCTTTTTCTTTTTGTACCCTTCTTTAGTTAAATCCTAGAATCACTTTTGACTTGCTCACTACCATACCATGATTCCATCAAATAACCTTTACCCACCAACCTTTCAAATGGAATTAAGTGTTCTAATTATCTTCACCCACCTTTCAAAAGAATTAAGTATTCTAATTATCTTCATCCACCTTTCATTTGTTTTCTTTCTTGCCATAATGCCTTTTCTTGTTGAGACACAGAATTCTTGCATGACAGCTTTGGTGACAAATATTAAAACCCCCTTTTGCATTTTAAAACTATAAAGCCAAAACTAGCCATTTAACTATTTACTCATTCTGCACTCTTTCAAGTAATGCCTTTTGACATAAATTTTAAACCAAAATGAAAAGTGAAGGAAAATGCACTTGTACAAAAATTAGCACATAGCACATGAATTTTGCAGCAATCCCTATCTAATTTATATTCTCCTAGTAAGTTTTATTGCAGTACCAGCCTACAATACCACAATGGCCATCCTCTTACTTTCTTTTGAATTTATAAACAAGTACAACTTTTAAGATCATGTATTAACAAAGTTAGCTTTAATTTCAACTGTTTAGTCTCTATTATTGTTGTATCTAACCACATGACCACTCTATCAGTTTTACCCTTTTTTTATTGTCATCAAAAGGGAAAATAAGTGTTTTTCTTTTGGATCAATTATCAAATAAAGCAAGAACCTGATAAAATAACAAGAAAACAGTGAGTGGCAAAAAAGAAAAGTGTACACTGCAAGTGTATGTTCATAACAGTATAACACTGTATCCTGAAAAGAGTACCCCCTTAATCAGAGGAAAATTAAGGGACAATCTGTTCAAGATTCTTCCAAGACCAACATCTTTTTGTCCCCACCATAACAACTAAGCCCAGAAACACATGAGGAGTACAGCTTATGCAGGATCACAGATATAAGCATCTAGACTTTTACAAAAGCAAACAAATTTGAAAACACTGATATCTGAAGCACTTTGTTTTGCTCATATGATGTGGATCATTAAAAGTTTGGAGTATCTTTGAAATGTGAAGTGGCTAAAAGCTGTGTAATGTGCTAGACACATACATTTGGTTTTAAAAGATAAGAAGAAAATCACCAACAATTTGGAAGTAAGTGACAGAGAGATTAAGGGGTTCTTTCAATTTTTAAGTATTTTTATCAAACGTTTAATGACAGTGAAGGGTCCATTATTAATTCAGCTTCTCATTTGTCCATATATAATAGGACATGAGGAATGGAATCACTACCTCAGGAAGCAGAATCAGAGAAGACACACGCTCATACAGCACAATCATTGAATTGTAGTTTTGGTTTAGAAGCTAATCAGATGCAATGTTTTGTCATAATCGAAAAGGTTTTCTACCAAAAATTGATATAAAATTTGATTAGATCTTCTTGATTGCTGAGCTACCTTAGTTAACAGAATACAGTAACATTTAAAACCTGAACTTTCATTCTCCTCTCCCAACAAATTCATCATGTGAGATTTTTTTTTTCCTTAATACAACATGGTGATCAAAAGTTGGACCAAGTTGGATCTTACAACAATTAAGTTTTGATGTCTCTGTTTTTCTTATATTTTTGTGATTTTCTAACAAGAGAAAGTGGTACAATGATTTACTTAAAGTGAATATGCAATAGAATACCAAGCTATGCCTATGTGCTCTTCTTGTCTTTTGCTCCGTAAATGAAGACTTTGTACGAGTGGTAGAAGCAATTTTGTCCGAACCATCAAATAGGGTTGCAGAATTTGAGCAATTTTGCCAGCAAACAGACAACAAAATTAAAAGTTGTGGAGCAGTGTGAAACATACATCACTATCATGGTGACTATGGGTACTTTGCAATTTATTTATTTTTATAATTACTGCATAAAAATGTTAAATTTATAACATAATGAACCATTAAACTCATTGCACTAATTGGTTTGTACTGACATGAGAACTTTATATTCCCCTTGCAATAATTGTACAATAAGGAAAAATGATTTTTTAATCAGATTTTGGAAAAGTACATAAATAAAATATTAACTTAATTGAGTTCTGATGACATATAGTTAGGGTTAACAACTAGGGCAAAGTCTAGCTAATTTGGATTATGTTGAACTTAATTGTGACTTAACAAATTTATTAGTCTAGTCCATTCTATTGTGAATTGCATATCAAACCCATTAGCCCATTTGCCCACTTTATCTTAAAACAATATTTCTTATCCTTAAATTTTTATGCATAAAAAAGAAACAACTTTTCCTTTTTTTTGTTCCTTCAAATACATATATAAGTTTCTGAATCATATTTTGTTAGCTTTGTCTGAATTTGAAACATCTAACCCAAATTAATAAAAAAATAAACAACATAATTATATAAAATTAGTAGTTGTAAAAAGTAAATAAATAAACGTTGAGTTAGTGCGTAAGCCTAGCCCATTGTAAATCAACTCCCATTGGGCCAAGTACCATCCTGATTGAGTTATGTGGGTTTAATTTGAAAGCAATCTTTTTTCAGAAAATTTCAAATTCAATCTATACTTCGTAGCAGTCTTAATAAGTATAAGCTATGTTTTGAGTAGCAAAACGGCCAGCTCGGTCCGTTTAGACCCGTCCCGCCATGAGCCCATCACAGTGATGCGGGCCAAAATTTTTAACCCGCCCGTTATAAGGCTGGCTGGCGGGCTAGCCTGCTTATTTATTTTGTTTTGCATTTTTTTTAAAAGTTTATTTTTTTTTGTTTTTTATTTTATTTTTGGATCTTTGGTTTTAAATTAGATTTTTTTGCAGCTATTTTGTTTGTGTTTAATTTAAATGAATTTTTGTAATTACAATCATATATTAAAGATGTATATAGTGACATGACATCTTAAAAGTACAATATATTTTTTTTCGCGGGCAGTGGGTTGGCCAGTCCCGCCCCGCCTGTGACCAGACGGGTTAGCTAGTTCAAAATGCTAACCCGCTCCGTCCATATGCTATCGGGTTGGCGGGCCGGTCCGCCAGGCCCAATCCTCTTCACTTTGCCACCCCTAATTTTGAGAGCATAATAACATATAAACAATGGGAGAATAGCTTCCTTGATAGTTTTAAAATTAAAAATTATTAAAATGATTTTTTATATATAACAAGTTAATGAAGCATTTTTAATCACTACAAATTATAAATAAGGTTTTGATAAAGATACCAAAATAGTGGCACAAAGTTGTTGTTACTGGAGTTCACATGTGAGGGAAGCTAAAGCCTATATAATTATTTGTTTGTCTTGAGCACTCGCCACACACACTCACTCACACTCACGGATCCTGGAAGAGAGTGAGGAGAATTGAAACTACTGTATCACTCAGTATTTGATTTCAACTTATACAATACAAATAGTCAAAGTTAATTAATAAAAAAACTACATTCTTCATGCTGAAGAAATGACAGTGGGCGGTGCAGTAAAAAAAAATAAAAATACAACGGTAGTGTGCAGTGAGTTCATTTATCTGTACTTACTATCTACATAAGGAAAAATTTGATTGAAAAGAAACCAAGTTTGCATGCTAAAGAAACCAGATTTAATTTCTATATTTGTGTTTCTTATATCAAATTTGTATTATTCTAAGATTTTTTCAACTTGTAAATTAACTTAATCTTTAAAAGATTTGTAAAATTATCTACCACTTGTTTTTTAGTGTTACGACAATTAATTATTTTTTCTTATGTGAAATCGTATATCAATATGTGTAGATTATCCGTAAAATAGAAAGAAATGATTTTTAGTTAATATAATTACATATTTGTTATCACAAAATATTGTGGTGGGAGTATTATGTTATTTTATGTATAATTCATCTCAACCATATTATTTATGTCACAAAATACTTTGGTGTATTTTATGCATAATTTCTAAAATCATCTCAATCATATATTTTTATGTAGAATAACTGATTGTTATAATATACTTTGTTTTTATTCTTAATAATATAATAATTGGTTGTTTTTTTTAAAGATTATAACGTTGATATGTTTTTTCTTGTTTCTAAATCTCTAATTTTATTATATTTTTTTATATTTAACGAGCTTCTATTAATGTTGTTGTATCTTAGAATACTTTTGATAATATCTCATTGTTCTCTTTATTCCTTTTAGATAACAAATATATGGCTTCTCCATAGTAAATAAACTTCATAAATTATATTTAGTGTCAGAGAAAAGTTTAACATTTTTAAAGTTTTAAATGATTTCTTAAAAACAATTAAATATAAAATGTAAATGTACTTATGTTCATAGATGATGGTCAATCTGAAAAACGAATAAGTTTTTCTTATAATAAGATTATGCATGTATTATTTGACATATGATACTGTCCAACATCATTTGTTAGGATGAAAAATCAATAAGATGATATGCACATTATAGTATTAATCTTAATGAATATTTAGTTGTGTAAGAACATTTTTTAGCTCGTCCTAAATCTAAAGTACAAAGGTTATTTCATGTTTTTCCAAGCACGTCTTGGAAGATGAGCTAAAGTGCTTTTATCTACCAAATTCTTGACGCACCATTTCGTCAACTCTTGGAGCACACGTATCCTATACAGAAGCCAATTTTCACAAAGAAAGAAGTAAAACTCACTCTCTAATGGAGTGTAAGTGATACAAGCTATAAAAACTAATGCTAAAAGAAGGTCATGCATTCAATGCATGAAGAGTTATATTTAATGCACTTTAAGTGAAGCAATATCAAACGATAAATATCAAGATGTCTAAAGATAACCTAAAGTTGAAGTTTGTCATAACGAGACTTTAACAACTAGTTGCTTCTTAGCACAATAAAAGGGCCTAGTTAGATGAAGAAGATAAGAAGCGAACTTTGAACCAAGTACAAAAACTCTACTGCTTTCTCTTCTCTAACTTAAAAGTTTTAGAAGAACACTTAATTGTGTTTCTTAGCTAGATCTAGAAGCAACCTTAAACCTTGTATCCACCTGTAACATGTTAGCCTTATAGATTTGATGGAAGACTCTTAGCCAAAGAACCAACAACTAGAGCCATGTCCAAGAGGATTCATGAAGATTGAGCCTCAATTGAGTTCAATAGGTCCAAACTTTTATATACATGTACAAAGCTTTAGTTTGTAAATTTGTAAAGTAGAATAGGATTTTTGGCCTTGTATTTGGCCAAGTAGTGTAAAATAATTGGAACATGTGAATTCCAAGTAGTGTAGGATTGTTTGAACCTGTATTTAGGCCTAGTAGGTGTAGATAGTAGTTTAAGGTGATAGAAAGAAGACTAGGGACCAACCATATGAATCAAAGAGGTGCATAAGAAAGCCACATTGTCCACATTGATGCATGCTTCTTGCATTACTTGGTGTGATCTGTGTGACTTGCTTAGGTTGCTAATTTGAATTCAAAAACCGGCTCCAAAGTCTAGCTTTCTAAAGAGAATTCAAGTTGAATTTCCCTATTCTTTTGCCCCTTCATTTTTGGATCCTTTGCCTATATAAAGGGATGCCTACTTCTTGTAAAAACACTTTGAGTTTGAATATTGAAATGCTATCCAATTTTGGCCGTTCACTTACCTTGAAGTCCTCCATAGGTTAGTCTTCTCTTAGTCTTCCTCTAGACTTCTTCCTAGAGACTTGGTCGTACCTCTCTCTAGAATCCTTACCTTGGTCTATTTCTTTTTTCTTCTTCTAATCAATGCTTCCACCACATTCATCTCCATTCCTCCATGGATTTGCATCAAGCTAGAAGAAGGATACGCATCAAGCTAGAAGAAGGATTCTATCAAGCTTTAGCTATTCTATTGTGATTGTTTAATCACACTATTTTTTGTAAAGGAGTTAGTTAGGAATAGCTATATGCCTAAAGAATACTCAGGTTGAGCCAGGAGTGACTTGTTGAAAAAATATTTGCTTGATCCATAAGTGGTGTGTTGAAAGAATACTTGCACGAGTTAGCCAGAAGTGACTATGAGCTGAAACAATACTTATAGCTCACAACAATAGTATGTTAGTGGAACTCAATTGGTTGGTTTAGAACTAGACATAGTCTGCGCTTATCAAACAAACCAGTATAAAAATCTCTGTTAAGTGCTTTCTCTCTTTAACTCTTTTCAATTACATATTATTATGTTTAGTTAACCTTAAGAAGGAGAGTTTTCATAACTTAACCTTGCATTTGTTCTAAGAAAGTTTTACCATGATTTTCTCGTGTGTGTCTATCGTACCAAAACATCATTTGATGCGATCCCTTTATCAAATGATATTGAACCTTTGCAGAAAAAGTTTTAAAAATACAATTCAACCCTCATTTCTCGTGTTTTCTTGTTTTTCACATTTGGTCTAGTTGTCGTATAGATCTTGGTATACCAAACTCTATATAGGATAGGTCGTCTAATAGTTGTATACATAATTTATTATAAGACTGTTTGAAGAATTAACATGTTATTTATAAATGTTCATTCAATTAGTTAGATTTCATTTTTTGTTAGTAGGAATTAATTTCTCCTTTAGTAAAATACTTTGTCTTGTATATTCACTTATCTCTAGTGGATCATTTTTCTACTAACATATTCATTAACTCCCATGTTTCATTCTCCTCTATTGAATTGAATCTTATCATCCATGAATTTTCTCTAGTTTTCATCATCTAAGACACCTTTAAAGGTCACTAACTCACAATTTATAAATAAAGAAAATTTGACAATCTCCTCATCAGATAGTCATTGTCATAACACAATCTTCATATATGGTGGGAAGTTGATGGTTCCTTTAAGGTCTATTAGATGATTATAGTGCATTAAAAGTTGGATTTGTTCACTTTTTTCTTAGTTATCAAGAATTGTTATTTTTTCCTTTCAAGACTTTGAGGACCAACCCCATATCTCTTTCTTATCAAATGTTACATTCTCAACTAATGACCACCTTCTTTGTCTATGAATTGTAAAGCCCATATGCTTTTGAATTCGTGTTATAAATAGTGATGACACATCTTTTACTTTTGTCATCCAATTTCTTTCTAAGTTAGTCTAGAACTATAAAGTGTTTCGGCTCCCAACTTCTTCCGGTGTCTTGTCACAAACACTTTTTATTGGATACATGTTCAAAATGTAGACAATAGTAACAATTATTTTCACCCAAAAATTTTTATGCATTTGTTTAAATTTCAACATCCATCTCACAATATCTATGATTTCTTTTTTCTTTTCAACAACTCTATTTTATTGAGGCTTGTATCTGATTCTCAACTATTGTTCCATGGTACTCAAAGAAATTTATACATGCAAGGTATTCTTGACCTCTATCCATTATAAGCACTTTGATTCTGCTCCCACTTTGTTTTCTACAAACACCTTAAGCATCCTAAAGGGATCACATGCTTACAATTTTTACTTTAGGAAATAGATAGACATTTTTCTACTAAAATAATTAATAAAAGGGATAAAATAGTTACCACCACCATGTGTTGGTGTTGCAAATTTACATATCTAAATGAACTATCTCCAATCTCACATACTTTATCAGGAATATTTACCACTGATAAGCTAAAAACTAACTTTTTTATTAACAAATAATTTATTCCAGAAAATTGGCAGTGTCCAAATGACATATGCCTTAGCCAATCACCATTTTGAATAATAGAACTTAAGCACACGAGTTTTTATGATGAATTTTCAAAGGAAATAAGTGGTTGTGAGTCATCTTTATCTTAACAGTGAATCTTTTATTTCTATCAATCAACATACCATAACCATATTAAATTTGCATGTTATAACCTTTATTTGATTGTTGTCCCATACTCAATAAATTGTGATGAAGGCCAATAATGTAGAAAACATAATCACAAATATAGTTTTGAGAAACATATTTTTATATGATAATAATTTGTCTTTTCTTACAATAGGAATATTTTTGTTGTTTCTAAATTTCATTGAAGATATGACATTTCACTTAAGGAATGAAATAGCTCCTTTTTGCTAGATATATGTTTGCTACACCTGGTATCTAAATACTAAGTGTTTTCATCTTCTAAAAATGTACTACTGGTTAAAAATAAACTTTGTGGGTTATAAGAACTCTCACTAATATGTTGATGTTGACTTTTTGGCTCATCTACCCATTGTTTATATCTACTATTTGTAGCTTTACGATTGAACTTTCCACAATAGAAACAATTAAAATTTCTTTTGTCTTAGTAGGTGTTATCACATCTTCTTCCTTGGTTGATATCCTCATAACTATTTCTACCATGTCCTTGATTGAGTGATTCGAAATCATATGATCTTTTTCTTGGTCGAAAATTTCTATTCCTTTACTTATGAAATTTTCTTGACCTCAACCTCAATTGTTGAATTTAATACAACCGCTTCCTTTTGCATTTTGTTTGGTTTCAGCATTATTATTTAGATTCATGTGACATTTTAGTGCCTCGCTATTTACTTTTTCTATCTCCTCCAAGATTTTACTTATGTGACTCTCTATACTTCTCTACAACTTAGCTATGGTCACAATGCTTGTATTGGAGAATCAATTATTGTATTCAAGGCATAATTGAAGTCATCGTCCAAAGAAAATTTCCATCACTTTACTATAAGGAATATTTTCTCTATACACCCTCATCTTATTTAACAAATTTGTAACACGTTTGTTTCACAATTTCGGAAGTAGACATTTCATACCTTTCATATTCTCTTCTCAAATATTGAAAATTTGATTTCTAGTCTTTTTCTACTCCTTTGTAGGACAACTTCAAAATATCTCACTCTTCTTTGGGTTGTTTGACAATTTTGTTAAACTCTTGGAAAACATACCAATATTCAATTGTAATATAATGATTTCTAGTAAGAATATTGATCCCACGAGGAATAGTTTAATTAAAATATAAATTTTTACCCATTAAGTGTACTTATAAAGAGATTAACATGGCTCATTAGCAAAAGGAAAATGTTACTAAGTTTGCATAAATGGAAATACGAGCAATATTAAAAGTTAGAAAAGTATTCAAATGGGGAAGCTGGGATTGAATGTCATCTATCTCACTCTTCAATATTCTAGATGGATATGAATATACAACATTCAAGACTAACAATATTGAAACAACATTCATAAGTCATATACACTGATTCCTCCAAAATATAATTCATAAGATACATCTCTTGAATATTGATTCCTCAAATATCCAACAAATGATCCAACATTAAGTTCAAGTGTTATAAGCATTTGATATAACGCAATCTATTCCTAGAATCACAATACACTAAGTAGTTTCATCTAGATCATACTTTTAGAAATACTTCCTAGTCAAATCGAAAAATGAACAACGAGAATCTATTGATAAGATAGAATCAAGCATAACACATAGAGCAAGATGAAAATACCAATATTGAATATAAATGAAAAATTATATATAGATGACCCTAATACATCTGAGTTCAAAAGATTACATCCAATCCCAAACTAGAAATTAGCTACCCATGGTAGCAATTACACAAAAGCACAAAATGAGGAAATAAGGATTCAAACTCTTTCAAGGGACAATTTTTCCTTTTTCCAATGCCTTAGACACATCTTGGTTAGTGGATTTTCGCTCGAGTCAGCTAATTCTCGCTTAGGTGAGACGAAAACTTCATCATGAAGAAATGTCTTCTCGCTCAAGTGACCAGATTCTCGCTTGGGCGAGATGATCTTTAAGAAACTACACCTTTTTATCCAATTCTCACTCAAGCTAGATGTTTCTCACCCAAGTGAGACTAGCCCTGTAACTTGTATGATTTTTGGGCAATTCTAGCTCAAGCGAGATGATTCTAGCTTGAGCGAGACTCTGACATTGGCCTATCCTTGTTTTCTTCTCTTGGACTTTTCATGCATCTTCTCTTCCTTTCCTTCCTTATCTAAATGACCTAAAATTAAATAAAAAGTGGAATCAAATGACTCTATTTAACTCAGGACTCACAAGCAAAGACTTGAGTTCAATAATTCTTAAATTATGAGTAATTGTTAATTGAGAAATTGAAAATAGGACCAAAAGTGACAAATTTTAAGATGTGGATAGATTAATTATTGGCACTTATCACATTTACAATTTTGCCAAAAATCAAGTACTATATTCCTTAGTGGACCTATGACAATGCTAATTAATCCCTCCTTGAAACAATATCATTTGTTCCTTGTACTAATTGTTAGAGATCTCACATCAACTAGTGATGTGAGAAGTTTAGTGTTTATAAGTAGAGTGCAAACCTTACTTTAAAAATCGGTTTTGTAAGGTTGAGTTAGGCACAAACCCATATGTTAAGATGATATTAAAGTCATATAAGCCTAACCTAGCAAAATATGTTTCGAGCTATTGTGTCACCTATTTAAGGGCTCCTGTTAGACAATCCACAATTGTCTAATTCCACGCTCTTGAGTTGTTCTTTCCTCGACGTGAGGGGGTGTAAACACTCCATATCTTTTTTAAAAATATATCAACTCTCTATTTTTTAACAAGTTAAAACACTCTTACATGGTGTTTGAACAAGGAATTTGATAATTTATAAGACATTCAAATAAATTAAATTTGAATTGATCTCATTTGAAATTGTTTCATTTTTCAAATGTTTTTTTTGGATAAGGCAATTCAAATTTTGTGAATTTTAATTTTCTCTACAAATGAAAAAAATTATTTAAATACCTAATACTTGTCAGTTAATGTTGGTTGAAAGTTTTCCTATTTAACATTAGAAAAAAATCATAACAAACTATTGATAAAGAATAATATTTGTGCCAATGATAAAAAAATATTACAAATATCAACAAAAAAAATAATCACAATAGACGTCAATTAAGAAAAATCTAATTCATATAAGTAAAAAAATAGTCTCTCTAGCCAAGAAAACTCTAACTGATATCAAGTAAAAAATTAACAATGGTCTATGACAACAAAAAGTAAATATAACTATTTATATCACAAAAATAACTCCTATCAATATGAATAAAAAGATTTCAATCAATTTCGACAATAGTTTGGAGCTATTGTGTCACTTGATAAGAGCTCCTGTTAGACCACACATTCTCGAGATATTCATACATCGATGTGATGGGGTTTGTTGGATATTCTATATTAACTAGTGATATGAGAAGTTCAGTTTTTAGAAGTGGAATGCAAACCTTATGTTACAAACCAATTTTGTAAGATTGGGTTAGACATAAACCCACTTACTAAGACTAATCTTGGTTCAAAAAAGTTCCAAATATTAAACATGATAATCAAAGTTCCTTAATAGTTAAAATATAACCTCTCATCTAATTGAAAACCATATCATATAATTTTGTGACTCATGACTGCTTCTTTTTAAAAAATATATCAATTCTATATTTTTTTAGTAAGTTAAAACACTCTCACTTAATATTTGGATAAGAAATTTCATAATTTATAAGACATTCAAATAAATTAAATTTAAATAATCTCATTTTAAATTGTTTCATTTATTAAAGGATTTATTTGTATAAGGCATTGTGAATTTTATTTTTCTCGTCTATATAAAGTATTTCAATTACTTCGAAATACAAAATATTATTTAAATATTAAATAATTATTAATAATAAAAAAGTATTAATATTAATAATTTTAAGATTTTTTTCAATTGATATTTACAAAACATTTTCTTGATTAACATTTATTGAGATTTTTTTCGGTTGATATCGATTACAATTATTTTGGCCGACTTCGATTAAAGTTATTTTCACAATGTTAATGGAATTTTTTTGTCAAATTTATTTTATCAATGTCACATTAAAACTTTCCCAAATAACATTGGTAAAAACACCCTCGGTTAATGTTGGTTGAAATTTTTTCCAATTAACATTAGAAAAACAAAATAATAGTAAATTATTAATAAAAAATAACATTTGTGTCAATAATAAAAAATATTACAGATATTAAGAAAAAAATTACAACAGACATCTATTAAAAAATTTAATTCATATAAATAAAAAATAGTAAGAAAATCCTAACAAATATGAAGTAAAATATAACAATGATTTACAACAACAAAAATTAATTATAACTATTTAAATCACAAAAATAACTTCTATCAATATCAATAAGATTCTAGTTGATCTAGACAATATCTTGATAATGACATTCCAACTAAAATTGAGATATGAAGAAAAAAAATCTGAATTTTAGAATTTGAAAAATTTTAAATTCTTAATTTTTAGGTGAAATTTAAAGTTATCTAATTTTAAATCATTTATTATTTTAATAAAATTTAAAAATTTTAATTTCTTTTAAACTTCTTTACTTAAACATTATATTTTATTATAAACATTTCAAATTTTTTATAAGAAAATTATCTTTTAAATTTTTCTATCTATTGTCAGCCAATCAATTTTTCTCACTCACACTATCTGAGGACTCTGGTTCTAAAGCTAATTTTAGATTATTGGGATGAAATATTAAATAACCTCATCACATACTCACGGACCTTGGAAAAAAGGAGAAGAATTGAAACTACTGTATCACTCTATATTTGAGTTCAACTCATATACAATGCATTTTGCAGCCCATAACTACTTTATAGGAAAAGTTTATCAATGCAGAAACTACATTCTTCATGGTGAAGAAATCATAGTGGGCGATGCAGCCAAAGTCAGAAAAATAAGTGTGAAGTGAATTTATTTATTTGTACTTAATATCTAAGTAAGGAAACACTTAATTGAAAAGAAAGCTAAGTTAGCATGCCTTTACTTAATTTCTATCACACTCTAAGTTCCAGAAACCCATTTTTGCATTTCACTTTCAACAGGAGAGGAACTATTAAGAAATGAAATGGAACCAACTATTAAATTTTAGATTTAAAAAATATTTTGATTCTAATATTTTATAAAAATTTATAACATTTTTTATTTTTTAATTAAATATCAAATTTTATTAAACTCTATCTATATAATTATTTCTGTTAAATTAATTTTAATTATATAAAACATCACACATTTAAATTACATAACATAAATAATAACAAAATGACACGAATACAAATGTAAATACAACACCGTAATATATAAATTTTTGATAAAAAATTATCATATTAATAGATTTTAATAGAATTTAAAACTTAATTAAAAAAATAAACATAAAAAAATTATAAATTTTCACAAAATATTATAATAAAATGTTTATTAAATCCAAATTTTATTATGGTAGATTAAGTTTATGCTTTTTATTATAATTGTGCTTTAAGTTAAATGATCGGATTGAGTAATTAAAAAACTATTATTAGCGTTTAATCTTTAAAAAGAACTATAATCAACATTTTAATATTTTTTAATATAATATTTATAAGGTAGCAATATCTCTACAACTGCACGTAAAAAATATAAAATATGAAATATTTACTCGTAAAAGCATGGTGTGGATTGAAATGTTTAATTATAATATTCATATTATCAACTATAAAATTATTACTTTATATAGTAAAATATCAGGAAAATAAATTTTATCACATTTTTATTTATGTAATTGGATTGAGTTGAGATTACAAATTTAAATTTATACATGTATTATCAATTCAGAATCAAGATCAATGACTTAAGCAACCAACAAATATAGAATTAGACTGAGTTGAGTAGGTTTGGTGATTGTGTGTAACAAGTTTGAATTTTTAATTTTAACTATAATATTAATTTTATGTAAAGCTATAAAAATAGGTGATCCAGTTTAACGTAACCAATCAAGTAAAAAAATATGACAGCTAAATCTAATTTATATTTAAAATATATACTTTATTTTAGACTCAATTTAACCTTATGTGTTATGAGATCAACAAGTCATTTTGACTTTATTTAAAAGAAATTAAAATAAAATCCAGATCCAAAATTTAAAAATATATTTTTAATTTTTTTAAATCAAATGAATGAAAATGATTTTAGTTTTAAATAAAATAATTTGATGTATAAATTATAACATATATGTATTAACAAAATGATATTTACTTTTTATTTTTTAATAGTATAATTATTATTTTAAAAAAGGGACTTACCCAAAAGTTTATAAATTAACTTAATCTAAGCTTATTAGATTCGCAAATTAAAATCCAACAAAAATTAGTCCATTTTAATTTTTAGTCACAAATTTATATTTTGATATGATATTTACGAAACATACTAATCGATTCTTCCTAAGAGACTCACTTTAATGATTCTACTCCCCGTTTGCTTTATTTGTATTAATGTCTTGAACTACAAACATCTACTTTTTTTTGTTAACCTACAACCATCTAAAAATTTAGACGAGGGATACCTAAATATTTGGGCTAAATTTGGATGTCTAATGGGCTTAATTAGGTGTAAATTTCATGGGTTAGGTTGATTGGTTGGTAACCTAAATTATTTCATGACTTTGAAATCATTTTTTCTAAAGTTTCACTATTAATTAATAGATTAAATATATTTTTAGTTTCTTAATTATTTGTTTAAGTTATGTTTTGTTTTTAGAATAAATTTTAAACTTATTTCGTCTTTATATTTTATAAATATGTATACGTAAATAATCTTTAATAATAAATAAAAATATATTTAAAAAGAGAAAAATAAAAAAAAAGAGTTAAAAAAACTTAAAAGACCGATGATAGTGAAATAAAAAATTATATAAAAAAATAAAAAAATAAAAAAAATTTCTGAAACATCATAAAAATCATTTTCACATGTTTATAATAAAATAAATCCAAACAAAACACAATTTTAACAAATAATTAAAAAACTAAAAATATATTTAATCTTTAATTAACTGCCACAAATTTAACTTAGCTCGTCTAATCTAAACTTCTCTCAACTTGAATGGAAAAATTCAATTTCCTTGATAATGTAACTAATCCTTATACTTTTTTATTGTTTGAGCTTGTTATGCTTACTATCTCTTAAGAACACTTGAATCGGTTCCCAGAAATGTAATAGGTTCACTTATTCAAAAGAAAAGGGAGAGAGTTATAAAAAAACATTTACAAGGGGGTGAGTGCAATTCAAGTGTTGTGAAGAGAAAACAATGATCCCAAGCAACAATAATATCCTACGGGGTACTATAAATATGTTCATACTTATTGTCGTATGGTCCTTTGTAATATAATAATAGGAGGTGCAGAACATGCTACACATTCTCATACTTGAGAAATAAGTCACCTAATACCCACCATCATGACTCAAGTACCACATGAAGAGCACAAAAGCTGGTATGCAAGAACAGGGTAGCACTTAGACCAACATAAAAAAACACTAACATATATATTTCCAAAGTCCAATATTTCTCTTACACATTTACATTGCAAATGAATGAAAGTCTTTTCCATGGCACAACCATGTTTCACTACTAATGATAATGGGATTTGCGCCAATTATTGACATATGAACCAATTATTTGACATATCCACCAATCAACTTAAAATTGTGTTGATTGTGTTTCTAACTATGTATAAGAAAGCCTTTACTATGTGATCAATTGATTTTTTTTAGTTAGGGTGTCTTTTAATCATGAACCAAATATTAATCTTTGGTACTGAGATTATAAAAAATAATCTCTACTAATATATGGTTCTTTATACACAGAAATCTGAAATTGAATTTCTGACCACTTGCTTAAAAGAAAAAATTATCTTCAACCATGTTACACCATCTCGGTCATAATCAATTAATCTTATGCTTTATAATTTCTGCCAACTTTGCACCTTAGATCCACCATATGAAAGGCAACAAGCAACTCCCTTGTGTTCTGCTATTCTGAACACTTGATTGAAAAACCCTTCTCTGCATTAAGAACCAACGAGATTCAATGATCGTGTGCAGCATTCATTTTCACCCATAACATGATTAATCCTCTTCAACTTTCAACATCTCTGTTCGGAAGAAACAATGAATCATGACACTGAAAGGCCATACCAGGCATCATACCATAGACACTCATTTCAACTAGCATCTTCTGCAAACACCCTGCATAATGGTGGTGGTGCCAGAAACAGTATTCCCGCAGTTTCCTTCACTCATCAAGTTGATAAAATGAAGAAAATTTCAAGAGAGCTTCATTGGGTCAGAGAAAAAAAAAACATTGAATCTCACGCAATGTGTTGCATATACTGTTGGAAAATCAAATCAACTAGACAAGCACATTGCAAACTCTGCAACTTCAGTTTATGGCAATGCTAACTATAATTCTTCTGTCACTTGTATCATCATATCAGTATGTATAGAGTGAATGATGAATTGATAGAAATAATTAGCATGTGACGAAGCATATTTCTTGCTCTCAACTGTTACCAAAAGTAAGATTGTATATCATAACTATGTCTTAAGTTTGAGACTTAAGTTTTAAAAAAACTCAATTAAAAACTATTGATATAACATAGAACCTTATATTTAAGAACAAATTATTAAAAAAAAGTTAAATTGCATAGAATAAATTTTAGACCTATTTATTTTTTTACTTTATAAATTGGTGTAACCAATTATTGATGACAAATAAAAAAATGTTTTTGAATAAAGGAAAAGGAGAGAAACAATGAAAGGAACAAACTTAGTAGGAAAGTGATGTCAAGAGATAAAAATGAATTTCAACATATCATCAATAATTGTTTACATTATTTTATAGAGTATAAGGACGAAATATATTCAAAGTTTGTCCCATAAACACAATTTTAACAAATAATTCAGAAACTAAAAACATATTTATGTTGAATTTGAGGTATGTCTTGGATCCAATTTGTCATATTAATAATAATAAAATTGTGTTTATTATTATTTATTTCATTGTCATATTTATTTAATTCATATGATAAGGTTCTTGATTAAAATTAAAGACTTGTTATTATAATAGTGATTATAATAATGAGAAATAAGTGTTATATAATTTTGATCTAAATTGTTCTTGATCATAGGATTATTGAAGATAGGACATCATTAATATGGATAGATCAATGTATGTGGAGTGGTCTTTATGAAATAAAGATTAACAGATCTCATTTATTAAATTACACATATAAATGGTGCTTATAGAGATATGACCATTGAATTGACTCAAAGGAGAATTCCTAATATTTAATATTACCTTTGAATTGTCAATAGAAAATTCTTTTGAAGAAATATATAATTTCCTTTGGCTTGAGATTATTATGGTAATTAACAAGTTATTTATTATACTTTGATATTGAACACCTAATACTTGATGTTAGTTAAATGATTATCGGGTATGATTAAATTTTTGTGGGATTAATGATTAATCAAGATAGAATCTATCAACTGTTGATAATGAGTTTGAGCTCTATAAAAATAAAGACTTTGGCTAGGGTATTATGAATGAAAAAAGAAACATGTTTCTTAAGTTATTCATTATGCGTTAACTTTTTAGAATTTGACAACTATATCATATTTTAGAGTTAATATTAAAGATGAAATGAAATATTATATTAATCTTCTAGTGGTTCTAAAGTAAAAGGTACTTTATGTTATCCGATCATTAAGGAATATTGTTAGACGCCAACCTTAATTAGTAAATTAATGAGTTAATTACTATCGATTTAGTAATAAACCTACGAGGTCATGGACTAATAAGTGTTATGATCTTTGTTTGATAGAAAAATATTATTGATTAATTTAAAAAGTTTAATTTTATCTAATTAATATATTTTCTTTAAGTGGAACATTATTGTATTTTTTACTAGCACCAAAAATACAATTAATATAAAGTTTGAGGATATGTAAAATTGATTAAGTGAGACTTAGTAAAAAAACATTTCTAACGGTTAGTAACTGGTTGATAAAATATCTAAATATGATTTAATATAATTTGATTTGTTACTGGAAATTGAATAAAAGACCAAAGATAGAGAGTTTCTATAAGATAACAAATAAACATGTTAACAGGTGATTCCTACTAGATCGGATAAACAAAAAAAACATCAGTTTAGTATATATATATATATATTTGAAGCTGATTTTTGCAAAATGAGATAGAGTCACAGTTCTCTCTTTTTAAAAGTCTTTTATTTTGGACCTAGGTCGTAGATTTTTTGTTTCACAAATCAAGTGTTGACACAACAAAATCAGTCTTGGAGTAGATACACGAGTAGGACCTTCATACATGTGAAGGAGATATTTTTGAGACCATCACAACCTCCTAAGGTATTTTTCTTAAATATTTTTGCTTCCTTAATACTCAGTATGCATAATTTAACCAAAAATAGCTCTGTAACTTTTGTTGTCTTCACATGATATTGAACCTTCAATTTAACCTTTAAAAAATATTATTTCTAGAACTAGAAAGTAAGGATGAAAAATGAACCTATCCCCTTGAGTATTAGATAAATCCATCTCAATTTTGATAGGAATCCTCGTATTGTCGAGGTATGTGTATGAATAATATCTTATTTGTTAAATTGGATATGGGATGAGAATGTACATATTTGTCCCGTTTCTACTCTCATACCTGTCTCAATACCATGTCTTCGTCATCATTCATGTTTTAAATTACTAAAATATATTTAATTTATTAAGTAATCTAAAAAACTTATATTAACTCTTTTAGTTTAGTTTTGTAATTTATTTTTAGAACATACATTTAGTCATTTTTTTTTTACTTTTTTTTATAGTTATTTGACTTTTATTCTTTGTTATTTGATAATATTTTAATTTGGAATTTATGTGGTTATAATTTTTTATTGTTATTTATTGTTGGAGTAAAAAAATGTGTATCATTTTGACTTTGAATCATTTATAATATCATGTTTTCTTTATTGTAATTTTTATTTTTTTTATAAATAATATTTAATTAATATTTGAAATAACAATGAACAAGTATAGAATGAGAATGAATTTTTACAATTTAGAGATTAGAATGAGAAAGTGAAACTCATTCCTATTCAGTCCCATTGACATCCTTATTAAAAAAACTCTTTTTAATATTAATACAATATAATAAATTAACTTTTAAGTGATAGAAAATTAAAATAATAAAAGTGCGATTCTTGTGAGTATATATATATACTTATGGGTCAAACTTAGAAGCAAGGCTAAAATAATTACCAACCTAATTGACAAAAAAAAGCCTTATTATGGAGGATTTGAAAAACGTCACAGTGACGATTCTAGAAAAAACGATCCTTGAATAAAAAACATATATATGACAGCTTTCGTGGATTTTGCATCATCCCACCCACATTAAAAATTTGAATTGCAATGGTTGGGATCACATTAGCATTGGCATTACCTAATCCATCACACAAAGATACCCAAAATTGTAGTTGAAAACATGAAATGGGTGCAATATAGTATTAAAAAGAGACAAATTTTAAAGGGTATATAAGATGACACCACTATAATGTCAATGATTACATATCAGTTCGAATTCAAATGGATTTGACTTCAACAACCCCATATCAAGGTTGGGCATTATATATTAAAACATTTGAATGTGTTGCATATCTTATGTTTCCTTGTAACTAGTATGTACACGTGAACCGCAACTAGCCTAGTAGAGAAAAAACGAGTGCCCCTATTTATAATAAAACCTTTCACAACTTAAAAAGGCAATCGGGAACTTTAGAATAACGAAAGGATGAATTCAAATTTCATTACACTTGTTCATAGAATCTCTCTATAGAAAAATAATTTAATTTTGGTGTACTAATTGTCCAGCAATTTGGTAACAGTTTAGCTATAAATTTTAAGAAATTATAGAAGTTATTTTCAGTGATATGACGCAAAAACAAAACATAGAAAATAATTCACGCACTCCCCAATCACCTCTGTCTAACATCTTTAATTTTTTTATCTATTAATGATGTTATAAAGGAGGTGTCTCATAGAGGTCCATGAAGACTCAGATCCATGCAAACATGGGTTAGAATGTTCTTCTCTTAACTTATCTATCACTTTTTCCCTAAAAAAACCTATCACCCTTTAATGTTCTACTTGCTAGCGGCTGAGTGGCTTGCCAACGAAACTAGGTCTTTACATTTTAACTGTAACTGAATAATAATAATCTTGTAATAATGTTGAAAAATATGGGCTCTAGTGTTATATTTTCATAGATGATGAACATTTCTACCTTTACTAAATAAATATCTTTTTTTAATAAGAACATTTCTTTCTTGTCATTTTTTTTCATTTAAATATTTTTTTTTAATTTTAATAATAAAATTTTTACATCATTTTTAACTTATAGAAAGAGACTACAAACATATAGAACATTCAGAATTTTTATTCTCCTTTCAATTATACAAATGTTTTTGTTAGTCTCTTCATAAAATCTCTTCCTTAGACTCATTCAAGAAGTTTTTTTTCCTTTAATTAAGGAAAGAATGACACTCATTCATGTCCTAAAATTATAATCAATTTTTTGGATATCACTTCAAAAGTTCATAAAACTAGTCTCACAAAAAATGTATAAAGTATTGGAAATGACATTAAAAGAATATAATTGAAGAACATTGGAAAACCTCAGGAATGTATGATTTTAGCAATCTTTCTTGCTTCAATCATCTTTTGAATGTCTATGTTCTTTGTAGCAGTACACCTATGGACCAAAGACCTTCATGCACTTGAGTGTCTTATTGCCCATAAGCTTCTATTTTTTTCATATAGTTGTTATTATTAGTAGAAATTAGTGGGGGAAAAGATATGTCATACAACAAATTTTCATAGATAAAAAGATCGAGAGTCAATAATCTTATGAACAATTTTGAACATTAATAATGACGAGGTAGTTATCTTTGAAGTAGAAAAACATACTATTTTTAGTTGATTGGTCATTGACACAATTTTCTTGCTCTCGATCACTCCAAAATTTCACCTAACTACATCAATCTTGTTTATACCCTTGAGTATTTTAGCGAAGCTACTACTGGCTCATGTGTATTATACTTTTCATGAAGCAATTGATATTTTATACTCTTCAAGATCTAGTGGAAGTATATGAGACCTAACATGGTTTATCCAATTACAAGTTTCTTTAATCCTTGAAAATGAAATGTCTGCATTTGAAAAAGAAGTACCTTAATATCCTCTCAAAGGAGTTAGATTATCGATTTTGTTTCCTAAGAAAATAAAACCCTCTTGAGAGTCATATGAACATCATCTTAAATATATTTTAAGCTACAAAGAATTTCATGGTTGACTTCAAGATTTGCAATGTCAATGCTAGGGGTACTATAAGAACTTATGGAAGGGTTTATAACTTGGGATATTTTGGTAGCATAATTTTACATAAGAGATGTTAGGTTTCTCTCTTACCATCTACAACACTTCTTGAAACAATTCAATTTGAGTCAAGTAATTCCTACCCTCAAATTTGTAATATCGTGAACTAGAGTGAGTAAGTTATTATAAAAAACACTATTCAATCAAAATTTGAAAACATATTACCAAGGGAAAATGAAATTTTATCCTCATCCTTTCGAGTCCAATTATTTTTGTACCAAAAGCTTCTTTAATTGGTGGAACATTTAGCACATAAAAAAGATATATTAAACATTTTATAACATGAATAATTTCTTTTCCATCATTTATGGTGCAATATCATAACAGATCAAGGAAAGGTATGTTGAGAGTCACACAATCTAACATGATCATCCCTATAGGTTGTTTATATGATAATAAATATGTAATGTGACTCGCATGTTATGTACTATGAACCTTGTAATATATGTTCTGTGTAAGTTCTAGCTCATCAGACCTTCCAGTGGTTATCCATATATATTAGACGATATATAATATACTATATGAAGTGTTAAAACAATTTATATGTAACCAGTCATAACCATAAATGCTTTCTAGAATTAAAGAAAATATTTATTTAGTATAAGAGTCAATGTCATGAGTTTAATTTCGAATGAGAAAACAAGAGAGATTAATACATGTTGTATCTAGCATCTATTATGCTATTGTATAAGCTAAATGAAACAAGTTGCAATAGAAGTGATGCTTTAAGTGTTACACTTTTAAATAGAAATAATTATATTCTAATTGTGAGTTATAACTTTTAACTTAATAGTAAACACTCAATCTAATGTTGTAATAATCTTAATTGCTTTAGGTTTGTTTATATTTGATGAATTTTTGTTAATAATTTTTCGTTAATATAATTACAAAATTAAAAAATCCTTTAAAATGAGATAACATTCATAAAAATTTATATTTTTTAATAAATTTCAACAAATGATAAAAGTACATCCAAAAGATTGGGTTAGAAAGTGTTTCGATATATCTCTTAAAATACTAGGAAGAGGGTCAAAATAGTAAAATATAAGAAAAAGTCATTCCTCATATAAAGCCAAAATTATGACAGAATTAGAAAATAAAGTACTGTAAGGAGTTAAATGCATCTTCTCAATCTTGTAAAAAGTAACGTGTCGGTGGGGTTTGCTTTATGGTGGATAGAAGACTTTTCAAACGTTGGTGAAGAAAATCTTTGAGCATTTATTACATCTATGGTTGTGTTGTGGGAATTGGACATTGCGTTTGTCTTGGAACTTTAGGACTTGAACGTGTCGTGAGGACTTGTGAGTATTGGGTCTACAAGATTTTTCCAAGAAACAAAGTACAAATATTAGCAACTTAGTCTTGGTTATAAAACAAGTTGTTTGCTTTCTATTGGTAGAAAATTGAAAGAGAAAAAGCAGAAAAAAGGGACTTGACCTACACAAATGATAAACTACTATGAATGGTTTATAGTTATGGACGTTTTGTGGAAAACAAATTCGTATTGGTAAACAACTTTTGAAGAGTTTCTATGGAATTGATTAGATTTTTAATTTTTTTAACTTATTAAAAATCTATTTTATAGTAAGTTTTATTCTATATCTTGTGAAAATAAATTTATATAGTAAGCTTTTATTAAATTGAGCAATTTTTCTGTTTAATCAACCACATTCGTTTCCTTAATGGTTCATTTATATGAGCAGGATATTTTTACTCTTTGTAATAACTTTGGACCCAATAATATCTAAAATTAACTCATGTTTATGCTAATTAATAAATTTAGTTAATACTCTTAAGAGTTTTTTTTATCAGATACTCTTAAAGAGTTGTAATTGATATAAAAAATAAAATAAACTATCTAAAGTAATATTTCAATTAATTGAAAGGCATTTCTCTAATGATTTAATTAAGTACAATGAAAATGGTTACACTTTGTTTATATTTGAGGTTTTTTTCCTAATGGTTAGGTCTTTCTAGAGAGTAAAAAGTTATATATAAGATCAAAATTATGTTTATTCTTTTTTATAGACTCAATGTATAGCTAATGCTTCTTGCATTAGTTATAAGAAAATATAATTTCTTTGACAGATGAAAATTTCATCTATATGCTAGAAACTCTGCACCTCTGCAACCAAAAACAGGTAACATACCATCTATCCATCTCTTGCAGAAGTTACAATGTAACTTTCATATCAATTAAGAGATTAATCATAAGGTGACACAATGCCATGATTCTAAACATGTGTCAATCAGGGAAATAAATCTAGAAAATTAGTGAGATGGATTAGAGTTAGAGATACTCCACACAGGTAAAATATCTTAGCAATTAACACTGTAATGGGAAAGTTCTGGTATTTTCCCTTTCTGTCTCAGTAATAATTTATCAGCCTGAACTATAATCAAAATCTGCCACTAAAGTGTAAAATATGGTGTAAGAAACCACAACTTCCGTAGTTTATTTAATGTCCTTAGTTTTCCAAGGAGGATAAATAAGAGAGGTTGAAATAAAATTTCATTTCAATAGAATCATAATGTGCAACAAATGGAGGAGATTGCATTATGCTGAAAGGACCATACTTGAATTTCTTACATTTTGGATTGTTAGAGTGTGTCTATTGCAGAAACCTGTGCTCCCATTGAATCAGTTCAAGACATCACATCTTACTTTCCAATTGCATGCATTAGAAAGAACATCATAAATTATTATTATAAATCACACCAACCACAAATACAGCATAATTAAATTGGCAACAGATATGGGTTCATACAAGAATAAACACCCACCTCTTGAAAAGGCAAAGCTAGGCATCAAAAGCAACAGCTTATGCCATATCCCCTCAAAGAAAAGGAAAAAAAAAGAAAGAAACAAAGGGTGTCAATTGCTAAAGCAAAAGCTAAAAGTGTGTATGATCTGTTCTAAACCATAATTAAATCATCAATAATGCATAACATAAACATTGTACTCAACAGTAGCATCCCCACTCTTGTAATCTAGCAAATGAGTTCTAGCCTCTGCATACCCTCTAGCAAATCTGAAAAGTCCACTGCCTCCAATCACAGGCATCTCCCTCACCTTGTTGAAAACACAGTTCCTCCCCAAGATGGTGATGGTGCTGCCGTTGTACTTCCCTTCAGAGAATGCAAAGTTCATGGCCATGAGAAGATCAACCTCACTCTGGGAAGCTGAGGCATAGAACCCCTGAGCCTTCCCCACAAGCTTGGAACTCAATTCAGGCCCCAAAGTCAAAGGGTTGTCGATCATGTTGACCAAGCCAAATGCTGTGGTGGTGTTCAGCTTCAAAGTTGGTGGAACAACCGCCACTGAAGTGGGGTTGCGTCCACTCAATATGTCATGCCAATAGAACTTGAAATGGCTCAGTTTTTCTTTCCTCTTTAGGCCTAACAACTTGCGGTCTATGGCATGACCAAACTCAGTGTCCTCTAGGCCATTGAGGAGGTGGCAAGAGAGGAGGAGGAGGAATGAGAGAGTGAGGAAACAATGGGGGATTGGCATGGTGTGTTTGGTATAAAGGTGGTGCCAAAATTGGATGAAGAAGAAGAGTTTGAGAGTGGAAAAGGGGTGAAGGATGAAGGGTTTATAAGGAGACAAAAGAAGTGGGGAAAGTGGGGGAACAGATGAATGGGTGGGTGTGGTTGTTGGTGGCATCATTTCCTAGAACTCTTTAGTCATCACTTTGATTACTTCCTTCCACACAAATACAAAGAAATTCTTGTGTAGTATAAATCATTTTATATTTCTACTAATTAGTTTTTAGATTATATGTAATTGATGTTTTTTTATTTATAAAAAAAGTTAACAAAAATTAGATATAGTCCAAAAGCGGAATAAAGAAGAAATTGTTGTATAATTTAAAATTACCACGTATTTATATTATTAAGATCTATTTATCTGTCAGTATTTTCTTTCATTTACAAATGTGAAGATGAAAATAAATTTTATATAAAAATAAATTTTATAGAAATTACACTATTATTTTAATTCTATCCCGTTGTTAGTTTGAGTGGTATTAAACTTAGTTTCTTTGAATAAAATTTTAAATTTAAGTTTGATGTGACGAAAAAAATATATTTAGAAGAGAATAAATCATTAAATATAATTCTCATTATAAAAATGAGAATAAGAATTCAACTCTCACATCTATTCTTATTCACTTTCTTAAAATTTTAATTAAATAAGTTTTATTTTATTTATTTTAAAAATTATTAAATAGTTATAAAATATGTGAAATAAGATGTTAGAATGTAACGGAAATACGTTAAAGGTTTCTAATTGAAAAGTTGCTTATTAGTTTAAAAAATTGAAATGTTAGTTATATAGTTAATTTTTAATAAAATAACTTTTAAAAGATTATAAACTTTCGTACTATCTAATCTTATTTTAATAATAAATAATTATGACAAATATTCTCACTAAATATATTATTAGAAATAGGCATGGTAAGAGGACGAGACTCAGGTGAGTTTTGTCTTTTCACTATGTGTTCTCGACTTATTTAATTATTTTCGCCAACAATCTCCATTGAAGATAGAAATTTAGTCTCAACACTTATTTTATTGGAGCCGATTTTTCCCATTCCGTCTCATTCCTGTCCCATCTTTTTTTAAATGTAATTTTAAAAAATTATTTATACAAAATATAGATTTTAAGAAAAATTTAAATAAATATAAAAATTTAAACATGACTATAATATATATATGTCAAAATATATATTACTAAAGATAAATTTAAAAAAATTAAATATTTTAATATTAAACATCTTTTTTTTATATATTATTTTCTTATACATAAATTAATATTTCAAATGTTACAAATTTTAAATTATTTTACTGCTGAAATATATTTTACTTTATTATTTTATATTATAAATGTATGTAAAAAAGTGTTTGATAATGTTTTTTTTTGTTTTATAGTTATCAAGTTTAATTTATCAATTTTCAAAACATATAAAATAAAGTCTAAAATCCTTCGAAATAAATACTAAATACATATTTAAAAATATTAATATAGTATGATTTTGATTGTGCAATTTTATTATGCTAAGTATCTTTTGTTGCTAGTAGAATTTCATTTGGTATAATAGTACGACTATTAATTGAAAGGTCCAGATTTTCTTCCAAGATTGGTTGATGTGCTTGTGATGTTCCTATATATTCCATAACAAGAAATAAAATTTCTTCAATTACAAAACTAAAATGATTTATCTATCATGTTTCTCAATAATAATATTTTTAATTGCCATGTAATTTTAATTTTGATAAAGAACAGTGAAACCCATCAAACATAACACAACAAAACCAAACCTGATAAAGATAGATTACAAAACTAATAAAAAATCACAAAAATGATACAATTTACAAGGAAGACACTTTTAAAATTTAATTACGAAGGAAATTAAAATTAAGAAGACAAAAATAAAATAGAAATAAAATAATACTAGAAAATGAAAATAAAATAAAAGTAAAAATAGACATACTCCAACCACTATACAAAAGCAACAAATATGTGTAAAATTATGCAAAAGGTTATGTATCTAACCATAAATGTAATAGATTAGTCACAAAGACATTACAAACAAAATATGATAAAGATATACTACAAAACTAATAAAAAATCAAAACAATTATGCAATTTACAATAAATACACTTTTAAAATTTAATTATGAAAAAAAATCAAAGATAAGAAGATAAAAAAATAGAAATAAAATAATACTAGAAAATGAATAAAAGTTAAGAAAATAAAAATAAAATAGAAATAGAAATAAGCATACTCAAACCAGTATACAAATGTAAAAAATCTGTGTAAAATTGTGCAAAATGTTATGTATCTAACCATAAATGTAATAGATTAACCACAAAGAAATTACAAAATATAACTCAACAAATCATTCCAATAAAATCCTAACCAAACATCCTAAATTTCAGATAATAAAATAGTAATAAATGTTATTAAGATCAATGCACAATATTTAAAAGTTGATAAAGAAGTAAAGAATTAACCTTATGAGTTTACCATATTGGTTGAAAGGACTGAGAAAAGTACATGTATGAAGGACGAGAGAAATGAAATAGAAGAGTATATTGAGTAAAGAGATTGAGGAAGTTAAAGGAGTGAGTGAGGTAGAAAAAAAGACAAAAGTGTGGAATAGACATTAAGAATAGATTTACAGAGAAGACACGATAATCCTTTATGTATGAAAAACAAAAAGAAAAACACTAAGAAAGAATAAAGTTAATTTTAGAATTTAAATTTAAAGACGGAGCAGGAATTGCATTATCCATTTCAACCTCCAACCTGATTTCTTTAAACAAGAACCTGAACTTAGATCCGATCAACTTATTTATTCCTGCTCGTTTAATTGTCATCTACTTAAAAGTTGATGAAAAAAGTAAAAGTGACAAAATAAGTTAGTCTAACATATTTTTGCTTTTTGCTTGATTTACTATTTAAAATGGGACCTGGTGAGTTGGCTTATGGTAATTATATGAGTTGACAATCTTGTTCTCTCCAATTTGATGATAAGATCCGTCAAGTTTTTTTTTTTAGTTTTTTTAATTTGTTTTTTAAATTTTATTTTTATTTTAATATATTACTATGTTTTTAAGTTTTTAATTAATTATCTAAGATATTTAATTACATCAATTAAAATTATTATTATTTTTACATATTAAATTATTATATTATAATTAATATTTGAAACTTAATTATTAATAAGTTAAATTATAATATTATTAAATATTTGTTATTTTCAAATAATATAATATAAAAAATAAATTTTTAATTATTTTTATTTTAATTTTAATTTAAAGAAAAAGCTAATTTTGTCATAAGAAATAAAAATTCTATTTGAATACGATATAATCCAATCTATTATAAATCTAAATAATATGCGATACTTTTTTAAAATTAGTTTGATTTTTTATAAATCTGAATAATTAGATTAAAATTCATATTCATATTTTCTTAAAAAAATTAATTTAAATATATATAAATTGGTTTAATACTAATTTAAAATTATATTTATATTTCACAATTGATGGTAAATCTAAACATTTAAAATTATGAATAGCAAATATAGTTAGTCGAGCTAACTTTATTCAATATAATAATAAGTTATATAATATAATAAAAAGATTTAAAAAAAATAATGATATTAAGTGTGAAACACTTTTTAATTAGAGATGACAATTTGTCCTACATTTGTCTCTTAAAAAATAGGTTAGAACAACGAGTTGACCTGTATAATATTTACTTATGTTACTTCACAAATTGAATATACTTACTTGAAAGTTAATAAGTTTGGACTATCTCACGAATTGACCTGCATAATACTTACTTATAGATTAATAGGTTTGGGCTACCTCACAAAACTACATATTTACGAGTTGATATGCATTAATTAAAAAATTAAAAAATTTCTAAAAAGTTTAGTGTAATTTTTAACCTCAAACTTAAATATATTATAAAAGTAAGAATTTAATATAAGTATAATAATTAAAAAATCTTTAAATACTAATAATTTATTATTTAATACAAATAAATAAATAAAATAATATAAAAAATATTAAAGTGAATCATAAAGATTTATACTTGTAAATATATAATATTAATAAAATAATAAATAAAAATATTTAATTATATTTAACACATAAACCATATTATACAATAATAAAAAAAATAAAAATTAATGTGAATTACATAATAAATCAAGTTAATTGTACTTTAATCCAAAATATTAAGAAAAATAGTCTGTCTCATACGTTTTGCTGTAAATTGTAGTATAAAATAGACATTGATAAATAAATAAATAAAATTTGTTTAAATAATTTAAAATTAAGAATAAAAATATGTTTAATGAATACAATTTTATTTAATATAATAATAAATTTAATATAATAATAGATAATATAATAATATTTAATGTGAGACGCGTTTATATGAAACCCACAAATAAACCTAATTTGTTTAAATAAAAATTAGTTTAAAATATAAAAATATAATTTGACGTAATACAGAATTTATGTGTATTTTATCTAATACAATCTCAAAATTATTAGGAAGATAAAAGTAATAGATATCAATATCACATCTATATCATTTACTTATGTACTCATTTTCTACATAATGTCAAATGTTGTATTTATTTGATTTAGTGTGAGAATAATAAAAAGTGAAATACAAATATTTTATGTTTTCTTTTTCAAATTCTTAATAAGTACGTAACGTATTTTTTCTAAAAGAAAAATCTCCAAAAAAAAAAATGTTGGACAAATCTAAATAAGTTACTTGTTAATTTGATTTTTAAGAAATGTGCATGTTATTTTTATATTTCATTTATATTTTTTTTTAAATTTAAAATTTAGAGTTTAAAATTTAAGGTTTAAAATTTAGAATTTAAAATTTAAAAAGTTATTCATATTTAAATATACTAAATATTATATCTAGTTCTACAGGTAACATGTGCTAATATAAAAATTAGTTATATTTAGATAATTAGTTAATTAAACATTTTACGAAATATGGATATTTTAACAAATTTTTATTCTAAAAACTATGTTTATAAAATATATATTCATTGTAAATTATTTTATTTAAAACTGATTTTAAAATGGACGTTAAATTCATTTATAAACATTCAAACTGTTTTATTTTAGCAAATATGAATTTAGATTTAAAATCTAATCTAATTATTTAGGTTTTCTTAAAAAATTAAACTATTTTTAAAAAAAAAAAATACAAATTTAGATTTAATTTCAATCCAATTATTTAGATTACATTTGGATTGTGTTTTTAAAGTTCTAATCTACCTCCAACTCACATTTCAACAATATCATTTACTTTTATTGATAAGCGATATGCCTTCAAATTTAAGATAATTATATAGTATTAACATTAAACTTAACTCTATATAAAATATGTACCAAATATAAAAAAACTAATTTATTTATTAATTGCGCATTTTATGAAACATAAAATAATCCAATGCATTTTTATTCTAAGCAAAAATATATATATATATATATATATTTTTTTTTAAAACTAATTTTAAAATTAATATAAAATCAATTTATAGACATCTAAATTATTTTCCTTTTAGAAATATAATTTAAATTTAAAATTTAATCCATTTAATTAAATTTGCATCTTAAGAATACAATTTAGCATTCATTTCAATTTAATTATCTAACTTTAAATGGAATTTGAATTAAAATTTAAAAAATTAAATCCATCTCCACCCTTGCAATAAAGGAGAATCATGGAAGGGTAATGATTTGGGAGCATGGAAAAACATGATTGCAATTGGACAGGAAACAGGAGTTTCTATGAAGTCATCCCTCTGCGACCAATATAATGGCCCCGCGTGACTCGTGTTTAATAATTTCCTGTCAGGATTCTTACTTAATTTATCTGTACTGAAAACAAACACTTATTTTATTGTAGTGTGTTACAGAGTACATTTAAAACTTTACTAAGCTCATCTGCATATATGATTTCAAATTCAGGATATAAATTTGATGTTTTTATGAAAGCATATGCAATCATGAACTTATAAATTCATCAGCAGTCAGAAAATAAAAACAACGAACGGATATTGTTAAATTTCGATTTTGGTAAAAATATAGATGAAAATTATACTCATCCTTACGGAAATTGAGTGGACGACCTTTACTAATATTTTTGGAGAAATTAAAATAATATATTTAAATTTTATACATTATTACTCTTATTAATATAAAAATAATTATAAAATATATATTTTAAAAAATGTTTTTATTTAAATTTTTATATTTATTAATAAAATTATAACTAAAATTCTAACCATTTGTTGATAAGAAATTCTAACATAAATTTGAAGATAAAGAAATTTATTAAGTTTATGAAGAACAAGAATAAGAGTTACAACAAAAAATTTAAAAAAATTATCAAAACTATGCTTCAAATTACAAGTGTTATATAAGAGTGAAGAAATGAGTAATGTAAAATCATGCTTCAAATTACAATTATGCATTTACAAGTAGTAAGGTTAGTGCTTCTAGTATTTTAGAAGAATATATATAATGAATTGTATAATATTTTTCCAGAATTGTTTAGTGAATGTAAAAGGCTTATTGCATTGTACAGTAAACTAAAAATAGAATATAAAGTTATAGAAAATAAACTTGAAAAATCTCAAGAAAAAGAAAATGCTTTCAGAAGGAAAATAATTAATTTAAAAAAGGTGAAACTGTTTGCTATGAAAATTGTAAAAGTTGTGATTGCAAGAGTTGTGAAAGCAAAATCATTGATCTTGAAAAAATTCTTTAAAAATTTTTCTAAAAGTAAAAACATTTTAAATTTTGTTCCAAATTCAAGGAAGAAGATTTTTAAAAATAGACAAAATTTTATAAAGATAAAAATTCACATGGAAAAAAAATGTTAAAGGAGAAATATCTTTCAAACCTAAGGGTCCAACACGTTGTTATTGTATGAAAAATGGACACTCTTCAAACAAATGTAGCATTAAACACTTTGGTGTTCGAAATGAAAAATATGTTTAGATTTCTAAGATAACATAGTTTTTTTCTCTAACTCCAAAGAACCCAAATAAGTTTTTCGGGACCTAAGTTTCTTCAACTTATTTTGTAGGTTGTCTCTAAATCAAAGAAATCTCTTTGGTATCTTCATAGTGGATACTCAATGCATATGACAAGGGACAGTAGAAAATTCCAAAATTTCAAGAAGAAGGAAGAAGGTTTTATGACATATGGAGATAAGAACAAAGGGAAGATTCTTAAAAATGGAGACATTAGGGGTGCTGAAACTTTAAAAGTCCAATATGTACCTCTTGTTGATGGATTAAAGCATAATTTGCTAAGCATTAGTCAACTTTGTGATAAAGGCCTAAGAGTGACATTTGAAAGTGATTATTTACAAATGAGGTCATTCTAATAGGTAAGAGACATAACAATATTTATCTTATTGACATTGATCATACATCATCTAGTAGCATTACATGTTTAGTTGCCAAGGAAGAAGATCCATAATTGTGACATGAAAAGGCTACTCATATTTATATGGAACATTTGAATAAACTCATATATAAAGACATAGTGGTTGACTTACCAAAACTAAAATTTCAAAATAACAAAATTTGTGCAGTTTTCAAAAGGGAAAACAAGTACAGACTTCTTTTAAGTTTAAAAGTGTTATTTCAACTTTAAAACCTTTGGAACAACTGCATATTGATTTATTTAGTCCTTCTAGTAGAAAAATGTTTTGGTGGTAATTACTATGCTCTTGTGATCGTTGATGATTATTCAAGATACATATGGACATTCTTTTTTACATACAAAAGTGAAGCTTTTAAAGCTTCTAAAAACTTTTCTGAGGTGATTCAAAATGAAAAAAAAATTGAAAATTAAAATTTTAAGAAGTGACCATGGTGGTGAATTTCAAAATGAATCTTTTGAAAAATTTTGTAAAGAAATGACATTTTTCATGATTTTTTAGCTCTTAGAACACCTCAAGAAAATGGGGTTGTTGAAAGGAAAATTGACCCTTAGAAGAACTTGCTAGGATTATTGTAAATGAGAGTGATGTACCAAAATATTCACTACAAAAAATTCATTAAATATAAGTTAATTTAGAGATAAAATTTAATTAGTCATTAAATTGAGTAAATTAAAAATTATTTTATAAAATAAAAATTATTGATATCTAAAATAGTTTCAAGTATTCATAAAAATTTATAATGTAAATAGAGACTATATTTTTAGTAGTTATTGATCTTAAAGAAATATTTATTTATTTAGAGACAAGTTTTTAGTTTCTAATTAAGATATAATTATAAACCATTTTTAAGTCATTATTAATTATTTCAAACACTAATTTTAGGTTGATAAAATTAAAACCCAAAATTTTGGGTTCTAATAAACACTATTAATAGGGACTTAAATTTTTAGTCACTATTATCCAATTTTAGATACTAAATGATCAAAATCGGTCACTAATTAGTATAGTGACTGAAATAGTGACTAACCAAAATCGGTCACTCTTTCATCAGTCGCTGATGTACAATGACTGATTTTGTGACCGAATCAGTGATTGATTCTGTAACCGAATCAATAATCGATTCTATGACCGAATCAATAATCAACTTTGTGACCAAATCAGTGACCGTTTCTGTGACGAATTAGTAATTGAATCATTGATCGAATCAATGACTGATTTTGTAACTGAATCAATGACCACATTTGTGATCGAATCTATGGCCAAATCAGTGACAAATTCAGTAACCGAGTCTGTGGATGAATCAGTGACTAATTTTGTAACATAAGCAGTAATCAAATTAGTGATTGAAACAGTAACCAATTCATTGAACAATTTTTTCACCAAGTAAGTTATCACTAAATCACGAAGTTATTTTTAAAATTTTTATTATGGTTGTCAATGATAACCTATACATGCTGAATTTTTTCTAAATCCTGTTAACTAGTTACATATGATATTTATCAAAGTAGAACATTATAAATCCTCATCAAAATAATACTACAAATATTTATCAAAATAAAAGTTAATTACAAATGTTGTTCAAAATAAGTAGATCAACCAAAAATTAGATAATGTTTTACACATCAAAAGTTCATTGTAAACATTTAAAGAATTAATTAAAAAAACTACAATAGAATTTTAAATCACATTTTTGAAGGTTGTGCATCCATCTTCTCCATCAATAGAAGCAATATCTTATCATTTTGCTGAAGTTTTTTCTCATTTCTTAACATCATATCATGAAGATCAACCCTCTCAGTTTCAACTGCTGCTTACTTATTCTTATTTTCTAATTGTTTGATCTCCTCATGTTCATCTGCTGCTAACTTATTTTTTATCCCCTCTCATAAGCTGGATAGATGATGAAGTAGAATCATAACAAAATTGTTTCCCAGTTGCTTTGCTTGACTTAGATCCAAGCCCACATACTTTGTCTTTGTTTATGCCAACAACTTTACACCAAAGCTATAATTCATCAGGTGGAGACTCTCCTAAAATAGATGCTAATTGAGAGGCTTCTTGCCATGTGTGGGTAAACTCTGCCTATAAACACCAAAATAAAAATGGTAGTAAAAACATAAAAGAAACAACAATATTGGACAAGAAAACATATCATATTTGTGACTTACATCTATTTGTGCTAATCTCCGATCCATCCATGTGTTGTCCTTTTGTTTATGTGTTTGACGAAACAACTCATATGGGGTAGGAGGTTTTCCATTCAACTTTATCTAAAATAAGATTCAAAATACAAATTTGGAAATGACAATATCTACCAAAAAGCCAAAACAAATATATTCCCATTTAGAAATATAGACTTTACTTGGTATGAATTTTGTAATTTTTTTGGAGATAGATTTCTCATATCTTATTAATATATTCCCATTATGCAAAAGTATGTGTATAACTTAAAAACATGTGCAGACTTATAGGAACAATTTCATGTCTGTAGACACATGAAAACTATGCTTATTCGTAAGTTATATGTGTATATGAAAAAGTTTGATGTTCGCATACAAAATTCCTATCTACTACAAAGGGTAGGCATTTGGATATGACTTCAACATGAATATGAATAATAAAAAAAACAAAAAAAAAACATATTAAGCAATGAATAATTAAAATGCCAATGTACTTAAATCTCAATGTACTTAAAAAATGAATGTCATTTAGAAATTAACTTCAATGTTGAACAACCATTCAAGTTTAGTTTAATTAAATATAAACAAACATTACCATATTTTCTCTATGTTGAGAGGTTGTAATGGAGCCCTTTGTATGGAGTGAAACTTGAAATCCTCCAATATCAGTTGCTTGATTTTTTTTTTTGCAATTAAATTTTTTACTTTGAATTGTTTTGATGGCCAATGTTGGAACATGGCAATGAAGGCAAAAATCTACAACAATAGTATAGTTATAATTACAAGTTATACATAGAATCATAACAAAATTAACTTTTTTAAGATTTAAGTCATTTACCTATATTCATCAAGTGTTAAAATGAGCTTCTTAGAAGTGCTTTGGACATCTGATACATTCTGATCATCATGTGTTGGAGGGTTAGATGCTTGAAGACTTTGTGGGGAAGTAGTAGCTATATCATGTGCTTCAAGTGGTGTAGTAGTAGCATGTTTTGCAAGAGGTGGAGAAGAACTAACATGTACTTCTGAAGGTGGAGTAGAAGTAGCATGTGCTTTTGATCTAACATAGGTAGTAGCACGATTAATATGGGCTCCAGTAGTAGAAGCAAAATTATAATTTCCTCTAAGTCGTAGTATGACCAATATGTGCTCCAATAGAAGGAGGTTCACCAGATTGATTTCCTAGTAAAGAACTAGAGCTAACATGAGTCCCATATAGTTGACATTCAATTTGTGGTCCAACTATGCTATTATTTGGTAAACAACTTTTTAAATTAAGTTTTGGTCTGCTTTTGTCTGACATCTATACATACAACAAAAAAGTGTTTAAACAAATTGCATATGTGTAATAACAATATAGGTCAACAAAACCAAAATAACATATTCATTAAAATCTTTGAAACACAATATAATAATATCATAGAAACAACATACCATGATTGCTTATATTTATTAAATATTGACCAAAATGAAAATAAAAAGATCATTTGATAGTAAACCCCTTTCTAAGGGACCAACCACAAGAGCCATGTCCAAGAGGGTCCAGGAAGACTGGGCCTCAACTAAGCTGAATAGGCCCAAGCTTTTGTATACATGGATTAGGCTTTAATCTATAAATATTTTATAAAATAGAAGAGGTTTCTTTGGACCTCTTTTTGGGCCTATTAGTGTAGAATAATTGGGCCTTATATTTGGGCCAAGTAGTGTAAATTTTGGGCTTGTATTTAGCCATGTAGTATAGAGTATGGCTTGTATTTGGGCCAAGAGGTGTAGGTAGTAGAATAAGGTGGCAAGATAAAGTGTTGGATGAAATTAGAGAAGCTTGGGATGTCCAAGGCTCACACTTCCCACATGAAGGTCACATTTTATGCATGAGTGAAGTGTGGAAATCATGTGAGCTTAGGTGACTCTTCTTTTCAAATTTTCGGCCATTTTTGGAGGGAATTCAAACTTGAATTTTCCTCCTTTCTTTGCTCCAAGTTTCAACCCACCCATCCTATAAATAGGAGTGTTCATCTCTTGTAAAATCACTTGGAGTTTGAGTAAAGAAATGTTGCTCAACTTTGGCCATTCTCTTAAACTTTGAGTCTTCCATAGGTTAGTCTTCTTCTTAGGCTTTCCTAGACTTCTTCCTAGAGAGTTGACCGCACCTCTCCCTAGAGTTTTCTACCTTGATCCACTTCAATCTTCATCCTCATCCCAGCTTTCACAACATCCTTCTCATTGTCATCCATGGAACATCCTCAAGCTATAAGAAGGAGTCTATCATCATTCATAATCATCCTCATCACCATCACCATCATTTTCTTCATTAATTTCCTTCTCCTCATCATTATTATTCTTGTCATTATCATAATTAGATATATAGTCATCACCAAATTCATTTTCCTCTTCATACTTTTCTTCATTGACTTTTTCCTCCTCTTCTATATTATCTTCATTATGTTGATTATCATCAAGTAACTCATTCTCTACTACTTGTTCATATCCACCTTCATCATCTCTTAATTGACCAAGTAGGTCATCATTTGACACAAATTGAGTATTTGAAAGGCCATCTTGATACGCAACCTCTAGAGTATATTGATCATCAACCATACTTGCTTTAGTTTTATGACAACCCACCAATCTACCTTTTCCTTAATCTTTTGTGGATAAGGCATATAATATACCTGAATTGCATTTGTAGCAAGTATGAAAGGATCATAATTCAAATACCTTTTATAGTGATGAACCTCTACGATATCATATTCTGTATAAACTTATACACCAGAATTCCTTTGAAAATCAAATCATTGATAGTTAAATACAAGTAACTGTTTTGACAGTTCTCCTATATATTCTAGTTTCATAATCTCTTTAATGATGCCACAATAATAATTTTCTTCGTTTCCATTATCATCACCTTTAACACAAACTCCACAAATGATTGTTTTCTTTCCAATGCTCCATTCTTCTGTATGAAACTTTAACCATTGACAAAATAAATTGGTCAAGTAAAAACTTTCTTCTTTGGACCCCATGCTAAGTCATGTAAAAATTGACTTTGGACCATATTGTTCCTATCATGAACCTAAATCAATGGAAAACACAATGTGAAATGTTAAAACATAAATTATTGTTATCATTGATTTGCGAAATGTTCTTGGTACTTACATATGTTGGAAACCATGTTGGAAAATCAGAAGCAATCCTAGCCTCTACTTCTTTTTGAGTGATGTTTGGATTCATCGCTTCTAGAAATTGTTCAAATATTCTAACATTTAGACAAAACATTTTGTTAGTCATATTTATGCTTAAAATATGCATGTCAAAATGAATTACTGGTACTTACTTGATTAATGGTTGAACTTCACAATTAAATAATACATGAAAATGTGTAGCTTCTAGTTCTTTGTTATCTAAATATCGACTTGAAGAATTTCCACTAAAGTGACTAGGATGATTAAAAATATTTGATGTTTGTTCCAATGATTCATCTTCACCTCCATCATCATTGCGACTTACTTTATTTCTCATTGTTTGCACATGGGACTCAAAATAATATGAACAAAAATGAGAAGTCTTTCTTGCACTAGATATGCCTCACATATTGAGTCTTCTACACGTGTCTTGTTCTTAACCATTTGTTTTAACTTATTCAAGTACCTAAAATAACATCATCATATCATTATATACAAATTCTATCAATATTACAAATTACCTAAAATGTCATTAATTTACCTCTCGAGTGGGTACATCCACTGATATCGAACAGGACCTCCCATTCTTGCTTCATAAGGAAAATGAATAGGTAAGTGTTCCATTGAATTGAAGAATATAGCTAGAAAGAATCATTCCAATTTACATAGTGTAACAACTTTTGTTCCATCAATAATAAGTCATCCATTCCCAAAATAGTTTACCACAAATCTTTGAAGAATTTACTCAACTTAGCTATAGGTTTCCAAACTTGATTTGGCAGTGCACCAAAAGCAATAGGCCACAACTGCTCCATAAATATATGACAATCATGACTTTTCACTCCAATCATCTTTCCTTACTCTATGTTTACACATCTATGAAAATTTGAGGCACAACCATATGACATTCTCAACTCAGTAATCCATTTATAAACAACACTTTTTTGCTCCTTAGATTTTGTTAGATGCGGAATTATATCAAGAAGGGGGGGTTGAATTGATATAAAGCTTTATTGAAAACTTTTTTGTATCAGAAAAATTACTGGTGCAGTTTACAGAGAATTAGCCGACTGATTATTGCAAAATAGTAGGTTAGTTCTTAATGCAGAATATAACAGATGATGAGGGAAGAGAAAAGTAACACTAAGGATTATACTGGTTCGTTCTTTGTGCAAGAACTACATCCAGTTGGTGATTTGCAACTCCACAGATCCTAATCACTATCAGAAATGTATTCTTTACAACAAATCTTTCTTGAACACTACAAGAAACTCAAAGAACCTATTCTAAACACTATAGAACAGTTCTAAACAACCTGACTCACACTAAGTGACTGTGATCACCCCAATCACAGTTAACAGGGTTCTAAAACCCACCTACAAATCTCTACCCTGAGATTAAAGAATACAAGATACAGTGAAAGAAAATATTCTTCTTGAACAATAAAAACAGTGAATGAAATTCTGCAGATTCCTTTGCTCTGAATGTTTGCAACTCTTGAGTGTATTCTCTTGAATTCTTTCGCTCCTTGATTCGTCCTTGAGAGTTGTATTTATAGGCAAAGATTAGAGCTATGGGTCGTGCTCTTTTGAGAGATACAAATGCACGTTCTGTTGTTTTCTGCATAAGAGGGTCTGGAACAAAATAGTCGACTGAAGCAGCAAACCAGTTAGTTATTTTCATTAAACTTGTATTCCTGGTACATTAATGAAAATAGTCGACTAAAGCAACAGGATTAACAGACTAATTGACGAATAATAAAAACAACAGATTATCATATTTCAATTAGCTAATCATATACAGATAATCTAACATCTCTAGAAATGCTAAATCAATTAAGAACCATTAATCACAAACACAGAACAACATCAAAGCATTTTAAAAACATCATCAAATCTGAAATCATCAACAGATTTAGAACTTTTCCATCAGGTAGTTGTTGTAATTCTAACTCCATTCTTAAATAATACTTTTTTAAATCCATTTTTGCCCTAATATCATCTTTGGTCTTACCTTTGTCCGTAACTGTATTTATTAAACACATTTTTTTCAATATGCATCACATAAACTATGCCTCAATAGGTTGGAATTCCAATATGGTAACTCTCAGAAAACGCTTTGTTTTATCCAATTATGGTATATACCACGACCAGGACCGAAAAATTATGCTTCCTCAGTTACTTTTGAAAAAAGGCAACTTGTTCCTACACATCATCCCAGATAACATCAATGGAGGTTAAGAATCTTCAATATGATTCTTTAAAAATGCATTCTTATTTCTTCTATATGCATGATCCATAAGCAAATCTTCCTCATGTACTCCAACTAGACAACGTACCATATGCAGGAAAATCATTGCTAGTCCATATTAACATAGCTTTCATGATAAAATTTTGTTTTTTTGATATGTCATATGTTAGCAAACCTTCATTACACAATAGCTTTTGTAAAGAATTAGAGGGAAAGGAAAAAAGAGGATGAGAGTTTTATTTTTAAATTAATTAAATTAATATAAATGAAAGAGTAATTGGTTTAGTGACTTAATTATTTTGTAACTGAAAATCCAATTACTATTTCGGTCACTAAATTAAAAACAAAATTGGTCACTCATTCGATCACTAACAATGACTATATTTTTTCAGTCACTGATTTCGATAACTATTTGCTATCTTTCTAGTAGTGCATGATTTCACTTTTCAAGAACATCTAGTGGAGCATAGACTAAAATCATTTTGAAAATGGAGGACTCTTACTATCAGAATCTTGTAAGATTTTTCTTCTCTAATCTTATATACAAAGATTAAATTGTTTTTACTAAAGTGAAGGGATTCAAAATCATTTTGGATAATGAAATGTGGGAGAATGTTGCTGACATTCCCATTGATAATGGTAGGGTAATATGTAGGGTTCCAAAAAGTAGAGGTTTTTAGAACTTTTTTAAAGAATCCAAATCAAAGTATTGAGAAAACATTTTTGGTTGGAGACATGGAACTTAATGAAAGGATGTTGCACTACATAATTGCACGGATTTTATATCTAAGGGTAATCAATCATGCCTACCCAATGATAAATATGTAGGGTTTATGGATCTTCTCACTTATATGGTGTTCAACTTACTCATTCCTACCTAATGTGGGACTCCAACATCACACTTGTATCCTAACAATCTCCCTCTCAAGTGTGAGTCCATCCACATTGGTACACTCCCCCTTACGAGTACGGGTGACCCTTACTTGTACCGTCGTTCACCAACGGGACACGCCTGCCTGAAACCTTCGTCAAGAAGACTTTCGATACAGGGACAAATTCACCCACTCATCTTAGTCGGCAAACCATCGACTCTGATATCACTTGTTGGGAGATTATGGGAATGATAATGAGCTACAAGCACAAACACACAAGTGCGTATGACACCACTAGGGGTGGCAAAGTCGGTTGGGCCCGGCGGGGCGGGCTAGCATTTTAAACCCGCCAACCCGTATCAGCCCGGCCCGTCTAACCCGTCGGGCCAGGGGCGGGGCGGGACTGGGCGAGCCAGCCCGCTGGCCCACGAAAAAAATATAACACCTCATTCACTCTCACTCATTCTCTTTAAATTTGGGAAAGTAGCTATACCTAAGGTTCCTTCAACACCTCACTGATTGCAATTTCTTTTGTAATAAACATTATGTCTTTTAGCTTGCACTTTTTAAATGCCATGTCACCATATACATCTTTAATATATTGTTCTAATTACAAAAATTCATTTAAATTGGACATAAACAAAATAGTTGCAAAGACAAAAAAATCCAATTTAAAACCAAAGATCCAAAAATAAAATAAAAAACCCAAAAAATAGATTTTTCAAAAAAAATAAAAAACAAAAAATATAGGCGGGTCAGCCCGCCAGCCCACCTTATGACGGAGCGGGTTAGAAATTTTGGCTCGTATCACTGTGGCGGGCTGGCCCGCCCCGTCCCATTTTTGGCGGACTCATGGCGGGGCCATTTTTTCTAAATATAGTTTATTTACTTTTGTTATTTTTAACATTTTTACCTTTTTTTAATTATAAAGATAAATTCAATTATTTTGATAAAAGACCATAAACTATAATAACTTTACTATAAATTTTCTATATAAAAGTAAGAAGATATTATTTGTCCTGTCATGTAAACACAATTTAGAAAAAAATATTATATTAAAAGATATGACTTCAATTTGATTAAGGAAATACTTTTTCATATTATTTCAGTTTCATTATAATTATAATAATAATAATAATATTAACTATAATAATTGATAAATAAAAATTAATAATATTATTATTCTTACAATAATAAAAGTATCATTAATAATAAAATTTGTTACTTTTATACTAATCATAATTAACATTATTATAATAAAATTAAAATAGTCTAAGAAAATACAACTTCGATAACATTATAATTAATTTTGTAGTCGTATGTTTGTAAAATACTTTAACTTGTATAGAATAGATCAACTAAAAATTGAATAAATGAAAAAGAAACAACAACCACAAATAGTGTAAGAGAGAACGACGATGGTTTGACAAAGAAAGACCATAGATACCCTGAAAACGCAAAAGCTTATAATAAGCATCAAAAGCAAGAGCTAGTGTGGCGAAGTGTCTTGTGGCTAAAGTACAAAAGCTTGAAGTATCATGATTTATTCTTCTACAAAATAACATTTAGAAATGATGATCAGTAGTGCATGACATAAATATTGTACTCAACAGTTGCATCCCCAGTCTTTTGATCAAACCAACGAGTATGAGCTTCAACATAACCTCTAGCAAACCTAAAAACTCCACTGCCACCAATCACAGGCATTTCCTTCACCTCGTTGAAAACGCGGTTCCTCCCCAAGATGCTGATGCTGCTGCCATTGTACTTCCCTTCAGTGAAAGCAAAGTTCATGGCCATGAGAAGGGCAGCCTCACTCTCTGAAGCCGACGCATACAACCCCTGAGCTCTCCCCACAAGCTTCGAACTCAGTTCCAGTCCCAAGGTCAAAGGGTTGTCAATCATGTTCACCAAACCAAAAGTTGTGGTGGTGTTCACCTTCGAGAGTGGTGGAACCACCTCCACTGAAGTGGGGTTGTCTCCACTCAGTATGTCATGCCAATAGACCCTGAAATGGCTCACTTTTCCTTTCCTCTTTAGGCCTAACAACTTGGGGTCTATGGCACTACCGAACTGGGTGTTCTCTTGGGCATTTAGGAGATCACAAGAGAGGAGAAGGAGGAATGAGAATGCGAGGAAACAGTGAGGGGTGGGCATGGTGTGTTGCGTGTTAAGAGATGCCAAAATTGGAAGGGAAAGAAGGGTTTGGAGTGGAAAAGGTGTGGAGTGCGAAGGGTTTATAAGGAGCCAAGGGAAGTAAGGAACTAAAAGACTGTGGTTGTTGGTTTGTATCGTGCAACTCCCCAGCAGCCACTCTGATTAATGGTCAAAGCCACACGAGGAGAAAATATTGTAACATTGACGCTAACTTTGGAAGGTTTTCAGTATGCATGAAGTGAAGTGTTCCAAATGCACTTCTCTCATTCATATGAAAATTTCTCTTGTAATCTCTATAGATGTTAGGACCTTTTGATCACTTAGATCTATAACTTTATGACTACATATAATGAATATCATTGTATTTTTATAAAAAATAAAAATAAAAATGAAAAGCTTTAAGACACTCGCAACCCATTCATACACGATAATTGCAAAAGGAAAATAAAAATCCAAAAGCTGAAAAACTTTCATGAACACATGTTAAGGAAAGATTTTGCCTAAGTATATGACCTCATACTTTTGATTTTGTGTGAGGTCTTTGTGATTTGGCTCTTTGGATTAGTGAAATTTGTAGTTTTCCTTCAACACATGTCACACATCGTGAAATCATCAAACTTCTCCCTCTTGCATGAAATCCACATTGAAATAATTAAGTTCGACGAACACAATGGGCATTATTAAGCTTGTTCAGTTAGAATAATAATTTATGTTGTTCTGTTACTGCTGCTAGTGTGTTAGCAGGAAATTGGAAAGTAATATATCAATAAAAATTAGGTATTCAGTATATACATACATACATATATATATATATATATATATATATATATATATATATATATATTGACGTTGTCAGGAATTGATTGAGGTGGACCAAAGGAGTTTGCCAAATTTTTCTCCGCCAGCACTATTGGCCAAAAAAATTACACAAAATGGCATATTATGTATTTTATTTATTTACTCAAATAACAGTGATCAGAAAGTTGAATTTTAACTTTTATAAAACATAAATTGAAGGAAAATAATAAAAATAAATAATTAACTAAATTAACAAATTAATATTCTAGAGATTAATTTTAAATTAAGGAAATTTATTAAGTTATTTATATAATATATGGAATAATATACAGGTCGAAATTTTGATATATATTAATTTATAACTTAATAATTTTATTAATGAAATTTAATTTAAAATGACGAATTTGTTAATTTAATTTGTGAATATTTTACAGTTAAAATTAAAATATTATTAATTAAATTATATAATATATGGGTAATTTAACAAATATGATTATTAATAGGGTTACACTTTTATTTGTGAAGTCCTATTGTAATTTGACAAATATAATTTCTTTTTTTACATAACGAAAGTTTGTGAAGTGAAAAAATAAACTTATTTCATTGTAATTAAATTATTTAGTATTAAAATGTTTAGGTTGTTATTTAGATTATTTATTAAATTTAATATTATATATATACATATGTGTGTGTATCACGCTAAAAAACAACAAATTAATTTTCAAAGAAAAACATCAGTATAAGTGGAACTCTACCAGACTCGGCTAAGTAGACTCTTTAAGCTATACAAAATATTTTGAAATTTTTTAATAAGTTAAGAAACATTAAATTACTTTAAAATTTTATTTTTTTATTATATAAAGTCTTTACGCCAGTCTAATCCACGTTAGGTTTTAAAAATAAGTGTTGGTCTAAATGAAACATATTGACGTAAGAAAACTTTAAAATTTTTATGTGAAGTCTTAATGTTGGTCTAACGGTAGGCTTTGAAAAAATTCTTATATTATAACTTTCTATAATTCATATTCGGTGAAACTTGTTCTTCTCCTAATTCTTTTTTCTCAAATTCTCAGTGAAACTTGTTCTTCCAAAATCTCGAGTTGAAGCAATATCTCAAATCTTTTTCTCATTTAGTTGAATCTATAATCCCTTACTCAATTTACTAAATCATTGAGTAAAATTCATCCAAAATCTAATGCTAGGTTGAGGATTTTTCTCGTAGATCCAGCAAAGATCAATTCGCCAAGCTATTATCACGTCTCTTTAGGACCTTTTCATCACTTAGATCTATAATTTTATGACTGTATATAATTTTACGATAATTACAAATAGGAAAATAAATAAAACCCAAGCTAAAAAAACTTCCATGAACAAGGGTAAAGACTTTTCCTAACTATGACCTCATACTTTTGATTTTGTGTGTGGTCCTTGCGACTTGGCTCTTCGAATTAGTGAAATTCGTAGTTTCCTTCAACACTTCTTGTTTCAAACTTCTCTAAATCTAGAGTGAAATAATCATGTTTGAAGAATACAAATGGACATAAGGTGGTTTGATTAGAATAATAATAATTTATGTTTTTTCTCTTATCCTTTGTTTGGATGAAGGTAAGAGTGAAAAAAAAAAAGAATGGAAAATGAGGTTTTTTAAATTAAGGAAAAATGAAGTTATTTGGATTAAGAGAAAATAAGTGAATTTGAGGGATGACAAAATTCGTCCCTATGGGTATTAATTGAAATCATCCCGATTTTGATAAGGAATCTTTACATTAATTTGGTACGAGTATGCGTATGGATAATATTTGACTTTTTAAATTAGGTGTGGGGACATGGATATCCTTTCTGTCCTCGTTCCTATATCCGTCCTAATATCTCGTCTTCGTCCTCATACACATCCCTCTTTTAAATTACTAAATCATATTTAGTTTATTAAGTAATTAAAAAACTTATATTAATATTTATTTGGTTATTAGTTTTGTAATTTATTATTTCTAGAGAATACATTTGATCATATTTTATTTTACTTTTTTACTTAGAGGGTGATACACAAACACCTAAGTTTGACCAACGCCTATGTGATACCAAGAGTTTTCATGAATTATTTTTTAATAATACAGTTAATTATTTTCATACAAATTTAAAATGCTATAGTGTTGGTATGGCGTGGGTGTAACATTGACTTTGAATGGTTTGTGAATCTTTTTCCTTTGAGATTTATACAATTATACTTTTTTATTGATATTTGTCATTGGAAGAAAAAAGATGTATATCATTTTAATATTGGATCCTTTATAATATTATGTTTCATTTGTTATGATTTCTTTTGTAAAAAAATATTTAATTAATATATAGAATAACAAGAGATAAATACAATTATACCCGTTATTGATGGGGAATACTTGTACTCGATAGAAATGAGAATGAAATAAAAACTTCATACCCATTAGATACAAGAATGACGATGATAATGAAATGAATTTTTAGTATGAGGATGAGAAAGTGAAACCCATCTTTTCTCTGCCCATTGTCATTCCTAGATTTGAGTTGAAAGTTTGTAGTAGATGTGATTGACATATATTAAATTTTTTAAAATTATTGTATTATATAGTAAATTACTAATATACCCTTGATTATATTTGATTGAGAATGAATATAAAATAAATCGAAATAGTGGATAGATTTGAAATTATTTGTTCATGTAATACAAGAAAATATTGAAATAAATTTATTTAATTTTTTAATTAGTATATATATATATATGTATAAAAGTATATGAATAATAAATTGGAAATAAAGTTCAAATTTTTTATCATAAAAAAATAAAAGGTAAAGATTAATTACATAAAAATTATGAAGTTTTATTTTAAAAAATTTCAAATAATGTTAAAAAATATTTAATATTCAAAATTTAATATATTTAAATAATTAATTAAAAATTATGTAAAATATATTCTACAAAATATAATAGATAATTTAGAAAATAACATGAATTTTATGTGCCTTAATAGTTAATAGTTATGAAAGAATAAATTATTTTTAAATTATTAGAAGAACGAAGATGTTACAAAGAAAGGAGGACAAAAAGATTATACCTCTCCTTTAATAATGGATTATTATAAAAATTATAATACACTAAAACAACTCATTTTTTATCATTATTATTTTATTTTGGTTCGTTCTAAATTTAATTATACATTTTGTTATATATTCTTTTATAAAATAATTATATAATTATATAAATTTATTTTTTTATATTAATTTTTCAAGAAAAAAATAAAAGTATCTCATATCAAATTAAATAGAGTGATTTAAAAATTTAGGATCAATCTATATCATCATTAAAATATAATTCATTTCTTATAGTATATAATTAATTTGTATGTAATTATGAAATAGAATTAATTTCTAATAATAGAGAATAAGTTACAATTTTTAAATTTAGTGTAATGAAAAGTTTAATTTTACAATTTCAAATTTAATAAATATTTGAATTGTTTTGATTAGAAATTAATTACATTAAATAATAAAATTAATCAACGATGTAATTAAAGGTGCATAATTGATTATACATATAGACATAATCAATTATGTCCTTGTATATAGTCGATTATGTATATGCATAATCGATTTTATGAAGGGGGTAAAAACGTAAAATACTTGTCTTTCTTCGTTCATCAAAGAGGGCATGTCTCCTCCTCCTCTCGTCTCCTCTTTCTTTCTCACATTTTCCATTCAAATCAATCCAAACATGAACAATGAATCATCTTTTCCCACCCCCGTAAATCATCACTTACATAGTATCACCCCATCCAAACATAATATTAATGTTAGTTCAAAATATTAATGTTAGCTTGAACTAGAAATTAAAAAGTAATATCAATAAAATCTTATTACTCTTACTCCTTCCTGTAAGCAATTGTTTGAATGCGACATAAATTTTTCTCCAATAGACTGACTTTAACCATCTAAAATGTCATAAAGTTCATTTTCATTGAAAAGATATGTTGGTTATATAAGTTTAGTATTTACCTTTTATTGTTCTTTTTTTTACCACATCTCAAACTTTAGTGAGAGATTTTGACTGCAGTTAGATTGCTAAAATTATCTAAATTCTTTTAAGAAAAAATATTTAACATCCTAAGCTTTATTTATATTTTTTTAAATAGATATGCTACATAATTTTTTCAATTGGTTCTTAAATTTTATTTCATTTACATATTGATATTTTATACTTTAATTCTATTGTAATTGATCCCTAAATTTTAAAACTTTTGCAAATAAACACATAAAATTTTAATATTATTCTAAGTAATCTTTAAATGTTTTCAATTTTTATAAATAGTTTTTTTTTCATATATTCAAGATATATCATTTACATCAAATGTCTTTTCTTTTATTTTTGTTATAATTTACTTTTATATATTAAAATATAGTAGAGAATGGGTTTTTAAAAATAAAGAGAATATAGTACTTGATACATGTCACATTCTTTTGCCTAATATATTCACACTCAATTATTTTGAAGAAACATTTGATGCCACACTAGTACAAAAATGGCTTATTACGCGCTACCATTTTTACGTTTGACCAAGAGACATACAACATGTTTCAGTGACATTTTTGAAAATATGGTGAAGTTTTTTGCATTAAACTAGTCATGCTCTAGTGTAAAGTTCAAAATTTATGTTGGACCCCTAAATAGTTTGACATAAATTTTGAACTTTATATCAGAGCATGAGTGGTCAGACATAAAGCTCATTATATCTTTACATTGACCCCCTTTTCTTTCTTGTGTGTGTGTGGGTTTTTTCCAATTTCTCACTTTTCTCTCCAACGATGACGACAATGCTCTATGGGTATCTTTGGTGACTATAACAAGTAGGTGCTTCCATTCCTATGACTCATTTGTTGTATAGAACATTTCTCTCTGATTGCAGTGGAGTTTTTGCGACTACATTGCGAGATTGATGTTAGTGCTCTATATCCCTATTTTTTTGTTGAAATAGAAACCGTGATTGTTTTTGGGGATCTCGACCATGATAATGCATGAATATCTCCATTAGATTGTTGTTGTTGAATGTTGGTTGATATCGAAATTGTTGTGTTTAATTTTGAAATTAGTTGTTAAATTTAAAATTTGAACTATGGAACTTTTTAATGTGTAGTAGTAATTATACATAAATTATAGTGAAAATTTTAGTGCTAGTAAAATGTATTGTAATATGTTTGGTTGATATACTTGTTTTCGTTGTAGTAATTTAATTGATGTACACATTGAGCAACCTTAGTTCCCATTTGAGATTTAGTACAAATGATTATGCATTAATTATTTGTACTAAATCTAGAATTGTTCGACTGAACAGTTTGATTTTTTTTTTCCATAATTTGTTAATATGTACACATTATAATCTAATCTAATTTTAAGTTTAGTATAATTTCAGTTAAAATCATTTTGTGTTGTTCATTAGGTGTATATTTGACTGTGGTGTGTTCTTTCTCAATACTTTCATTTTGTGAACTTTGGAGATCAATGCGAAATTTTACCAAAATTTTATCAAATATAAGATAATAGACTTGGTTTGTACATGTTAGCGAATTATGATAAATGTTTTCCTGAATGGGTAGGGCCCCACCTACAATTACAAAATTGAGAATCACATTACATGGTTGATGATGATGGATTTTGTAATGTACGTAGTTATGGACCAAAATTTGATGAATGCATGTTGCATTAGTCAAAAAGTACGAAAAAGGAGTTGATCGAGTTCTTGCAATTTGCTTACAAAAATGGAAAAGTGTCAATGAGGCACATATAAATTATCCATGTGTTTGTTGTGTGAATTAGCTATGTTAGGAACTTGGGAATATACTTGATCACCTGTTTGTCTTCGGTATTGTGAAAAGTTATAAAATATGGACATGACACAGAAATATTAGACACCCTAACTATGTCAACAACAAAAATTTTTAAAGAAGGGATTGGCGATAATTTGGAGGAGATGATTACATGATGTTGGTGAATTTTTTTTTGAAAGAGCACATGTGTCTGACTTTTTGGAGTCTAATTTCGAGCAACAATTGTACTCAAAATATAGAAACTTTACAAGATTATCTACACCTTTAAGATTGTTCAGTTTAAAAGTATGAAATGGATGGACTGGTAAAAGTTTTACAAAATTTGTTGGCGTTATTGAAGGACATGCTTCCAGTAGATAACACATTACCTAGTCAGAACTATGAGGCAAAAGAAGTACTATTGTTGATGAGTTTAGAGTAGAAGAAGATACACACATGCCCTAAGAATTGCTTACTGTACTCATAAATATGATAATACATTATTTTATTATATTATTTGAACCTCTTAATTTGTAGCTTTGTTATGAACTCTTTTCATTTTTCTGATCAAAAGTATTTTTTAAATATTTTTTCCATAGAAAGGAATAACTATCCATTAGTTGTCATTTTTGTAGAAAATTGAAGGCTTGAAGTCAAAGAATTGGAAAGAAAATTTTGGGCTAAAACGAAAAAATAGTAATGGTATTAATGTGGGCTTTGGCCTAGCAAGCAAATACTTTGACCCAACTAATGGAGACATATTAGACTTAATTTAAAAAGAGAAAAATTGACCTATTTGGAATATATAGAATTAGGGTAAGCGATTGCAGAGGGGAAACATGTAGGAAGGAATCAATCTTCAAGATTATCATTCTTTTAGCTGATGTTGGTATTAGAAATGATTATGAGAAACTACGTAAAGAAATTGATTTCAATTCTAGAAAACATAGATTTTAGAGTTGTGCATATTCAATTTTAATTTGAGTTTTAATACATTAAAACAATGCAATGAAACACAAATGTAAAATCAGAGAGAAGATAATGCATACAGAGATTTATATTGGTTCACTCTACAAGGAGCTACATCCAGTTCCTACCACCCTGGTAAGAGAATCCACTAACATTCAAGTTAATACAATCAAGTAATCACAAAACTAGATCCCAAACCTTGAACACTACAAGAGGGACCCTGAACCTACAACACCCTACCACAAAAACTGATTCTTGAAAACCCTATTCAAGAACTTTTACAAACTCACAAAGATAAAAGTTAAAGAGTTTCTTACACCTTAGAAAAAAAATTGCTAAAGAAACACAAAGAATTATTAGAAGAACAACAATAGAGGTGAAGAAAAAGAAAACTCCCTTTTGATGATTGACCAACCTTGCTTTAAAAGAGAGAAAGCAATGTGATTTCAAAATGATTGATACAGAAACAGATCTTTCAAAATCTTCTTAAAAAAATTCTTGATCTGAATAGTATAAGTGCTCAAATCCATTTCTTTTTCTGTGAAAAACTTGTTCAACCATATTAGTGACATATAAAATGATGAAATTGATCACTAATTAAATTAAAGGCTGTGAATACCTAATTTTGTCCTCCTCTATATATATATTAATTTTTTTATAATTATAAATGTATTTTTTTTCTTCATAATTTCAGTTTTAAGATTTTTTTTTCAAATGAACTTTAAAAAAAAAAGAAATATAGTAATTATTTTGGTTAGCCCATTTATTTCTTCTCTTTTTTTTTTAAAAAAAAAAGAAAAATATTAAGAAATTGAAAGAAAAAATAGAAAATTCAATCTCTCTCCTCCCAGGTGCATGCCTCAGTGCCAAACACTCCAGTACCCATAATCATGTCATTCATTTCTAAGCATCCACCCCTGCAAACTTCTCTAACAATTCAATCCCTTGAATCAAAGCTGATAACATCAAATGTCCAATGTGCCACTCTCAATGTCCATTATCTTTCTTCCAATTTTCCTCAATCAAAGCTGATAACATCAAACCTCCTCTGTGTCACTCTTAATGACCATTCTCTTTCTTCAAATCTCCTCAATCAAAGATGATAACATCAAACCTCTTGTTACTCTCAATGACCACTCTCTGTCTTCTAATTTCCTTAATCAAAGCTGATAACATCAAATTTCCTGTGCCACTCTCAATGACCATTCTTTATCTTTCGAATTTGTCAATCAAGGTTGATAGACTGATGTCGTTCAAGTTAAATATTTTTCACTCTCTCAAGCAACCAGAGTACTTTTTTTGCCTATAAATAGGTTCACATAAAGTGAATAAGGGGACTTAAAAATTTAACAAAAAAAGGGAGAGAAAGAATTGGAAGAAGTATCAATAGTAGCAAGGACAAGAATAAACAAAATTAGATATTACAGGTAACTTTTATTTTATTTTTGTTATTTATTTTTACATAAATCTTTAGCTTCTATGTTCTCTTCTTGTTGATTGTCATGAGTCATGTTTGTTCTAATCTGTCCTCATGAAAGTTGTTTTCTCACTTTCCACTACTTTCCATTTCCATGAATAGAAGATTCAATCTTGGCATTTATTTTCTATCATTGCATGTCTGTCAGAAGGTCTTCATCACTAGACAATCTATATGGTAGATTTTCACCAGATTGTGTATGGACAGTTTTCTATATCATGGGGTCTGAGGAAATTTTTTAATTACTTTGTTAATTCTTTATCATCCAACGATAACCACATTGCAAAAGCATCTTTAGAAAACATCTTCCATTTCTGCATGTTCTGAGTTTGTTTTTAGCTGGCACAAATCCTTTGGCTTCTCTAATTGTTACTGTTTAAACTTTATGTTTCTGGCATGAAAGATGTTTCTCCATAAACCCACCTCTTCCTTTACAACCAAACTTTTCCCATGAGCACTTCTCTAGTGTGCCACTCTCTCATTTGTTTCTATGTGTTGCTAACTTAACAAGAGACATACTGTTTAAAAGCTTTTTATTTAAATGAGGAGGTTTAAAGGAACTGGGTTTATCCATTTTTTCTTTTCCCTTCTCAACCTCATTTTTTATGTATATAACAACCCTAAGTTTTTTTTCCTTTCATTTTGCTGCCATAAAATAGCTGAGCTTAACACTGTTGCATGTTTTAATATCCTTTTTTTATATCTATTTTCTTTTTAAAGCATCTTAGAAATAATAATAAAATTAATAGTTTTATAACTAGATAATAATAATTAGATAACTTAGTAGATGAAATTAAATTATATATAGGATTTTGTTTTAATTTTAAAAGGACCAAAATGTGAAAACTTACTATTTAAAATATTTTTTCTAAACATAAAATCTTAAAATAGAAAAATTAATTGGATGTGACATCCTTTTAATCTTAGGATTTAAAATACAAGTTGTGACAACTTCTCTATTTTAAATTCTTACTCATTTTTTTAATATAAAAAAAACTCTTTTATAGAAGTATAAATATGGGCAAAATAATTAATTGATTGAATTCTTGTTTAGTAGAAAAACATAGTTTTATTTTAATTTAAAATTTAAATAAGATATTTGATAATTTTTTTAAAAATTTATAAAAGATAGAGAATGAGTTAATTGGATGCGACATCCTTTTAATTCAAAGACTCAAGGGTACATATTATTACAATATGTAATCCAAAAGTCTTTCTCTCAATAATTTTTTTTATAACAATAACAATAATAAAATAAAAAGATATTTCAATAGATTGGCTTGGGTGTACCAATTTTCCTAGATATATATATGAGTTGTGACAATTAAAACATCCCAGGATTTATAAAAATAATAAAAATCCTAAAATTCATCACTTTTCTTTTCTATACAAGAACTACGTAACTCTGATTTTCCTTTGCACCTGGAAATACGTAGGAGTAGGAGCCCACTCCTGTCGAGCTAAATATATAAAAATAATAATATTTTTTATATCGTATTTAACATAATAATAATAATAATAATAATAATAACAATTATAATTTTTTTAAACGATAAACTATTAATTAACCTTTATTTAAATTAAAGTTTCTTTTCATTTTTAGAGTGAGATAAATATTTTAAAAAATATAGATAATATGTTTAATTAATTATGGGTAACCATCTTTATGATGAGCGTTCTAAGGTGCTAATACTTTTCCTACACGTAATCGATACCCGAACTCAAAAAAGTCTAGTTTCACAGACCAATTTTTTTAATGCTTTTTTTAATGTTTTCCTTAATAAATATTGGTGGTAACTCCATTTTGTTTTTTTTTATTTCTTGCCGATCCCGTCACGATTCCGGTTGTGATAAAGGCTAATGTAGAGTCTAATTTAATAAGTGGCTAAAACCTTGATAACTAATCTTAGAAACAAATTTAGATTCTAATTTAGAAACCAATTTCATAAATTTTTAAGATCAATAACTACAAAAAAATATCGTTTCTGTTATAATAAAAACTATTTTAGATACCAATAATTTTTAGTTTATAAAATAGTTTTTAATTAAGTTACTATGATGACTAATTATTTGTTGTTTTTAAATTAATTTATATTTAATAAATTTTTTATAATGTAGGTAATGATAATTTTTGTTGTAATAGGTAGAGCTGTCAAAACGGGCGATCCGGCCCACCCCAGCCCGGCCCAGCCTGGCCTGACCCTACGGACCCAATTTAGAAAATCTGATAGCCTAGCCTGACCTATATTTTAAAACGGGCTACAATTTTTAGCCTAGCCTGACCCTACGTTAGGCCAATAGGCCAACGAGCCATTTTTAGCCTAATTAAAAATTGAAAAAATATTACAATATTTCTTTTGCTTTCTTAGTCTCTCCATAACTTTGTTCAACGTTATTTCTTCTGTTATCATCAGATGGATCAGTAATTGGAGGAGTAACTCCTTGATGTTGTCATAGGGAATAAGAACTCTGCAATGTAAGAGATAAAAAAACATAAAAACCTATTTAATACTTATAATAATTTTACTTTATATAATTCAACAAATATTAAAACTGCTCGGCAACAGTTGGACAAGTGGGAAATGTTGGGGTAAACCAGAAAAATTTAGGTAGAGCCGGATCTAAATGTTGGCTAGGTAAACGTTCTATAGTAAGATGATTAGTTATGAACCCTGTAGATCATCCGCATGGGATGGTGAAGGGAGGGTCCCAATTGATAGAAAAAAACCCGCAACTCCTTGGGGGTTTTCCTGCACTTGGAAGAAGAAGTAGAAAAAGGAAGAAATATAGTGATGATTTGATTCTTCGTCGTACTAAATAGTAGAGAAAATAGAAATTGTTTCTTCTTCTTTACAAGAAGAGGGAGTAATTAACTGTGACGCGTTCACTAAAAAAATCCTTTTGTAACAAAAGCAAATATAAAGTTTTGATTAGAAATGCAAAAAATGATAATATAAATTAACAAAAAATAAGGAAGAATCTAACATAATGTGAAACAGAGAAGTTATGACCGAAGCGTGAAAAAGCTGTGGTAGTGAAAAGTGATACAAGGAAAGAGGAGTAGTGTAGTAGAGGAGATGAAAGAGTTTGTGAGAAAGGAAGAGAAGAGATGAAGAAGTGAAGAGAGACTCTGAGACACTAGAGTTTCTTTCTTTAGTATGACAACATAACAATTAAGAAAAAAAATTTAATATAAAAAATAAACGGGTCAGCCCATTAGCCTACGAGCCAGTCTGGCCTTGACCCATATGGACATCGGGCCAAATGGGTCAAGCTAAAAAAGGTCTATTATTATCTAAGCCACAATTTTTTTAGCCTAGCCTGACGTGAGTCATAGACTATATGGGTCAGCTCATCGAGTCAAACCTATTTTGATAGCTTAGGTTGAGAGGAGATAGAATTCCTAGTGTGAGAGGCGTGGAAATGAATGTGAGGAGCATGTAGGTACTGGGGGATTGAGAGGAAACAAAAGACCTAAAGTGAACTAGGTTTTATGCATATTTGAGCAAAAATTAGGAAAGAGGAGTTTGTGTGGGTGGATGGGTGAGAGACACGTGTTTGTTTGTTGGAGGACGATGTGTCCATCTAACATGGTGCCACATGTGTTCGTTTCTATTTACAACAAAATTTGACAATAACCTTTTTATTTTTTGGGTCAAATATTGAGGGATGACACGAAACAAGAATTGGGTTTTATGTATCCCTTAATTGTAATATATATATATAATATTAATACAAGAGTCCAAATATTTTTTTTTGTGTTAAAAGATAAAAAACAAAAAAAAGATTTATATGTTAAAATATTTTTACATCATTATAAAAATAATTATGTTTACTATTTATATTATAGAAATTAATTTAGATTTTAATTTAAAAATCAATTTAATGAGAAATTAATTTTATATTTTTTTAAATAAATCATCATAAAAAATATAGTTTTTATATGATAAAACCTATTTTGAATATTAATAATTTTTAGTTTATAAAATAATTTTTAATTTAATTATTATAATAATTAATTATTTTTTCTCTAAAATAATTTATATTTAATAATTTTCTTGTATTGCGTATATCATATTTTTATATAAAAATAATACTACTCTATTTAAATTGAAGTCATATTTATAAACATGACTTTTTATAGAAGATTTGTAATATAGTTATTATAAGTCGAATTTTATAGTTAAATTGAAGTTGTGTTTTTAATATGATTTTAATTATTTTAAAATAAATATTTTTTTTGTAAAATGATATTTTTTTCCTAAGACATAATTTGTTTATTTCCATTTGTTTTTAACATTTTACCTTTCTAATTGAAAAAATAAATTACAATATTTTGATAAAAAACAATAATAAATAATATAATTATTATTTATTATAAATTTTCTATAAAAATAATTACATATATTATTAGTAATGTCATTTTTTGAAACACAATTTTTATTCTAAATTTTACTAAGTGTTGTATTAAAAGATAAGACTTTAATTTGATTAAAGACATACTCTTTCATACTATTTCAGTTATAATAATAATAGTAATAATAATCAATATTAACAATATTATTATTTTTTATAATAATAACAATATTATTATTAATAATATGTTGTTTTTATAATAATAATAATAATAATTTTATAACTAATATTATTGTAATAAAATTGAAATAGAATAAAGAAATACAACTTTAACAATATTATAATTCATTTCTTAAGTTGTGTTTATTAGATATTTTGATTTTGTACATGTAGATAAGTAAAAAAAAAAGATAAAACAAACAAGAAATAAAAGGATAAACAAACTACTTTTAACGAATATTATCATAATTTACTAGGCCAAATATAACATATTTGTTATTTTTTCCTGTAGAATATTCCATGTGTTATTGACTGCATTCATGAAATTAAGAGTAAAATTATTATTGGAAGTATGAAAACAACGACAAATATAGTGTAAGTAAAGAGAGAAGAACGATGAGTTGACAAGAAAGACCATATAGACTCCAACCCTTAAAAACGCAAAAGCTTATAGTGTGGCGAAGTGTCTTATGGCTACACTACAAAAGTTTGAAGTACCATGATTTATTCTTCTACAATAACATGTATAAATGATGATCAGTAGTGCATAACATAAATATTGTACTCCACAGTGGCATCCCCGGTCTTCGGGTCATACCAACGAGTCTGAGCTTCAGCATAGCCTTTAGCAAACCTAAAAGCTCCACTGCCACCAATAACAGGCATCTCCTTCACCTCGTTCAAAATGCGGTTCCTCCCCAAGATGCTGATGCTACTGCCATTGTACTTCCCTTCAATGAAAACAAAGTTCATGGCCATGAGATAGGCAACCTCACTCTCTGAAGCCGATGCATAGAACCCCTGAGCTCTCCCCACAAGCTTCGAACTCAGTTCCAGTCCCAAGGTCAAAGGGTTGTCAATCATGTTCACCAAACCAAACCTTGTGGTGGTGTTCAGCTTCGAGGGTGGTGGAACCACCGCCGCTGAAGTGGGGTTGCCTCCACTCAGTATGTCATGCCAATAGACCCTGAAATGGCTCACTTTTCCTTTCCTCTTTAGGCCAAACAACTTGGGGTCTATGGCACTACCGAACTGGGTGTTCTCTTGGGCATTTAGGAGATCACAAGAGAGGAGAAGGAGGAATGAGAATGCGAGGAAACAGTGAGGGGTGGGCATGGTGTGTTGTGTGTTAAGAGATGTTAAAATTGGAAGGGAAAGAAGGGTTTGGAGTGGAAAAGGTGTGGAGGGTGAAGGGTTTATAAGGAGCCAAGGGAAGTGAGGAACTGAGACTGAGGAGGTGTGGTTGTTGGTTCCATTGTATCTTACAAGTCCATAGCGGCCACTCTGATTCATGGTCAAAAGGCACGAGCAGAGAATATTGTAACATTGACGTAAGTATATGCATGAAAAGAATTCCAAATGCACTTCTCTCATTTATCTGAAATATTCTATTGTATCTCTTAGCAGTTAGCACCTTTAAATAATTTATGACTGTATATAATCAATATTATTGTATTTTCAAAATCATAAAGTGGAAATTAAAAGCTTCAGACAACCACAACCCATTCTTTTGTGCTCATATACGATAATTACAGAAGGAAAATAAATAAAATATAAAAGCTGAAAAACTTTCATGAACAAAAGTTGGGCACATATTTTGCCTAACTATGACCTCACACTTTTGATTTTGTGCATGATCTTCGTGATTTGTCTCTTTGTATTACTGAAATTTGAAGTTTCCTTCAATATCACGGATTGTAAAATCATCAAACTTCTTTGTCTAGCATGAAATCTATAGTGAAATTAAGTTTGACGAAAACAGCGGAGGTAAGATCGTTTAGTTAGAATAATAATTTATGTTGTTCTCTTTACTGTTAAGAATGGTAGCTAGAAATTGGAAAGTAATATCAAAAAGTTAGTGGTATTATATGTATATATACATTGTTATAAGGAAAGATACTAGGTAAGAATATATCTCATTTGAGATGTATATGACTTATTAATTAAAGAGTTTAATAAATAAATAAATTAATAATAAAAAATACAACATTAGTTGGACTAATAAGAAATAATTTTTTTTGTGATGACAATTAATAAAGATTTTTATATCTATATAAAAATTAAGTTTTTCTATCTTCAAGATAAAAAATTTAAAAATTACGCATAGGTCATTTTTTTAAAAGTATAGAAGATGTGCTATTATAACACGACTTTACTGAAAATTTGAATAGATGTGGTGCTACTCAAATACGTTTTCATTAAAAGAAGAAAAAAAATTAAATAGATATTATGCTATCTAAATATCACTTATCCCATTTTTTAATAAAAAAAACTGATCCATATCTATAATTTCTATTTTTATTTTTTGATCTTCTACTATAAAGCCTAAAAACTAACTAGTGTTGAAATAGGATTCCACTATCTGGAAAATGCATATGTTTCTCTACCTTCGTTTGTGAAGAAAGAGAGATGGTAGAATAGAGAGTTAAAGGGGAGTGAAACATTTAATCGTTATTTGATTGAATCTCCAGGAAATTCAAGAGCAATCTCTTATAAAGAAAGATACACATATTCTTCTTTTATTTGATGTGAGAATTATTGATTTCAAGATCTTATATGAGTTTTTTTATTTTATGTTATTCCAAGAAAACCATTGTGATTTTACATGTGCTATCAGAGGATGGTTGTGAAATTATGCAATTTTTCTTTTATATTTTTTTCCCAAATTGTATGAATCCTAATAACGAAATGTGAGAATTTTATTTAGTTGATATTTTATATTTTGCAAAGTCTCCATTTAATTATAATTTCGCTGCACATGAGAAAGTGTCATGTTTTTATTATTGTTTGCTTTGTGGAGAGAAAATGTAGTATATACAAATGTCAATTTTGTTAAGATTTTGAATGGGTGTAGCCTGTAGGTATGTTAATGTATTGGACCTTTATCATGATGAATTTTTATGATAGAGAAATAAATAAACATATTTTGATGCTTATTTTATGTAATGATATTGAATAATTATGGGTACCAATTTGTTGGATTGTTTGTTTATTTTAATATATGAATTTGAATTTCGTTACCATAACTATTACATTTTTATTGTAAATCTCACCCATTATGTCTTATTGAAAAAAAAACTATAGTTATAAAATTGATTGAAATTATGAGTTGTCAAAAGGTGCCACAAAGTTATTAGGTCTGAATTAATATTTTAGTTATAGAAATTAATAAGACATAGTGTGAATGTTTACTCCTTGTATCATGAAATTAGTAAGAATGTTATGTATGGTTATTAATAGTAAACATTATTTATTTAAAATTAAAATTATGATGAATATTTTAGTCTTCAATGCGACCAAATTTGAATGTTTTTTTAATTCGAAATTAAAAGTGTTTTGTATGGTTAATGGCATGTGCAAGTATTATATTTGTTTAAAATTAAAAGTAAGATGAATTTGTTAGTTATCAAAGTGGCCAAATTTGAATGTTTATTTAATTCTAAATGAAGGATAATATACATCAATTACTCATAAAACAAAGGATGCTATATTATATGTTTGTTGATTTATGAGCATATTGAAATTCATTATTATAAGACATTTACGGATCACACAACTGTTGATTATTTGTTTTTATAAGTAATGAATATAATTGTAGACAATTTTATGTGCATCATTAGTTTTGCTTATATACCAATAGGTAATATGTGATTCTGATTGGTTCATGTTTTACTTGTTGTTGATGTTATAATTATATTAGCATTATTATATTTGTATGTTGTATGTTGGTGTATCACCCAAAGAGATCATCAATATACTTTAATGATTGTTTGAATATGTATAGCATGTATTTTATGACTCTAAACTTATGTAAAGAATTTTTTTATGCAGTAGTGATTCCTAACTTAATAAATTCTCATGTATTGTCCATTCCAATCTTGAGAATGACTATTGATGACAATATTAAGGTAGCTCTCAGTTAAAAGTGCTAAAGAGTTTATGAGGTTAATGCTAGAGAATTCTAAAATAATTTATAAGTTTCTTGCTGGAACATTAATGAGTACTTTGACCACCATGAAGTTTGATGGGTCACGTAGTATGCATGACCATGTCATTGAAATGTTAAATATTGCAACAAGACTTAAGTCCTTTGGTATGACTGTGGATGAAAACTTTCTTATACATGTCGTTTGAGTATGGTTCATTTCAAATGAGCTATAATACCATAAAAGATAAATGGAATGTGCAATTGCACAACATGTTGGTTCAAAAAGAAAAAAATCTTAAAATTTAAGTAACTTAGTCCATTATGTAAGTCATTAAGGAAATCAAGAAGTTGGAAAAAAATTTATGAAAAAACATAATAAGAGTAAAGGACCATAAAAAATTAATGAGGCATATGTGGGAAATCTGGACATTTCCAAAAGGATTGTTCAAAACATAAAGATTTCTTTGAGAAGAAAGGTAAGCTTAATGCTTATGTATGTTTTGAATCAAATCTAACTGAAGTTCCCCATAACACATGGTGGATTGATTCTAGATATACGATTCATGTTTCTAATACGATGTAGGATTTTCTTACAATCCAAAGCATAAGGCCAAATGAAAAGTTTGTCTTTGTGGAAAATAGAGTGAAAGCTCCAATGGAAGCAATGAAAACTTATCGTTTAATCCTTGATACTCGACATCATTTAGCAAAACCCTTTATGTACTTAGTTTATCTAGAAATTTTGTTACATTATCTAAACTTGATGTTACTGAATACTCTTTTAATTTTGGTAATGGATGTTTCAGTTTATTTAATCATAATCATGTCATTGGTACTAATATTCTTTGTCATGATTTATATAAATGGAATTTGAATGGTTTATATGCTGAAACACTTAAGACTCTGCATCATAATATTAACACTAAATGTAATTTAGTGAATGAACACTACCCTTTCTTGTGACATAAATGTTTGGATCACATCTCTAGAGAAAAGATGCAAAGATTAATAAAGAATGAAATTCTTCCTGATCTAGATTTTAATGATCTAAATATTTGTGTGGATTGTATAAAAGAAAAACAAACAAAGCATACAAAGAAAAGAGCTATAAGAAGCAATCAACTTCTTGAAATTGTACACACTATCACTTTTATTGATGATTATTCATATTATGGTTATGTCCACTAATTGCATTAGAAACGTCAAGCAATGGATGTAATTGAACGGAAAGGTGAAAGTTCTCAAGTCTAATAAAGGTAGTGAGTGTTATGGAAATAATGACATTGGGCAAGACCAAGACTAAGTTTTTCATAAACGTGGCATTTGTGAATTCCAAGTACACCACAACAAAATGGTGTATAAAAAAGGTATAGTGGAACATTAATGAATATGGTTAAGAGTATGCTAAGAAGTTCTTGTTTACCCATATATTTGTGGATGTATGCTTTCAAAACTGTCATGTATTTGTTAAACATGAAACTGGATGTATAATTCACAAGTATAAGACATTTGCATGTTTGGGGTTGTAAGACAGAAATAAGGGTGTATAATTCACAAGAAAAAAAATTGGATGCAGGAACAACTACTGGGTACTTCTTTAGTTATTCAGATTAGTCAAAGGACTATATGCTGTATTATCCTAATCATAGTATGAGAATTGTTGAAACTGGAAATGGAAATGCAAGGTTCATTGAAAATGGAGAAATTAGTGAAATTAGTGGGAGTTCAACTTCACAACAAGTGGAAATTAAATATGTTAGATTGCAAGTTCTTTTAACTTGTGCATCTAGCAATAAAGTAAGCATTCCTTAAACTTTTGTGCCAAACAACAATAAAGAAGGGTAACACAATGATGAGTCCATGATTCAAAATGAACCTATTGTAGAAAAACCACAAGAAGTAGCATTAAGGTATAAAAAAACTTAGTTATTTCAAATGACTATACGGTATATCTACATAAGTCAGAAACTGGCTTAATTATTAATGATAATGATCCAGTTACGTTTTCTCAAACTATAAGTTGTGATAGTTCTAAAAAGTGGTGAGATGCTATGAAAAAAGAGTTGAAATCTATGGAACATAAGGATGGTTGGGACCTTGTAGAATTGTTAGAAGGCTGCAAGAGAGTTGGATACAAATAGGTCTTTAAGACTAAAGGTGACTCTCATGGAAACCTTGAAAGTTATAAGGTCAAACTTGTTGTTAAGAGTTTTACTCAAAAAGATGCTATTGATTATCAAGAGACACATTTTTACTAGTCTCAGGAAAGAATTCTTTCATAATTATTAGTAGTTCATTATGACCTTGAGATACATCAAATGAATGTGAAAATTGTTTTTCTACTTGGAGATTTAGAGATAAGAGTGTTTATATGGACCAACCAATGAGGTTCTCAATTAAAGGAAAGGAGCACATGATGTGTAAATTAAAGAAATCAATATACAAACTTAAGCAAGTTTTCCGCCAATGGAATTTGAAGTTCAATAATACCATTATTTCTGTTGGGTTTAATAAAAATACTACTAATCAGTGTATATACATGAAGGTCATGGGAGTAAGATTATATTTCTAACTTTGTACATTGATAATCTAATTTTATACTTTGATGATAACTTGATTGCAACAATTAATGATATTAGTCTTCTTCGTGAGACTAAAAGGTTTCTCTCTCATAACTTTGAAATGAAGGATATGGGTGAGACAAGTTTTGTGATAGGGATGGAAATATTCCAAAACATATCACAAGGATTGTTATACTTGTCTTAGAAAGCATATAATAATAAAATATTAAAGATCTTCAAGATGGAAAAATGCTTAGCATCATATGTTCCAATTCAGAGAGGAGACTAGTTTAGTTTCACTCAATGTCCTAAAAATAATTTGAAACGAAAATAGGTGGACGTAATCCCGTATGCATCTCATGTTATGAGCATTATGTATGCTCAGACATGGATTTGAAAGCTTATGTCTGAGATATCTAAAGGAAAGGATAACATGCTTACATATAAGAAGCCTGATCATCTTAAAGTGATGGGATATTTAGACTTTGAGTTTGTTGGATGTGTGGATACAACAAAATTTGCTTTTAGTTATGTATGTCTTTTAGCTAAAAATGAGCAATATCGTGGAGAAGTGCAAAAGAATCATAATGAAAGTAGGATTTGTAGCATTTAAGGCTACAATTCAGGCTAATTGGCTACGAAACTTTATTTTAGGACTTGAAATTGTCGACACTATTGCTAAGTTGTTGAAGATGTATTGTGATAACTCCACAACAATGTTTTATCTAAGAACGATAAGTACTCTAAATGTGCTAAATGTATAGAGTTGAAGTACTTTGTCATAAAAGAAGAAGTTCATAAACAAATAGTGTTAATAGAACATACTAGCGCAAAACTTATGGTAGTTGACCTTTTAACAAAGGGATTACCACCCAGAACATTTATTGATCATGTTGAAAGTATGAGTATCATTGTTAGGAATGATTTTTGTAGTATAATGTTTATTAAGTATTATATTACTGACACTTTAATCTTAATTATGATATGTTTTATGATTACTTGTTCTCTATGATTTCATGCATAATTGTATTTGAGTAATGTAAACAAATATTGGAGATATTATGTTGGACCGCTTATAAGCTCCTAATTATGTTCATATTAGGAAGAAGTTTGGTTTGTGGTACATGGATAAGCTGTTGGAGCATTCCTACGCCAAGGAGCTAAGACTCCTGTCGTCAGAGGTTTCATCTACTCATCAGACGAAGCACACGAGTAAGGCTAAAACTCTTGTTTTAGGGCAGAAAAAATTCCTTTTTGGGCAGAAAAAATTTCTTTCTTCCCAGATATCCTAGGCCACACCTCCATCTGAACCTCTCCCCTCTTTAAAGTTGTCCTTTGAAAAAGCCTCGCCCCTCGAACCTCTCACCATCATTCCTCCATCTCCAAAATGTAAACAATCATCCTCTCCAATTGTTGCACCTCTACTTAAGAAACTATGCCTTACACGTCTCTCCAAACCATCCAAACCCTCTAGAGAAAGTGAACCCTCCAAATCTAAAAAGCCACAATCTACCCCCTCCTCAGACAAAGAGGATATATAAATGATCAAGGCTCTCATTAAGTTTGAGAAAGAGGCTGTAGATGCCAAGAGGCAAGAAGAAATATTCTCCATTCAAATGGAAGTTGCAATTCGTCTGAGTTTGACTGAAGTTGTGTTTGTTTCACAGTCTAGTGATAAGAGCATTGAAGCGCCCTTTGAAGACACAGACGTTGTGCCTCTAGAGCAGATCATGATTGAGGCAAAATCTTTATCTAGTCTGCCCAAAGTACTTGCTGAAGCATCTACTCCACCCATTGCGATAGATGATGTTGATGACACCTCACCAAATGGTGGCCTCCATCTCAAAAGAATCAAGGTCTCTTCAATTCATAAGTCTGCACCTAAAAGTGCACTTGAAGCTACTTCGATGATCATTGATGAAGTTAGCTTGCCCTATCTACTCCTCTAGTTCTTTTTGTTCCTGATTCGTCTACTCTACCTGAGTTTGTTTCAGCTCAGTCTGCTCCACCAGTTTAAATAGCCCAAGCTCCATCTATTGAAGATGTAGTTCTTTTACCCAAGGTGACTTCTTCTGATGATGCAGTTCACATAGACACAATGGATGTTGATCCTATTGTTGCTGGTCTGTCTGTGGAAATAAGCAAAGTCATAGTGGTGCATGTTCTACATGAGATTGTAGTTCAAAAGGAATTTCCAATGCCACCACCACCTCCATATGCATGGTTGTTAGATAACAAGCCCTCTCAGTTCATGTCCAATATAACTGGTGATGGTGCTTTCTATGTCTCCTGGCATAATCCTTGGCAAGTTTCTAGCCTAAGGACGACATCCAAACGATCATGACAAGCGGTGATTTATTGAAGCTTTCCTGCTGCGGAGTTGAGGGTCTGAGTCTTCAAGAAACTAGAGTTTCATTTGATGATGACTCAAATTCAGATTTGATGACGCTTTGTCCTTCTGGTGAGGGATCATATGTTGACCCTCTTTTTGTTGTGCCACCTGTTTGCTCCCTCCTCAACGTCTTCTAGTTAGTGCCAACACCATCTCCTGCTACTAGAACTTGCATCACCAGTTCCCAAAGAATGCACAAGTTTGGAGAGCTTGAGCTTTTACAGATGATGATTTTCCATTTGGCTGCTTTGTCTCCCTCAACAAGATGATCTCTATAGGAGTGCTCTATCGCTTCTTCCCATCATGGATTTAGTATTCCAGTCCACGCCGTTTGTTCATGGAATGTGAGGTTGATCCCCTTAACCTTGTTGAGGTTGAAGACTACGAGTTCTGGTATAGTAGAGATGATACATTCCATCTGGAAATATTCATGCGCATCCTTTCTAGAGAATGTTTTGTAAGGATTCACATCTTAAAGAAGTACACGAAGGGAAAGAAAGTCATTAGATGTGGGTCTGTTCATGGTTGTATGATTGTGTCTACAACTTTCACCGTCTTCCCAGACACTGCTCAGATTGGACTTCTCTTTCATTTGTACAAAGGAAAAGAGGTGTTACCACGTGAACCTCTTCACGATTACCTTGATCGAGATCCTCCTCTTAGAGCCACTCATCTGGAGATAGAAGCATGTCAGCAGAAGCACAAGTCTTCACTCGTCGTTCGAGAACTTGGACCTCTAGCTCATTTCTATTATGCGTTCGCTTTTTCATTTGGTTTGAGTCTTTCAGAGAAAGTTTTTGCTCACTTTGTCTTGTCTCTCTGATGAATCATTATTTATCCATGTTTTCTTACCTTTTTGTAGTTATCTTAATTATTGTTTTGTGCTAATTATCCATAATTGAAACGTTTTTATACTTTGGACTTTATTGGGCCAGAAATTCATATTTTTATTAACTTGAAATTATTTATCTAATTTTTGTTTGCTTTTATTTTTCAAAATAATCTTGGGACAATTTTGGGCAAGGAAAATATCTTGGACATGAAGGAATTACTGCCACGTCAGCCTCCACTTAAGATTTTAATTTCATTTTCTTTTATTTTTGTAATTTGGGTCAGACAATATTTTTTTTATGAGGCCCAGACGTTTTGGGAGAGAGAGACTGACCTAGGGTTACAGAACCCTAAGGAGAGGAGGCAGAATCCAATCACGCACCGCTGCTCACATTTTCCTCTTTCGACTTCCGTCTTTTGCCTTTCGTTTTCCATCTTTTGACTTTCGTCTTTATTTTTATCTCTATTGACTTTCATTTGAATCTCCATGGAGGGCTAATTTTCAAAGGTTGATTTCTTGAGTAGATTGCTATGAACTTCGAGGTTTAATTCACATTTTCCTTATGTTTTCTTGATTCTTCATCTTCTAATCTTTGTGCTTATATTTTTGTTCATGCTTAATGAATATTATTTTCGCAGTTTTCTTAATTCTATAAATGGTTAAGGATTGAATGATGTATACGTTGCTTAAGTCGTGTAAGGAAATCTCGGTTTAATCTTCACTTAGTTGATTGATTTGGGCCGGAATGAGGATTAAGATGAACAAAGTGTTTTTTTTTGTGTAACCAGTGATAAGGGAAATTGCAATTGATTTAGGGAATCAATTCGCTTTTCATAATTGTTTATGTTTTGCGAAATTATTCTATGTTTTAATTTAATTCAACAAATCTGTTCAAACTCCCCACCTTGTTTGCCTCATTTACGCGTTGATCATTTGCCTTAACCATGCTCCTTGGGAGACGACCTAGGAATCACTTCCTAGTATTACATTTTAACTATTTATTTGACTGGATACGACTTCTATCACTCTCCTGTGTGTGCCATATGTGGAGCTTTCCTTATGCTCCCAAGCAAGCCTATGCCGGCCAAGGAAGACTTTCCTATATCAACTCAGATGCAACACGTGTTCATCGTCTTGCTCCCTTGGTCTAAGTTTATCTTTTATCCTCAGCCAGTGGATGCACCACCCTCCTTCTCGTGCTCCCAAGCAAGCCTATGCCAGCCAAGAAAGACTTTCCTATATCCAACTCAAATGCAACGCCCGTTCATCGTCTTGCTCCCTTGGTCTGAGTTTATCATTTATCCTCAGTCAGCAGATGCACCACCCTCCTCATTGGAGTATGAGAACTTGTGTTTGACGACCAAGCTTGAAGCTCCCAAGGCTACCCTTGATGAATAATATGATGCAGTTTAAGAAGTTGTAAAGTGGAAAGCTTACACACACTTTCTACTTGGTCTGGGTCCATGAGAAGATCTTGTGGAACAATTGAACTAGAGTACCCTTTTATTGTTGCTTAATTCAATGATGTGTTCTCAATTCATGAAGAACCTTAACCCATGCAAGGAGGAGTCACCACAAGAAAATAAGAAAAGGAAAATAAGAAAAAAAAGCTTAAAAAGAATTTTGAAGAAAAAGAAGGAAGAAAACCAAGAGGATTGTACAAGAAGCTTGAAGAAGATATTAGAAATATTAATAAGCTCTTGTAATTTCCTTGTAAATAAAAATAGAGATATTTTAGTATCTTTTTCTAGAATAAAAATAAGAGGCTAGTTGTTTGGACACAAGGATAGTATCAAAAGTAAGGGTCTTGTTTGGGAAGCTTTGGAGCATCTTCCAAACATGGCCTAACCTTTTAAAATTCCACCCATGTGCATGTATTTTCGTTTTCCCTCTCTATATATAAGGGTGTGAGTCTCATTTGTAACATAACTTTGAAGATTAATTGAGAGAAAGAGCTAATTCTCTTTGAAGTTCAAGAGGTAAGCCTCATTTCTGGAATCTTATCTTGAGTTTTCCATAATTCAAATGGTGATTGTCCTTTGCAGTTATCTTTCTTCATGAAACTGACATGTTCTTCATTCTCTTGTCTTCTCCATGTTTTCTCTTTTCATTTTCTTGAATGTTCTTCATAGCTTCACCATACATCTTCATTTTAATCCATTTTCCACCGATTAAAATGCTTGTTTTCACTTCCTATGGCTTCCTATGACATGTATCTTGATTTTAATCATTTGAATCTTCTTAAAACTTGATTTTCTTGAGTTTGCACCGATTAAATTCATCAACAAGGGGCTGGTTTCGTTTTTGACATTTCCAAGTCAGTTGAACAGATTAATTTCATTGTTTTCATCTTCTATGGCTTCCTATGAGTTATATCTTGAATTTAATCGGTTGAATTGAATTGTTTTGAAATTTCTAAGTGTAGGCCGAATTTGAACCCTAACATTTGGGGAAAATTCTGATTTCATATTCTTCCTTGCAATATACATGTTATTTTGATTCCATATGCTTTTACACATGTTTGAAAGATCCTACATCACTTGTAATGCCTCCTAGGCATTCATCATCCAAAGAGAGAGTATAAGAGAAGAAGAAGAAGGAGAAAAAGAAGAAGATGATGATGATGCATCTGCTTAAGGGGGGGATCAAGAAGATTTTCAGCTGAAGATTGGTAGATCATTTGTTCAAGAGGAGAACAATATTTTTGTTTTGTTTTTCTTTTTGTGTTGTTTTGTTCTTGTAAATACTTTCTTTGTATAAACAAATTAAGTATAAAATCTGATATGCACTTATTCTTTTCTAAGACTTATGTAAATGTATTCTTCATAGCATAAGACGATATCACATTGATGTTTGTCCATATGAATAAAATAAGTCTTAGTGATGCTTCTTGAAGTTTGATAACTTATCAAACTATTTATGCTCATCTGCTTTATGCATATTCTTATTTAACAGTTTGAAGAAGTTTTATCTTGTGAAAACTTGATCTGATATGTTTAAATAAAACCATTCTCTTTTAAACATAAATTGTTTTAAGCATCAACAAAAAAGGAGGAGATTGTTAGGGAAAAGTCCAACACTCCATGATTTTTAACTTGTGCGTCTGATAGGCGAAAAGTTTTGACAGACGAAAAATTTTGATAGATGACGAATCTTGATAGACGATGAGTCTAGACAGACGATAAGTCTAGATAGATGATAAGTCTAGATAGACGATAAGTCTAGACACACAAGAAGTTTAAACAGATAAACCTTCATCAAATCAGGCATGTATCATCAGACGATACCTCGCACAATCATCAAATGATAAGTCATCAGATGTTACATGTTTCATTTTGATTAACCTTGAAGGTTTGTTCCTTGTTATTAAGAAACATTCTTCTGGTCAATCTGATGACCAAGTACAAAAGGCAGATTTCACATCCTCTCACGACACTCTCTTTGAGAAGACCTAAAGCTACTTTTTCACCAAATTCCTGAAACGCCGGAGTCTTGTCAACTCTTAATGTACATCTACCATGTACAAAATTGTTGTTTTCACCAATAGAAGAAAAGCTCAAAGGATAAATGTTACAAGTTATTAGGTTTTGTGAAAAGAAGAAGCATACATTTAATGCATATAGAAGTGCATTTAATGCATCTACATGAAGCCTTCATCAGATGCTACAAGAAGAAGATGTTGAAGACCAATCTAAAGCTGAAGATGTTAGAACGGATCTTTGACAGCTAGTTGCTCTCATGCACTATAAAAGGATCTAGTTCAAAAGAAGAAAACAAGAACGTGCTCCTTTTTGTTAAAGTGCAAAAACCTATGCTAGTTTTCTCTTCAATCCTTCATAAGCTTTAGAAGAACATTACTAGTGTTCCTTTGCTATCTCTAGAACCCAATTCAAAATTTTGTATTTGTTTGTAAGACGCAATCCTTCTAGACTAACGAAAAGTTTGTTTTGTGATTCTCAATCACAACCCTTTAAATAAACTCTTGTGTTGAGCCAAGTGTGGCTTTGTAAGAAAGAATGATTGGTTGAGTCGGTAGGGGCTTTATAAGAAATGATACTTGTACGGGTTAACCAAGAGTGTCTACAAACTGAAAGAATACTTGTAGTTTGCAGCATTAGTCTGCTAGTGGAACTTAATATAGTTGATTGAGAACTGGCGTAGTATGTGGTTTTAGACGAACTAGTATAAAATATTGAGTGTACTCTCTTCTCCCTCACCTCTTTTCAATTGCATACTACTTTGTCTAATGTTAAAAATGGAGCTTTTTATCTTAAACAAAAGTTTGTTTCTAAAATTATTTTTGAGTAACAGACGTCATGTGTATGTTAATCTCATATATTGTCTGAAAAACCTTGTATCTTCAAAAAGTTAGAAAAGTTTTTAAAACACAGTTCAACCATCCTTTCACGTTTCTTTCTATTTTTCACAATAACACTCATAACATGGTATACTAATCTTCTTATACTCATTTTAACTGCCATCTAAGATGATTGTTGAGTTCCACAACTCCCTTAAAACCAACAATTTTTTATACCCTCTCTAATAGAGAGAGCACATACCCACTTAGATTAGGTTTGTAGCATTTTCATGCATAAAATAGGATTAATATACCATTCTGTATAGGAAAATAATGCTCTGGAGTACTTGTTTTGTGACCTCACCCACACCCTCGTTTGAACTCCATTTAGGATAACTTCCTCTTTCGCACTTGCATTTTGAAAAATTATGAAGTTTTTATGCTTCCAAATTTTCCAAACTATTGTCATCAACACTATCTTCCAAACTCAATTACCTTTGTAGTTCAAATGTTTGTAGAATGAATTGTTGAAAATGCAACATAGGTAAACATGGCGATACAAAGCAAATTCCTACCTATTTATAACGACTATCCCAAACTTTAGTAGCTACCTTACTCATCGAAGCCATATCCGGTCAAATAAATAGTTAAAATGTAATACTAGGAAGTGATCCCTAGGTATCTCCCAAGGTCATGTTTCAGGAGAAGGTTCCTAATGTAATACGCATAAACAGTAAAGAAAAGGGGGGGTGAACAAATTTGTTGAATTAAATTAAAAGGTAGAATGACTTCATAAAACGTAAACAATTATGAAAAGTGGATTGATTCCCTGATTTAATTGAACTTTCCCTTATCCCTAGTTACATAGAAAACACACTTTTTTCATCTTAATTCTCATTCCAACCCAAATCAATCAACTAAGCGAAGATTAACCCGAGATTTCCTTACACAAATTAAGCAAACATATACATTATCCAATCTTTAACCATTTACAGAATTATGCAAACTGTGAAAATAATATTCATTAAGCATGAACGAAAATATAAGCACATAGATTAGAAGATGAAGAAACAAGAAGAACAAAAGGAAAACGTGAATTAAACCTCAAAGTTCATAGCAATCTACTCAAGAAATCAACCTCTGAAAATTAGCCCTCTATGGAGATTTAAAACGAAAATCAATAGAGAGAAACATAAAGAGAGAAACATAAAGACGAAAACACAACCAACAGCGAAAAATGAAAAACGAAAGGAAAAAGACGAAAGTCGAAAGATGGAAACGTGAACAATTGTGCGTGAGTGCATTCTGCCTCCTCTCCTTAGAGTTTTGTAATCCTAGGTCAGCCCCTCTCTCCCAAAACTCATAAGTCTCATAAAAGAATATTGTCTGGCCCAAATTTCAAAAATAAAAGAAAAAGAAATTAAAATCCTAAGTGGAGGCTGACGTTTTTCAAGTGCAGGATATTTTTCATGCCCATAAATGCTCCAAGATTATTCTGAAAAATAAAAGCAAACGAAAATTAGATAAATAATTTTGAATTAATAAAAATCTGAATTACTAGTCCAATAAAGTCCAAATAATAAAAATGTGTCAATAATGGATAATTAGACACAAAACAATAGTTAAATAATGATTCGTAGAATACCTTGTGACACCCTTTACCCCACATCATATATCATGAGAATAAAAGTAGCACATTTTATAAGTAACCTCATAATTAATAAAATGTATAATAATAGTGTACATAGGGTAAAGGATTCACATTCACTGATAACATTACATTATGTAAGATAAACCAACTAAAGTCTTAATTAAAAATAAATAAACAAAAGTTCTAATTTTCTAATCCTATCCCGTTATCGCATATCCTATCAGAGCAGTCCCAAGAACATTAAGCTTCACCACTAAAATCACCAACATCAAATTAGAGATCACTTGCAATATGAAAGGAAAAAGCACGACAAGAAAACAAAGGGAGTGAGAAATATCTCACTCAGGTTGCGGTGTAAAGACACTGCAGGATAGTTTCACACAACAAACAATTAATCAATATTTAACCATATCCAAACATGAGAAACAAATTAATTTAACTTCTAAAGGAATCATCCATAAGCTCAACATATCCATATCGTAATTGCATCATATGCAATGCATGTCGTACCCATATATACACTATGATGATGAATGCATGTGGCGTCAATCACATATTACACTTGATCGCAATAGTAATGCACAATGATCTCACATTATTATCTCACATTATGATCTCACATTATGATGCATGTGGTGCCAATATCATATCACACTTGACCGCAAAAGCGATACACAATGATCTCACGTTATGATCTCACATTATGATGCATGTGGTGCCAATATCATATCACACTTGATTGCAAAAGTGATACACAATGATCTCACATTATGATGCATGTGGTGCCAATATCATATCACACTTGACCGCAAAAGCGATATACAATGATCTCACGTTATGATCTCACATTATGATACATGTTCACATAAGTCCATCTTACGTTATAATGCATGTTCACATAAGTCCAAAGACTTCTTATACACGAATACATATTTCTCTTCACATAAGTTCACATTTACAGTCACAGTCACTTAACACATGACTCTTATCATAATCAATGAATAAAACACTATAATAATATTCAATTAACACACATTATCCTTCATTCATCATGAAAATTGTATCACCCTTAACTCATCCCCTTCATAGGGTATCACAAGAATACTTAAGGTGCTCCAAAGCAATCACAATATCATCAAAGTAAAAAATTATATATATTATTCTTCAATTCACATCATAAAGAGCTTATAAGAGTAACTAGGAATCAAACAGAGATGAAAGAGGAAAACCCCTCTTTCAAGAACACACCTAAAATAATGAATTGGGTCAAACATTCAAAATATTATCAAATTAAGAAATTGCACATATTATTCTTCAATTCTCATCATAAAGAACATACAAAAGTAATTAGGAATCAAACAGAGATGAAAGAGGAAAACCCCTCTTTCAAGAACACACTTAAATTAAGGAATTGAGGGTCAATTCCACTACCCAAGAGATATCCCACACCCCAAAGCGAGTTCTCACTCTCCCCTTACCTTTTTTATGTGCAGATGGTGCTCTTAATATTCTAAAATTTTCCCTCTTGCTTTTCTCCTCTTGTAAAATAGAGAACAAAGAAGATGAAAAACCCTAAATTACTACTACTGTACGTGAACTGAATATCTCTTTACTCAGACCTCGTATCAATGATCCTACCACTCATAATGAAGAACCAGGTGTCACGAACCACCTGTTAAATTTCTAGCTCGATCCAACGGTGAACGAATGTGCAGAATGAGTTTTACCGTAGCAGCCCTATGAAAAACGGGAATAATTTTCTTTCTTCCTCTCTCTCTTAAAGTACTGGTGTTCTCAATTACCTAAGACTTCAATATTCATTTAAATAAGACTTTATATTGTAAAATTATTTATTTTATAATTATGAACATGAAAACCATATATTAAAATCAAATAAAAAAACATATATTAATTAAATTAAGAAATTTCCTAAAAATATTTAATTAATCTTATAAAAATTGGGGTGTCATATATCTAGTAGCCAAAGTTTTTTCACCTAGCCACATAAGTGTCTATGACACCAACTTTAACCCAAAATCCTAAGACAATGAGTTTATGAGTCTTTTTACTTATATGGTATTTAACTTACTCATTCTATCCTATGTGAAACTCTAATATTACACTTGTATAGTAACAATATTCACACCTTACTTAAATGAATTCAAATGTACATCATTACTACAGAAGGAACAAGTAGTTTTCTCGTGTCGCAATCTACAAAATGTATAGTAAATTTGCCAATTTGCAAATGCGATAAATGCGTAGTAAATTTGCAAAAACAGTAACATGAAATTGTCGGTACTAATTATCTATAACTTAAATAAAGTTTACCAATTAAATAAAAGGAAAATCATCATACCTTTTGCACATAGATTAAGAACAAAAATAATGGATCCACAAAAATTACCCCCATGCAAAAAATGCCCAAAAGCTTCTTCCATTGTGGAACAACTTGAGTGAGGATTCATAACTCCAGGAAAACATGAAGAGCAGAAAGAGACAATTTTTCTCCCAAACCCTTGGCACCCCCATAAAGAGCCATACGCGAAAGTGAAACTGTAAGCATTGAAAGCATGGATAAAAATAAGTTTCAATTGTAGAAAAGTAATAAAAACTAAATAGAAAATGTCACAATAAAATCAAGAGTTCTGATAGAGTAAAGTTTGTCATAAGGAGACAACTGAAAATTGTCAATCGACAATGCATGCATTGACTCATTGGTGGATAGAGATAAAGAAAAAAGTGTGAAAGTAGTTTTAATAGTGAAAAGAACAATAAAGTTAAATTTACTCATTTAGTAAATTTGATCAGTAGTTCAAATTTGTTCTAAAAAAATCATTGTACTTTCCAAATTGCAAAATTCTCCATATGATTTTCAAACATGCAAAAGTGGTCCATGTTTGATCTTTGTTTCAGTCAAAATTGGGAGGAAACGTTGAGGATATTAACACACACCTTTCTACTAGGAAGACTAGCCACATTTCACTCTCTTTCAGTAAATAATATCAAAATTAGGGAGATGTTTAACTAAAGTGATTCTAATCTCCTAATTTCAGTAATTAGTACTGCAGAAGTGTTATTTCATTTCATATCGAAGTTTTCTAAAATGTGACTCGTGTAATAAAAAATTTCATAAATCACTTTTAAATTTTCATCAATAAAAAACAATAACAAAACTAATTTCAACTCATTTTTCATTCATAATTGGTTTCCAGAAATAGTCTATAAAAGCTTTCAGGAATTTTTATTCCTAAAAACCTGACAATAAACCAACAAATATTATAAAACCTGACAACGCTGCTTCCTTCCCATATGAGTTGGTTCTTTAATATTATCAAACTCTTCATTAGACATAACAGCCTTTTCCTCATAATAGAATGCCTATTGAATAGGGAGAATAAACAATTAAGAATAAGAAATCTAAACAAATCTTCAAAAGTTCGAAGAAATTAGGAATTGAACAAGACAACAATGGCGCATTGAAGGAAAAAATTGTGATACACAATGGCGCATGCAATTGAGCAAGACAACAAAACCGAGGTCATGTGATGGTTTGGGCAACAAAGGAGATACATTCAATGTTTGGTTTGATTGTGGTGACATGTCCTCCTTCCGCTATAAACTCTATTTCTCTGCAACAACAAGAGCAGATTTATTTGGTGCTATAGAGTGGAAAGGTCAAGGGGAAACAACTTCAAAAGCAGTTTTTGAAGATGGAATGGAAGTATGCAAAGATTAGCGCAGTGAAAGTTGTTCGACGTAGACAAAAAAACTCAGCATATATAAGACAAGATATAGAACATTTTTATTTTTAACAGATGTAAGAATAGATATTATTTATTAGTGATAGTTACATGTGTGATAACATTTATGTAAAATATTACAATATTATATTATAATATTTATAATAATATTTATTTTAAAAAATGTTATTATAATGTATGAAATATATGAAATTTTCTTATGGTAATATTTTTAATTTTACCTTAAATATTTTTTAATGACTTATTTTAAATAAGTTGTTTTTTTTTCTTAGTTTCTATTTTAAGTTATTCATTAATTTTAAATATAAAATATTAAATAGATAAATACAAATAATAATAATAATAATAATTTAATAATAAATATTAATCATTTAGAGACTAATTCAATGATAAATTTTGGTTTTGATATATTTGGTCACTTTGATTTTTCTATAACATGAATTGATTTGTATATAACATGTAAACTAACTTATAGTTAATCTATAATTTAGAGACCAAATTTTGGTTTATAACGTTAGAAGATTTAATTACTCAAAAATTATAATTTATAATTAAGTAATAGTGAGTAAAAATTTAAATTTATTGATATGTAATTATAAACATAAAATAATGATTTCTAATTTTATCAAATGAAAAATTAGTTTATGAAATATATTAATAGTGACTAGAAAAATGATTTCTAATTATAACTTAATTTAAAGACTAAAAAATTGTTACTTAAAAAAGTATTTTTTTTAAATTTAATAACTAGAAAATATAATATCTATTTATATTATAAATTTTTATTAATAATAAAAATTATTTTATATACCAATAATCTTTAATTTATAATATAGTTTTTAATTTAGTTAATATACTGATCAATATTTTGTTTTCCAAATTAGTTTATATAATAAACTTCTTATAACAAATGTAGTGTATTTTATTTTTGATTTCAAGTTATCTTCAAACTTTCAATCATTCTTTTTTTTTTAAATTTTCATTATATTCTTTAATTATTTTTCTTCTAAAATAAATATTAAAAAATTAAATAAAATTTTACAAAAGTATAAATTACTTATTTCTACATTATATTTTTTAAATAGTTAAAAAATGTTTATATATATTATATATTATTATAAATATAATATTAACTTATTTTTGTAGAATACTACATAATAAAATATATAATTAAATTTAAAAAGAACTAAAATAAAATAATAAAAAATGAGTTCAAGACTATTTAAATTATTTTAATTTTTACAATTATGGAATATTAAAAGAAATGTATACTCCATTTTTTTCTTCTTCTTATATAATATTTTTGTTCCTTTAATAATTTAAAAATAATTTATTTTTTAATAATGATTAACTATTTTGACTGTAAGTGATAATTAACAATATAAAATTAAAGTTGTTTTTAAATCATCAAGTAAATTTTATAGAATATTTTTTACATTATTTTCAATTAATTATTTAATTATGTTAATTTTAAATATTGTTTGACATCATTTGAAGTTCTGTAAAATAAAACTTAATAATTAATTAATTTGTTTAGTTCATCTTTATCTTTTATTGTTGTATGACAAAAAATTTCAACTTTATTTTTAATTTATTATTTATATATTTATATATTTAGTTAACTTATCAAAATTTAAATAAATTTATTTTAATATTTCTTGTATTATATGAATAAATCATTTTAAAACCATCTATTATTTCAATTTATTTTATACTTATTCTCAATCAAATATATATTAGTAATTTATTATATATAATACAATTTTTTTATTTTTTCTTCAATCACATTAACTATGAATTTTTCACTCAAATGCATGTTAAAGGTGAGATTAATTATCTTGTAACGAAGACTGAATGGGCCAGATATCATGTGGACCAAGTCATAATTGAATCGTGAAGTTTGGTTGTTATTGTCTTAACTAGACATGTGCCTTAACAACAATCATAGTTTTTTGTCTAGTGGTAAGTGTTTGATCTAACAATTGTATGGAATCAATTGTCCCATAACAAAGGTCGGGTGAACTAGAAGTCATGAGGGTCAAGTCACAATCAAATCATGATGCTTAGACTGTTATGCTCTTAAATAGCATGCTAATTAACGATAATTACTTTTGATCTAGTACTCGATCCAATAATCCATTCACTTTTCCTTAAACCAAAAAAACCTCATTTTTCACTTTATTCATGATTTCCCTTTCACTCTGTACTCCATCTAAACAATGTTAAATATTTTTAATTCAAATTTTAAGTGAAATAATCGATTATCTACGTATCAGAATCGATTAAAAGCGTACAAAAATGTTTTTGCAAGAAAACAACTTGCTCTCTTGTTTGGAAAGGTCTTGAATGGGATTTATGACTTACTCTTTTCATCCATCACCCAAAACAGAACCTTCTAACTTGAAACTTCAGCTCTTGAGAAAATCTTCATCAATCTTCTCTCTTGAAAGCTTTAAACGCTCTTTATGTCTTTCCTTTTCCATCAAGCAACCTTCCTTTGTGAGATGACATAAGTCTTTAATGTTGATTTGATCACTTTAAATCTTCATCATCAAAACTTTAAGACTTCATAACAACTCTGGAAGACTTCATTAACACTTGGTCTTGAAAGATGCTAACAATCTTCCCCTTTTTGATGATGATAAAAAAAAAACTTAGAGACTTGTGATTGATATCCTGAAAATCTTGAAAATAATGTATGGATATCTCCATCATAAAAATTAGTCCACAAAGGAAATAAAGTAGGCAGTCATATAGCATTTAAATTTCAATTTTAAAAAAGAGATTTCAAGGAAATTAATGACTGGAAATTATTTCTAAAAACTCCCCCTTAAACTTTGCTCTTAAAAGGTTTAAGATATATTAGGTAATTATTTGAAATATTTCCTAATACTCCCCCTGAAAATTAATTTTTCTTAAATGCTAGAAATATGGACATTTTATCAATCAAAACAAATATATTTCTCCCCCTTTATTTTTATCATTTTCAAAAAGATTACATATTCAGAGATTAATACGGCAGAAACAATTAAATACACGGAAAAAATATAGAGGGAAAGAAAAATACAGCAACTGGAAAAATAAAATTAAGCTAAGGGAATTAGTGAACTTGTAGCCTATTCAGTTTCTTCACTATCCCTTGCATCTTCTTCTTTCTCATCATCTACTACTGGCTGTTTTCCTCTGGAAGATCCAGTATTATCTTCTTCTGGAGAGATATCTTCAATCTCCAGTTTTCTTTCCACCCTATGAACTCTCCTGTTAAGTCTTGAGAGCTTGGAGCAAAGGTCATCATAATGAGTTACTTGAAGACTCATCATGCTGTCCATCCTGAAGAGAATATGTGCCTCCATTGATTCAGGTTGAGGTTGAGGTGGTGGTTCTTCATCTTCATCTATTGCAGCTTCCTCATCTCTTTGCCTGAACCTGTTCCCTTGTTCAATAAGGCCCATGTGCCTTAGAACATTCTTTCCTATTTTGTTGTTGCTTAGCAAAATTTGCTTGTTTTCTCCTTCAAGATCTACACCTTTATATTCTAAAATTTTATACAAGTTTTCTACTTGTAAGTTTGGATCCTTGCAGAATTTGCGAAACTCCACCAGCTTGTTGAAGTCTTCAAAGCCATATGTGATGTTTATACCTCCTTGGGTGGATAGGCTAGCAACATTATGCCACACCTATTCATCAAGGTGAATTCAAACTCCCTTCACCTTGGTACTGGGATTGGCTGTTCTTGAGGTCAGATTCATATAGAAAACTCTGACTAAATCTGGATAATAAGCTCCTTCCATTTCTACAAAATTTTGCAAGCCACTTGCAACTAACAAATCCTGAAAAGTAAAGCCATGAGTTCTGAAAAATTGACAAGATAAATATTTTGGAGTTAGAACCTTCCTTTCTTTCCATTTATTCACGTAGGCAATCTGCAAATCTTCATCAGAGATCCATCCAGCAAGAGTTGGTGGTCTCCTTTCTTGCTGTTGGGATGTCATGGGTTCCTTGCCTCTCCTCCTTGAGGACATCTTTCTTCTCCTTTGATCAGCCATGTGGATAGGGAATGGACAAAAGAAGAACGTACAAATGAAATCACAGAAACAGCTAACCAAATTCGCACAACAGTGAGTATATCAGTAGAAAAATAGCAAGAGTGAGAGAGAGTGAAAGTGACACTTTAATTCTCAATCTAGCCATTTATAGACAAAGAATCTGATCACAATTCATTGAATTAATGTGAATATAGCTGTTTGTATTGAAAACCACGTGAAATTAAGCTCAACGTTCAAAAAGACAGTGTGCAGAAAAATGCAGAACATTTAATCGATTATGTGAAGAACTTAATCGATTATTTGCATTCAAACTTTTCCAGAAAATGAAAACTCATAAATTTAATCGATTATGTGCATTCCTTAATCGATTAAATTGCTCCCCAGCGATTTAATCGATTATGTTATGAACTTAATCGATTATGTTTTAAAACATCTTTAGAAACAGCGCTTTTAATCAATTATCACACGAAAACTAATCGATTATATACAAAATTTTTCATAAAACACATAATTAACATCAAAACTCAACAATAAACATCAATCAATCAACAGATTTATCATCAACAATTACCTGAAAGCCTTCTAAGCTCATAAAATCTTACTTGAGATAAGAGATTTGTAAATATGCTAACTTGTTGATGTTTTTGCCTCCCTTCAAGCTTGATCACTTGCTATCTCAATCACCAAAGAGGCTTTTTGAAAGTGGAACCAGCCTACAAACATAAACAAGAAAAATCCTAGTTCCCTAAAATCACTTATTAGGGTCCTCATGGGTTAGAAACAATTTTTCCTTTGGGAACCCATTTGTATTTCCCATTAGGAACACTAAAATGTTTAATATTGCACCTATTCACAGAATGACCTTTATGCATACAATAAAAACATGTAGGAACATTTTGTTTTTCTTGGAATATATGCATTTTTATAAAACTTCTTTATAGCAACATTTGGTTTATTTGCGAAATTAGGGATTTCAAAAATCTTACTTGAATTAGATGATTCTCCTTTCACAAAAACAGTTTTGGTAGGTTTGTGATTATATATGAAATTATAACCAAGTCCTGCTTTTTCTTATAAACCTTTTTGCACTTTTAAAACATTATTTAAATTTTTATTACCCATGGTAATATTTGAAAAAGATGTTTCAAGATAAGATACTTTATTAGCAAAAACTTTGCATTCTTCGCAAATAGGAATTTTTGATTTGCATTTACAAGGAATTTTTGCCTTTTCCAAATCATCTTTCAAAACCTTTTTCTCTTCTTCTAAACCAATAATTTTCTTTTCAAGACTCTTATAATTATTTTTTAATTTATTATGGACAGAAGAAAGCTTTTCAGATTTTTCACAAAGACTAAGAAATTCTTCAAGCAATTCATCATAATTATTAGGAAGATCAGAATCACTTACCTCACTGCTCGTCGATTCAGCGTCATCATCCGCCATGAGACAAATGTTTGCTTCTTCTTCCGAATCACTTGCACTTTCAGAAGAACTCACTTCATTATCTTCCCAAGCATTGTACGCCTTCTTTTTCTTCTTATCAAAAGGCTTTTTGTATTTCTTGACCTTTTCTTCATCTTTCTTGATGTTGGGGCAATCCGACTTCAAGTGTCCCATTTTTCCACAACCATAGCATTTAAAATTATCAAGAGAATTTAAATTTTCAGCTTTCTTACCTTTCTTGAAATTCCCTTTGTTTTTGTTCTTGATGAACTTCTTGTATTTCTTGACGAACATGCTGATGTCACTGCATTCAAGATTTTCATCTGAATCACTACTCTCATCCTTCTAGGATTCCGCTTTAAGAGCAACACCTTTCCTCTTGACGTCTTCCTCTTCTCCTTTGAAACGTCCAAGCTCAATTTCGTGTTCTCTAAGCTTTCCAAAGAGAGTTGTCATGTTCATGCTTGTGAGATTCTTCGATTTTGTGATAGCCGTCACTTTGGGTTACCATGTCCTATCCAAAGATTTTAAAATTTTCACATTCAACTCCTCAGTGTCAAATTTCTTACCTAATGCCTTGAGGTGATTTACAATGTGAGTAAATCTCTTTTGAACGTCATAGATGGTTTCCCCTTTGCTCATCCGGAACATCTCGTATTCTTGGATCAAGGTATTCTTTCTTGATCTCTTGACATCCTCCGTTCCTTCATGTGTGACTTCTAAAGTGTCCCACATCTCCTTTGTTGTAGTGCAATCAGACAACCTGTAAAACTCATCAACAGTTAAGGCAGATGATATCATATTACATGCCCTTATGTCACACTGATATTCATTGTATTTGTCCTTGGTCCAACTTGTTCTCACTTTGGGTACCTACACTTCATTAACAACAATCATAGGAATATATGGACCATTTACAATTGCATCTCAAATGCCTTGATCATTAGACCTAAGAAAAATCTCCATCCTCTTTTTCCAAAAAGGATAGTTTTCACCTGTAAAGAGAGGTGGTCTATGAATAGATGCACCTTCAGCAAAAGATTGATTTTTGCCTGCCATAAGGATCTTGTTTTTGAGTAATTTTCAAAAAAACCAACTCTGAGGCCAATTGTTAAATATTTTTTAATTCAAATTTTAAGTGAAATAATCGATTATCTACGTATCATAATCGATTAAAAGCGTAGAAAAACGTTTTTGCGAGAAAACAACTTGCTCTCTTGTTTGGAAAGGTCTTGAATGGGATTTATGACTTACTCTTTTCATTCATCACCCAAAACAGAACCTTCTAAACTTGAAACTTCAGCTCTTGAGAAAATCTTCATCAATCTTCTCTCTTGAAAGCTTTGAACGCTCTTTATTATGCCTTTCCTTTTCCATCAAGCAACCTTCCTTTGTGAGATGACACAAGTCTTTAATGTTGATTTGATCACTTTAAATCTTCATCATCAAAACTTTAAGACTTCATAACAACTCTGGAAGACTTCATTAACACTTAGTCTTAAAAGATGCTAACAAACAAAACATTATGTGGTGAAAAAAGTGATAAGGAATAAAATGCTAAAATTATATAACCTGTATACTTTTCAATGAAAATGATCTTTCTGACATTTTAGATGGTTAAAGTCCTATTGAAAAAAAAATATGTTGCACTTAATCATTTCTTGACACACATACGAGTAAGAGTCATAATTTTTTATTGATATTACTTTCCAATTTCTAGTTAACACACTAACATAAATTGTTATCTAACTGAACGAGTTATGTCCATTGTATTCTTCAAACTTGATTATTTCACTCTAGATTTCATGCAAGAGAAAGAAGTTTGATGATTTTACAATGTGACATAGTAAGAGGCTTGCACGTGAATAGTGTCAAAGGAAACTCCAAATTTCACTGATCCAAAAGAGCCAAATCACAAAGACCACATACAAAATCAAAAGTATGAGGTTATAGTTTGGCAAAATCTTTGCCTAACTTTTGGTTTTTGTTTATTTTTTTTATTTAATTATTGTATATGAACACATAAGAAAGGGTTTTGATTTTCTGAAGCTTTTAATTTTTACTTTATTACTTTGAAAATACAATGATATGGATTATATACAGTCATTTGATTCAACACACCTAAATGCACAATTCAAAGGGAGCATTTATAGTAGCAACCCTTATCAAAATAGCTGGCAATACTAATAACCAAATAACAAATTATTACACCTGGAAAAACAATCAAAAGGAATATATATGTTTGTTATAACAAAGAAAAATAATAGAAAAAGAGAAATGAAAAATGAAAAGTCATATTCTATTCTAATATCCCCCTCAAACTCAAGATGGAGGTTCGTGAGAAAAACATTTGACATTGAGTTTGTCTTTAAGCAATGCAAATTTTGCTGAGAGAGGCTTTGTCAAAATATCTCCCTCCATTGATCCAAAGCTGGAATATGAGAAATGAGAAGCTGCTTGGATATAACCTTTTCTTGTAAATAAACACATCAATTTCCATGTGTTTGGTTCTATTGTGAAAGACAGGGTTATAAGCAATAGCTACTACACTTTGATTATCATAGAGTAGTCTAGGGGGAGAGAAAGAAACCTAAAGTTCCTGTAAGAGAGCTTGAATCTAGGTTAACTTAGTTGAGGTTTGAGCTAAACTGCGATATTCGACATCGGTACTTGATCTGGGTATCACCGACTATTTTCTAGACCACTAAGAGATCAAATTAGAACCTGAGAACATAGCAGAGTCAGAGGTTGAGCACCTATCATCAATATCAGAAGCCCAATCAGCATCACGCATAATTGTGATGGATAAAGGTTGGCCAACAGTAGCTGGTTGCATGAGAAAACCATGAGAGAGTAGCCCAAGATATCGTAGGATCCTTTTAACTGCCACCCAATGTGTATCTAATGGACTGGCCATAAACTGACAAACCTTATTGACTACAAAACATATATCAGACCTAGTAAGAGTGGCATACTATAGAGCACTAACCACATATCTGTAGAAGGTAGGATCTGGAAATAAATTACTAGTAGTTTTAGATGGTTTACAGGAAGAGGCCATAGGGAGCAATAGGATAAGCTTCAACCATGTTAGTGTTGTGAAGGAGGTCTCTAATATATTTGCTTTGGGTTATGAAAAGAGACTTGTTAGGTAGGTGCTTGAGCTCAATTCCCAAGAAATAGTCCAATTGACCAAGGTGTTTGAGAGAGAACGCAGAGTTGAGCTAATTGGTAAGTTGTTGGATGAGAGAGGAATAGTTGCGAGTAATGATGATATCATCCACATAAACTAGAAGAAAAACAGTGTGAGCTTGATGCTCGTAGATGAACAAGGATGAATCACATTTACTAGCTTGAAACCAAACCGAATGAGAGTAGCTTTGAATCTATCAAGCCATTTTTGTGGGGCTTGCTTCAAGCCATGAAAGGTCCTTATTTAGTTTATAAACTAGAGATTTTTCTACAACTTCAAAACCAGGAGGCTGAATCATATAAACTATCTCCTCTAGAAGACTATTAAGAAAAGCATTATTTACATCCAACTGAAACAAGTCCTAATGATTAGTGAGGGCAAGAGTTCTAATAATAATAGGCTTAACAACAGGAGAGAATGTCTGATGAAAATCAAAGCCAAGGATTTGATGAAAACCCTTGGCAACTAACTAAGCTTTGTACTTGTTGACGAACCCATCAACATTTTCTTTTATTCTAAACACCCATTTACACCCTACTGCCTTTCGATCAGGGGGCAAGGGAACTAACCCATGTGTGATTCTTTAATAAAGTAGAATACTCTTATTGCATGGCAGAAAACCAAGTTGGGCCAAAGCTTGTTTGATAACTTTGCGTTTAGTATGAGCCACCAACAAGGAGGGACGAATCCGAGGACAATATATTCCTTATTTGGACCTGGTTTGCATAGGATGATCATTAGTAGTTCTAGGAAAAGGTGCAGTGGGAACACTAGACTCAGGAATAGAGAAATAAGTGAATGTAGGTTGTGACATAGTGGGTAACACATGAGAAACACTATTTTTATTAGTGTGGGGGCTGGTATGGGAAGATGAAATGGGTTGTTGTGAGTGACCTGCAACTGAGATAAGAGAGGAAAATAAGTTAAAGGGTAAGAGGAGTGGAGCACAGTGGTGATAGGTCAAGAATAAGGGCAAAGTATTGGGAGAGGGAAGAGATTGGAATGGAAGGTTGTTAAAAGATATCACAATAAGGAAATCTTTATTCATTGAAAATCACATCTTTTGAAATGTAGATTTTAACTGAAGAAGAGAGACATTTATAGCCTTTGTGAGAAGAGGAATACCTCTGAAATCAAGCTTTTGAGCATTGTAAGGTCGTAGGAAAGGAAACTAAGCACACCCAAAGGTTCTTAAAAACATTTAATCGGGCTATTTTTTAAACAAAAATGTAAAAAGAATGTTAAAATTTAATGATTTAGTAGGTAATCTATTAATTATATAAATGGTGGTAATGAAAGCTGTTAGAAATAACGACAGTATAAAAATCAAGAAGGGGTGAATTGGATTTTTAGAAAACTTTTTCCCTTTAAAATAATTTTCCAGATTTTAATTAAATGTTCTAAAAACAAGATTCGAATTTTCCTTAACCTGTGATAAGCGCAGTTTGAATTGCAATTGTTAATATGATCCACAATAAAATAAAGAGATAGGGAAAGAGAGAAAGAACATAGAGATTTATACTGGTTCGGATTTAGCCAATCCTACGTTCAGTTCCCAATCACAACAAACACGTGATGATCACCCCACTATCTTTAATTGAAATTACAAACACCAATTCATGCAATAACAAATAAAGATAAACGGAAACACCTCCTTAGACACACTAAGGATGAACTCACCTCCTCAGACACACTGAGGATGATTCCCACCTCTCTTGACACACAAGAGATGAACACACCTCCCTTAGAACAGACCTCCCTCAGAACAGATCTAAGGGATGAATTACACCAATTCAGTAAAACAGTAAAGAAAACACTTTAGAGAACTTAGATCAATATTGAGAGAGCAAGAAAGTGGTTTTGAAAAAACTTTAGTGCAAGAACACTTTGAATATGTGTTTTGATCAGATGTGTTGAACCTAATACGTTGCCTTTCATTTTATAATTAGAAAACAGCTTAAAGTTTCCTTTCTTAGGTTGATTCAGCATTGAATTCACAAAAAACATCGTATTTAATCGATTATGTAAAAGGTATAATCGATTATATCAGAGTAAAAACTGGGAAACACATTTTGACTGATATAATCGATTAGATTAAGGCCATAATCGATTATATGAACCCATAAGCAATATAATCAATTATCAAAAACACTTAATCAATTATTTTGTTCGTTAAACTCTTTTGATTCAAATTTTAAGTGAAATAATCGATTAGATTTCGTAACTTAATCGATTAAAAGCGTAGAAAAATGTTTTTGCGATAAAACTGTTAGACAAATGGCATCAAGAGGGGGGTGAATTGATGCTTTTTAAGATGTCACAAATAAAATTTACCCTTTTTTATTTTTCTTGTTTATCTTTACCAAAGCGGAAGCAGTAAATAAAGTAAAGAGATAAGGGAAGAGAAGTACACAAAGATTTATACTGGTTTGGGTATAGCCAACCCTACATCCAGTTCCTAGTCACCTCAATTTGATAATGACTCCCCAATCACTATCTTTAGAAAATTCGATTACAACCAATATAACAATTGAAATATGCAAAAGAATAAACCTAAAGACTGAACACCTTTCTTGAATCCCACAAGAGATGAAACACCTCCCTTGAAAAAATCACAAGGGATGAAAAACTACACCAGGTATGGTGTTTACAAATAATCAAACAAAACAGGAACAATATCACCTGGAAAGAGAGAATTCAAAATGGTAGTACAAACCGTCAGCTCCTTTCACAAGTGACTTAAAAAAGTTATAGAACAAAGATTGGAAACCTCAATATTTTCGTGCTCAATGTCAGTTCTGTGCAGTAGTGTATTTTCTTCCTTGTTTAGGTTAATTATAAAGGAATTATTTTGACTTAAATTTAAAAAATAATTCAAAAAATAATTCAAAAAATAAAATTAATAATTTCGAAAATCAATTTTAATCTCTGAAGAACTGAAGGAAAATCTTTGAGAAAATATTGGAAAACGTTTACCTTTTTTAAAAATCAGTTTATATTTTAAAAAAAATGTTTATTTTTAAAAATATGTTGCACATAATCGATTACGTTATGTCCATAATCGATTATATGAGTGTCAAAAATGATATTTTTAAAAAGCACGACATAATCGATTATGTTGGAAACATAGTCGATTATAACAGAAGTATTTTTAAAAAATTAAGTATCATAATCGATTATGTTCTGAGCATAATAGATTATGTAGGAAAAAAGTAGTTTTATCCATTTTTAAAAGATCACTAGTGAAGGAGTGCTTGATCTATGTTTTCCTCTTTTGATTTCCCTTATTCCATAATGATTTGACACACTAACTTCTTCAGCTTGAGCTCCAATTCTTTAATTCTTCATTTTATGATCTTGATTTGGCTTTCTTGAGAATTCATCAAAACTTAATATTTTATCTTCAAAGAGTGATGACTTTCGCCTCTTTGGTAACAAAAACGACTTGCTCTCAAGTTTGAAATGGTCTTGAATGGGATTTATGACTTACTCTTTTTATCCTTCACTCAACACAAAAACTTCTAAACTTGAAACTTCAGCTCTTGAGAAAATCTTCATGAATCTTCTCTCTTGAAAGCATTTAAGTTCCTTTATGTCTTGCCTTTTCCATGAAGCAACCTTCCTTTGTGAGATGACACAAGTCTTTAATGTTGTTTAGAGAACTTTAAATTTTCATCATCAAAACTTTAATCTTCATGACTTATTAAGAGAACTTCATCAACACTTAAACTTGAAATATGTCAACAAAAGCAAAGTCCCAAAAGGCAAGAGGTAAAGAAGCATGATGGAGGAGAGTAAGACCCAAATCAACAACGTGTTTATGTTTCCTTTCCACCACACCATTTTGATGGTGTGTATGAGGACAAATCAACCTATGAGTAATGCCATGATTATTCAAAAGAGCACTAGAAGGCCTGAATTCCCCTCCCCAATAAGATTGAACACTTTTAATTTTGGAGTTTAGTTGAAGTTCAACCATAGCTTTAAATTGTTGAAAAACAGAAAGCGTCTTGGCTTTGGATTTCAAGGGGTATATCCATGTAAATCATGAATAAGCATCAATAAAGGAAACATAGTAGAGATATCCAGAGTGTGAAGAAATGTGAGAGGATCCCCATGGGTGAATAAAAGTTAATCCTAAGGGTGAAGAGTGAATAGTTTCATAAATAGAGGAAGGAAGTCAATGTGACTTTCCTACACAAATTGAAGAGAAAAACTCATTGACATTTTTATTAAAAGAAGGAACTTTGCAATGATTAAGAACAAGTTTAATAACATGAGAGTTAGGATGATCCAACCTAGAATGCCACAAAGAGTGAGAAATAGGGGTCAAAGCTACATTTGAAACTTTATTTACATCATTGAAATTGAAAACAACCTTAGAACTAGATGACAATGCTACAAAATCTGAACATGGTTCAGTTGAAGAGGACAAACAATACAGTTGGTTGATGAAGGTTTATGTTGTAAAAGGAATAGAGTCCATTGGCACCAAGAACACCTTGAAGCAAAATTTCATTGGTCCCCTAAGATTTGACAAAACAATGATGAGAGTGAAATTCAAAGAATACATATTTGTCTTTGGCAAATTTACTAACACTCAATAAATTTTTGGTAATAGAAGGAACATGAAGTAAGTTGTTTAATTTGAAAGCAACATTTAAGTTAATAGGGGACAAAAAGGAGGAAGAATCAAAACTATTAATGTGCAAACCTTGACAATTTCCAATAAAAATTTGGCTTGGACCCTCAAAATGGCCAAGTTAATGTATATTTTGAGATTCATCAATGACATGAAAGGAGGCACTTGAATCAGGGATCCAAGTAGATTTGGTAGCATTCTGAGAGGAAGTAAACAGAGCACTAACATTATTTCAATTCTGCAAACTAGGATTGACCCAAGTTTTTGAAGCTTTGTTGTTGGACCGAGGGAAATTAAATGGCATAGGTTGCTGGGTTGATGGTGTTAGAATAATAGGGTAGATAAAACAAACCAAGAAGGGGGGTGAATTGGTTCTTAATAAAAATGAAGCCTTTTTTGAATTTAATCTTGTTAAAATAGAGTTTAACAAAAACCCCAATATAAATTTAAGTTTTGCTTTATAAAAATCAGAGTATAAAATAAATAAGCAGAATATAAACTGAAAGTAAAGAGAGTAGGGATAGAGAAAAATACACAGAGTATTTATACTGGTTCAGATCAAAGCAGATCCTACATCTAGTGACTTATCCACCTTAACAGAGAATGATTTCTACTAACTATCTTAATAATAATGTTTACAAACTTACAATGCAGCGGAATGAGAAAAATAGCAGGAAGATTAACAAGACACCTCCTTTATACAGAACAAAGGATGAAACAACACCTCTCTTGAAAACACAAGAGATGAACAACACTTTTCTTGAACACCACAAGGAATGAAAACATCTCCTTTGAATAACCACAAAGAATGAAAATGAAAATCAGAAAGCCCTCCCAATTTTGAAAGAAACAACACTTCCTCTTAATAAAACTCTCCCATAACTTAGACAAAGTATATAAAAAATATAAAGAGCAAACAAGATAAGCATAAAAAGATTTTTAGAGGGAAAATAAACACATTAAGAGAATATATTTCAAAACCAAAAAAAATTCAAATATCTCCCCATTAATTTAAAAGCCCCCCCTAAATAGATGCAATCTTCAAAACAGAATATGTAAGCACAGAGGTAAACATTGCAACTAAATCATTTTAGGAGTAGATAATAAAAAAAAATTCAACAGCAAAACTTCACCAATTTGTTTTTCATCTTAAATCAAGACATCAAAAAAATTCTCCTTTGTTTTATAAACAAGTTCTCTTCCAAAATTTTTAAGAAGTTATCAAGAGACATCTTTGCTTTTGAGACAGCCTGCAAAACAAAAGAGAGAAGCTTTGGTCCTCAAAAACTTGTTTGGGTCCTTTGGGGTTAGTGTAAAATTATTTCAATTTTGGAACTCAAATATATCTTCCTTTAGGGACTCCAAAATGTTTGATTCTGCACTTATTTGAAGAGTGTCTCTTCTTCAAACAGTAAAAACAAGTAAAAATCATATGCTTAGAGGATGTTTCATCTCTAACAAGGTTTTTCCTATGAGAAAATTTATTTTTAGTATTCTTTTTATTTTTAAAATTTTTCTTTGAACAAGAAGCATCATTCAATTTATTTTTACTTTTAGAAAGTTTTTTAACAGATTTTTCAACTTCAGAAATTTTTGTTTCACAAACTTTACAATTTGCACAATCAACAATTTCTTGTTTTTCTAAAGTAGAAAAGGTCTCATCAGTAATTTTTCCAAGGGAGTTTTCAAGACAAATAATTTTATTTTCAAATATCTTACAATTTTTACACTCAACATTTTCAACTTTTTTTTTCTAAAACATTTTTTTCTTCTTCTAAAATTTCAACTTTTTTTTTCAAGAGCTTTATTATATTCAATTTTCAGCTTGTTATGCAAAGTTGAAAGATTTTTAGATTCAGCACAAAGTTCTTGAAAAGCATAAAGTAATTCATCATAATCATTTGAAAAACTAGAATTACTAACCTTACTACATGAAGACTCACTTTGCGCCATAAAACAAAGATTTGCTTCTTCATCAGATTCACTTGAGCTTGAAGAAGAGCTTGAGTCAACATCAAAATAGACTTTCTTCTTTTTCATGACTGTCATATCCCTTTTATTGTCTCTTTTCTTTAGATTTGGGCAGTCTGTTTTGATGTGACCCTTCTTTCCACATCCATAGCATTTGTAATTTGAAGCAGGGGCATCATCATCATTTTTGAACTCTTTGTGACGACTCCTACTTTGCTTTTCATGAACTTAGTGAATTTCTTCAACATAAGTTCCATGTTTTCACAATCAGAGTCAACTTCTTCCTCATGACTCTGCTCTTTAGAAATTCCAGATTTGAAGGCTATATTTCCCCTTTGCCTTTCATGTTCTTCTTCAGTTGACCTTCCTAACTCAAGTTCATGCTTTCTAAGCTTTTGAAACAAAGCCGCCATGGACATGTTCTCAAGATTTTGTGATTCCATGATGGAAGTAACTTTAGGTTGTCATGACCTATTCAAAGATTTTAAAATTTTAATATTTAACTCATCAATATGAAAAGACTTACTGAGACCAAGGAGGTGGTTTACGATGTGTGTAAAATGTTTTTGCACATCATACATATTTTTGCCTTGTTGCATCCTGAACATCCCATACAATTGGATGAGAGTGTTCTTCCTGGTCCTTTTAACATCATCAATTCCTTCATGTGTGATAGCCAACACGTCCCACATATCTTTTTCAGATTTACAAATAGAGATCCTGTAAAATTCATAAGAGTTAGTGCAGAGGAAATAATATTTCTAGCTCTTACATCATACTGAGCTCTTCTATTTTCCTCGATTGTCCATACAAAGTACTCTTTCAGTTCAAGACCATTCATAGGAACAAAAAGATCATTTACAACAACATCCCAAACTCCACGATCAACAAATTCCAAAAAGATTGGGTAGTTTTCTCTATTAAAGAGTGGAGGTCTGTTGATGGAACCACCTTCAGCAAAAGTTTGGTTTTGACCTACCATTACTGACCTCCTTTGAAATAACAATAAAGAAACTAGCTTTAATGCCAACTGTTAGAATAATAAGGCAGGTAAAAACAAACCAAGAGGGAGGTGAATTCGTTCTTAATAAAAATTAAGTCTTTTTCGAATTTAATCTTGTTAAAACAGAGTTTTACAAAAACCCCAATATAAATTTTCTGCTTTATAGAAATTAGAGTATAAAACAAATAAGCAGAATATAAACTAAAAGTAAAGAGAGTAGGGATAGAGAAAAATACATAGAGTATTTATACTGGTTCAAATCAAAGCAGATCCTACATCCAGTGACTTATCACCTCAATAGAGAGTGATTTCTACTAACTATTTTAATAATAAAGTTTACAAACTTCCAGTGCAGCGGAATGAGAATGATAGCAGGAAGATTAACAAGAAACCTTTGTACAGAACAAAGGATGAAACAACACCTCTCTAGAAAACACAAGAGATGAACAACACTTTTGTTGATGATTTTGATTTGATGATGTTGCTGGAACATTGCTGATTAATTGATGATTATGCAGTTTTGAATAGCTGTTAGATTATCTGTTATTAGTTAGCTAATTCTGATATATTAGTCTGTTGTTTTCATTAATCTTCAATTAGTCAACTAATTCTGATACATTAGTCAACTATTTTCATTAATATGTCAGGAATGTGCTTTTAATGAAATCAGCTAGCTATTTCGCTGTTTAGTCGAATATTTTGTTCCAGGCCTCCCAATATGCAGAAAACAGAATAGCGTCTGTTGAAGCTCATCTCTTTCTCTATAAATAGAAGTCTCGTGGGAGATTCAAACTAATGAAAGAATAGCAAAAAGAACTGAGAGAGAACAGAGAAGAGAGATCAAGAAAAGCTTGCTCACAAATCTTTGAAAGTTTCAGTTTTAGAAAGAATTAATAAGAGAGTCTTGATTCGCATTTTTCTGAATTGTTTTTGTTCTCTGTGTTGAGATTACTTTGAGGGGTTACGAAACCTGTATCTTGGTGATTGGGGTGATCACTGCAGACTTGGTGTGAGTCTGGGATTAGATCGAATTCTATAGGGTTTATAATTTCATCTTTGTGGTTTTGGTAGTCTTTAGAAGAGGGGTTCTTGTAAAGATTTGATAATTTTAGTGATTTGACATCTGTTAGTGTTACAGATCGAAACTAGATGTAGCTCTTGAAAAAGAGTGAACCAGTATAAATTTTTGTGCATTCTTTCTCTTCTTTTATCATCTTTAATAATTGTTTAATAGAACTAATTGACTATTTCTCAGAAATTAGTTAACTAATTTGTTCTGGACTCCATTAGAAAAATCTGAAACTTAACAGTTTTGAAAGAAAATTTAATATCAATTCATCCCCCCTTCTTGATATATCTCTGCGTGTAACAACTTTTCTTGAACACCACAAGGAATTAAAACACCTCCTTTGAATAACCACAAAGGATGATAATAACACCACTTTTGAAAACCTCAAAAGATGAACACCTCCTTTGAATAACAACAAAGGATTAAACAAGTTTGAACACTAGCAGCAGCGCAACTTTCACTTTGATCTCACTAGGTTGATTTTGAAAGCTCTGACTCCTTATGTATTTATAGAAAAAAAAGGGACGCTAGGTGCTTAGAATATGAAAAGGTTTTTGCAAAAACATTCTGAATAATTGATTATTACTTGGGATAATCGATTCGATTATTCTAGAGAGTAATTGCAAAATAAAAGTTTGTTGATGATAATCGATTATTTTGCAACATAATTGATTATTTTAAGTATGATAATCGATTATTCTAGGAGATAATCGACTATTTGAAAGCTTTTTACAAAAAACAAAAGAATTTTTCAAAGTTTAAGAAGAGTTTAGTGCATACTGTGATCTTTAACATGATTCCTAACTATTACAATCAAACATATACACAAAACTACAAGATTAAAGCTTCCACAAGACTTCAAGACCCCAAGACTTCAATTATGAAAGTTCATCTTTTTCTTTTGGAGTCATCATCATCAAAACAATTATCCTTTAGATATTTCTAAAGATCCTTCTTCATCTTTAGATTAACAGAAGGATCATATAGCATAAGCGACTCATTAGGTTGATAACTTGAATTTGCCTTGTAAAAGCAAATATTGGTGGTTTAACCATATTTCAAGAAGATTTGCATTGGAAGTTTGCAAAATGACCTCCACAACCTCTACCAGTATTAGGGTTTAAGGTTTGCATAAGTGCCACGACCACCATCCAGCGAGCATATCCACCACTAAAATTAGGGTGAGTTGCAATATCAAATGAGTTAGGGTGCATGTAACATTGTGTGTAATTTATTGAAGGAGAGAAGGACACTTTGTGAAATCTATTGATTTGAGATTCATGTGCAAGAAGAAGAGCCTCAACTTCAGTATCAGGAGGAGTAATATAAGCTTGCTCTCGATAATAGAAATCACTGAAGCATAGTCTTGTGGTAAGCTTTCTAGAAAGGCGTCAACATGTTTTTCAAGCGGTATTGGATTTCCCACACTAGCAAGTTCGTCAACAATATTCTTAATATGACATAAGAACTCGTGCATTATTTTCCCATCAAGGGAGGTAGTGCGAAAATCGGTACAAAGTTGACGAGTACGCACTTTTTTCTGTGTTAGAATATCTAGGGTTTCCTATTCTAGTGTAAAATGGCTCAACCCATCTCTTATATCTCTATTATAGATAAACACATAACCCTATGTGAAATACACATCAGGGAATTCATCCTATACCTAATTCTCTATATGGTATCTAGAGCTAGGTTAAATCCCTGCCTTCCTGGTGAACCCATTGTTCATTAGTGCTAAAATTATTTTTCGAAAATCTCTTTTCTCTAATTTCCGGAATCTTTTCTCTCTTTTCTTTGTCGCTTCGCCTGCTGTCGCCCCTGTCGCCGCTACTACCGCCGCTCCTGCCATCGCCACCACCCCCTTCGTTGCTGTCGCAGCCGCTTCCGCCAGCGTCGCAGACGTAGCTGCTGCAACCAGGAGTCCACCGTCACTGCAACAGTGCCCCACCACTACTCTTCGCTGCCACTGCCTCCGATCCGACCGATGACCCCTCCGCCAGTTTCGTCCCGTCCAGGTGACTCCAGCACGATGTGGATCAGCTCCGTCGGACGTCGCACACGCCCTCACGCGCCGCCTGGAGGAACGTGCAACGCGTCATCATCGTCGCGCGTGGCAGCGCGTCCGCCGTCATCTCCGGCAGCGCCTCCATTGCCGGCGTCTTCTTCTCTCATTCATGCTCAACTGGGTCATCCTAGCCTTGAAAAAATGCAGCAGCTTGTTCCATGTCTGTCCAAGTTATCTACTTTCTCTTGTGAGTCGTGTCAATTAGGGAAACACAGTCGTTCTTCTTTTCCAATTAGTATCTCACAACGTGCTTCTTCTCCATTGCCTTAATTCACTCTGACATTTGGGGACTTGGTCGTGTCCAGTCTAATTTAGGATTGAAATATTTTGTTACTTTCATTGATGATTACTTAAGGTGTACTTGGTTTTTTTGATGAAAAATCGTTCAGAGTTGTTTTCTATCTTTCAAATTTTTTTTAATGAAATAAAAACTCAATTTGGTGTGTCTATTCGCATTTTACGTAGTGATAATGCCCGAGAGTATCTTTCTCGTTCTTTTCACAGTTTTCTAGCGTCTAATGGTATTCTTCACCAAACTTCATGTGCTTATACACCTCAACAAAATGGGGTGGCTGAGCGCAAGAATAGACACCTCATTGAAACAACTCGAACAATGTTAATTCATGGTAATGTTCCTCAACATTTTTGGGGGTATGTTGTTCTAAGTGTCTGTTATCTAATTAATCCACTACTACAAAAATTAAAATTAGTGACCGAAATCAGTGACTGAAATTTTCGGTCACCAATCAGTAATAGAAAGTGTGACCAAAATAAATATTTTAACTGAGTAACTGATCTTGTAACCGAATTTGCAGTTAAAAAAAATCAGTTACTCTTTCCGTTACAATATTATTATACATATTTTTCTTATTAATAAAACTATATAAAAATTTAATAATTTTTTCTCAAATAATTTGCGCTCCAAAATTCCCTCGTATTCATCCAATTAAACCTATCACTGATAGCAACCAACACACAGCAACCAATTAAACACAGCAACCAAACGCGCAAACCACATTCGTCCTTCGTGAGCACTGATATCACCCCCAGCCACCAGACCACCAGCCTCCAGACCACCAGCCATTAGCCACCAGCCACCAGACAACACCATGAGCCACCGCATACCACCGTAAACCATCAGACACCACCGTCAGCCACCAGCAACCACCGCCAAACTTCATCCTCAACTCCAATCATCACCGCAATCAAATTTCTCATACCCAAACTCCTTAGACTATCGATTTTTTTATTCCTAACCCTAACCCTCGATTTCTATGGCTTTTCAGTGTATCCCCTAACCCTAATCCTTGATTTATCTCACGGTTGCATCCCTAAACCTTGATTTGTTAAATGATCGAAACCCTAAGCCTCTTCAACAGAATCATGGAGGGATTTTGATGAAAGTTATTCGAAGCCACTCAGATGCTCCCGCGTCTTCGTTGCCTCGGAAGCCCAGGAGTTGCATTCTTTAATCGCCCGACCGTCCTCAGAGGGGTTAGTCGCCTACCCCGAGTGCCTTTGATCCTTGGAATTTCCTTTTCTTTTGGTGTCTTCTTCCGCTACTGTCATGATTTAGAAGAAGCTATTAACAGTCCAGGTTAGGCTTTCGATTTCATACCAATTTACCTATTCTGATAACATAGTTGTGTTAAAATCAAACCAATAAGAGTTGTATGTGCAAAGACCTAGTCTTTGCTTGCAACCCAGTCAAGATCCTCGGTTTAGCAGTCAAGTGACCAGTTCAGTCATAGGTCTTCGCATTGTTGTAGTCACGACAGTAACCTTAAACACACTACACAACCACGATTTAGAATTGTTCTACTTTTCATGATTTTACTGTGATGATTATTTTGATACCCTTGTTTGAAAAATTACTTGGGGACATATATTTCTCTATTTTTTTTTTGTTCCAATATATCATTTGGATAAATTTTGGAGAATTTGTAGGCTGAATATTATTGGCTTTAAATGTGGTATCATGCTTTCATTACACTTAGTAAGATGGTTACAATAAATTCTCAACTGTTTTTTGATCTTGATCATTATTTTATATTCATGTATTGACAATGTTTAAGTGTTTTGTAATAATATTTTTCCTCTTTCTTTTTCAAGGAGGAAGGTGCTGACTTTTGTCACTAAGAGGTATTGTGTCATTGCTTAAGAGCTCTCAATTTGTAAATCGTGAAGGTAAAGCTAAACTTTGTAGATGATCAAAATGATTTGAAAGGATGGTTTTAGAGGTATAGTGATTAATTTATACAAGAATAATTGTTGAGTGTTTGAACTATGTCTTGTTTAAGGGATCCCAAGTGTGAACAAAAATAATAGGGCATGTGTGTTGTTGTGAAGACTTACACTTGCCAACATATTGATAAATGTTATGCATTATAGGCTAAGATGATCTTGCACAAAAACATATCACTGAGATGAGATCTGATATATATATATATATAACTCATGTGTTTGATGCGTGGTACATGTCAATGTCGCTTTTGTTTAGGTAATGCAAAAGTATATAATAAATTAATCACATATGTCAGGGCTTAATTATTTTATTTCTATGTCACGTCAAAATTTAAAAGTATTAGTTTATTCTATGTTTATTTGAAACTTTGATTCATTATAGTATCTAATTGTCATAGGCTTCTCTTTTAATTGAAAAATATTAACGAATATGTACATATCTCAAATTAGCATAATAAAAGGTATTAAGATCTTTTTACTAGTGTTTAATTGCCCATGGATATACCAAAAAAAATAGTTATCTTGTTAATTATACAACTCTAAGAGTTATATCTCACCTAAGAGCTTTACTCTAAAATAAAGAATAACTAATGCTACATAGTTAAACCAGTTTATTTCCTGTATGATTGTGTGCATATGTTTGTGTACCCTGTACATGACTATGGACAAGAATGAGAATATTTAAGTAAAGAAAGGGAAGATATGAGTTTCTGTACGAATGCGTGCATATTTTTGTATACCATGTACATGACTATGGACAAGAGTGAGAAGACCTAAGTTAATAAAAGGGAAGATAAGCTGTGCATATTTTTGCATACCCTGTACATGACTATGGACAAGAATGAGAAGATCTAAGTAACAAAAAAGGGAAGATAAGCTAAGCATCTAAATGTGAGAGTTTCAAAATGCAAAGTGAGAATAAAATCCTTTTCAATGGGATAGGGAGATGCTACAGACATTTCCTATTGACTGAGAACAAAAGTCCCAATTAATAGGTCCTTTAGTCATAACCCCAATTAGTTTTAGGGTCTTACAATACTGTCCCACATCTCCATTAAATAACCTTTTTCTCCATATTCAGTGTGCCAACTCTAGACTAAGGTCTACCAATTTAAATTAAGGAAGTTTATGTAATGCTTAAGTATCTGAATTGCTATAAATTTTTGTGTTTAATTCTTTAATTATATCTTTCATTCACTTTGTTTACACTATATTTTCTTAGTTTACTTCATTCACTAATTTTTAATTAAGTCTCATATGCTATATGTGCAATGCCAGACAACATTCCATTCCCTATTCCGATGGTACCCGGCAAGAAATTCTCGACTGAACAAGGATTCTCAAGAGTTCATCCTCAACAATTAACAACATTGTTTCCTGTTATGTCTGCCACTGTTAAACCAGCAGCAGCTGCAACTTTGAGAGCAACATGATCGAACCAATTCCAGCGAGTCAAAAGCGGTTCTAGATTCTTGGCTATTTCTATTCTTTCAATGAGTGATATAAGCGGGATGAAATGGAGTAGTTATGATGACATGTGCATCGGTAGGTGTTTTAGAATTACACTATAATCATGTAAGTATAATGATATAGTAATTACACTATAATTATTACAATTCGCATTGTTGTAGTCACGACAGTAATTTGGAATGATATTTTTCCTCTTTCTTTTCAAGGAGGAAGGTGCTCGACTTTTGTCACTAAGAGGTATTGTGTCATTTCTTAAGAGCTCTCAATTTGCAAATCATGAAGGTGAAGCTAAAGTTTATAGATGATCAAAATGATTTAAAAGGATGGTTTTATAGGTATAGTGATTAATTTATACAAGAATAATTGTTGAGTGTTTGAACTGTGTCTTGTTTAAGGGATCCCAAGTGTGAACAAAAATAATAGGACATGTGTGTTGTTGAGAAGACTTACACTTGCCAACATATTGATAAATGTTATGCATTATAGGCTAAGATGATCCTGCACAAAAACATATCACCGAGATGAGATCCGATATATATATATATAACTCATGTGTTTGATGCGTGGTACATGTCAATGTCGCTTTTGTTTAGGTAATGCAAAAGTATATAATAAATTAATCACATATGTCACGGCTCAATTGTTTTAGTCCTATGTCACGTTAATATTTAAAATTATTAGTTTGTTCTATGTTTATTTGAAACTTTGATTCATTATAGTATCTAATTGTCATAGGTTTCTCTTTTAATTGAAAAATATTAATGAATATGTACATATCTCAAATTAGCATAATAAAAGGTATTAAGATCTTTTTACCAAGTGTTTAATTGTCCATGGATATATGAAAAAATAGTTATCTTGTTAATTATACTACTCTAAGATTTATATCTCACCTAAGAGCTTTACTCTAAAATTAAGAATAATCGAAGCTACATAGTTAAACCAGTTTATTTCCTGTATGAATGTGTGCATATGTTTTTGTACCCTGTACATGACTATGGACAAGAATTAGAAGATCTAAGTAAAAAAAGGGAAGATATGAGTTTCATGTACGAATGCGTGCATGTTTTTGTATACCACTGTACATGACTCGTGGACAAGAATGAGAAGATCTAAGTTAAAAAAGGGAAGATAAGTCGTGCATATTTTTGTATACCCTGTACATGACTATGGACAAGAATGAGAAAATCTAAGTAAAAAAAGGGAAGATAAGCTAAGCATCTAAATGTGAGAGTTTCAAAATGCAAAGTGAGAATAAAATCCTTTTCAATGGGATAGGGAGATGCTACAGACATTTCCTATTGACTGAGAACAAAAGTCCCAATTAATAAGTCCTTTAGTCATAACCCCATTTAGTTTTTGGGTCTTACAATACTGTCCCACATCTCCATTAAATAACCTTTTTCTCCATATTTAGTGTGCCAACTCTAGACTAAGGTCTACCAATTTAAATTAAGGAAGTTTATCTAATGCTTAAGTATCTGAATTGCTATAAATTTTTGTGTTTAATTATTTAATTATATCTTTCATTCACTTTGTTTACACTATATTTTCTTCGTTTACCTCATTCACTAATTTTTAATTAAGTCTCATATGGTATGTGTGCAATGCCAGCAACATTCCATTCCCTATTCTAATGGTACCCTGGCAATAAATTCCTAACCAGAACAAGGATTCTCAAGAGTTCATCCTCAACAATTAACAATTAACTGTTAAACCAGCAGCAGCTGCAACTTTGAGAGCAACATGATCAGAACCAATTCCAGTAGTCAAAAGCAGTTCTAGATTCTTGGCTATTTTTATTGTTTCAGTAGTGATATAAGCAGGATGAAATGGAGTAGTTATGATGACATGTGCATCAGGTAGGTGTTTTAGAATTACACTATAATCATGTAAGTATAATGATATAGTAATTACACTATAATTCGCATTGTTGTAGTCACGACTGTAACCTTAAACACACTACACAACCATGATTTAGAATTGTTCTACTTTTCATGATTTTACTTTGATGATTATTTTGATACCCTTGTTTGAAAAATTACTTGGGGACATATATTTCTCTATTTTTTTTGTTCCAATATATCATTTGAATAAATTTTGGAAAATTTGTAGGCTGGATATTATTGGCTTTAAATGTGGTATCATGCTTTCATTACCCTTAGTATGATGGTTACAATAAATTCTCAACTGTTTTTTTATCTTGATCATTATTTTATATTAATTTATTGATAATGTTTAAGTAATTTGGAATAATATTTTTCCTCTTTCTTTTTCAAGGAGGAAGGTGCTGACTTTTGTCACTAAGAGGTCTTGTGTCATTGCTTAAGAGCTCTCAATTTGTAAATCGTGAAGGTGAAGCTAAAGTTTGTAGATGATCAAAATGATTTGAAAGGATGGTTTTAGAGGTATAGTGATTAATTTATACAAGAATAATTGTTGAGTGTTTGAACTGTGTCTTGTTTAAGGGATCCCAAGTGTGAACAAAAATAATAGGGCATGTGTGTTGTTGTGAAGACTTACACTTGCCAACATATTGATAAATGTTATGCATTATAGGCTAAGATGATCTTGCACAAAAACATATCACCGAGATGAGATCCGATATATATATATATATATAACTCATGTGTTTGATGCGTGGTACATGTCAATGTCGCTTTTGTTTAGGTAATGCAAAACTATATAATAAATTAATCACATATGTCAGGGCTTAATTATTTTATTTCTATGTCACGTCAAAATTTAAAAGTATTAGTTTATTCTATGTTTATTTGAAACTTTGATTCATTATAGTATCTAATTGTCATAGGCTTCTCTTTTAATTGAAAAATATTAACGAATATGTACATATCTCAAATTAGCATAATAAAAGGTATTAAGATCTTTTTACTAGTGTTTAATTGCCCATGGATATACCAAAAAAAATAGTTATCTTGTTAATTATACAACTCTAAGAGTTATATCTCACCTAAGAGCTTTACTCTAAAATAAAGAATAACTAATGCTACATAGTTAAACCAGTTTATTTCCTGTATGATTGTGTGCATATGTTTGTGTACCCTGTACATGACTATGGACAAGAATTAGAAGATCTAAGTAAAGAAAGGGAAGATATGAGTTTCTGTACGAATGCGTGCATATTTTTGTATACCATGTACATGACTATGGACAAGAGTGAGAAGACCTAAGTTAATAAAAGGGAAGATAAGTCGTGCATATTTTTGCATACCTCGTACATGACTATGGACAAGAATGAGAAGATCTAAGTAACAAAAAGGGAAGATAAGCTAAGCATCTAAATGTGAGAGTTTCAAAATGCAAAGTGAGAATAAAATCCTTTTCAATGGGATAGGGAGATGCTACAGACATTTCGTATTGACTGAGAACAAAAGTCCCAATTAATAGGTCCTTTAGTCATAACCCCAATTAGTTTTAGGGTCTTACAATACTGTCCCACATCTCCATTAAATAACCTTTTTCTCCATATTCGAGTGTGCCAACTCTAGACTAAGGTCTACCAATTTAAATTAAGGAAGTTTATGTAATGCTTAAGTATCCGAATTGCTATAAATTTTTGTGTTTAATTCTTTAATTATATCTTTCATTCACTTTGTTTACACTATATTTTCTTAGTTTACTTCATTCACTAATTTTTAATTAAGTCTCATATGCTATATGTGCAATGCCAGCAACATTCCATTCCCTATTCTGATGGTACCCTGGCAAGAAATTCCTGACCAGAACAAGGATTCTCAAGAGTTCATCCTCAACAATTAACAACATTGTTTCCTGTTATGTCTGCCACTGTTAAACCAGCAGCAGCTGCAACTTTGAGAGCAACATGATCAGAACCAATTCCAGCAGTCAAAAGCAGTTCTAGATTCTTGGCTATTTCTATTCTTTCAGTAGTGATATAAGCAGGATGAAATGGAGTAGTTATGATGACATGTGCATCAGGTAGGTGTTTTAGAATTACACTATAATCATGTAAGTATAATGATATAGTAATTACACTATAATTATTACAATTCGCATTGTTGTAGTCACGACAGTAATTTGGAATGATATTTTTCCTCTTTCTTTTTTAAGGAGGAAGGTGTTGACTTTTGTCACTAGGAGGTATTGTGTCATTTCTTAAGAGCTCTCAATTTGTAAATCATGAAGGTGAAGCTAAAGTTTATAGATGATCAAAATGATTTAAAAGGATGGTTTTATAGGTATAGTGATTAATTTATACAAGAATAATTGTTGAGTGTTTGAACTGTGTCTTGTTTAAGGGATCCCAAGTGTGAACGAAAATAATAGGACATGTGTGTTGTTGAGAAGACTTACACTTGCCAACATATTGATAAATGTTATGCATTATAGGCTAAGATGATCCTGCACAAAAACATATCACTGAGATGAGATCTGATATATATATATATAACTCATGTGTTTGATGCGTGGTACATGTCAATGTCGCTTTTGTTTAGGTAATGCAAAAGTATATAATAAATTAATCACATATGTCACGGCTCAATTGTTTTAGTCCTATGTCACGTTAATATTTAAAATTATTAGTTTGTTCTATGTTTATTTGAAACTTTGATTCATTATAGTATCTAATTGTCATAGGTTTCTCTTTTAATTGAAAAATATTAATGAATATGTACATATCTCAAATTAGCATAATAAAAGGTATTAAGATCTTTTTACCAGTGTTTAATTGTCCATGGATATATGAAAAAATAGTTATCTTGTTAATTATACTACTCTAAGATTTATATCTCACCTAAGAGCTTTACTCTAAAATTAAGAATAACTGAAGCTACATAGTTAAACCAGTTTATTTCCTGTATGAATGTGTGCATATGTTTGTGTACCCTGTACATGACTATGGACAAGAATTAGAAGATCTAAGTAAAAGAAAGGGAAGATATGAGTTTCTGTACGAATGCGTGCATGTTTTTGTATACCCTGTACATGACTGTGGACAAGAATGAGAAGATCTAAGTTAAAAAAAAGGGAAGATAAGCTGTGCATATTTTTGTATACCCTGTACATGACTATGGACAAGAATGAGAAGATCTAAGTAAAAAAAAGGGAAGATAAGCTAAGCATCTAAATGTGAGAGTTTCAAAATGCAAAGTGAGAATAAAATCCTTTTCAATGGGATAGGGAGATGCTACAGACATTTCCTATTGACTGAGAACAAAAGTCCCAATTAATAAGTCCTTTAGTCATAACCCCATTTAGTTTTTGGGTCTTACAATACTGTCCCACATCTCCATTAAATAACCTTTTTCTCCATATTTAGTGTGCCAACTCTAGACTAAGGTCTACCAATTTAAATTAAGGAAGTTTATCTAATGCTTAAGTATCTGAATTGCTATAAATTTTTGTGTTTAATTATTTAATTATATCTTTCATTCACTTTGTTTACACTATATTTTCTTCGTTTACCTCATTCACTAATTTTTAATTAAGTCTCATATGGTATGTGTGCAATGCCAGCAACATTCCATTCCCTATTCTAATGGTACCCTGGCAATAAATTCCTAACCAGAACAAGGATTCTCAAGAGTTCATCCTCAACAATTAACAATTAATCTGTTAAACCAGACAGCAGCTGCAACTTTGAGAGCAACATGATCGAACCAATTCCAGCAATCAAAAGCAGTTCTAGATTCTTGGCTATTTTTATTCTTTCAAGTAGTGATATAAGCGGGATGAAATGGAGTAGTTATGATGACATGTGCATCAGGTAGGTGTTTTAGAATTACACTATAATCATGTAAGTATAATGATATAGTAATTACACTATAATTATTACAATTCGCATTGTTGTAGTCACGACAGTAACCTTAAACACACTACACAACCATGATTTAGAATTGTTCTACTTTTCATGATTTTACTTTGATGATTATTTTGATACCCTTGTTTGAAAAATTACTTGGGGACATATATTTCTCTGTTTTTTTTTGTTCCAATATATCATTTGAATAAATTTTGGAAAATTTGTAGGCTGGATATTATTGGCTTTAAATGTGGTATCATGCTTTCATTACCCTTAGTATGATGGTTACAATAAATTCTCAACTGTTTTTTATCTTGATCATTATTTTATATTAATTTATTGATAATGTTTAAGTAATTTGGAATAATATTTTTCCTCTTTCTTTTCAAGGAGGAAGGTGCTGACTTTTGTCACTAAGAGGTCTTGTGTCATTGCTTAAGAGCTCTCAATTTGTAAATCGTGAAGGTGAAGCTAAAGTTTGTAGATGATCAAAATGATTTGAAAGGATGGTTTTAGAGGTATAGTGATTAATTTATACAAGAATAATTGTTGAGTGTTTGAACTGTGTCTTGTTTAAGGGATCCCAAGTGTGAACAAAAATAATAGGGCATGTGTGTTGTTGTGAAGACTTACACTTGCCAACATATTGATAAATGTTATGCATTATAGGCTAAGATGATCTTGCACAAAAACATATCACCGAGATGAGATCCGATATATATATATATATATAACTCATGTGTTTGATGCGTGGTACATGTCAATGTCGCTTTTGTTTAGGTAATGCAAAACTATATAATAAATTAATCACATATGTCGTGGCTTAATTATTTTATTTCTATGTCACGTCAAAATTTAAAAGTATTAGTTTATTCTATGTTTATTTGAAACTTTGATTCATTATAGTATCTAATTGTCATAGGCTTCTCTTTTAATTGAAAAATATTAACGAATATGTACATATCTCAAATTAGCATAATAAAAGGTATTAAGATCTTTTTACTAGTGTTTAATTGCCCATGGATATACCAAAAAAATAGTTATCTTGTTAATTATACAACTCTAAGAGTTATATCTCACCTAAGAGCTTTACTCTAAAATAAAGAATAACTAATGCTACATAGTTAAACCAGTTTATTTCCTGTATGATTGTGTGCATATGTTTGTGTACCCTGTACATGACTATGGACAAGAATTAGAAGATCTAAGTAAAGAAAGGGAAGATATGAGTTTCTGTACGAATGCGTGCATATTTTTGTATACCATGTACATGACTATGGACAAGAGTGAGAAGACCTAAGTTAATAAAAGGGAAGATAAGTCGTGCATATTTTTGCATACCTCGTACATGACTATGGACAAGAATGAGAAGATCTAAGTAACAAAAAGGGAAGATAAGCTAAGCATCTAAATGTGAGAGTTTCAAAATGCAAAGTGAGAATAAAATCCTTTTCAATGGGATAGGGAGATGCTACGGACATTTCCTATTGATCGAGAACAAAAGTCCCAATTAATAGGTCCTTTAGTCATAACCCCAATTAGTTTTAGGGTCTTACAATACTGTCCCACATCTCCATTAAATAACCTTTTTCTCCATATTCAGTGTGCCAACTCTAGACTAAGGTCTACCAATTTAAATTAAGGAAGTTTATGTAATGCTTAAGTATCCGAATTGCTATAAATTTTTGTGTTTAATTCTTTAATTATATCTTTCATTCACTTTGTTTACACTATATTTTCTTAGTTTACTTCATTCACTAATTTTTAATTAAGTCTCATATGCTATATGTGCAATGCCAAGCAACATTCCATTCCCTATTCCGATGGTACCTCGGCAAGAAATTCTCGACTGAACAAGGATTCTCAAGAGTTCATCCTCAACAATTAACAACATTGTTTCCTGTTATGTCTGCCACTGTTAAACCAGCAGCAGCTGCAACTTTGAGAGCAACATGATCAGAACCAATTCCAGCAGTCAAAAGCAGTTCTAGATTCTTGGCTATTTCTATTCTTTCGAGTAGTGATATAAGCGGGATGAAATGGAGTAGTTATGATGACATGTGCATCGGTAGGTGTTTTAGAATTACACTATAATCATGTAAGTATAATGATATAGTAATTACACTATAATTATTACAATTCGCATTGTTGTAGTCACGACAGTAATTTGGAATGATATTTTTCCTCTTTCTTTTTCAAGGAGGAAGGTGCTGACTTTTGTCACTAAGAGGTATTGTGTCATTTCTTAAGAGCTCTCAATTTGCAAATCATGAAGGTGAAGCTAAAGTTTATAGATGATCAAAATGATTTAAAAGGATGGTTTTATAGGTATAGTGATTAATTTATACAAGAATAATTGTTGAGTGTTTGAACTGTGTCTTGTTTAAGGGATCCCAAGTGTGAACGAAAATAATAGGACATGTGTGTTGTTGAGAAGACTTACACTTGCCAACATATTGATAAATGTTATGCATTATAGGCTAAGATGATCCTGCACAAAAACATATCACTGAGATGAGATCTGATATATATATATATAACTCATGTGTTTGATGCGTGGTACATGTCAATGTCGCTTTTGTTTAGGTAATGCAAAAGTATATAATAAATTAATCACATATGTCACGGCTCAATTGTTTTAGTCCTATGTCACGTTAATATTTAAAATTATTAGTTTGTTCTATGTTTATTTGAAACTTTGATTCATTATAGTATCTAATTGTCATAGGTTTCTCTTTTAATTGAAAAATATTAATGAATATGTACATATCTCAAATTAGCATAATAAAAGGTATTAAGATCTTTTTACCAGTGTTTAATTGTCCATGGATATATGAAAAAAATAGTTATCTTGTTAATTATACTACTCTAAGATTTATATCTCACCTAAGAGCTTTACTCTAAAATTAAGAATAATCGAAGCTACATAGTTAAACCAGTTTATTTCCCGTATGAATGTGTGCATATGTTTTTGTACCTCGTACATGACTATGGACAAGAATTAGAAGATCTAAGTAAAAAAAGGGAAGATATGAGTTTCTGTACGAATGCGTGCATGTTTTTGTATACCCTGTACATGACTGTGGACAAGAATGAGAAGATCTAAGTTAAAAAAAGGGAAGATAAGCTGTGCATATTTTTGTATACCCTGTACATGACTATGGACAAGAATGAGAAAATCTAAGTAAAAAAAAGGGAAGATAAGCTAAGCATCTAAATGTGAGAGTTTCAAAATGCAAAGTGAGAATAAAATCCTTTTCAATGGGATAGGGAGATGCTACAGACATTTCCTATTGACTGAGAACAAAAGTCCCAATTAATAAGTCCTTTAGTCATAACCCCATTTAGTTTTTGGGTCTTACAATACTGTCCCACATCTCCATTAAATAACCTTTTTCTCCATATTTAGTGTGCCAACTCTAGACTAAGGTCTACCAATTTAAATTAAGGAAGTTTATCTAATGCTTAAGTATCTGAATTGCTATAAATTTTTGTGTTTAATTCTTTAATTATATCTTTCATTCACTTTGTTTACACTATATTTTCTTCGTTTACCTCATTCACTAATTTTTAATTAAGTCTCATATGGTATGTGTGCAATGCCAGCAACATTCCATTCCCTATTCTAATGGTACCCTGGCAATAAATTCCTAACCAGAACAAGGATTCTCAAGAGTTCATCCTCAACAATTAACAATTAACTGTTAAACCAGCAGCAGCTGCAACTTTGAGAGCAACATGATCGAACCAATTCCAGCGAGTCAAAAGCAGTTCTAGATTCTTGGCTATTTTTATTCTTTCAAGTAGTGATATAAGCGGGATGAAATGGAGTAGTTATGATGACATGTGCATCAGGTAGGTGTTTTAGAATTACACTATAATCATGTAAGTATAATGATATAGTAATTACACTATAATTCGCATTGTTGTAGTCACGATCAGTAACCTTAAACACACTACACAACCATGATTTAGAATTGTTCTACTTTTCATGATTTTACTGTGATGATTATTTTGATACCCTTGTTTGAAAAATTACTTGGGACATATATTTCTCTGTTTTTTTTTGTTCCAATATATCATTTGAATAAATTTTGGAAAATTTGTAGGCTGGATATTATTGGCTTTAAATGTGGTATCATGCTTTCATTACCCTTAGTATGATGGTTACAATAAATTCTCAACTGTTTTTTTATCTTGATCATTATTTTATATTAATTTATTGATAATGTTTAAGTAATTTGGAATAATATTTTTCCTCTTTCTTTTTCAAGGAGGAAGGTGCTGACTTTTGTCACTAAGAGGTCTTGTGTCATTGCTTAAGAGCTCTCAATTTGTAAATCGTGAAGGTGAAGCTAAAGTTTGTAGATGATCAAAATGATTTGAAAGGATGGTTTTAGAGGTATAGTGATTAATTTATACAAGAATAATTGTTGAGTGTTTGAACTGTGTCTTGTTTAAGGGATCCCAAGTGTGAACAAAAATAATAAATAGTCATCACAACCACAAAAGCTAAAATAAATTTTAAAGAATTGTTGATATTGAGAGTGATCGGACTTGTTTTCATTTTCTTCTTATCTTTGCATCACATTTACTATATATATATATCTATATTTATATATGAGGATGCATGTTTCATAAAAAGAAAAAGAAATCATATAACAGTGAGATAATATTGATTTTATTATCCTAAAAAAATAGTTAAGATTGAAATACCCAACTCACAAGTTAAATAGCATTATTATAATATATATATATATATAAGATTTTAAAAGCAAGGTGACTTTTAAGCTGTAACTTTTTTTTTTTAATTTTGACCATCCATCTATAACAGTAAGACCCAAATTTATTCATCTCAACCTTAGATAAAATTGTTTTTCTTTTTATGTATGTTTCAAATATATATACATATATATATATATATATATAATATAATGTGTGAGAGAATATAATAAATATTAACTGTACATTACATTAAAGGCTAATTATTAACATTACTTAATTAATTTAAAAATTCATATTTTAATTTTGAATATTTATGATGAAATTTATTGGCTAAAATTTGACTTCTTTTTCGTAAGTAATTTTTTTATTAATAATAGTAATAGTTAGAATTCCTTGCATTAAACATTTTAGAATGAGACATATCTATGATTCTAATATTTTTTGACAATGTTGCTGAACACAAAATATTTAGGACATGTTTTCTTACTTTACATTGAAAATCATGTCATGCCAGTAATTATTGTTCATGGAGTAGGGTTTTTGGTGATATTCCAATTCATTTTAACATTTACTTATTAGAAGTTATGCAATTTTTTCAAAGCTTAACCTGAATTATCAGCTGGTGCTTGTTCTTGTTCATTGATTTGTTCCAATACCTGCAAAATCTTACATCACATTATTACTTTTCCATTTTCCTATAAAAAAAATAAAAGAATACAGTAAATGAAAGAAACTACACCAAGTAAGACTTTAATATTATGACAGGATTCAGAAATATCCAGCTGAACCTAAAACTTTAGGTTGGTTGTGGTACTCCATTTTGAACCACCACATACAATTTATTATGTCTATGTTGCCTCATATTTAAGGCTTGTCAGTGTTTATGTGAATATTATGCTCCTTCTCCCTTCTTTCATATTCAGATTAGTCATTTGATTTTGAAATGAATATGGATGCAGGATTGGGGTCACTAAAGTTGTCTTCTTGTTCCAGTTTCTTCGTTCTCTATTAAAGTAAGTAGTTTGCTTGTTAATATGTTAAGTTTAAATTGAATATTGTTGAGGTTATTTGACTTAGAATACATATGTTGATATTAATGTATTGATATATTATTATTTTAATTATGTTTTGAAAAATGAGCTAAAAATTATAATTTTCAGGTAGTAAGTGTCAGAGATACAATGTCCCAAAAGACCCATAAATTTGAGCACGTTGAATCTTTTCAGTTTAGCCACAATGGTTTTTTAACCAAACTTAGAATTTAGATGATGATATTTGAAATTTTAGTGTTTTCAAGTTGTTGTTAAGCTTTATTAAACTTGCTTTTTATTTGATGGTAGAGATGTTCCATCATTAGTATTTCTATTATGGCTTATTTTGACAATATATTTATAGTAGTTTTCATATCATGACAACAAACGTCTTAGTTATATTTTTTATTCGAAACGATTAATACTTTACTTATAACATTAAGCTTGTGTATAAGTTTGTATACTTCGAACGAGTAAAAAATTATTGAGATAAAATTTAATTTTGACTTTACAAGAATTATATAAATTAAAAAATGTGTACTATATATATATATATATATATATGTAGGTATAGAGTTATATAAATTAAAAAATGTGTAACATATATATATATATATATATAAACCTTTTTAAAAATCCATCATTCACTTTTTTCTTCTAGAGTTATACAAATTGATTTTAGTTCTTAAAGAGATCTGTTATTTTAGTGTGAGATATAAGAGATGTGTTATTTTGCATTTTTTATTTTATAAACTAAAATTAACCTATGGTTTCTTTTTTTATTTTTATATAAACTTGTTAATATTAAATTTAAATATATATTTATTTTATTTAAAATGATATATATGATTTAAAAATATATAAATTCATATTTTATTTTAGTCTTAATATCATAAAACTATTATGTATTTTTAATTGTTAACTTTTCCAACATTTTATAATTAAATCTTGTTATTCTAAACTTTAGGAAATGAAAAATTGTAGCAACTAGTATAGTTTTTAGTTTTATAAATTAAAATTAACCTAAAATAACAGTTTCTTTTCTATTTTGTATATAAACTTATTGTTATTAAATATATTAAATTTAAATATGATATATTTATTTTATTTAAAATTATATATATGTTCTAAAAAGATATATAAATTTATATTTTATTTTAATCTTAATATTATAAAACTATTATGTATTTTTAATGGTTAACTTTTTCCATATTTGTTTAATTAAATTTAGTTATCCTAAAATTTAAGAAATGAATAATTGTAGCAGTTATCTTAAATCCTAAAAATTGTAGCAGTTATAATAGTTTTCTATTCTGTAAATTAAAATTAACCTAAAATAATAATTTCTTTTTCATTTTTTACATAAACATGTTATTATTAAATATATTAAATTTAGATATGATATATTTATTTTATTTAAAATTATATATATGTTTTAAACAAAGATATAAATTTATACTTTATTTTAGTCTTAATATCATAAAACTATTATGTATAAAACTCCACAACCACAATGTGCAATTTTTACCACTATAGTTGTTTATAAGTTACATTTTTAGTTATACAAAATAAATCTTGACTAACATGAATGTTAACAATATCATGATGTATATAATTATATGGTGTATTAGTCATGAAAATTTCTTGTTCACTATGTGACGTAATATGAATGTTCGTGAATATCGTAGTTGGATGTATAATAGACTTTTACCTGGGCGAAAGGGATACACTCGAAACTTTTTTGAATGGTGTGGTTGAATTTGTGTCTTTTGCTCTTCAACATGCAAACTCGTCAAATGGAAAAATTAGATGTCCATGTAGTAAATGCAAAAATAAAAACTTTTTGGATTCTGAAGATGTTAAAGTTCATCTCTATCGAAAAGGATTTATACCTGATTATTGGATTTGGACATGTCATGGAGAAATTGATCCAACTTTGTCACATGATTATAACACTTGTTCAAATTTTACAAGTACTGCACATGGGAGTCATAGTCAAGACTTTGATGACATGATTCATGATGCTATTGGTACAGAGTTTGTGGGTCATCCTGATGAACAAAATGAAGAATTTCCAAATGCTGAAGTAAAAAAATTTTATGATTTGTTGCATGCCTCACAAAAGTCGTTATGGCCAGGATGTACTAATCACACTGAATTGTCTGTTGCTGTTAGATTATTGACAATTAAATCAGAGGGAAAAGTTTCTCAACGGACTTTCAATCAAACAATGTCTCTTCTCCAGATAATTGTATACCTGAAGATTATTATAGAGCATTAAAATTGGTCTCAAAACTTGGTTTATCTGCAGAAAAATTGATTGTTGTGTTGATGGATGTATGTTGTTTTACAAAAATGAAGATAAACAATTAATAGAATGTAAGTTTTGTCACAAGCCCCGTTATAAGACAAAAAGGGATGGTAGGAGTAAACGTAAAGATGTTCCTATGCAGAGAATTCATTATTTACCCCTTATTTCTAGGCTTAAGAGACTATATGCCTCAATGAGTTCTGCTCCACATATGAGGTGGCATTATGAAAATAGAATAAATAAAGGACTTTTGGGTCATCCATCAGATGGAGAAGCATGGAAACATTTTGATGAGACATTCCCGATTTTGCACTTGAACCAAGAAATATAAGATTAGACTTATGTGTCGACTGGTTTCACACCATATGGTCAATCGAGAAAGCCATATTCTTGTTGGCCAGTAATTATAACTCCCTACAATTTACCTCCAAAATTGTGCATGACTACTCCTTACATGTTTTTAACTTTAATTATTCCCGGGCCAAAAATCCAAAGGAAAAATAGATGTCTATTTGCAACCATTGATAGACGAGTTAAAAGTATTGTGGAATGAAGGTGTGTTAACATATGACATATCCAAGAAACAAAATTTTATTATGAAAGCTGCATTAATATGGACTATAAATGATTTTCCTGCATATGGTATGTTGTCTGGTTGGAGTACAGCTGGAAGATTAGCATGTCCATATTGCATGAATAATTCAAAGAGTTTTTGGTTGGACAATGGTCGCAAGTTTTCTTGGTTTGATTGTCACCGTCAATTTTTACCTATGGATCATCCATATCGAAGAAATAAGAATGCTTTTTTAAAGAATCGAATTGAAGATTCTCCACCTCCATTGATGTTTTCTGGGGATGATGTGTGGGAACAAGTTGCTTATTTTCCCAAAGTGACTGAGGAAGTAAATTTTACTTGTCAAGGTTTCGGTGTATCTCATAATTGGATAAAACAAAGCATTTTTTGGGAGTTGCCGTATTGGAATTCCAACCTATTACAACATAATCTAGACGTGATGCATATTAAGAAAAATGTGTTTGACAATGTGTTTAATACAGTCATGGATATAAAAGATAAGACCAAAGATGACATTAAGGCTAGAAAGGATTTGAAAAAGTATTGTCGGAGAAGGGAGTTGGAATTGCAAGAACTACCTAACGGAAAAGTTGTAAAGCCTAAAGCGAAAATTGCTTTATCTAAGGAGGAAAAAGTTGTTGTGTATAAATGGATTACTGAGTTGAGAATGCCTCGATGGTTATGCCTCAAATTTACAAAGATGTGTAAACATAGAGCAAGGGAAGATGGTTGGAATGAAAAGTCATGATTGTCATGTCTTCATGGAGCAGTTGATGCCTATTGCTTTTAGTGCACTGTCAAATCAAGTTTGGAAACCTATAGCTGAGTTGAGTAAATTCTTCAAAGATTTGTGCTCAAGTATTTTGCGAGTGGATGACTTGCTAGTGATGGAACAAAACATTGCCATTACATTATGTAAATTTGAACGCTTGTTTCCACCTGCCTTATTCAATTCAATGGAATACTTGCCTATTCATTTTCCTTATGAAGCAAGAATGGGAGGTCCTATTCAATATCGGTGGATGTATCCATTTGAGAGGTAAACTATTTAAATTATTAATTTCAGGCAATACATACTTGTCTTTTAGATTAGTAATTAATCATATGATAATGTTATATTAGGTACTTGAATAAGTTAAAACAAATGGTTAAAAATAAGGCACGTGTAGAAGGATCAATATGTGAGGCATATCTAGTGCAAGAGACTTCTCATTTTTGTTCATATTATTTTGATTCTTATGTGCAAACAATGAGAAACAAATTCAATCGCAATGATGATGGAGGTGAAAATGAAGGAAAGGATCAACCATCAACAATTTTTAATCATCCAGGTCGCTTTAGTGGAGCTTCTTCGAGTCAGTATTTAAATAAAGAAGAATAGAAGCTGCACATTTGCATGTATTACTTAGTTGTGAAGAAGTTCAACCATTAATTAAGTAAGCACCCTAAATTCCTTTTGACAAGCATATTTTAAGCATTTATATAACTAACAAAATATTGTGTATAAATGTTAGAACATTTGAACAAATTCTTGAAGTGGTTAATCCGAACATTACTCGAAGAGAAATAGAGGTTAGGATTGCTTCCGATTTTCCAACATGGTTTCAAATATATGTAAGTATTAAAATTTTGTTCAAAAATATTTTATGTTTTCACATTTACCTATTTATCCATATTGTGTTTATCATCTCATTTAGGTTTATGATAGCAACAATATGGTTCAAAGTCCATTTTTTGCATGACTTAGCATGGGGCCAAGAAAAAGGTTTTTACTTGGCCTATTTATTTTGTGAATGGTTTCAAGTTTCATACGTAAGAATGGAGCATTGGAAAGAAAACAATCAACTGTGGAGTTTGTGTTAAAGCCGATGATAATGAAAATGAAGAGAACTATTATTATGGTATTATCAAAGAGATTACGCAACTAGAATACATAGGAGAACCAAAAAAAGAATTAGTTGTGTTCAATTGCCAATGGTTTGATTTTGAAAAGAATCGTGGTGTACGAGTTGATAAGGAATATGGTATTGTGGAGGTTCATCATCGGAGAAGGTATTTGAATTATGATCCTTTCATACTTGCATCAAATGCAATTCAAGTATATTATATGCGTTATCCTAAAAAAATTAGAGAAAAGGTTGATTGGTGGGTTGTCATTAAAACCAAAGCAAGAAGTAGGATTAATGGTCAATATACTCTAGAGGTTGCATACCAAGATGGTATTTCAAATACTGAATTTGTGTCTCATGATGAGTTACTTGGTGAATTAAGAGATGATGAAGGTGAATATGAAGTTATACACAATGAATTAGTCCATGGTAATCAATATAATCAAGATGAGGAAGAAGAGGAAGAACTCAATGAAGAAGAGTGTGAGGAAGAAAGTGAATTTGAATATGACTATATATCTCATGATGATGATAATGATGATGATGATGAAGATGATAATGATGATGATGATGATGATGATGATAATGAAGATAACAATGATGATAATGAATGATGAATTATAAATTTCTATTTTGGGGTTATGAATAAATGTAAGAAATATGGTAATCATATTATATTATTGTGTTTTAAGTATTTTAATGAATATACAATTATGTTATTCTTGATCTTTTGTTATTAAAACTTTACAATTTTCTAAACACTTTTTATTGTATGTACAGATGTCAGATAAAAAGAAAAAAAAATAGTCTTCAAGAGTCATTTACAAGATAATTGTTTAGTTGGAGCGCAAATTGGACATCAACAATCCAGGAATCATGTTAGTTGTACTACTTCACATGGAGATCAGTCTGGTGAAACCCACTATGTTGGACCACATAATGGTCGCACTCCATGACTTGGAGGAAATTATTGTTCTGATCCTTCTATTGGACCACATGTTGGTCGTTCTATTCCACCACCATTATTAGTGCCTAATAGTATTCCACCTGTACAAGAACATGTTTATACTACACCTATTATTTCCCCACAAAGTCTTCAAGGATCTAACCCTCAAACTCCTGACACATTTGTTTCTAATGAAGATCAAAATCCATCAGATGTCCAAAGTACTTTTGACAAACCCGTTTTAGCACTTGATGGATATGGGTAAATTCTAAAATTTTAATAATGTTAAGTTTTCTTCAAATTGTATATATAACTTATACTTATAATTCTATTATTGTTGCAGATTTTTGCCTTTATACTTTGCAGCTAATACCATTGGTGATATCTTCAAAAGCCATTATACTGAAGCATGACCTTCATGGAAGAAGGTACCTGAAATCACTAGAGATATGTGGTTTAGTGAGTTCATGGTATTTATTTATATTTTTTGTAACTTTAAACTAATTACTAAGTCCTGAATTTAGATAACATTCATTTGTTTTATTTGTGTATAGAGAAAATATACTATTTCTCCACCTGATCAGAAGTTAGCAAGAAGGAACTTTGAAATGAGAGGTGCAAATATAATGAAAAGTTCACTAAATAAGGTTCGCACAAAAATGAAGAAGCCAAATTGGCTTGCAGAAGATATATGGAATATATTATGCCAACATTGGGGATCAACTCAATTCAAATTAAAAAGTTTGAGTGCAAAACCAAATCGAGCTTCAGATTGTGAGGGATTTGGAGTTTCACTCCATACTTCTGGATCTATTAGCACTTCTCAACATAGAGAAAATATGGTAAAGTTTCTTTTTCCTAAATCTTAATTAAAAATAAGGTTCAATGATTCTTCATATTTAAAGTTACTTTCTAATGGATATACATTGGTTAAGTATATAGTTCCATATAAATGTTCAAGATCTGACATTATTAATATTAAATGTAGCTTCTAACTACACTAATTAGTTCTATATATAAATCTTAGATCTTCTATAAATTAATCAACTACTACGTATTGGTTTGATTTTTCTCAATATTAATATTCTATGTATTACTTATTGCATTAAATATTGACATAAGTTTAGAAACTTGTTTTTTTATCGATTTTAAACATGTATAACTTTATCTTAGACAAAGTTGAATGGAAAACCTCCCACTCCATCAGAGTTGTTTCGTCAAACACACCAACGGAAGGACAAGACATGGGTTGATAAGAAATCAGCACATATGGATGTAAGTAACAAATATGATATGTTGACTTTACAACATTTGTCTCTTTTTTTGTTTATAATTTTACTATTTTTTATTTCGGTATTTCCAGGTAGAGTATACCCGTGCATTGGAACAAGCCTCCTCATCTGCATCTATTTCAGGAACGTCTCCACCTGATGAATTAAAAGTTTGGTGCACAATTGCTGGAGTGAACAAAGGAAAGGTATATGGGCTTGGATCTGAGTCAAACAAAGCAATTGGGAAACAATTTTGTTATGAATCTAATTCATCATTTGTTCAAGCTCTCAAAGATGAGATTCAACAATTAAAACACACATTACAAGAAGTCATGAGTGAGAGGGATGAACTTCTTAACACTGTGTTAGTCACTCAACAAAAGGTTAAAAAAAAATGACAAGTTGATGCTTATGGTCATGGAGAAGATGGATTTGCAGCCTCCTAATGATATATAAATTCTTATGATAAGATGTTAAAAATTTCTATATTTTGTGAATGAATTGTTATTTTGAAGAACATGTAATTTGTATGATATTATCTATTTTTGTGAATGATTATCTATTTCATCATTTTGTGGATAACAATCTATATGATAATTTTGGGGATCATTTTCTATTTCTTGATGTTTTATAAAACTATTCATCTATCATTTAAAAAAATATTAAATAAATAAATAGTGACCGATTAAATCAGTCACATATTCGGTCACTACATAAATAACTATTTGGTCGCAGATTCCATTATTAATTCAGTTACTGATTAGGTCACAAATACAGTCACAGATTCAGTCACAAATACGGTCACAGATTCGGTCACATATTCAGTCACAAATTCTGTAATTGATCCAGTTACTGATTCAGTCACAAATACGGTCACAGATTCAGTCACAAATTCGGTCACTAATTCAGCCACAAATTCGGTCACTAATTCGAGCCACCGATTCGGTCACTATCTCGATCCATCGATACTGGTCACTATCTCGACCATCGATTTGGTCACTATCTCGATCATCGATTCGATCACTATAAATCGATGACGAACAAAAGAGTGACCGATTTTTATTGGTCACTATTTCTGTTACTGTTTTGATTTGTGACCGATTTTACTTATTTAGTGACTGAAATTTTAGACACTATTACTTGATTTTCTTGTAGTGATCGTATGCCTTTCTCTATTTTAGAAAATAAAATTCCTCACTCAATTTTGTTTCCATATGAACCTCTCCATTCTTTATCTCCTAAAGTTTTTGGGTCAACCTGTTTTGTTCATACCTTAGGACCTAATGTTGACAAACTTGCCGCTAAGTCACACAAATGTGTCTTTCTAGGGTTCACTAGGTCACAAAAGGGTATAAATGTTTTTCTCCATCTCTTAATCGTTATTTTATCTCTGCAGATGTCACTTTCATTGAGTCCTCTCTCTATTTTAAGACCAACCCTTCTACCTCTACACCTATCTCTGAAACAACCATTATTCTAGTTATATGTGAACCTCCGATTAAGTCTAGTATAGCTCCATTACCTCCACCTCCACCACCAACACCACCACCTCCATCATCTGACTCACTTCTATTGTCAACTCCTTCGATTCTGCCAACTGAATCTGATCTTCCCATTGCTCTTCGGAAAGGTATAGGAACCACCCGCAAACCTCATCTTCGCTATATTAATTTAAGTTATCATAGATTATCTCCTTCATTTTATACCTTCCTTTCTTCTATTTCCTCTATATTCATCCCTAAAACTGTAGGTGATGCCTTGTCCCATCCCGGTTGGCGTCAGGCTATGCTCAAAGAACTGAGTGCATTTCAGAACATTGGAACTTAGGACCTCGTCCCTCTACCTTCTGGAAAATCGGTTGTTGGTTGCAGGTCGGTCTTTGTTATCAAAGTCGGTCCTGATGGAACTGTTGATCGTCTTAAAGCACGCCTAGTAGCTAAAGGCTATACACAAATCTTTGGCTTAGATTACAGTGACACCTTTTCACCAGTTGCAAAGATGACTTCTGTACGCCTATTCATTGCCATGGCTGCTTTGAAAAATTGGCCTCTATTTCAATTGGATGTGAAAAATGCTTTTCTCAATGGTGATTTGCAGGAAGAAATTTATATGGAGCAACCTTCAGGGTTTGTTGCTCAGGGGGAGTCTTTAGGAATGGTATGTCGTCTCCACAAATCTTTATATGGCCTAAAGCAATCTCCCAGGACTTGGTTTGGAAAGTTTAGCATGGTTGTTAAGCAATTTGGAATGACTCGCAGTGAAGCAGATCACTCAGTCTTCTACCACTACTCAAGTGCTGGATAGTTGTGTATGTTGATGATATTGTAATTACAGGAAGTGATCATCATGGCATCTCACAAGTTAAATAACATCTCTGCCAACACTTTTAGACTAAATATCTTGGCAGACTCAGATATTTCTTGGGGATTGAAGTAGTACAATCTACTAATGGGATAGTAATCTCTCAAAGAAAGTATGCATTGGATATTTTGGACGGGTTGATGAACTCAAAATCTACTAACACATCGATGGATCCTAATGTCAAGCTTCTACCTAATCAGAGGGAGCCCTTCTCAGATCCTGAAAAGTATAGAAGATTAGTTGGGAAATTGAACTACCTTACAGTCACTCGTCCAGACATTTCTTTTGCTGTTAGTGTGGTAAGTCAATTTCTTAACTCTCCTTGCATAGATCATTGGGATGTTGTCATTTGTATACTGAAATACATTAAAGGCTCCCCTGGAAAAGGTCTGTTGTATGGATGCAGTAATCATACCAAAGTTGTTGCCTACTCAGATGTGGATTGGGCAGGATCTCCTGTTGATAGGAGATCCACCTCTGGATATTGTGTCTTTGGTGATAATTTAATCTCCTGAAAGAGTAAGAAACAAAGTGTTGTGGCAAGATCAAGTGCAGAAGCGGAATACATATCTATGGCATCCGCTACATGCGAACTTATTTGGCTTAAACAACTACTTCAGGAGTTACAATTTGGAGAAGTTACTCAAATGACACTCATATGTGACAATCTAGCTGCCCTTCACATCAGCTCGAATCCTGTCTTTCATGAAAGGACCAAACACATAGAGATCGATTGTCATTTCATTAGAGAAAAAATAGTATCTGGAGAGCTTAAGACTTAGTTTGTTAACTCTACTGATCAATTAGCAGATATTTTTACTAAGTCATTACGAGGGCCTAGAATTGATTATATTTGTAACAAGCTTGGTTCATACAATTTATATGCTCCAGCTTGAGAGGGAGTGTTAGAATATCTAGGGTTTCCTATTCTAGTGTAAAGGGCTCAGTCCATCTCTTATATCTCTATTATAAATAAACACATAACCCTATGTGAAATATACATTAGGGAATTCACCCTATACCTAATTCTCTATAGTCTGCAAATGGAAGTACTCATGAATTTTATACCAGACCTCGTGTGAATGAGTTGAGCCAATGACACAAGAGAGAACAGATTTCGACAAGTCGATTGAAGCCAAGTGAGCAGCAGCTGGTCCTGGACTTCCCAAGCCTCATATTTGGGATTTACTTTGCCAGTAATAACAATCTTGATCGGTAAGGTATTGCGGATGAGTTGATTGGTTAACGACGAAGCTCTAAAGCTTGTGGGCTTTTGATGATGGGTTCAATTTGTTGTCTCCAATATAGATAATTGGAGTCATCAAGTTTCTCAGCTATAGAATTAAGAAAGGGTTTAGACGCGGAAGGGATGGTGTTAGAGAAAACCATAAAAAAAATTGGGTGTACCACTGGAAGGGGAGACTCTAGTTACCATCTTAGATAAAAATAATGAAAGTTTTCATTTGATTTAACACACCGAAACACACAATACAAAGGAGCATTTATACTAGCTAGCTACCATTACCAAAATAGCTGGGCACAGTGGCAGATCTTGACTAAATTTGTAGGGGAAACCACTATATATTAAATAAATTTAATATTTTAATAATAATTAAATAATATAAAAAATTATTAATAATATAATATGTAAAAAAAATTAACTTAATATAAACAAAATTAACATTAAATATAATATTCAATTTACTTAGATTTTACTCGTAAAATCGTAAGATTATACGATTTTTATTTCAATTCCGTGTTAGAGTATACTTATAATCGTAATACAATGTAATAAGTGAAATTGTAGAAGAAAATCGCATAAAACGTAGAATCGAAAATTTTAACGTTTTAATAATTGCATGCAGTGAATGAGTTTTAATTTTATTTTAATAGGTTTTAATTTCTTTTATTGGTTTTAATTTCTTTAATATTGAGCATTGTTCTATGTTCCACTTGTTTAGGATACTTTTTAACTCTTTCAATAATTTTGAATTGTTTAATATTGAGTATTGATCCCACTAATTTAGAAGTTAAACAGTTTTTAATTTTTTAATGGTTTTTAATATTTTTTAATGTTTAGTAATATTGTTCCTACTAATTTAAGAGTTGAACAATTTTTTTTAGAGGTTATTTTAACATGTAAGTCAGAAGATTGTTTTTACTTTTTTAAACCTTAAACAATTTTTAAATATTTTAAGCCTAATAAAAATAATTAAAAATTAAAACATTCTTTGCTCAATGTAACTATTTGCTCATTTAAAGTTGAAGAAATATCATTTTCATTTTTATCAATAATCTTGCTCTTGGAAAAAAGCATCAATTGTCTTATTCTTAACTATGAATATTGTACCTATTAAAAAATAATTATTTAATTTTAAAATATATAAAATTATAATAAATGATAATTTACAATCTAATCTATAGAGTAACATACCTCCTAAAAGTATAATCTACAATCTAATGTAATCTACTTACAATAGTCACCTAAAAACATAGAAAATAAATGATATTAAATAAAAAAAAGTTATAGTAGGTACCTGGAATGAAATGGGAAGAAGTTTTGTAGAAGTAGAATAGAAGATAAGTGATCTAGAGGATAAACCATAAAAGAGAAAACAACTCACTATATCTTTAGCATAACGAGAAGAAAAAGAATACTAAGAATCTATATTTAAAGCAAAAAAGTAAATGTAAATAGTTGTTATCTATAAATTTTCAGGGAAACTCTAAAAAGTATATCTTTTAAAAAAAATCTATTAATTATAAAAATTTATTTTATTAAATTATGTGGACTCATATAATAAATTTATATATATAATAAAAATGTTTGAGAGGATTGTGACCCCACCAGATCCTGTTAAGCTCCGTCCTAGCCATATTAATAACCAAATAACAAATTATTACAACTCCCAAAACAACAAAAAAGAATATATGTTTTCTCTACAAAGAGAAAATAGAGAAAAGTAAATTTTTCATATTATATTCTAATAGAAAGGTGATAGATAGATGGACAAATGAGGCATATCTACCACCACCATGGACACTTTCTCTCACAAATCAATTAAAAACATTTTAAAAAAATAAAAATCCAACTTTGAGTGTTGCACAGCGGTAGGAAAGTGGTGATTCAATAATTTTCCTTATAATAAGATACGAATATTTCATAAAAATGAGAGAAGCATTTGGAACTTCACTTCATGCATATACTTACGTCAATGTTACAATATTCTCTGCTCGTGCCTTTTGACCATGAATCAGAGTGGCTGCTATGGACTTGTAAGATGCAATGGAACCAACAACCACACCTCCTCAGTCTCAGTTCCTCACTTCCCTTGGCTCCTTATAAACCCTTCACCCTCCACACCTTTTCCACTCCAAACCCTTCTTTCCCTTCCAATTTTGGCATCTCTTAACACACAACACACCATGCCCACCCGTCACTGTTTCCTCGCATTCTCATTCCTCCTTCTCCTCTCTTGTGATCTCCTAAATGCCCAAGAGAACACCCAGTTCGGTAGTGCCATAGACCCCAAGTTGTTAGGCCTAAAGAGGAAAGGAAAAGTGACCCATTTCAGGGTCTATTGGCATGACATACTGAGTGGAGACAACCCCACTTCAGCGGCGGTGGTTCCACCACCCTCGAAGCTGAACACCACGACAAGGTTTGGTTTGGTGAACATGATTGACAACCCTTTGACCTTGGGACTGGAACTGAGTTCGAAGCTTGTGGGGAGAGCTCAGGGATTCTATGCGTCGGCTTCAGAGAGTGAGGTTGCCTATCTCATGGCCATGAACTTTGTTTTCATTGAAGGGAAGTACAACGGCAGCAGCATCAGCATCTTGGGGAGGAACCGCATTTTGAACGAGGTGAAGGAGATGCCTGTTATTGGTGGCAGTGGAGCTTTTAGGTTTGCTGAAGGTTATGTTGAAGCTCAGACTCGTTGGTATGAACCAAAGACTGGGGATGCCACTGTCGAGTACAATATTTATGTTATGCACTAGCTAGTGATGCTGTAGAATAATAAGAGATGCATGATATATCATGATACTTCAAGCTCTTGTAGTTTTGCCATATGATAGTTTGCCATTAGAGCTTGCTTTCGATACTTATTATAAGCTTTTTCGTTTTCAAGAGGTGGGGTATATATGGTCTTTCTCGTCAACCCATTGTTGTTCTCTCTTAGTTAGATTGAACTTGTGGTTGTTACTATACTTACAATAACAATTTATATGCTTTTCTCTTTACTGTTGTGTGCTAGTAATTGGAAAGAAAAATACCTAAAACATTAAAAGATATTTTTAAAACATAAAAGAATATTCAATAACATCTTAAAACTACATGAACATAATACTAGAGACAGAGACATACGTGCAATAATAACTTGTGTAAGAAGTAACTTTTAAGTACATCACATCATAAAAGAAGACATAATTTTAAAAAAGTAATAATGCGTTTTCGAGAATCAAACAAAACTTATTGCAAAACTACTGTGTCAAAATCGATTTCATGTTATAAAATATATACATATTATATATATAACATATTAATTATTGGATTTTTAAGGAAATATACTTTGTTATACTCTTGATGGGATGGGAGTGTATACTTACTGAATTGGTTTCAAATTTTTGATGAAGGCCAATCAAGCATCTAGCAAATAAGATAAACACCTCAAAAATGTTATCCATTAGAAAATAAATAATTAAATTCAGAAAATAGAATTTAAGAATAAGTAACTCTATAAAGAAATTACAACAAACTGATACTTTTTTCAAAATTTCCAAAAATAAAAGAATGAGACAAATTACAACAATCATGATTTAAACTTTTCTTTCTTTTTTTACTTTTGAGTGAGGTGTACTTAATTTCATCATGTTGATCATTTACTATTACATGTGATAATATTTCTTTTTGAGTTACTCAAAATTGACAATCTTATAGTATGTCAATAGTCATGGTAAAAACTCATTTATCTTCACTAGTTACTACAATTTAAAATTTCTACTTAATCTTCTTGAATAAATTAATCTAAATATTCAAATTATGTTTATATATATATATATATATATATATATATATATATATCAAGAAAGTTGTTGGATATTCCTATATATATTGGGAGAAAATAAAAGTTTATCCACACATGTCTATGTATTGAAATAATCTTTGAAACTCAAATTTATTTCGAGAAGTTAGTTTATATGTAATATTATTATGTAAAATATTAGACAATTAAATTGAAAGAGAGAAATATGAATATTCCACCAAGAGAATAACCTCAATAATAGAAAAGTCATAAAAAAATCTAATGAAAAAAATTGAAACATCTATGAATCAAATACTCTAAAGAAATATTGTATTTGGTATAAAAAAATATTCAAAACTTTAATCTCATCTTGTATTATTTGATTCACGAGGTATTTTTTTTCACTTTCTTTGTATTTCTATTTTTTTTATGATTCACAATAACTATCAAACGAGAAATGTCTTTTGTATTTTGTTCTTCAATTTTTTGCCATAATTCAAGCTACTTTTCCTGAACTTCAATGGAGCATGATATAATTCAAGTCACTTTTCCTAAACATAAATGGAGCATAATTATACAAACAATACCCATCACTTTTAAGGGATAAGGGACCTCCCTCATATCACTTCCGGATGGTTTAGAGATCGTATCCTTGACTAGTCTCATTACTATGATTTTCACACTACCACTATTAGAAAATTAGAAAATAATAACCGATATCATTGATTGAAAATTTTAGTCAATAATAAAAACTAAATGAGTGACCAATTTGATCCCTTTTAAATGAGTAACTGATTTAATCATCAAATTTTCAGTAAAAAATATAAATTACTAAATTAATGATTCTTTTATTAAAATTTTTATTTTATTAATTAAAATACTAAAACAAATATTAGTTTCCCACGTTAATTTTCAAAACATTCATTTTTCCCCTCTCAAAAATTGACAATTATTTGGCACATTCATTGTCGTTTGCCTCTGGAGAGCATAAGTGTGAACTACAGTAGACATATATCAGCAAAAGAAACCCGTGACTGACACTATCAAGCACAGTGTATACGAAAAGCACAGTGTAACACCAAATCTCGTTGAAGCTCAGCCAGGACCTAAAGGAGACCACTAAACCAACGTTTCTCCCTCTCCAGACTCAAGCCATTTTCCCATTTTCCCACCCAAAAGAAAAGAGGCAGCAGAGAATTCCTAAGAACAAAAGCACATCTTGGTGGGAGGACAAATATTTTTGGTGCAATATGGTATCCTATTCTTTTTCGTATTTGCTTTTAACTTGCCTTCTTATGTCTTTACTTGTTGAATAAACAAATAAAATGGACCCACCACTTGTTGAACAAATAATAGTGCACCGAAAGTTGGAGAAAATGTCTCCCATTTCTCCTTGTTTCACGGAACATGAGTGCACCTCACCAACCATGTTTCTTGTTTTTTTCATCTTTACTCTTCTATAAATTGAGAAGCAAGAAGAGAAGCCATACACCAAGAAAAATCAGAGAAGAAGAATACCACCGTGAAGAAAAGAGAACCACGGTGAAGGAGAGAAATAGAGTCTTTTGTGTGTGAGAGAAATACCGAGAGGTGTAGACACAGTACAATAGAAGATACTGTGAGTGTGAAAGTGAGAGTTTTGTATACCATCCGAGAGAGTGAGATTTATTGAGAGATCCTCAGAGAGTGAGAGAAACACTGTAATCCTACTTTTATAGTGGAGATATTTTTCTGGACTAGGTTCCGTGATTTTTTCCGAGAGGATTTTCCACGTTAAAATTTCAGGTGTTATTTTTCTCTACGCTTTCATTTTTACGCTCCGCATAAGTGCCCATTTTGGGGTTCACAGAGGAGGGAACAAATACCGCTGCTTTCCCAACAAGTGGTATCGTAGCTACCGGTTTGAAAAGTCACGGTCTCGTGAAACTCAAGATGGAAGGAGACATGTTCAAGCTAATCATGGATAATTATTCCTACTCGGAAGTCGATGATGGAAGATCATCTATACTCGCAAGGATTTGTATGAGCCGATCACAAATTCGGAAATTCCGGAAGGGAAGGCCGAAAAAACTGGGAGATTCTGAATCGTAAAACAGTGGCTATGATTCGGAAATACATCGACAGAAGTCTCTTTGAGCATGTATCGACTTATACCAATGCGTATGAGTTATGGACAAAGCTTGAATCAATGATTCAAAAGAAGACTCCCAGGAACAAAGCTCACCTAGTCGACGACTCGTAAAGTTGGAGTACACCGACGACCGTAATATGATCGAGCACCTCAACACCTTCAAAGGTATTGTGAATCAATTAATGAAGGCGGATATGAAGATTGATGACGAGCTACAAGCTCTTCTACTCCTTAGTTCTCTACCGGAGAGTTGGGACACGTTGGTGGTCACTCTAAGTAACTCAGCACCAGATGGAAAGCTCAGTCTGGATAACATCACAGATAGTTTACTGAATGAAGAATCCAGAAGGAAAGAAAGGGGATCGAGTAGTCACTCAGAAGCCAATGTTGTTGAGAATAGAGGAAGGAGTGAAAATAGAAGCAAAGGAAAACGTGAAAAGTCACGAGGAAGATTCAAGTCTCGCTCCAAAGGTCCGACATGCTTTTATTGTGGAAAAGATGGTCACAAGAAGCCCGAATGTAGATTCCTGAAGAGAGATCAGAAGAATGGAAATGTACACCCTGATATGGTAGATCCCAAAAAGAAGTTGGAGGAAAAGACCACAACAGCGGTGGTATCAAATGATGAGAATGTGTTCCTTATCACTGAGGTAAACTATCTAAATATTGTTTTTGATGACTGCACTTGGATAGTAGATACCGGAGCATCTTTCCATGTTACTCCTCATGAGGGATTCTTCTCATCCTATCGAAAAGGAGATTTTGGAACAAGTGAAGATGGGAAATCATGTCACAAGCAAAATTGTGGGCATAGGAGAAGTGACTTTGACGACCGAAAATGGAAACAAACTTGTGTTGAAGGAGGTAAGACATGTACCGTAAATGCGTCTAAACCTTATCTCAGTCGGTAAGCTAGATGATGCTGGAATGAACAACCAGTTTAGAGATGGAAAATGGAAACTTAGCCGAGGAAGCATGATTGTTGTTCGTGGCAAAAAGGAAGGCTCTTTGTACGTCATGCAAGGAAAGATATGCAAAGGAGAGACAAATGTTGCTCAAGAAGATAGTAAGGAGTCGTGGCACAAAAGATCGGGCCACATGAGCGAGAAAGGACTAGAGATCCTTGCGAAAGATCATCTCCGGAGTATAAAAGGACAACCACTTGAAGTATGTGAAGACCGCCTAGCGGTGTAAACAACGTAGAGTGTCCTTCCGTAAATCTGAAAATGGAAGAAGAAAAGAGCATATTTTGGATCTTGTACACTCGGATGTTTGTTCAACATCTGAAAAATCCCTTGGTGGTGCTCAATATTTTGTTACCTTCATTGATGACCACTCCGGAAAATTGTGGGTCTATCCATTGAAGAGAAAAGATGAAGTTCTACGATCTTCAAAGAGTTTCACGCCTCGCTTGAACGTGAAACCGGTAGAAAGTTGAAATGTTTGAGAAGTGATAATGGTGGAGAGTACAGAGGTCCGTTCGAGCACTATTGCAAGACTCATGGGATCAAACATGAGAAAGTACCTCCCAAGACACCTCAGATGAATGGAGTAGCTGAAAGATTCAACGTAACAATTGCCGAGAAGGTCGAAGCATGTTGTCTCACGCAAAACTTCCCAAGTCATTCTGGGGAGGCAGTGGTGACAAGCAACTGATTTGATCAACTTATCACCGTCAAGACCATTAAACGGTAAGATACCGTAAGAAGTATGGTCCGGTAAAAGGCCTCATATCGCAACTTGAAAGTCTTCTGATGTAAGGCATCGGCTCACATTCGAAAGATGAAAGAGCAAAACTCGATGCTAAGGCGAAAGAGTGCATATACCTTGGTTCTCCAAGAGATGAATTTGGTTTCAGATTATGGGATCCCGCAAACGTAAAGATTGTTCGAGCAGTAGATGTGGTGTTCTTTGAAGATCGACAATCCAAGACATCAAGAAAGTGGAGAAACCAACACTTAAGCTGATAAGTGATCAAAGCCCTATTGTAATGAACAACTCAGGGGGAGAGACTCATCAAGCCGAACCAGAGTTACAACTTGATGAAATGGCTGAAGAAACAGATCAACCTAATCTGACGGAAGAAGATCAACCAATTGAGGATGCTCCGCAAGAACCCCAATCGAGGCGATCAACAAGGCAGAAGCAACCGTCAAGAAGGTATTTTTCAGATGAATATGTTAATTTTACTGATGAAGGTGAACCTCAAAGCTTTGTAGAAGCAATGGAGACGAAAAATAAAGACAAATGGTTGCAAGCCATGGAAGAGGAGATGCAATCCTTAAAGGAAAATCGGACTTATGATTTGGTAGAATTACCAAAAGAAAGGAGAGCATTGCAAAACAAATGGGTGTTCAAGCTCAAGAATGAAGAGAACAACCCAAGCCCAAGGTACAAAGCACGAATTGTCGTGAAGGGGTGCAACCGTAAGAAAGGAATAGACTTTGATGAAATATTCTCACCAGTGGTGAAGATGACATCCATTAGAGCAATTCTCGGCCTGGCAAAGAACACTAGACCTGGAGATTGAACAACCGGACGTCAAAACAACGATTCTTACATGGAGACCTAGAGGAAGAAATTTACATGAAGCAACCGGAGGGTTTTGAAGAACCAGGCAAAGAACACTTGGTGTGTCGTCTCGAAGAAAAGCCTCTATGGTCTGAAGCAAGCTCCAAGACAATGGTACAAGAAATTTGATTCCTTCATGATCCAACATAATTTCAAGAAGACCTCCGCAGACCACTCGCGTGTTTGTGAAGAATTATGAAAATGGTGAGTCCATCATACTTCTCTTGTATGTTGATGATATGTTGATTGTAGGGAAGGACAAACTTAAAATAGCCGCTCTCAAGAAGGCATTGAGTAAGTCTTTTGCCATGAAAGACCTGGTGCAAGAAAGAAGATACTTGGAATGAAAATCTCCGGAGATCGTTCTAGAAGAATGCTATGGGTATCTCAAGAAGATTACATTGAGAAAATTCTCAAAAGGTTCAACATACACAATGCTAAATCTGCTCGTGTTCCAATTGCTCGGACATTTCAAACTCAAGCAAGTCTCAATGTCCAAAGAATGAAGAAGAAAAAGAAGAAATGAGCAAGGTACCCTACTCTTCTGCCGTTGGTAGCCTTATGTATGCAATGGTTTGTACAAGGCCAGATATTGGCTATGCTGTAGGAGTTGTGAGCGGATACCGTCGAATCCAGGAAAGGAGCATTGGGAAGTCAGTAAGTGGATACTAAGGTATCTAAGAGGATCCGCCAAAAGAAGCTTGTGTTTTGGCAATGGAGATCTAAAGCTAATCGGATATTCAGACTCAGACATGGCTGGAGATGTCGATTCAAGGAAGTCAACATCAGGTTATCTGATTACTTTTGCAGGGGGAGCTGTTTCTTGGCAGTCAAAACTACAGAAATATGTGACATTGTCCACCGCTGAAGCAGAGTATGTAGCAGTGACTGAAGCCTCTAAAGAGATGCTATGGATGAAGAATTTCCTAAGTGAATTAGGACATAATCAAGACGATTATGTGGTAAACTGTGATAATCAAAGTACCATCCATCTGACCAAGAACCCCATGTTCCATTCACGCTCAAAGCATATCGACATGCGGTATCACTGGATACGAGAAGCGCTGGATGAGAAGAAATTGAAGATAGAGAAAATCCATACAGACTTGAATTGGTCTGACATGATGACTAATTCAATACCAACTAAGAAGGTTGAAGACTGTTGCCAAGGTGGTGGTATATTGGTACCTTCTGACTAAGTCAGAAAGATAAAAAGGTCCATTTAAATGTTTATGGGGGAGATTTGTTGAATAAACAAATAAAATGGACCCACCACTTGTTGAACAAATAATAGTGCACCGAAAGTTGGAGAAAATGTCTCCCATTTCTCCTTGTTTCACGGAACATGAGTGCACCTCACCAACCATGTTTCTTGTCTTTTTCATCTTTACTCTTCTATAAATTGAGAAGCAAGAAGAGAAGCCATACACCAAGAAAAATCAGAGAAGAAGAATACCACCGTGAAGAAAAGAGAACCACGGTGAAGGAGAGAAATAGAGTCTTTTGTGTGTGAGAGAAATACCGAGAGGTGTAGACACAGTACAATAGAAGATACTGTGAGTGTGAAAGTGAGAGTTTTGTATACCATCCGAGAGAGTGAGATTTATTGAGAGATCCTCAGAGAGTGAGAGAAACACTGTAATCCTACTTTTATAGTGGAGATATTTTTCTGGACTAGGTTCCGTGGTTTTTTCCGAGAGGATTTTCCACGTTAAAATTTCAGGTGTTATTTTTCTCTACGCTTTCATTTTTACGCTTCCGCATAGTGCCCATTTTGGGGTTCACAGAGGAGGGAACAAATACCGCTGTTTCCCAACATTACTTAATGTTACAAAAGAAAAATTGTTAATTTGCTTAATTTGAAATTAGTATCTTAAATTTCGTAAACTGTTGTTTTCATCTATGTTGTTATGTGAAGTCACTTTTTAGACGATTGACTATCTAGCTGGATTGTTATCATGAAGAATTCTTTTATGAGCAAATACTATTTGGGGGTGAGGGTGAGGGTGGGGTAGGTGTGGCCAAAATTTGATGCATTGTATTAGTGGAGTTTTATTGTATTGGTATTAATCAAACTTCATGCAGAGTGCAGAAAATAGTTTGCTTTAACTAGTTTTATGTATCTTTAGTAGGATTTTAAGGAATGATTTATTTGCTTAAAACTCCAACCATCAATAAATTTTTAATAACCATTTTATCAACTGAATCCAATAAAGGTACTTTGTAGCCTTTTGTAATCTATCTACAAAGAGGGTTCTCAATCAGTTCATATCTCTTAATGGGTCTATGCAGAAAAATCATATATTGGCAATGAATTTTTAGTTTATAGTTTTTAATTTTCTTTGCTGTATTTTTTAGGCTGTGAATAGGAGAAGGTTTGGTTTTAGCTTAGACTCTAGAGCAACAGGGATGTTTGGGGATGATGCTCTTATAACTTATTAAGAAACACTAGTTAATATTAAATTAGCAACAACAATAACCAAATCACCTTATGTTTAATCATTTTCATGGGTTATCAATGTTATTGAACACTCTCTAAAACAATTTTAGTAAAATTATTTGGAACAAAGCCTTTTCAATGATTTTTGCTAATGTTTTTTTTATGTAGTCACTCTTATCAGGAAATTTCTTTTATTGCTTTAAAAGAATTTAAATTATCAAATCTTATGCAGTCAAAATTTGTTTTGAATTAATTGTTATATCTAGATTTTAAATTATATCTTTGAAGTTGATGTGATCTCAATTCATGAAAAACCTCAATCCATGCAAGAAGGAATCACCACAAAAAAACAAGAAAATGAAAATAAGCAAAAAGAGTTTAAAAAGAATTTTTGAGGAAAAGAAAGGAAGAAAAACAAGGAGAATCTACAAGAAGCTTGAAGAAGAGAATAAAAATATTAATAGCTCTTGTAATTTCCTTATAAATAAAAATAGAGTTAGTTTATAGTCTTTCTTTGAAATAAAAATAAGAGGCTACTTGTTTGGACACATGGATAGTATAAAAAATAAGGGCCTTGTTTGGGAAGCTTTGGAGCATCTTCCAAACATAACCTAACCTTTTAGAATTCCACCCATGTGCAAGTAATTTCGTGCTCCCCTCTCTATATAAGGGTGTGAGTCTCATTTGTAACATAATTTTGAAGATTAATTGAGAGCAAGAGCTAATTCTCTTTGAAGTTGAAGAGGTAAGTCTCATTTCTAGAATCTTATCTTGAGTTTTCCATAATTCAAGTGGTGATTGTCCTTTACACTTATCTTTCTTCATGAAAGTGGCGTGTTTTTCATTTTCTTGTCTTCTCTATGTTTTCAATTTTCATGTTCTTGCTTTGTTCTTCATGTGTTGTACCTATATGGATCAATTCTAGCCATTTGCACCGATTAAATTCAAGTTTAATTCATTCTATGTCTTTCTATGCATGTGTTCTTGATTTTAATCGGTTGAATTGATTTGTTTTCAAGTTTTAAAGATTTTGCACCAATTGGAACCCTAACATTTGGGGAAATTTCGGTTTTCATATTCTTCTATGATAATCTTCATGTTATTTTGATTTCCTATGCTTCTACACATGTTTGAGAGATCCTACAACACATATAATGCCTCCTAGACATCCATCATTTGGTATCAGAGCTCCTAATCAAAATTTGTTTTGAATTAATTGTTATATCTAGATTTTAAACTATATCTTTGAAGTCTATGCAAGACGTGCAGAGTGTATTACTTTGTTTACTTAGTAATCACTACTTACAGCTTTTATTCAATCACTGCTACAGGAACCACATTCCACGTCGGTTCTGGAGATAATTTCACGACGGCCCCAAAGCCGACGTTGAATAAGGAGATGTTAAAAGTAATGTTTTCAACGTCAGTTCAAAGTGAACCGACGTTGAATATCACATAGCATACAACGTCGGTTATACAAATAACCGACGTTGTAAGTGGATCAAACTTTCTACGTCGGTTATATGTCCAACCGACGTTGAAAGTCTCTGCTAAAGCTGCAATGCAGTTTCTAATTTTCTCATTTTCCTTAAATTTTAGTACATGCATATCAAATAAACCAGCAAACCAGCCACAATTTCATATATAATACATTTCAAATAGCTAAATTTCAAAACATTTCAAATGAGTTATATATATTCAATAGTTATTTAAATTTGATCTATTTACACATAATTACAATTGTATAAATAAAATTACAATAAAATTGCTATTGTTGTTCCCTATTTCTAATGTCTAAAAACTTCTGTGCCCATTTTTCTCTGACTTGGTCGATAGACTCTCTAGGCAAGGGCTGTGTATCATTGAATACCTGGAACAAAATTAAAGTATGTTAAGTATGACAAAGTAGGAAACTTTACAAATAGAGTTTTGGAGGAATAGGGTTTTGGAGGACTAACCTGTCTCCAAGTATCTCTGATATTCCCAAAAACTATAAGCCACATCCAATACATTACGTAGTAGCCACATTCATAGCTACCCGTTTGTCTATTAACCTATAATCAATTAAACAAGTCATTAGTTGTGAAAAATACATATTCAATATTATAGTGATATTAGAGAATTAAAAGTAACCTTACATGTAGGATTTCCCAATGTGGGTTAGTGGCTTTGTTGATGTGCATTCCATCACTGCACACCTTAATAGCACTGTTGAGAAGTTATTAGTCAATATATGAACATTACTTATATTTGAAAGCACAAACTTTAAAATACTTACCTATTCAAAATATTCTTCAAATCAGTATCTGGTTTTTTATTCAAAGAACAAAACCAGTATACCGTCTTCTCTGGACGACTGATGAGGAAGAATTGCCAATGATGCCTAGAAAAATAAAATGTTTAGAATATAACTCAATCACAATAAAAACAATAATAAACTTATATTGACTTACTAGAATAAATAAGCTCCAAGATATATCTGCCTTTTAAATGTCAGGATCCAATTTTGGATATATCTTTGGACTTCTTCCCTTCTATTTCAAGCTTGTTGGATTAACTGAGGCTCAAAAAATCCATAAACATTTGAAGCTCCCTGCTCAGCCAATTCATCCATCATCCTAAAAAATGAAAAATAATACAGAAGACAATTGTGTGAAAGTTGTACATCCAGGATACAAAGGCGTCTCTGAATAGGTCTTCAATTTATCATATACAGGTGCATGTGCTTGAAGAAAGCTCTCCTGACCCACATCACGAAGCATATCCTCTATTCGATCTTCTATACACACATCCTCCTCCTCCACAGTTTGTGATACTACTGGAATATCAATAAGTTCACCGTGTCATGTCCATGTAGTATAATTTTTTGATCCCCTCACAGATTAGATGTTGTCGTATTATATCTACGGTTTGAACTCTTCCATTAACACACTTAACACAGGGACAATAAAATTTTCCATTCATCTTTAGACCATTTCGTTCAGCAAAACTAAAAAATTGTTCAACTCCATTCTCATACTCTTCTGATATACGACTTGCAGTCATCCAACTTCAATTCATTTTCGAATTTTAGACAACAATTAAGAGTTAATAAAAAACTTATCGTTCATCAATGAATTTCATATCATTGATTACTATAATCAAAATTACCAGCAGACTTTGCTATAACATTATTTAGTAGAGTTTGCTCTATAAGAGAGACAAACTCATTCTAACGAAATTTCAGCAGAGTTTCCTCTGTTATTTGACTAAATCCAAATTTTTATACAAAATCAAATACATAAACGACATCAAATAGAGCCCCATGGGCACAGTCAGATCATCAGAACAATCATCTACAGGCATTTAAATAACCTAATCATATAAACACTATAACATTATTTAGTACAGTTTACTCTATAAGAGAGACAAACTCATTCTAACGAAATTTCAGCAGAGTTTTCTCTATTATTTGACTAAATCCAAATTTTTACACAATATCAAATACATAAACAACATCAAATAAAGCCCCATGGGCATAGCCAGATCATCAAAACAATCATCTACAGGCATTTCAATAACCTAATCATACAAACACTATCTACAAAACAAAAAACAATAAAAATAATAAAAAACCCACTAACCTGGCGGTGGCGGCGAAGGGCTGAGGCAAGGAGCAAGGAGGAACGGCAGGGGGCGGCAGCGACGGCCACGCGCAAGGAGGAAGGAGAGAGACCGGCGGCAGGGCGGCAGCGCTGGCGACGAGGAAGACAGAGCGCGCAGGGAGGATGGAGAGCAGACGGAGAGCAGAGATTCACAAGAGTCGAGCACAGCACGAAAAGTGAGAAAGAAAAGGGGGGAATAGGTTTTAAGGGGATTTCTACGTCGGTTGTAATCTATAACCAACGTAGAATGTTTTAAAATCTACATTCTACGTCGGTTAAGACAACAACCAACGTAGAAGTGTTGACATTCTACGTCGGTTCTGCAACTAACCGACGTAGAATGTAGATTTTAAATACATTCTACGTCAGTTAGTTGCAGAACCGACGTAGAATGGTCAAATCACACATTCTACGTCGTTTGTATTTAAACCGACGTAGAATGACGACGTTAATTGTTAATTCTGTAGTAGTGAATAATACATTTTACATAAAGTTTGGACATGGATACTTTTTGGCTTTGTGGTTGATGTTAAGATGTTGAGTAATAGGGCATATATTTGATGTTAAAACATCTAAATTATGACAATAGATATAAATGAATTGCTTCCAAATTTCACATACTCATATCCAAATTTAAACCTCATTCATAGGAGGAATATAAACCGAGGGTTTAGTTCAAAGGAAGGGAGAGTAGGAAAAATAAAGTAATTTACTATCTTATCCTTAGAATAGACAATAAAGCCATTAAGTAGCATAATTTAGTCCAATCAATGTAAAGAAACAAAATCTCCCCCCTTAAAAAAAGGGGTGATCCATAAATTATGGCCCATGACAGAGTGAAGAGAGACTCTAGTAGGACTCATTTTGATTAGATTGATGATTTCAATCCCAACATTTCAGTGTTAAGATTCAATCTATAAACAAACTAAGAAACTTAAAGGGTTTCTGTGTAATATCAAAGTTCTCTATGTATAAATTATGATGGACCTAGTCCGAGCATCATCCAAAATCCTTCATAAGTCAGTAAAGTTATCTACTTTCCCAAAGTCTGAAATTTATTCAACCAACACTAAGAAGCTAAGTTAAAATATAAAATTAAGTAGCAATCTTAGTTAGTAATTCCATTTTTGAAGTGTGGATGTTGTTAGTCTTTCAATATGATCGGTGCAACTTACTGTATTTCTTATTTGTGTTCTTTGTAGACCCAAGGAAGTTGTTGCTGTTTGAAGCTTTAAAGTAGTTTAAATAAATTAAATTTTCTTATATTTTATTAGTAGTATTTACAGGCTTACTGTTTCACTTAAACAAATTGGTATAGTTCAAACAACTCCAAGTAACATAAGACCCCATAAAGACTCCAGTCACATAAAATTTCGACCTTGTTTTTAACTTTTCAGTGAGCATTTGGGGTTTGGACCACTTTCTCCATACCCTGCCCAATCATGTTGCAGAATATATATAGCCAGTTCATCTATCAGTCCTTGTAGATTAATGTCAAACTTATCTTTACTGGCATATTTGAAATATGCATACTACAACTTCTATGCTTGTCCAAGTTTTTATAGACGCTTCAAAACTTAGAATCCCTTACAATTACCAACTTAGTGGAAAATTATATGTATACACAATAAGATATTGAATTGATCTAGATGAGATGCACCAGCTCTTGCAGTATTGTTAAGAAAATTTTGGTATTATTTTTTAACATTTTCAATTAGCTTTCATAACTTATACTAGAATACACATTTTATGTTTTGTGAATTTTTTTAACTAATTTAAAATATACATTCTCTTAGGCATTATTTTAAACTTGAAGGCTCTTCTTTTCTTAAATTAGGATATAATTACTTGATTTATTTATCCAAAAATAATATTTAAAGAATTTACCTATATTTAGAATTGAGAATGAGGTTAGCACTTATTGAACTTGAAAATCCTGAATGTGAAATTCTTTATTTTAGGAAAATGATTATTTTTTCCATTGTACTAAGGTTAAGTCTTGATTTTCATTTATGATTGTTGTAATAATAATAATTTAGAGTAAACACTATATATCCTTAAACCAAGTTGATTTTTTGTTTTAATGATGTTACCTAAGTTTGTGACAAGTGCAAATTGTTTAATTAGGTTTTGATCTTTGATTCTATGTTTTTATGACTTGATTATGTCAGAGTTATGAAAGCTCAGTTTGAGTTTTGCATCTGACTATAATGATTAAAATATGTTTCCTTTAAAGGAGACACTAGGTGAGTGTTAGTTGGGAGAGGTTTAGGTTTTTTAAATGAGGACTTAGAGTTTAAACCTTGGTGACATGCACCATTATTTTTTTTGCATAAGCATATGCGACAGAAAAGGAATTGATAGTTTTTTAGAAATTTTTGTGTAGGTTTTCCATCTAAGAAGACAAAGATCTGATTGCATTAGCTGATACTTCTTGGGAAAAGCTTGATGTCTCTGGCTGGCTCTGATGTCTCTGATTTTGACTTCATAAAAATAGTTGAAGTATGTAAATTCATTAAGCTCTGAATATGAGGTATAGAATTATAAATCATTTTAAAACATAATAAATCAATTACTTTCCTTGAGGTATTAGAATACATACGCTAAAAGAGAAAAACATAGATTTTCTTAATATTTAGTCGTTTCATGTTATTCTAATTTTATAAGACTTTCATACAATATGATCTACCTTCTAGTATTAACTCTTAAGCTTATTTGATGTTCCAAGAACATTTAATATGTCTCATGTAATGGACCAACTGACAGACACATTGTGGAGAAAATATTTCGTTTGATCTTATATCATGAGTTGATTAGAAGTTGGTGGTTACTATCGATTGACTTTTCTGCATAGACCTTCCTCTTTCATTATAAATTTAATTGTATTACTGTAGCAGATGTGATGATTATTAATTTTAGTTTTTATATTTATTTTACACTTAACTATTTTTTTTTATAAGTTATTACCTCTGTAAGTATAAAATATTTAATATTTATTTTGCACTTACATATTTCCACATTTTTTTTCTTGGTTGTGAATTGTCCCATGATATCTGCTTTAGTATCAGAATAGATTGAAGTTGTAGCTCTTTTCCTGTTAATTATTAATATCTTTTATTTGAAGTTGTAGCTCTTTGTCACCACACTGTTTGATCACTTTGTGTATCACACTAATTTTTCTTCACTCTTTTTCAGACCCTCGAGTTAACCTTTCTTTGCTTGCGGGAATTGCACATAACTCTCAACCTATTGGTCTTTTCACCTTTCTGTAAGTTGTTCTTCTTTGAAATCAAAGTTCAGTCTATAAACATGATTGTCGTCGATCTTGTTTGTGGTTTAGCATTTTATTTACAACTCATTGGAAGCCATTTTTGCGTATCTCTGGATGATGGATTCTTCTATTCATAACAGTAGGTTTCAAAGAACAATTTTTTATTAATTCTATGGTTTGTTCCTTGAAGTAATTCAAGATTAATTGAATCTTTCAAAAGGAGTAGGTGACTCAGCTTGTGGGTTAATGTTTATGTCAAAAGGTTATTAAAATTTTAATTTGATATTTTTATAAAGTAAAAGACCTTTATTTCTCTATTATAAATAAAGGTATTTATTAGAAAAGAAGCTTGTAGTTCCAAGACTTTGAGTTCTTATTTATTTCAACATCTATTATAAATATAGCAAAGTTGTCTTTGAATATTAAAGTGGTACAAAGTTTCAAGCACTATTATAAAATATATAGTGTTACATATATTGTAAATATAGTGTAGTTGGTCCACATTCAGTAGCTTCATATTCCTAATTTTGACCAGGTATATCCATTTGATATATACAGAAATTTATTCTGCTTCATACTTATATAATGATATTATACTCTTTTTTTCAGGTTGGTGATGATAAAAGTCAAGAAGATATGGAAGAATGAGAAGATGAAGACAAAACTTAGATCATAAGATTAGGATTAAATATATTTGTATTGTTACTTTTTAATGCTTTCGACTTTTAACTTTAAATACATTGAATAATGTCACTTGAACAATTTTAAATATATTATATTGTTCTTAGTTAAATATTCATCTTAATTTTATTCATTTTTATTTAGTTAATTATATTTTAAAGTGGAACATAAATTTATTATTGCTTGACTGAAAAATATATTTAAACTTTTTGTATAATAATTTTTTCCTGAAATCAGAAAAAAATATGACATTTACACATGGCAACATTTTATAAAGCGTAATCTTTATACATGACAGCATGCATTTACAACGTGCATCAAGTGCTTAGAGCCAATCAAGTTGCACTATGATCAAATAAGGATACAAGAGAGTCTAATCAAATGCACAAACAAGTGCTTAGAGCTAGCCAATATCACAAAGCAATAAATTTTCAAATTGAATAACAAAAGAAAAAGAAACCTAAATACAGAGCAACTGTGTGAAATTAATATCTTCAACTACAGATTTTCAATTCACGATCCCAACGGTCAGAATGAAGAACCCCGTGTGAGAGACCTGCTGTAAATTTTTCAGCCCAATCCAACAGTGAACAAAGCAGGAATCGTGATTGTACGATAACGAGTCTATGTGTATGTGAACCAGCTTTTCTACACTCTTTCTCTCTTCTGTCTCTTCCCATTCTCTTGACCTAGATAACCTCTTTTCACTTATCTTAAGTGAGACAAAATGTATTTGACAAGTTTGGACCTTTAAGACACATAGTTGGGAGTTTAACCCAACAAGAACATCAGCCTTCCACTCTAGATTGGATTTCATTAGCCCTGCATCATCTCCATAAAGTAACTCGAACCAAGTTTTGACCACCTTTCCAACAATACTGCATTTCATAGCGAAGCAATATATTCCGTGATGAATTGAGCCCACCTAACAACGCACTTCTACAAACAAATAGGCTTGATTTTCTAGGCTGCGTAGAGCCTGATATGGATTAAGTAGCACAGAAGAATACAAAAAGTGCTAGTATACAGATAAGCTGATTATGATTCATCCAACAACAAAGCCAACAGTGGTTCTCAGAACAAGCCCCCAGAGAGTTTCTTATGACAACAATATGCCCCTGGCAACAGTAGCAAATCTCATTTTGGGGTGTTCCGCAGGGCATTTAGAATTTTCTCCAAAGATTTTAGCATTAGTGAATTACTTTTGATGGTAGTCTCACAATGTTAAATAAGCTGGTCATTTTGTATCTCTATTTGTAAGAATTCCATTATGTAAGTTTTAGATTGTTCTTTTGTAAATAGATTTGAAATATTTGTTCTTCTTCAATAAAAATATATATTTGAGATATATTTTTTCTTCTTTAATTTCTGAAATAGTAACAAAAATAATTACGAAATACTATAAATTGGCTATTTAACTTTGAATCTTATCTAGGCCATCCCGTATTCTCTCTAAATAAAAGTATACCAATAATTAATAAAAGCATGGAAAAATAATTTAAAGCAAACGTACATGTAGAAGGGAAGAGAAGGATGAGGAAAAGAAAACAGAAAAACTGAGCCATATGATAATAAATGTGAAAAGGAAATTAATAAAGAAAGAGAAATGAAAAACAAAGTTGAAAAGAAAAAAAAAAGAAATTAATATTAAAGTCTACCACTTCATATCAAATTAGTCTTTCAAAAATATGTTAGTAGCAAATTGACCTTTAATAATTGGAATTTAATAACAAAATAGTTTTAAACTTAATCACAAGATACACAAAAAGATAAATGATAACTTTTCTTTAGACCAAATTGTCATTATTACTTCAAAATCAAAAACAACCATTTTATCCTAATTTAATCTTTAACTCATATTATTCAAGTTCCTTTCCATTAACAATTATCCAATTAATGTATCCAATAAAATCATGATCCAACTAAATCTGCGGAAACATTACTTTATTCCATCCTATCACACAACCCAAAGGAGGAAACATAGATAGAAACAGAGTGACACATTAAAGCCATTCAACAACAACAATATATGAAAACATCAACAACAACATGCTTCAAAACACAAAACTAATGATAAACATAGACATTGAACTCAATTACATTATTCCTCGTTTGTGGATCGGAGAAGAGAGTGGTGGAATCAATATACCCCGTAGCAAATCTAAACACACCACTGCCTCCAATCACGGGCATCTCCCTCACCTTCTGCTCTAGGGGGGTTCTCCCCAAGAACGTGATGGTGCTACCATTATACTTCCCTTCGGTCAACGTAAAACTCATAATCACCAAAAGGCTAAACTCCCTCTGTGACGTAGAAGCAACTAACCCTTCGGCTCTTCCCACAACCTTCGAGTTCGACTCGGGTCCCACGGTCAACGCGTTGTCCAAGACTGCCACAGAACCAAAGGAAGTGGTCGTGTTGTACTTTGGGAGTGATGGAATGATTCGAACCGTGGTGGGGTTGCTTCCGTTGAAAGATTCGTGCCAGTAGAACCTGAAGTGACTAAGGGTATGTTTCTTCTCTATGAACTTAGGGTCTAGTGAGCCCACGAAACCAGTGTTTTCTTCTCCTGAGATGGTTAGGGTGTAGCATGAGAAAAGAAGAAATGGTATGAGGAATTGGGTGACCATGGTTTTGGACCGAAACTTTTGGTGGTTAGAGGAAGTGTATAGAGTGAAGAGAGTATGCAAGAATTTATAAGATGAGAGGGGTGTTGAAGAAAGTTGGGAAGAAATGAGAGGTTTGACCTAGCACCTTAGTTCGTAGGAGAGTTGAGTGAAGACAGATGATACTGTTTTCAAGTTTGCATTCAAAATATAATATAATATGGTTTTGACCCGGTTATGCAGGTGTCAATAAATAATTTTCCGTGTTCTTTAGGAGGGAAGACAAATGAATACTTATTATTTGTTTTGGTTTTATACAAACTTTATCTGACATATGTTTAACTACTTCGTATATATGAAATTTAAGTGTTGAAAAGTCATATTTATAAAAAAATATAAAAATATTTTCTTAATGTTCGGAATAGAAGGTGGTACTATATTTTTTTATTTAGTTAACTTGTGAACCGTTATTTTCTTGACTTTGTCCCTTTCAGATGTTCTAACACATAATTCCTTATGCTATATATGATCCGCTTATTTCCTTAATATAGTATGTTTCTTTGCCTATTAAAGAAAATACACTACAAAATAGAATCTTTAAACTTTTAATGATACATGTTCCAGCTACAATGTTTCGTAGTACAATTTATTCAATTTTTTTATTAAAATACTTCTGAATTAAATATAAAAATTACGTTATTTGATTTAAATATAAAAATAATAATTAAAATAAAATAAATTTTGTGTTTTGATTTATATTAGTTTTGTGGTTTTATTGGACACCTTTTTTATTGATACATGTATTAGATGTTATTTTCTTTATATAACGGACTAATGTTATCATGACTAATACTTTCATTTTCTATTTCACTATAAATAAATATTTGTTTTCTTTAATGTTGTATATAGTATTAAATAATTTATTTAGATATTAACAATTTTTTCTTTTTTATTAACAATCAAACTAGAATAAAATATAAAATATAAAATATAAAGATAAAGGGTAACTACACTTTTGATTTTCTATTTCACTATAAATAAATATTTATTTTCTTTAATGTTGTATATAGTATTAGATAATTTGTTTATACATTAGTAATTTTCTTTCTTTTTTATCAACAATCAAACTAGAATAAAATGAATAAAATATAAAATATAAAAATAAAGGGGTAACTACATTTTTATAAAGAAAAAATAAAGAAGAAATTATGTGATCTCAATTCATGAAGAACCTCAACCCATGCAAGAAGGAGTCACCACAAAAAAATAAGAAAATGAAAATATGAAATAAAATCTTACACAGAAATTTGAAGAAAAAGAAAGAAGAAAAACAAGAGAAATGTACTAGAAGCTTGAAGAAGATATTAAAAATACTAATAGCTCTTGTAATTTTCTTGTAAATAAAAATAGAATTAATTTAATATCTTTTTTTAAAATAGAAATAATAGGCTAGTTGTTTGGATACAAGGACAGTATAAAAAACAAGGGCCTTGTTTGGGAAGCTTTGGAGCATCTTCCAAACATGGCCTAACCTTTTAGAATTTCACTCATGTTCATGTATTTTCGTCCTCCCCTCTCTATATAAGGGTGTGAGTCTCATTTGTAACATAACTTTGAAGATTAATGAATTGCTAAATCATTTTCTCTCTTTGAAGTTCAAGAGGTAATCATTTCTAGAATCTTATCTTGAGTTTTCCATAATTCAAGTGATGATTGTCTCTTGCACTTATCTTTCTCTTGAAAGTGGCGTGTTCTTCATTCTCTTATCTTCTCCATATTTTCTCTTTGCTTGTTCTTATTTCTTCTTCATTGTTGCACCCTTCATTCTTCATTTTAATCAATTTCCATCGATTAAACTCGTTGAATTTATCTTTTATTGCTTGTATCTTGATTTTAATCAGTTGAAACATCATAAAACTTGTTATAATTGATTCTTACCAATTGAAACCCTTGTATTTGGGGCTGGATGCGTTCTTACCATTTCTAAGTCAATTGAACCAATTAATTTCATTGTTTTCATTTTCTATGGTTTCCTATGGGTTCTATCTTGAATTTAATCGGTTGAATTTTCTTAAAACTTGATTTCATTTAGTTTGCACCGATTAAATACCTTTGTAAAGGGGCTGGAACGTTTTGACCCATTTCTATTTTCATTTGAACCGTTTACATTGTCCATCTATGTAATAAATCATGTTTGATAGATCCTTGATTAATTCTAATGCAACTTGAGCATTCATCAAGAACGGTGTTTACGTTACATTTATACATTGTTACATAAATACTAGATAACTTTTAGGATGTATTCTCGTAAGTCTAACAAACTCCTTACACACATATGCAATATTTTGTGAAATTCAAAAAATAAATATTAAAACAAGTCACTTTGTTTACTTTTAGTAATCTTTTATTTTGCTTTAGCACTTTTCTCCTCCTAGACTAATAAAATAATATTCACACCACTATGATAACTCTTCTTCTACTTCATACATATGTTAAACATGTTGTGTTTCTTCTCTGTCACATATTTATAGGTATGAACCTAGTTAGATACATTAGGTTTTTCTCTAACACACATCTTTTATATATGAGTGAAATAAGTATACAATAATATTTAAATAATTTATTTTGGTTTATTTTGGTACTGAATTCGTAGTATCAAACCACAAATTGAATTGAACTACTCAGTAGTGAGAAAAATTATCCAAATCAATCGAAAAGATGTTTTAATCAATCATTAGTTTTTATCAATTTTTGGTTGTTTTTTTAAATTGTTTAGATATGAAAACATCTATTGTAGCCTAATAGCCTAATGTCTTGATACGAAACTAAAAATTTCAAGTAAATTTTCCCCTCTTCTTCATTTGCCAACTCACTTTTAAAGGAAAAATATTGTTTTGTTAATTGTTCCTTTATGTTTCGTGTAATCAATATATTTGTTTATTTGATCTCTTTTACCAATCCAATTTCTATTTGGGTACACCAGATATTTCTCTCAAGTATTTGGACCCAGTAAGTGTTCTAGATAAGTATGGAAAGGTTCCTAAGATTTCGGAAAGTGGTTGGTCATGCAATAATTAGAGAAATGGGTATTGAATTTCATGGGTGTTAGATTCTATAACCTACTACACCAAAGAATAATGCTTAACTGTTATAAGTTGGGTTGAAGTGTCTTCTCAAAATTCCATTACTCTATTATCATGTTAGGATACACAACCCCTCAATTTTGAGCAGACTAAGGAAAAAGATTCAAGATTCAAACACATACATTAGTTTATTGTCGTATAAACGTATATAACCACTTAATATTGAGCTAACCAAGCAAAGAAATTCAAGTTTCAAACACATAACTCGGTCTATTGTCCTATGAGGGTACACAAACTCTCAATCTTGAGCCAAATAGGCAAAGATTCTTGAAGTGGAGATCTAAAATGTTCAAAATATTATAGAAGTTTGAAAACATTCGATAAGGAGCAATGTAAAGCATTTAATGACCAAGACATGAAATGTCATATCACTTTGAAAATATGTTCATGCAATGAAAGGAAAGATGTTCACTTTCTACACATGCCTTGTGAAAGAAATGAGTGGGAAAAAGTGAAGGCTCATATTGTTTTACAAAAAACTATTTCAAAAGAAACAAGTAATTGTTTCTTCATGATTTGTAATGAATCTTATTCACGAAATTGTTGTCATTAAGAATCATTCATATGTGAAGACATATCCCTCTCAAGAGAGAGATGATGATGGAAAGTCATCCAGCCCCAACACCTATGGCAAAGTGGATAGACTCTCATATTTTCAAGAGTAGAACTAGGATTTTTCTTCCTTCTTCTTAATCTTGTAAATCTGTATGGGTATAAATATTTCTTTGTATTTTCTTAGGCTTTTGTAGGAGCATATGTGGGATAGCTTTGGGCCTTAATTGAGCCACATTTTGGGCCTCCATTGGACCTAGCTTGGATGGCCAACCCATGAGAAAACATGATCGAATATTTGCTAAGTCATGGAGGAGAAGCTTGGAGAATGGAGTCCCACATCACGAAGAACACAACCATTTTAGGCTATTTTGGGTGTTACACCTTAGGCTTGGACATTCAACACCTTGCCTCTCTTGTAATTAATCCCACATCCTTCGTTTCATAAGTGCAAAGGGAGTTATGCATCTATAAATATAACACCTTACCTTTTGTATTCTTCACCTTTTGTTGAATGAGAATTGATTTGTTAAAAAAATTCTTATCTTCTTGTTCTTAAAGGTTATTGGACTCTTCTCCTATTTCTTCCTCAAGAAAATTTCCTTGAGAGAGAAAATCTAAACTTCTTGAGAAACTTAGAAAAGTTTAATTTTTTTTTTCAAGTCTTTTGTTGGGCTTGGATACGAATTTCCACCAGGTGGATCAAAGCTTTGGTCTTCAAGAGATAAGTGTTTTCTTTTCTTTCTTGTTTTGTTTTCTATCTTGTCTCTTTAGTAGTTTAATTTTTTAGTTCTTCCTGTGATTAGAGTTACTCTACTGAATTTTTTCTTGAATTGATTCAAATTACTTGTCTAATTTTCTTTAATGAATTGCAAGTTTCGGGCTTCCAATTTATGTTGTATATTGTGTTTCTTTGTCTTGTTCTGGTTTAATCACAGCGGAGGGTATACAATTAAAAGAAGAGATAAAAATTCCACACCAAGAAATTTACATAAATCCAAACACATACATTTATAGAATTTTTCATCACTAATCTATTAACTAATTTTTTCTATTTTAGTTTGTTATTGTATGTAGGTGCTTTGCGATTTTGGTGTAGTTTTTTCTTAGTTTTAATAACTAGAAAATAGAGGAGAAAAATGAAAAACAAAGTTTTGAGGCATAATTTGTAGTTTTTTGTGTTGTTTTGTGTAAGTTTTTGTTTGGTTTTGGGTGTCTTGAAAAACTCTTTAGTATTTTTTCATATTCCACATTGAATATTGTAATAATTGTGTGGTTTAGATTTGTAAAAGTGTGTTAAGGGGTCTATAGGTCCCACTTAGACTTACCACCATCACTGTTACTTTCTCAAGTTTTTAATATCCAAATTAAGCTCCTTGCAATACCTTGCTGACAAAATCAATTGGTCTTTGTTCTCCCTCCACATCTTGTACCAGAGCCCAACTAATTGCCTAATCAATGAGAGTGATTTACAACTGCAGGGATTTACTTCTGATGGGCTTTGAAAGGACAAGCGGATTTGAAAGGACAAGCGGATGGTGACATAAGGAGGATATTGTTTGTCCACCTGTCTTCCCCCTTGAGCAACTTAATCCCTCCTTGCCCTCCAATCTTTATGGGTTTCCTTGGAAGTCTTCTCAGAGTTGTGGTTGTACTTTTCCTTGTACTTTTTACGCCTCATTACATCTTCGACCTCAATGTAGTAGGAAGCTCTGCTTTGAATTTTTGTCATAGACTTGAATTTACACCAAATTAGGGACTCCTTGAAAGGGTTAGCTTGGAGTCCTTTTACGAAAACGTCCACAAACATCTCCTCGTTCAAATGGTGGATGCAAATTGCGATATCAAAAAAAGCAATTGAGGTAATATTTAAGGTTCTTGTTTTCTTATTGTTTGACATCAAACAAATTGGACATTCTTGATGGTTTCACTTTATTAGCCACGAACTATTCCTAAAACATGCATGAGAACCAAGAAAAGAGGTGATATCCCTATCAGGAAATCCACTAAACCATAGTAGAGCGGACACTAAAAAGGTCCCCATAAACATCTTGCATCAAACAACATTTATCCCTTTGGAGATCAACATTTGCACCCAAAAAGCTTTCAAATGATTCTTCATATCACTTGAACCCAAAAAGTGGGGTGAGCTTTACAACCATGTAGTGTGCAAATACAAGTTGATCCATTATCTCCTAAGAGAAGGGTTGTGTGTTCGGCTGTATCATAACAAAGTCCACCTCATTTTCCACTGGCAAGTTATCTATGTTTGCATGGTTTGCTATAGTTCTTCATTTTGCCTCTACAATTCCTCATGTGCCTTGAGGGCTTCCTCCATCTAACGACAGGAGTCTTCGGCTTCCTGCTTAAGGGTTTTGCGGTTTTGTGGTATGTGACGTCCCTCATTTCATTTTACTTTTCACAAAATTTGGAGTCATTTTTTTTAAACAAGTAATCATCAATATACCGCAGCAAAAAATGGAACATTTAAACTTCACATAATGTGAAATGATTCCATAACATTAAATAACACAACATGTTCATCTCTGAATTACAATAAGAAACCCTAATTAGGAAGAAATCAAAATATGAGCTAAGCCAGGTATCCTTCCTAATCAGAGTAGAGTCTAAAACAAAACTCTAAAATAACAATAAATAACAAAACATGAAGTCATCTACTTTCAGTTTATTCTTCCCTTAGGTCTCCTAGACCTTCTCATATCTTCCAAGTCTCGGTGCACCCCAACCAACACGTTTCTTTCCTTTCCCTAGGTTTGAGGAAATCGTCCCATACCAGCTCTTTCCATATTCTCATCCTTTCTTTTAAAACTTAACATTAATTCATGTCTATCAACATGCACATCATACATCATGCAAATCATGCATCTCATACAACATGCTCATATGTACTAACCAACATTATCTCGCATGTAATATCATTAAGCATTCTCATATAGTTAATTATACATAACTCATTCATTGATACAAAGGTGATAAATAAATTCCATATACTCAATCAAATCTTTCAAACATTATGACTACTGAAATCTTTCACATATTACATAAACATTGACAATTTCAAACACCATTAAAATACAAAACATTTCATTCATATTATACACAAATTAAGATCATTACATGCTAAAACATATTCCTTATCCATCAAGAGCCTCAAACTCCTTACCCCATACAAGAAACCAGTTAAGATGAATAAGAAAATAGTCTCACAACTTTTGATAATTTTGCTCTCAATACAAACTTGATAGTTCTGACGTATGATCACTAAAATACTAATATCTTGAGATGAGGACCTCTTTTTGAATTACTTCAAATGAATTAGAAAGTTAACATTTAAACCTACAACTTTCATTAAGAAACAAAATTCAAATAAAATCATATTCAAGCTCGGAAAATCTTAAAACATTGTCCATCATGATTAACATTGTCCAACACTAACAACTTGACACATAGCCACTAAAACACCCATAACTTGAGTTCAGAACCTCCTTTTTGAATGATTCCAAATTTCTTAGCAAGCTAATATTTAGGAATACAATTATGAAGAAGCTAACTTCAAAATAAATCATCTTCATGCCCAAATTGTTTTAAAACATAAGTAGTTATGATTAACATTGTCCAACATTGGAAGCTTGACACATGATCACTAAACCACCCATAACTTGAGTTCACGACCTCTTTTTTGAATTATTCTAAATGAGTTTGAAATATAACATCTAGGGATACAACTTTCATGAAGAAAACAATTTTAAAATAAATCATCTTCATGACAAGAAAAGTTTGACAAGTAAGCAATTATGATTAACGTTGTCCAACATTATCATCTTGATACATGGTCACTAAAATACACAAAACTTGAATTCGAGACTTCCTTTTTTAATGATTCAAAATGCATTTGAAAGCTAATATCTAAGACTACAACTTTTATGAAGACCACAAAATCTAACTCTGCCAAAACGACCCTCGTTCAGGCATCACAAAGTTACATGAAAACATACACATTTCATGTCAGCTTTTTTGCTAAACAAGTTTTCTACATTATCCATTGACTCAATTATTCATCTACTCATGTCTAATTTTATAAAATTATAGCAAGGTAAGATTATAAATAAGAGAAGATCAGAATGGAACTCCCAAATTAGTACGTAAAAATGTATCTAATTTACGGTTAATCCCCTTTTAGGATGATAAAAAAAACATTGCTGCTCTTCAAAATACAATTGCAGAATTTTGTAGTTTGTTATCTCCCTTCAATCCTTCAATTTTATTAAACCTATGAGTTTCAGTTATAAAAGATAAAATATGAAATTGAGTGACTAACCTAGATGTCTTTGTCTTCAATTTGATTACTAATACCTATCATTGGCTAGATTTGACAAATTTGATCAACACTTAGCCTTTGGTTCTTCCAAATTTTTCTGAAGACTTTTATCTTAAGTGACTACTATGCTATGTGGTTGCACCCTTCAATTTAAATTGCACTCCTAATTCTAATCCTCAGCGTCGAACCAATTATAGTTAGTTATTATTTAGTGAAGTTATGTAAGAGTTACTATTAAGTGGAAGATTTAATTTTAATATTTCAACTTCCAAATCATGTCTAGATTGGTTGAATCTCTCCATAATCTTATCTTCACAAATTTGCTTCAAATTTCAAATTATTATCTTTAATTTGAATCATATTTAAATCTTATCTCTAATTACCTAAAAATAATTTATCTTTAATTTAAATTATATTTTAATCTTATCTCTAATTACTTAAAATAAATTATCTTTAATTTAAATCAAATCTTATCTCTAATTAGTTAAATAAATTTTCTTTAATCTAAATCAGATTTTAATCTTATCTCTAATTACTTAAAATAAATTATCTTTAATTTAAATATAATTTTAATCATATATCTACTTACTTCAAATGAATTATCTTTAATTTAAATTATATTTTAATCTTATCTCTAATTATTTAAAATGAATTATCTTTAATTTGAGTAAGATTTTAATCTTATATCTAATATCTAATTACTTAAAATAAATTATCTTTAATTCAAATAATATTTTAATCTTTTATCTAATTACCAAAAATTGTCAAAACTCAAAATATTTATATTTGTGTCATTCTAAAATTCAAAATTATTACCTCTACTAGACCATTAGTTCTTTCTTGTCATCTCCTTCACTAAATATCTATTTAACATATGATCAATAATTAATATCATTAATTAACCATTATTTTCTTTAAATTCAAAAATATCTCTACTTATTCTTGTTTTGTCAACCAATTTCTAATCCCTTAATTATAATTAGATCCACTAAATTCTTTATTTCTTTTATTTTTTCCAATTAAATTAAGTATTCATATAGTTATTATAATAAATCGTCCTTTAAATTTCAATTTTCACTACTAATTCTATAATAATTAATCTATAATTCCCTAATGTCAAAGTATTGGAGAAAAATCATTAATTTTATTAATTCAAAATATTCTAAAATTTGGGATATTACGTGGTACCTCCTCTAATCATCTTTTGTTTTTTTCATTTTCTTCAGCAATTCTTGCATTGTATTCAGAATTTGTTGGGGGCTTTGTCGTCTTCTTTAGGCTGGAGTACATGTTGGCTCCTCATGATCTTTGTAAAGGTAGGACTAATTGTACATGTTCCATGGTGGGTGCCGATGTTTTGGTTCAAGGTTCAAAATCTAAATGACCTCAAAGAATACAAGTGTATATATCCTCCCTAGGTCAAAGAAATATTGTACCTATGGGATAAATCCATGCAAGCTAAAACCCTAAAAATTCGAGAAAGCCTCCTACTATATTTCCCACATACTGGAAAACCAATTCTATTTTATTTTGTCCCGTTGCATTTCCGGTATGGTCTTCACACTTTACCCCAACTAATTTGTTGCCTCCCAAAATTCATGGCAGATTTATCTACTTGCAACCTCCATGTGTGATCGGCATTAGGGTAAATAATTGATTGAGTACTTGTAATAGTTATTTATAGACTCTAGTTCAATTATGTGATATCTGTATGTGTTGGTTAGAAATTGGTGATAGTTTCTTCGGTCCGATTTCACTTTCTATATATATGAAGATTGGTTTAAGATAATAACAATAAATTTAAATGCTCTAGAAGATCAATCTTTATCCGATCTTCGTATGACAATACACAACTTCCAATCTTAAATCGATATAAAAAAAAGATTTAATTTAAAAATTAATATTTATTCTAAAGTTGGTCAATATACCTATTTATTTTAGTTATAATGATAAAAATCAAATAAAATTTGTCTTATTAATCACCTGCTAAAAATACTTATAACCAGATAATTGAATTGTTGACTTGTTAAAAAATTACATAATTTGATAAATTTATTTTAAATTTAAAATTGTATTATAATAATTATTAAGACATAAAATAATAAATAAAGTACCGACATTCCATAATATAAATTTGAAAACATCATGTGAAGTAATTAATATTCAATTTTTTTAATAATAATATAAATTCATAAATAAAAAATACACTAAGAAAATATATATAATTATCTATATATATATTAAAAAAATTAAAAAATATATGAACTCAAACTCAATTTGATCACCAGATTTTTATTGACTCGGTGGGTTAACCCAGTTCTTTCATTGAGTCAATGAGTTAAGCCAGAGTCAATTATAATATGTCATATCATCACTCTGATAAAGTCTACATCGACTTATATGAAAGAACTGAAGGAACCTGTCCGGATTCAACAACCACGTACAGCGCGGCAATTATTTTATGGAAGGACCCTTTCAATTGTAGAAGTTCTATTATTATATAGCCTCCCTTGAAAACAAAAATCCCTACACATTTATGACGAGGTTGACTATCCCTGAGATTTGTTCTCACTTCATTTCAAATCTGATATTAGTTTTAATTTCACTACTAAAACAAAAGTTTAATATTTGGTTCAATATTTTATAAAAATTTATAATGCTTTTTTATTTTTTTTAATTGAGTCTCAAATTTGAATAAAATTTATTAATATGACTTATTTTGTTAGATTAATGTTAACAGTGTTAATTGTACAAGCACGTGATGCATTCAAGTTAAGTCGTGACATGTGACAAAGGGTACGAATACAAAAATCTTTTACAAAAGATATCATATTGATAGATTTTAATAAAATTTAGGACTCAATTGATAAAAAAAATAACGTGAGAAAATATTGTAAATTTCTACAAAATATTGGGACCAAAATATCTGAAACATTATATGAATACGTGAAAAAAATTGTAAATTCTCACAAAATATTAGAACCAAAATATTTGAAACGTTATACGAAGACAGTTAAGAAGAACATGATTAAATTGTGATTTATGCTAAATATACTATAATAGTTGTTCTTAATCTTGTTAATCTTAGAATGACGGTTACATTTAATTATCATTATCATTGTATTTGTAACACCCCAAAAATACAAATAAACAAAGTAATTCACTAAATCATGCATCATCATTATCATAATAACATCTACTCAGATAAAGATCATACAAGCAAAAGATGAATATATGCATATACAGTCATCCTAAAAAAGTTGTACAAAGTTAAACACATGCCCCGACAAGCAGGCAGTCTCAGATTACAAAAGAAATAAAGCAGCTAAGGGGGTCTAGCTTTTCTCTAGCTTGGCACCACTGCCTGAAGCCACGTCTCTCCTGTCATCTGCTCCCGTGTCAAAACACGATCATAGCAGGTACAAATTCAAACCATGAAAGAAAAGGGGTAAGCCAAAAATCAATATTTCCATAATTAAGTCTATACATGAACATTAATTTAATCATCCACACTATTCAATCAATCACCTCTACCAAGGCTATGGCAATCACAATCACACACATAAGATCGACGACTTCCTGAAGACTCGTATGGACTCGGACATACTGGAACTAACACCGATACACGACATGGGGATTAAATATTATATCTCAACCTCTACCACCATGTGAGTCAGGGTGAAAGAATTAGGCCTTTTCCCGTAGGTCATCCTAATCCAATCTCCGTCGACTTCTCACAACTGATGACAGTGTCTACGTGACTCTGATCATCAGTGAAGTCCGGATATTCCATCGAGAAATCCCTAGTCCATACACACTACTATTATCACATACAAGCACAACACACCACAATCATTCAAACTTGTTCCACCTCAATATAACCCATTGGTCTTACCGCTGTGTACCTCATGAAATTATCCCTCCGGCCTTACCGCCAAGTAACCCCTCAAATATCTTCATCACAACATATCATTCCTCAATTTCACATCATATAGCTCAACATATATCAATCTCATATAACACAAGTCATGCATTCTTCAATTTCATAAAAGAAACACAATCAAGGTGCAGGGGTTCTCGCCTGGGCGAGACCAGGCCGTAACCAATTATTTGCCACTGGAAGGGTCTCGCTTAAGCGAGACCAGGGCTAGCCTAGGCGAGAGTTGGACAGAGACCAACTCTTGCCACTGGAAGAATCTCGCCTAAACGAGAACAGGGCTCGCTTGGGCGAGGGCTGACCAAAATTGGACAGCATCTCCCCTAAAACTTGGTCATTTCCCAACTTTGACCTCGCTCAATTTACACAATTTATAGCAGCATAGCTCATCACCAGCCTAAAGCAATACAATCATACTCGGTTTGGGGCATTGGTCATCCCATTCAACATTCATTCATCACATAGAACAATTCCTCGCCAATTTCTACTCATTAACTACTCACATTCATCACAACAAGTTGAGATTCAATCAAATTCATATCCAAATGAAATCCATCATACACATAACAAGATATTCCAATTCACTTCTACTCAAATCAAGTTTAATTCAACAATTTATGAACTAAATGGTATTTCAACATAATGCATCAAGCTCACAAAAGAGAAACTCAATTTAACGCACAAAATGCCTTTCGCTTCACCTTAGCTAAAAAAAGGCACCTAAGCAGCATTCAATCCCTCAATCAACCGGGAATTTCTCACTTTTCATTGAAGCTTTTAAAGAGACTAAATTTAAGACTTCCCCTTACCGTTGCTCCTCGCAGTTCCTCTATCGCCAAAAGTGCTCCTTTTTCCTCTAAGTGCTCACTTAGTACTCTAGGGGTACCTAAACGCAAAACGACGAGCATTAGCACTGTCCCAACACTTCACAGAGGAAGAGCAAGCCCAAAAACAGCGCCTGCGACATGAAATTGCGCGAAGAACGAAAAATCCCCAAATTGGAACCCTAAAAAGGTGTGAATTTGAAAACTCACCTAATCGAAGATTCTTATCAATGCAAAACGTTGCTCTCGTGACGCTCGTCGCGTAGGCGGTCTCCGCTCTTCAATCGGACAACAAACCGTCAAGAAATCGAAGGGAGAAAGGAAGAAGAGAAAAGAGCTCTAGAGAACGAGTGAAAGAGGAGAGATAGTGTTATTTGAATAATGAAGAACAAAAGGAATTAAATACTTAAGGACGTGGGTCCCACTCCTTTGTTCCTCAATATTTTAATACTCTATCCCTTTCTCACCAATTATTTTCTAGGTTCTTACATTCTCCCTAACTACAAAATTTTCGTCCACGAAAATGAAACTCACTAAGCAAAAAGATGAGGGTAAACCTTCCTCATCTCGCTTCCTCCAACTCCCAAGTGGAATCACCAGCTTTAGTATCCCACAACACCTTGACCATACCGATGGTCTTTCTCCTGAGCCGCCCGAGCCGAACGTCTATGATCCCGATGGGAGTGGCCTCAAAAGACAAGTCCTCTCCGATCTGTACCTCATCGACTCCAAAATGTGACTCGGATCAAATATGTACTTCCTCAACTAGGAGACATGAAAACACTATGCAATCCGGACAGAGGGGAGGTAGAGCTAACTCATAAGCTACCGGTCCAATCCTCCCGAGAATCTGATATGGCCCAATAAACTTAGGAGTCGCCTTCCTTGGCTTCATGACTCGCCTACTCCAGCCATAGGTGTCACCCTCGTAAACACATGCTCTCCTACCTCAAACTCTAAGTGGTCTCCTCCTCTTATCTCGCATATGACTTCCGACGACTCGTGAAGTCTTCATCCTTGCCTCGAATCATCTTCACCTTCTCGCAGTCTCGCCGAAGTAACTCAGCCCCACCACTACCTTCTCTCCATCCTCGAAACCAACACAAGGGAGTCCTACACTTCCTCCCATACAACGCCTCATAGGGTGCCATCCCAATGCTAGAGTGGAAACTATTATTATAAGTGAATTCAACCAAGGGTAAGATCTCATCCCAGCCTACCAAGATGGTCTAGCACACAAGATCTCAACAGATCCTCCAAAGTCTCAGATCGCCCTTTCTGACCGCCCATCCGTCCGAGGGTGATAGGTCGTACTCAATCTCAATCTAGTACCCAAGGCCGCTTGTAGAGTCTCGCCAAAAACGAGAGGTGAACCGGGATCTCTGTCTCGACACTATACTCGAGGGGATGTCGTGCGCCTTACTATCTCTCCGATGTACAATCGTGCTAGCCTCGTCCATAGAAGTCCTCAAGTTCACATGTAGGAAGTGTGCACTCTTAGTCGGCCTCGTCCACAATCATCCATACCGAGTCGTGCCCTTTGACTGTCCGTGGTAGGTGGGTGATGAAATCCATAGCTATACTGTCCCACTTCCATTCTCGGTACCTCTAATCGCCAAGCATACCACCTGGCCTTTGGTGCTCTATCTTTGCCTTCCGACAAGTCAAACAGCCTAGCCACATACATGGCTATCTCCTCTTCATACCAGGCCACCGTAAGGATTTCTTCAGGTCCCGATACATCTTAGTCATGCCAGGATGCGTACTAAGCCTACTCTTGTGCCCTTCTTCTAGGACCAACTTCTTCACCGCTGCATCATCGGTATACACACCCCGCCCTTGAATCTCAAGATCCCATCCGACCCCACTAGAAACTCCCGAGGTCTGTCCCTCACCGAGATCGCCAACTATGCCCTCAGTGTGAGCATCAACCGCTTGCCTTTCCTTGACCACCTCAATAAAATCACCGGTGACTACCGGCCATCGCAATCGATGTGGTCAGCAGAGAACTCTACACCGAGGTTAAGGTCTCTAAACCGCTCAATCAACTCATGTTCCCTTACCATCGCGTGCACATGCCAATGGTCTTCCTACTCAAAGCATCTCGCAACCACATTGGCCTTGCCTCGGGTGGTACATCAACCGAAAGTCATAATCTTTCGTGAGCTCCATCCACCTTCTCTCGCCTCATGTTCAGCCTCCTTCTGATCAAAGAGGTACTTTCAGACTCTTATGATCACCGAACACCTCAAACTTGGCCCCAAACAAGTAATGCCTCCAGATCTTCAAGGCAACACCACACCGCCAATTCCAAATCATGGGTGGGATAGTTCTTCTCATGATTCTTCAATTGTCTAGAAGCATAAGCCACCACCTTATTGTTCTCGCATCAAAACACAACCCAACCCCAAAAGAGATGCATCACAAAAGACTTCAAAAGTGTCCTCTGGGTTTGGGATAACCAGGATGGGAGAACCGGTCAACCTTTCCTTCAACTCTAAGAAACTCGCTCACACTTGTCCGTCTGTGCGAAAGGTTGATCCTTCCCGGTCAGTCCGGTCGAGGGCTACTATCTTAGAAAAGCCCTCTATGAATCTCCCGTAGTAGCCCGCTAAACCCACAAAACTCCTTATTTCTGACACAGACTTAGGGCGCTCCCACTGAAGTACTGCCTCCACTTTGGAGGGATCCACAGAAATGCCCTCCGCTGATACAACATGCCCCAAGAACTTCACCTCACTCAGCCTAAAACTCACATTTGGAAAGTTTGGCATACAACCGCTTCTCTCTCGTAATGCCCAAAACCGTCCTCGGTGTTCTCCATGCTCCTCAACACTATGCGAGTAGATGAGGATGTCATCTATAAAGACTACCACAAACTTATCCGAAAAGGGTCTCGAATATCCTATTCATGTAGTCCATGAAGATGGTCGGCGCATTAGTCACCCCAAAAGGCATTACCACATACTCATAGTGGCCATATCTCGACCTCGAAAGTCGTCTTCTCGCACATCTTCGCTTTCACCAAAATCTGATGGTATCCGGACCTCAAATCTATCTTGGAGAACACCGTAGTCCCATGCAACCGATCCATCAAGTCATCTATCCCGGGCAATGGATACTTGTTCTTGATGGTCAACTTGTTCACCGTTCAGTAGTCTATGCACACCTGATCCTCCATCCTTCTTCTTCACCAAGAACACCGGTGCTCCCCACTGTGATACACTAGGCCCGATGAACTGCTTATCTAGAAGATCTTCTATCCGCTTCTTCGCTCACTCACCACACTGAGCCATCCCGTAAGGTGCCATAGAAACTGGTCCCGCTCCTGGTACTAGATTTATAGAAAACTCCACCTCTCTTTTAGGAGGTAAACCGTGCACTTCCTCCGGAAATACATCTCGTAAAATCTTTAACCACCGATATATCCACTCCCTGGTCCCTCTCCTCTTCCACATGGGTTAGGATCATAAAACACCGAGCTCCATCAACTATATCCTTCCATGCCTCGCCGAAATGAAACCAACTCTACATCCCCGGGTCTGGGAAAACCAACTACTTCAAGCCACAGTCTATCAAAACCCTATTGGTAGATAGTCAATCCATGCCTAGAATCACATCTATGTCCTTCAAAGGTAAACAAATTAAGTTCACCTTTGACTTGCGTCCTTCAACAATCACCGAGCAGCCTATGCACACTCTAGAAGCAATCACCAAGTTAGATGTTGGTGTAGAAACACATAAATATAACTGGAGATCCTGAACTGGTAGCTTCAGTTCCTCCACACATCTATTTGACACGAAGGAGTGTGTCGCCCGAGAGTCAAACAACACAAGCAACACATGACCAGCTATAGAGCATGCACCTTGGATCAGACGGTCTGACTGAGAAGCTTCTGCACCCGTGATGGCAAACACTCTGCCTCGCTGCTCTAGGTCTAACCCCACCATCAGGATGGACTGGCTGCGGAGCTCTAATAGGAGTAGCTCCCCTCCTCTCACCACAGTGTTTGGCAAGGTGTCCTATCCTGCCACAAGTGAAACACCTCCTATGGTCCTGATCGGACTGGCACTGGTGAGCTAGGTGTTGTCCTCCGCATATGAAACATCTCATCCCCACATGATGGGGTTGCATTGAACTACTACCCCTCAACTGCTGGGGGCGAGTGTAGGGCGTCCTCTCGCTCGCCTCTAGCCCCGCCTACCACCGGCCCTCCCACTCGAGGCCTCACTAGTCCCGACATTTCCGGCCATCGCTCTTTCTGCAGCCTTGGCTCTTTCCACCAAGACGGAAAAGTCCGTGACATACATAGGTACCACAATCACCTTCGCCTCTCGCCTCGAGCCCTCCTCAAACTTGCCGCACAACCACTCCTCAATGCAGCTCCGTGAGTAAAATCTGGACAAATGCTCAAAGCGAGCAGCATACTCATGCACTGTTAGGCTGCCCTGCTCTAACTTCATAAACTCAGCCTCCTTTGCAAACTTGGCACTAGCTGGGAAGTACTTGCTGAGAAACTTTCTCCCGAAACCTCCCAGCCTAATCTCATCTCTAGCGACCCATCCGTCTTTTCACCCCTTTCCACCGTAACTATGCTTCTCCCTCCAAAGATGTAGGCAAGAAATCCTACCTTCTTCTCCTACTGGGCATTCTCGTAACATAAAAATCTTCTCTATATTCTCCATCCGGAGGTTAGCTTGATCCGGAGTGGAGTCTCCTACAAACTTAGGAGGCTCATGCTTCGTAAAGTCTACCAAGAAAGCCTCGTACTGTGGTCGATCGATCGAAGATGAGGTCGGTGGGTTTGCAACTGCCGCTGCGTGGCCGCCAAAGTAGCCTCTCCGAAGCCTCGCAACTCCCGCATAGTAGCCTGATGTCGCTGAGCCATGGCAGCTCACTCGCTGCCGCATGGTAGTAGCCATAAGCTCTATGGCTCGAACATCCGGTTCATATCCGGTCGAGGGGAGGAGACTGTCCGGGTGGCATTCTAACAATACAAGATGTAATCAAGAAGTCAAACACTTATCATAGAAACACATCAGAGTTCTAACACACAACTAGCATAACAAGCCCCAACCCTTTAGGTTATCCTGAGAATCTAACTGCTCTGATACCATAAATGTAACACCCCAAAAAAATACAAATAAACAAAGTAATTCACTAAATCATGCATCATCATTATCATAATAACATCTACTCAGATAAAGATCATACAAGCAAAAGATGAATATATGCATATACAATCATCCTCAAAAAGTTGTACAAAGTTAAACACATGCCCCGACAAGCAGTGCGCCTCAGACATAAAAGAAATAAAGCAACTAGGGGGTCTAGCTTTTCTCTAGCTTGGCCCCACCGCTCGAAGCCACGTCTCTCCCGTCATCCGCTCCCGTGTCAAAACACGATCATAGTAGGTACAAATTCAAACCATGAAAGAAAAGGGGTAAGCCAAAAATCAATATTTCCATAATTAAGTCTATACATGAACATTAATTTAATCATCCACACTATTCAATCAATCAGCCTACCGAAGGCTATGGCAATCACAATCACACACATAAGACTCGACGACTTCCTAAGACTCGTGATGGACTCGCATAACTGGAACTAACACCCGATACACGACATGGGGATTAAATATTATATCTCAACCTCTACCACCATGTGAGTCAGGGTGAAAGAATTAGGCCTTTTCCCGTAGGTCATCCTAATCCAATCTCCGTCGACTTCTCACAACTGATGACAGTGTCTACGTGACTCTGATCATCAGTGAAGTCCGGATATTCCATCAGGAAATCCCTAGTCCATACACACTACTATTATCACATACAAGCATAACACACCACAATCATTCAAACTTGTTCCACCTCAATATAACTCATTGGTCTTACCGCTGTGTACCTCATGAAATTATCCTCCGGCCTTACCGCCAAGTAACCCCTCAAATATCTTCATCACAACATATCATTCCTCAATTTCACATCATATAGCTCAACATATATCAATCTCATATAACACAAGTCATACATTCTTCAATTTCATAAAAGAAACACAATCTGGGTGCAGGGGTTCTCGCCTGGGCGAGACCAGGCCGTAACCAATTCTTTGCCACTGGAAGGGTCTCGCCTAGGCGAGAGTTGGACAGAGATCAACTCTTGCCATTGGAAGAATCTCGCCTAAACGAGAACAGGGCTCGCTTGGGCGAGGGCTGACCAAAATTGGACAACATCTCCCCTAAAACTTGGTCATTTTCCAACTTTGACCTGCTCAATTTACACAATTTATAGCGCATAGCTTCATCACCGCCTAAAGCAATACAATCATACTCAGCTTGGGGCATTGGTCATCCCATTCAACATTCATTCATCACATAAAACAATTCCTGCCAATTTCTACTCATTAACTATTCACATTCATCACAACAAGTTGAGATTCAATCAAATTCATATCCAAATGAAATTCATCATACACATAACAGTATATTCCAATTCACTTCTACTCAAATCAAGTTTAATTCAACAATTTATGAACTAAATGGTATTTCAACATAATGCATCAAGCTCACAAAAGAGAAACTCAATCTAACACACAAAATGCCTTTCGCTTCACCTTAGCTAAAAAAAAACACCTAAGCAGATTCAATCCCTCAATCAACTGGGAATTTCTCACTTTTCATTGAAGCTTTTAAAGAGGCTAAATTTAAGACTTCCCCTTACCTGTTGCTCCTGCAGTTCCTCTATCGCCAAAAGTGCTCCTTTTTCCTCTAAGTGCTCACTTAGTACTCTAGGGGTACCTAAACGCAAAACGATGAGCATTAGCACTGTCCCAATACTTCACAGAGGAAGAGCAAGCCCAAAAACAGCGCCTGCAACATGAAATTGCGCGAAGAACGAAAATCCCCAAATTGGAACCCTAAAAAGGTGTGAATTTGAAAACTCACCTAATCGAAGATTCTGATCAGTGCAAAACGTTGCTCTCGTGACGCTCGTCGCGTAGGCGGTCTCCGCTCTTCAATCGGACAACAAACTGTCAAGAAATCGAAGGGAGAAAGGAAAAAAAGAAAAGAACTCTAAAGAATGAGTGAAAGAGGAGAGATAGTGTTATTTGAATAATGAAGAACAAAAGGAATTAAATACTTAAGGACGTGGGTCCCACTCCTTTGTTCCTCAATATTTTAATACTCTATCACTTTCTCAGTCAATTATTTTCTAGGTTCTTACAGTATTTATTTTCCAAATAATAATTATTAATATCGTTATAAGTGAGTCATTTTTTAAATAAAAAATATAAAATTAAAGAAGCATTAGGGATTCTTTAACTTATATATAAAGATACAAACTATATTAGGGATACCTTAACCTATATATAAAGATATAAATTATACATAGACAAGAACTTTGACGGTTCCTTCCGAATCCTAACCAATAACTAGGCAAAATAGTTACATCAAAATATTGAAAATCAAAGACAATGACACATTCACATAAAAGCTAACATAATTAGTGAAATCTTGCTATAGAAAACAAAAAAACTCACTGTATTCTAGCCAACCAAACTTTACCGTCCATGATTCCCTAAGTTACTAACAAAACACTACAAAGTGTGGTAAAAGAAATACATAAAGATAACTAATCTAATGACAAAAATCCATAAAACTTACATTAATGTTCTTCAAACACAAATTATTTGCTTCACAATACGAGATTAATTACATATCCCACATTTCTTGAATTCATTCACAAACCAATTGTAGTTGATCAAGATTTGATATAGATATAATATTTCGAAAGAAAAATATAAACAATATTAGTGTAAAGATATGTACAAATAATTTTATATATATATATACATAGATATACATAGATGCTAATAATACATGTTTTCCAACATAAATTTTTTCTCTTCTTTGGAAAATTATACATACAAACTTTAACATATATGTTAATCACAATCACTCAAAATAGTTATTTTTCTCCACTTCTCAATTTGATCACTTTCTTTGAGACTTTGTCCCTAGAATATTTTTACTCTGGTGTAAAATTAACATCATCATTGCAGTTTATAGAAATAATACAAAAAAATATAAGCTAAAATATTTGTCATTTCATTTAATAAAATACATCACTATATATCATGACGTCAAATAATATTCTCATAACACAACAATCCAAGAGTCTAATGATTCTCTTACAAGGTCCAATTTGAACCAGCGATCTTAACCCTCAAGAACAAAGGATAAAAAGAAGGAGGAACAAGGAGAGAGACAAAACTTATCCGAAAGAGAAGTTGAATGAGTAGAAATACCTCTCTCACTCTCTAGATCATAGTAGTGGTCTTTAATTTTGAAAAAAATTATTAAAAAACGTGAATTTGGAAGAGAGAAGTCAAAACTTCTCTAAAGTTAAGATTAAAAATAAAAAGTCAGAGAAAGAGAAAAAAAATTGATTACTTAGATATTAGAGACAAAAAATACTTTGAGACTTCTTTAACTATTAATATTAACTAATCAATCTTTTTCTTAAACAAAATTATGATTTATTGGAAAAAAATATTAAATCATATAATTAAATTTTATTTACAAATTTAAACTTAAAACAAGGTTTTAAACCTTAAGATATATATATATATATATATATACATATATATATATATATTATAGTTTTGATGATTGTTCCTTTTCTCTTTAGGTATCTTTGTTCATAAATCACAACTGATCTTTGTTTTTTTTCGTGTGGGACATTGTGTCATGGTTATGAATTAATTTTTATCTAAAGCTACGCTATCTAAAGCTATGCCACGTTTTCGTATTGTTATGATTATGAATTGATCCACGATTTTTTATCCGAAACGAATCAACAGTTTCGACTTTTGATTAGTTTAGAGTGAATTGTGATTCGAAACTAAACCGACTTCCTAACTTCTAATTTAGTGTTATTAATTTTGTTAATTGTATTACCAAATTCCTAAGTATTGTAATCACTCTTATATATGAATTAAGAAAATGATCCACAATGAAAAATGTATGGGAAAGTCAAACCGGTAACTTTTAATTTTCTAATTTTATTGATTTTCTTAATCTCCTAATCATTTAATCACTTGTAGGTATAGATCGAGATATGGGTGTACAATAATGTATATACAATGTGTCACTCACGATTGAGCTATATGCCTCATTCACAATCTAGTTACAATATTTGTAATTATAAAATAAATTGTTCAATTTAATTAATTTAATTTAAATTATTTGAATAGTATGAAATATGATTTTTAAAATAGATAAATTTATTTGTTCATCTATTTTGAAATTATTTGTTTTAAGATAATAAATGATGGATCTGAGTTGAATTGTGGCTATATTCATCATTTATTATAATATATTAAATAACACTTTTATTATATAAAAAACGTCAATTTAAAGATGTTGTAATTGTCACATTAGTTACAACTTTTACTATTACCTGTTTGCAGGTTACTTTAAACTTACTTACCTAGAAAAATTTGTCACATTTTAAAATGTCGTAATGTCTATAGTATATTTTTTTATATTACAAAGTTTATTTTTATTTCATATTTATTTAAATATTTATAACTAGAAAGAATATTTAATTTTTTTATTTTAAAAAATAAATATAACTAATTCATTTCAATACATAGTTACTTTATTAAAGAAAACAATGGAACTAACAGAAATTATTCAAGTAATTGCAAGAAATCATATATATTATTTTTAAAAAATTAAAATATATAATATTACAAAATAAATTAATTAGTCATGATGAATTATGTTTAATTATAGAACACCACTTATATTTGGTGTCTAAAATAAAATCAAATTATATAATTATTTTCAATAACTAACTACATTTGTAAAATTATTTAATTTATTATTTATCTTATATGTTTCAAATACAAACAGTGCATTTTATTTATAATGAAGAAAAAAAAATAATTAAATAAATAATTAGTGAAAAAAAATTAAATAAGTATCAGGTGCTGCCTAATTTCGTCTCTAATTCCAACACATGTAGAAGAATAATTGACTTCAAAATAATATATATATATATATATATATAATTTTTAAATCATGAAAAATATTCTTCAATTGAACCCTGTAATAGACATAGATTTTAATTATGCTCACATACACAAACAAGGTTTATTGTGATATTTCTAAAGGTATGTTACTTTATTTTAAAAAAAACCTACATGCAAGATATTTATAGTATTTTCAAGATTTATTTAATAGTTTTCTATAAATAGAATTTTTAAAAATAGGATCCTATTTTACAAAATCTAGCCTAATCCAAACCCTTTCTCACGATTGTCTATTATTATTACTAAGGTTGGTTTAACATCCTGATTTCTAGTATGTTGATCCATGAAAGAATGTTGCAACTTTGAAAGATAGATACATTCTAATTTGAGTATGCAGACTCCACATAGATATAACCAACCAAACAAGCATTAATATACTTGTTAGAGTGAGTGGGAATAGAACAATGTAGTTAAAATTGAGATTTTATTTAAAATCGTGAAGGGTTCATAAAATTGTAAATTGTGAAATTGTAACACGGATGGTAGATTTTATTTTTTATAAATTTTGTTAAAATGACATCTAACTTATCAATGAACTGAATGTGCTAAGCAAAGTTATGAAAAAGAAGAACGAGTTTTAATTTTATTTTTAGAAGAGGAAAGATTTTAAGTTTTAATTATTTTTATTAGACTTAAAAAGTTTTAAAATTGTTTAACGTTTAAAAAAATTAAAACAATCTTCTGAATTAAATATTAAAATAATCTTTCAAAAACAATTGTTCAGCTTCTAAATTAGTGGGAACAATATTACTAAACATTAAAAAATATTAAAAACCATTAAAAAATTAAAAACTATTTACCTCCTAAATTAGTGGGAACAGTGTTCAATGTTAACCATTTAAAAACTATTGAAAAAGTAAGAACAGTGTTCAATGTTAAAAAAATTAAAATCCATTAAAAAAAATTAAAATCCATTAAAATGAAATTAAAACACATCCATCACCTGCATTTGTGAAAACTTTAAAATCTACGATTCTACGTTTTTTCCGATTTTACTCTACGATTTCACCGATTACACTGTATTACGATTATAAGTATACTCTAACACGGAATTGAACTAAAAATCGTACGATTTTGAGTAAAATCTCGATTTTGACTACATTGGAATAGAGTATGAAACAAATTACAAATCCAATAATTTTAAAGGATCTAAAAGAATTATTTTTTTATTTTTTCAAATATTCTTGAACTTAACAATAATTAAATTTTAATTAAAATAGTTAGTTATTTATTTTTTAATATAAATAATTATATTATTAATAAGAAATTCATTTAATCTTCATTGAAAAAATAAATCTATTTTTTTTATTCTTTATCTCAATCCATTTATTTAAATACAATGAAAGTTAAAAATTAAAAAATAAACTATAAGAGTATGATGAAATATTAACTGATATAAGTTATAAAAAATGTAAGAATTAAGATTTTATTATGTAACTAAAGATTTTTCATACAAAAATATTTTAAAAATATAAGAACACTCAAATTAATTAGATTGTAAAATTTTGAAAATATGACAAAAAAAAATTCAAACACAAATGCAAAAAAATATTTTCTTTTACATGATAAACATTCAAAATTCTCATGTATATATGATAAATATTATAATATGAAATTATTTTTTTCACTATAAAATGGGAACCGTTTTCTTTCTAGAAATAACATAGAGCAAATGAGTTAAGGAGAAGAATTAATGGAATAGACAAGTTATGGGTGAGGGAAGAAAATATAAAAAAATATATTGATTTTCTTCTCTTACATGATTTATCTACTTTTTTATTCTTTTCTATAATTAATTTTATGATTTAATACTTCATCTGTTTCTTTTTAAGAGTCATTTAAGGTTAGACTTTACAAATTAAGAAAGTTTATAATAAATTTATTGATTTTTTCTAATAATATCCTTGTCTCTTTACATTTTCTCTACAAGAATAGTTTAGTGTAATTTATCTTCTTTCTACATAATAAATTATAATATTATTTTTTCTCTCTCTCTTATAACATGTAGGTTTCTCTTCTTTCCATCAAAGAGACATTTCTAAAGAATTTCAAACATTTTTTTTCCAAAATAATCTTCCTTCTATAATTTTTAGTCCTAAAAATTTTACCATAAAATATTTTGATTTAAAACATTAGTAGAAAAATTTAACTTCTCACAAAAATATTAAGACTCCTACTAATTTTACTTTCCAATTCTCTTTCTAATGTAAAGAATGGTTAACATTTAAAGACTCTTCTCTATTTTTCAATTTTTTTAATTTTAATTTAGCATATTTTTTTTAGAATAAAATAAATTAGATTTATTAAAAAGAAAGTAGTTGAAAATGTAAAACATTAATATTGTCAGTTGCAATTTGCTATTCTAATAAAAAGAATGTTTGAACTCTGATTGATTTAGAAAAAAAGAATAAAATGAGAAACAAATAATTAATACAATCTTAAAATTTTGAAACAACAAATAGATATAAACAAATTTGGAGACATAAATGATTAAGGCCCCTCTTGCCCCTAACAAGCTCTACCTTTGAATGGAAGTTCAAAATATACAACATCGGCTTCAACTGATTACAGAAAAAAGTGTTAGTTTTGGTTAAAGAAACCTAGAATTCTGATTAAAAAAATGTCCATTTGTGATATATAATCATATACTATGTACACTTTGGGAAAAAAAGGTTTTTTTTTTAAATTTGAACCAATTTTAGAAGAAGTGTTTGGGGAACCCTTGCCTTGGCCTTTTAGGATTTGAATTTTAGGGAGAGTGGGGAGGGCTCAGGTCAGGGTATGTGGGAGGGTTTCAAAAGGGGAATCTTATGAGGGAGGGTTTCGAAAGGGGGAACTTATGAGGGAGGGATTGAGAGATGGCTAGGTTCGTGGTAAGGGTTCATGAAGTGCATGGTTCGTGAGGTTCATGGTGGCGATTTGCGAGAATGTTTCAAAAGTAAGAGAAAGAGAAGAATGCATGTAGCAAGTTCGAGAAAGAGAAGAATAGGAAATGATTTTTTATGGGAAGTAATCTTTTATCAGAAATTTCTTTTCTCTTTTAATTAGAAAAACTAATCACAGTGGAGGGAAAGAAAAAGTAAAAGCTCATAAGTGTTTTTATTTTAATCATTCAAAATAATTGAGACGAAGGAAATAAAGAGAATAAAAATAAAATACACTTATTATGAAAATTATAAATTTCATAGTTTAAAGATAAATTATGACAGTTAGAAAAATGTCATATTATAAACACAACTTTTTGTAATAATATTATTTAAAGAAAAGAAAAAAGAAACAAATGAGATATTTTACATATATGTTAAAAAGAAGAATTAAAAATATTGTATAAAATTATGTGTCTATAATTATTGTAATTGCTTAAGTTTGAATTTTATTTTAAAAATTCACATTTAAGTTATTAAGAAGTGGACTTTAAGCCTAACTCAACCCCACAAAATCGGTTTGGTAAGGTGAGGTTTGCACCCACTTATATAGACTAGATTGACTTTATCTCTAGTCGATGTGTGTATTCCAACACACCCCCTCACACCAAGGACTGGACATCTCGAGCGTGGGACTATAGATTTATGGGTGGTCCAATAACGGCCCGATAGCGGGTGGCCCAACACCTTAGGATGGACTTAATCTGGGTCTGATACCATATTAAGAAGTGGACTTTAAGCCTAACTCAACCCCACAAAACCGGCTTGGTAAGGTGAGGTTTGCACCTACTTATATAGACTAGATTGACTTTATCTCTAGTCGATATGGGATTTCCAACATAAGTTTTGAATATGGGATGAGTAGGTAAAAGAGGCTATGTGACAGTTTGATAATTCATTGGTTATTTGTAATTATCTTACAAGTTCTCTCTTAAAAGTATAAATAGGAAAATTTCAATCTTGATGTTGGCATGATATTTAACATGAAAATTCTAGACTACATGAGTGTCCAAAAGGTAAAGTAGTTTGTCTTTATTACTATCCAATATTGTTATTTGTTGATTTCAAGGTAATCTTAATAGCAGTCCATATGTCACACAATAGTAAAAGGCTGACTTCATCATACAACAATAATGAACTTCTACCTGTGACAAAGAATATGGAGAATTACTTCTTTCTTCTATTTTTTTTTTGTTAATTTTTTTGAACCCCTCTCTTACCAAATGCACTAGTATTTATAGTGCAAAAAAATATGTCCAAATCACTTGAGTTGATTAGAAGATTTTTTTTGTGAAGTACAATAGTACAAATCTATCAGCTTTGATTATGGAAAAAAAAAGTTGAAGAAACAACACGAGATGAGCAAAAACACATAGTGGGCGAAATTTGATATTTGATTAGAGAAAGGCATTGTGTGAGTGGAGTATTGCAATTGAATAATAATGACGACAATAATAATAATATAAGAATTTATAAATTTTTTTAAAATTTTGATATAAAGGTCTTTAAACAAACTAACTTGAGCCCCAAAACAAAAGTCCACTCTTTTGTTAACATATGCATAAATCCATCTATAGCCTTTTTCTCTTAGAAGTCATGATCAACATAAGCTTGTCTTACAAGATGAAAATAAGAACACAAGTTGAAAAAACCTCATGTGTAGGTAACATTAAAAGAATAAATGTGTTGGACGGAAATAAAGCCTAAACATATAAAAGTGGATGCATATGGCACTAGATATGAAACCAAACAACAAATGACTCTACAAAAGCACTGGTCTATGAAAGTGCAAACAACAAATGACCTACCTCTTATACAATAGATGTAATTCATGTGTGCCTATCACAATATGCCTTGTTTAGTATCTGATCAAGAAGTTCACACAGATAAACACTTAAGAAAACTAGATTATCTAATGTATAATCAAAGCCCATAAACGTATAAGGAAAGACGACAAACACATGATGTGATAAGAAATGAATGTTTGCATAAATAAGTTCTTGATGAACATAAACAAGAACTGAATAGTAGTTTATGAAGTTACGAATAACACATATTCAAACTACAAAAAGCGAATTACAAGAACAAATCACTACAAATTACAAGAAAAAATCACTGCGAATTACAAACATGGATGAACCACTCTACAGAATGTTAGTAAGACCATATTATATATAGACTAGTTATAGCATAACTAACTCTATAAAAAAATAAAAAAGTCTTAACTAACTAATGAAATCTAATAATCTAATAATAGGAAAGGATTAGATACCCAAGCCACAAAAGATAAATGATACCAACAAAAAGTTCTATCAGATGCTTTAAGTTTGATGTTATATATTAGATTATCAACCAAGCTGATGTAGAAGACTTGAGAGTAGAAGCACTTATTTAAATTCATGTACTTGCTTGAAGATGAGCTTCACCTTTTTTAAGAATCTTCTTGCATATGATTGTTGTAGCTAGTGTCAATTTTAAGTTTCTCTATCCTTAACTAAATACATATATGTAATAAAAAGTGAACTTTTACTTTTTCACTCTTTTTCCTTAAGTAAATACATATATGTAATAAAAAGTGACTTTTCACTATTTTAATCTTTTTAGTTATTCCTTAGAGAGATTATGCTCACTGCCAGAATTTATTGATTTAGCATTGGCCAAAAGCCGATGCTTACAAGAAAAAACTAACTTTAAATAGTCGATAGCATTGAATTCGTGTCGCATCTCCAATGGACTCTAAAACCATGTAAGCTAATTTATTAGCAGCGTCAACTTTTGAAAGTCGACTTTAAGTAACGTTGGCCAAGCCCACTCGAGTAGCGTTGGTCAAGCCCACTCGAGTAACATTGGCCAAGCCCACTCTAGTAGCATTGGCCAAGCCCACTCTAGTAGCGTCTGCCAAACCCACTCTAACGCCTTTTTAATTTTAAAATTTATTTAATTTAATGTCCACTTAGCCAACGCTACTGTTAGTAAATTAAAAAAATTATACAATATCATCATTCCCATATTAAAAGAAATAAAATTTAAACAAAAAGAATTAAAAACAAAGAATAAATATTAAAAAAATAAAATTTAAACAAATAAAAAACAATAGAATAAAGATTAAAAAAATAAAATTTAAACAAAAAAATAAACATTAAAAATAAATTTAAACAAAAAAATTTATGAATTTAATTGACTGAGGGAGATAAGTGTAAGAAGATGAGCGTGGTTGAAGGAGAAGAGTATGAATGAATAAGATGAGTGTGGATGAAGGAGATGAGTATGAATGAAAAAGATGAATGTGAGGAGATGAGTGTTGATGATGAAGATGAATGTGAGAAAATGAATGTAGATGAATGAGATGAGTTTGAATGAATGAGATGAGTGTGAGGTGATTTATATAGAAAAGTGAGAGAATTTTTTTTTATGATTTGTTCGGTTAAATTTGGATCTTTGGATTAAAGATAATCTACGGTTCATATTCTATCTCACAAAGATACACAAATTCATTTAAATAAAATTAGCGTAGGCTAAGTCGACACTAACTTATATACTAATTTTGTGTTTTGATTGGTGAAATGTGGGTCTTTAGGTTAAAAATAATTTATGACTCATATTCAATTTTACAAAGACAGACAGATCTAAGTATATTATTTATTCTTTAATATTTATTTCATTTAGCATCGGCTTAGCAAATACTAACTTAAATAAATATTAAAAATATATTATGACTTATGCTACTTTAAATTTATTAAAAATAAATAAGATTAGTGTTTACACCAATACTAACATTATTTATTTTTAATATTTATTTTAGTTAGCATCAACTTAGCAGGCACTAACTTAACATTATTTTTAATATAGTATGACTGACTCTATTTTAAATAAATATAATTATTAAAAATAAATAAAATTAGTAAAAATATATAAAATTAGTGTCTACTAGACTAATGCTAACATTATTTATTTTAGTTAGCATTAACTTAGCATACACTAACCTAATGTTAACTTAAACAAATATAATTATTAAAAGTAAATAAAATTAATGTCAAAAAGTTGATTAAGCCAACTTTAAATTATTTTATATTTTTTAATTTATTTTTTAAAAAGATTAATTTTTATGTTTTGTACCGACTCTAATTGTATCACAAGTCAGCTAACAATAATATTTAAAAGTTAAATTTGATAATTTCTTGTTACAATTTTACCTAGTTTAAGCAAGTTTGTAAAGATACAGACCTCAAGCAGCTATTTTTATTGTAATTAACCATACAATTAATAAAATTAATTAAGCAACATTTAGATACACCATAAATTTTATTTTACACTTAATTAAATTGACAAATGCTTGTGTTTTTTATAATATAAACATTTAAAGTTTAATTATATTTGTTATCATCACAATACTTAATATAAAGATAATTTATTATACCTAAATTATTTAAGATTAGTTTGTTTGAATCTAACTAGTATTACTATAATTTATTATGATAAAGTCAACCTAAAATAACTTTTTTACTCTTTTTATTTTTAAAATAGATCAAATTTAACCCAAACTAACTCGATTATTCCTTCATATTAAAATAATGATTGCTACATTATTAGTTTATATATATAGGAATAGTAGATTGAGACAAATTCCTTTAATATATTAATTTTTAATTCTGCCTAACTTTCCTAATCTAATATGTATTCGGTCGTTCATGGATCCTTCTCATAGAAAACTTATGAAGGGTATTCCCAATTTACCCTTAGTCATTTTCATACACAACAAACATTCTACACTCCCTCAAGATGTAATTAACTATAGTCAATGATGTATGAAATAGGCTTAGAACGAGAAGAAATATTGACTAATAAAACACATACGAAAATTAGTCACGATTAATTTTATAAAAGGAAAATATATATTCTCATAATACTATTTACATGTTAATTGTAGTAGCTTTCTTTCAATTGTTTTGTGAATAAAAATAGTAGTCTCTAACAATATTTTTAGGAGCAAATTAATTAAGGATTTTAGTCAGCCTACCACTGAATCACCGGTACTCTAGACAAGATAAAATATTATAAACTCAGACGTGATAAGGTACATTACATGTTTGACAAAAGAAATACCTTCGTAGCATTTTTATTTTATCTTTTATCTGTTACAAAGACTTTTGCCGCGGCCAATTCTAGCAAATAATAATTTTTAAGAGGTGTAGTATAAGTATTCAAATTTGGTGAGTTTCTGCTCAATGCTCAAACAAATTGAACATATGACAGGAATGATTCTCTTATAACTTTCCTATAAGCACTTACAAAAAAAATTAAAAATCAGACCTAATTTTTTATAAACTAAATTTGGCTTATATAGTTAGGAATTGTGAGACTGAAGATAAAATCCAACATTAATTAAAAATGATAAAATTGAACGGTATAAAAGGAAAGTAAAAATTCATAAATATTAAACATTAAAATTTTATATTATAAATGGTGTCATATTTCTTTTATATATCTTCTTATTAAATTGTTTTTTAAACATATATAAAATAGAATTTCTTTCATATAATACTCTTATTTAGTTTTTACATTAATGTCAATTTTCTACACAAAAATTCACCTTTTATATCCATTATTCTACATGTATAATAATATTTTGTCCAAACTCTTACCATTATGAATTGTATTCCATACATATCAAGATTCTTAAACTTTGCTCAAACATGATTTTATTCCATTGTACCTCAAAAGAGGAAACATAAATAGAAACAGAGTGGCACACTAAAGCCTTTTTCATCAACAAGAACATCAATGATCAAACTCCTCAACATCCTTAAAAAAGCAACAATTAGTGGTAAACATATACGTTGTACTCAATTGTGTTGTTCCTCGTTTGGGGATCAAAAGAGAGAGTCCTGGACTCAACAAAGCCCCTGGCAAATCTGAAAACACCACTGCCACCAATCACAGGCATCTCTCTCACCTTCTGCGCGATGGGGCTTCTCCCCACGAACGTGATGGTGCTACCATTGTACTTCCCTTCGGTCAACACAAAGTTCATAATCACCAAAAGGGCAAACTCCTTTTGTGAAGTGGAGGAGTACAACCCTTCAGCACTTCCCACAACCTTTGAGTACAACTCGGGTCCTAGGGTCAACACATTGTCGAATACTCCCACCGAGCCGAAGCTGGTGGTTGTGTTGTACTTTGGCTGTGGTGGAATGATTCTGACCGAGGAGGGGTTGCTTCCACTGAAGATTTCGTGCCAATAGAACCTGAAGTGGCTAAGAGTGTGCTTCTTCTTGTAGGACTTAGGGTCTACTGAGCCCACGAAACCTGTTTCTTTCTCTCCTGAGATGGAGAGGACATAGCAGGAGATGAGAAGGAACGATAAGAGGAATTTGGTAGCCATGGTTTCGGTGGTTAGAGGAAGTGGAGTACGTGAAGAGAGCAATGAATGCAAGAATTTATAATGTGGGAAGAAATGGAGTAGGTGTGTGCTCGAGCTTCTCTTGCATGAGAGATTTGACCTAACACCTTAGTTGTAGGAAGTGAAGACAATGTGATAATGTTTTGGAGTTTGTATTAATTATAATACAAACTTGCTCAAATATAAAAATCGAAGGACTTTGACACAAGTTCCATATTTTTGAATGAATAAGTTCATAAAGGAGAAAAAGACATGTTCCTACCAAAATCTTTAAATTTTTGAGGGCTACCATGTGGTTTCTCTAATGATACAGAGTTTAACACTCGTTGTAATAAAATATACATTTTCCAAAATATATAAACTTCACTCGTTTTGGCTTTTTTGGGACATCGTGGTCAGAGAAGCTGTAACAGGGGTGATGCTTGTCTAGACTATGAAGTTGTGGCGATGACCATTGACAAAACAGCACCTCATATGTTTGATTAGTGTCATTATTTGCATTTTCTTCTAAATAACTAAGAAATACTATAGATGAACATGGACAATGTCGTGTTTGGTTGTAACATTGTGTTGTTTAATGGATTTGCCACTTGTATATGTAAGTTGGATTATTATAATAGCAGGCCACGCCATTTGCCACCACGATATTAGCAGAAATATGTATATTAAATTAAGAGAGAGTTTGAAGTTTTTGGAGAGAGGGAAAGAGAATGAGAGGGGAGAGGAAGAGAATTGAGAAATATAGATTTTTCAAATGGGAAGAGAAAGGGTAGGTGGGAGACAAAATTCGTTTTGCACTTAGATGAAATATTAGTGTAGGTCATATAAATTGCTTAATCACTTATAGTACATGTATTTAGAAGATTATTTGGTGAGAATTTTTTTAATGTAGGAATAACAAGATTAAAGATTTAAATTGTCATTTTAGTTTTTAAATTTGTAAAGGTGTCATTTTTTTAGTGTAAGAGTAAGAAGGTTGAAGAGTAAATTATTATTTTAGTTCTTGAAGTGTGGTGTAGTCCTTGAAAATAAGAAAATGTTGAATAAATTTTGAAATTAAATTATTGTCTTGTATTTCTTTATATGTACAACTCACTATCATTATGGATGGCAATTAGACCCGCACCCGTGGGGACCGAACCGCCCCCGCCCCGAGTTTGACGGGGAAAAACCGAGTTGACCGGGTTCGGGGTCGGGTTCGGGTTTTCCCCGTTTAAATCAATCGGGTTCGGGGTCGGGGATGGGTAATGCAATCCCCGCCCCGTCCCCGTACCCATCCCCGGTTCATCTTTAAATTTAAACATAAACCCTAAAACTATTCATATTCTTTCTTAGTGTTTCTTTTTATTTTTTATACATAAAGGGTTACAGTGTCTTCTCTGAAACCCTATTCTCTATTCCACACTTTTCTCTTTTCTTCTACTACCTTTCACTCATTCTTTCAACTTTCTCAATCTTTTCAACCAGTTTCAATATACTCTTCTCTTTTTCTCATCCTCTACACATTTACTTTTCTTAGTCCCTTCAACCAATTTGGTGAACGCATAACATAAGGTTTGTTCTTTGTTTCTTTATCAATTTTCTAAATATTGTGCATTGATAATAACATCTATTATTATTTTATTCTCTGAAATTTTTTGTGAGGACTTCATTTGAGGGATTTGATGAGCAATATTTTGTAATCTCATTGTGGCTAATCTATTACATCTATGGTTAGATACATAACATTTTGCACAATTTCTCACATACTTTCTACATTTGTTTTGTATACTGATTTGAGTATTCATACTTCTATTTTTATTTTTCATTTTCTAGTATTATTTTATTTCTATTTTGTTTTTTAACATCTTATTTACCATTTGATATTTAAATTTTAAAAGTGTATTCATTGTAAACTATGTAACCCTATTAACTTTGTTTGTAATATCTTTGTGATTAATCTATTACATTTATGATTAGATACATAACCTTTTGTACAATTTTGCACATGATTTGTTATGTTTGTATACTCGGTGTTTCTATTTCTATTTTATTTTCATTTTCTAGCATATTTTTATTTCTATTTTCATGTTCTTAACTTTGATTTTCCTCAAAATTAAATTTTAAAAGTGTCTTCTTTGTTAACTCGTATAATTGTTGTGATTTTTTATTAATTTTGTAGTCTATCTTTATCAGCTTTTTTATAATTTGTAATCTCTTTGTGAGTAATCTGTTACATTTATGATTAGATACATAAACTTTTGTATAATTTTGCACTGATTTGTTATGTTTGTATACTAGTGTTTTTATTTCTATTTTATTTTCATTTTCTAGCATATTTCTATTTCTATTTTAATTGTTTTCATTTTCATGTTTTTAACTTTGATTTTCCTCAAAATTAAATTTTAAAAGTGTCTTATTTGTTAACCTGTATAATTGTTGTGATTTTTTCTATTAATTTTGTAGTCTATCTTTATCAGTTTTTATAATTTGTAATCTTTTTGTGACTAATCTATTACATTTATGATTAGATACATAACTTTTTTGTATAATTTTGCACATATTTGTTATGTTTGTATACTAGTTTTGAGTGTACCTATTTTTATTTCTATTTAATTTTTATTTTCTAACATGATTTTATTTCTATTTTAATTGTTTTTATTTTCATCTTCTTAACTTTCATTCTCTTCAAAATTAAATTTTAAAAGTGTCTTCTTTATAAACTGTATAATTAATTACTCGTGATTTTTTATAAAATTAAAATTTAAAAAATTATTGTTGAGAAATGTGATAAATAAATCATTTTACTTTTGTAATTGCAGAAATTTTATTTGTTATTATGGAAAATATTGGAATATCACAAGCACATCAACCTGTTAGAAGAAAATGTAGACCCTTCAATCAGTGATCCTACTACACCAAATGAAGTTCCCCCATCAACAGAAGATAATGAGCAAGAAGAAACTGCACAATCAGGATCAAATAGGCTTAAAAGCAAATAATGGAGAGGACAAGACTCAATACAATTATTGTAAAATGCTTTTGGGTGGAAAATAAAAAATCGAACAAATAATTTGTAAATAATTTATACTAAAATATACTTCATTAAGAAAATAATTTAAAATTTGTAACATTATAATATATAAAAGAAAAAAATATTTAATATTAAAATACTTAATTTCTATAAATTTATTTTTAATAGTCTATTTATGTGATACGCTATATATATATTATAATTATGCTTAAATTTTTAGATTTATTTAAAATATTTTAAAATTATATTTTAAGAAAATAAAATGGAACGGGGATGGGGGCGGGGCGGGGAAACCCGACCCCCGATGGGGATGGGTGTGGGGACTAAATTGTTATCCCCGGCGGATCGGGGACGAGGACGGGGATGGTTAAATGAATCGGGGACTGGGGCGGGAGGTGAAACCCGCCCCGCCCCGCCCGTTGCCATGCCTAACTATCATTATAGTTTCTAAATTTTAAAGTTCATCGTCATAACGGGACCTAGTAACAAGGAATTTCATAACTAAAAGAATTCAATTTCAATAATTTATTTGACATTTTTCTAAATTCAGAAAGTACTATGGCAACACCTCACAACTTTAGAAACTAAAGTCGTTGACTTAAGAATAAATATTAGTAATTATATCTTATATATATAGAATATAATCCTGATTAAAAAAATAAGTTATGTTTAGTTTGTTTACTTGAATTATAGTTTCTTTAGTATTTTTTATTATCGATGTCTATATTTATCGAAATTATTATGTCATTATTACATATTATATATCTTTATTATTATTATTATTACCATCATTTTCTATTATCTGATAAATAACTAACCCTTTATTTAATTTTTTTATTATTGTATTTAAACATGTTTTAATTTTCAATTTGATAATTGTTATTTCTAGTCCTTTACGTTTTTATATATTTAAATGTTTTTAATTCCTTTTAATAATTGTCATTTGTTGTCCTTTAATTTTTTAATAAAGATTTGTCTTCTAAAAAAAATTTAGTCAATAAAGATATGATTTCAAAATATCCTAGTAAAACTATGCATGTGGGAAAGATACTGTGTGTAATGGCATACCCTGCAATACCTAACTCTACTTTTTTAGTTATTTAAAAAAGTTTAAAACTAATTTCATCTCTTAAAAGAAGTAAAAGCACGACACGATTTATGAACACAGTCTAATCAACAAAGAAGATGAATTTTGGAGTATTCATTCATCCAACCAACAAATTTTATTGTAGTTCATTTTCTCATCAACGTTAAGCTTTAACAGAAATTTATAAAATATATAAAATTAAAAATAATACATATAATATTTTTGTATTAAATTTTAGGTTTAATAAACATTTTGGTACCATATTTTGTGGAAATTTGCAATGTTTTTTCTCTTTTATTTTTTTTTTCAATTGAGTTTCAAATTTTATTAAAATTTATTAATGTGATCTTTTCCGTTAAATTAACGTGAACGACGTTAACTGAAAAGACATGACACACACGTGTCATTTTGTAATTGGTTGGATATGAGCCCGCCTCTCTCTCCTCTTTTCCCTCCTCCTCTCTCTCCTCCTTTCTCTCTTCCTTTCCCTTCTCCTCTCTCTCTTCCTCTCCCTTCTCCTCTCTCTCCTTCTTTCCCTCCTCCTCTTCCTCCCAATCCTCTCTTCTCTCCCGCATCTCAAACCCCAACCTCCCGGTTCACTCTCTCTAACAGTGACGCAAGAAGTGGTCCTAGGCATGTTGATTTTGGTGACTACTTTCTTGGTCCTAAACTAAAAGACTCATTGAACAACACATGAAGGAGGGAGAGAAGGAGGGAAAGGAGGAGAGAGAGGCGGACTTATATCCAACCAATTACAAAATGACACGTGTGTATCATGTCCTCACAATAATCAATTTAACGGAAAGGATCACATTGACATGTTTTAATAAAATTTGGGACTCAATTGAGAAAAAAAAATAAACGAGGGAAAAGATTACAAATTTCTATAAAATATTAGGACCAAAATACCTATTAAACCTAAATTTTAAGATGACAAAGCGGAAGGATCCAATTCTAAATTAAAAGATGTGGTACGATTCACATAGATGTAGATTTGCATGTTTGCATACCGATTCACATAAATTAAAAAGTAAAAGTTTTTTTATAATTTTTTAAATTCTAATTTTAAGTATAATATCCAAATAAAGATTTAATAAAAATATAGCAATTATAAAAAACATAAAAACTAATTATTTATTATTTATTAAAAAAAATATTAAATTAAACTATAAAATAAAATTTATATTTATATTTATAAATATAATATTAAAAAAATAATGATAAAAATATTTAATCATATTTAAGACATATTATTATACTAACAATAAAATACCTAATTTACATAGCAAAGCTAGATACCCGTATTACCATCTCTACTGAATTCATTAATCATAATAAATAATTGGTTCCTATAATCCCTTTCTAGCTAAACAACCATACTAATATATTAATTGATAAAAAGACCAACACCATTTTTCTAAATATAATTTATGCAAGTCTTTTAAAGAAAAAAACCATTATACCTTTTTGGATTACTAATTTCTACATATTTATTTTCCAAAAACTAAAAAATTAAGAGACTAAAAATATATTTAAATTTTATATTTTTTAATTATTTTCATTATAAGATTAGAAAATAAAAAGAGCAACCTCATCACTCTCAGTTTTCTCTCTTTTTCTTACTTTTTCTTTATTGTTGGAGCTCTCACTCCCTCTCCCTTCTCTCTAGGATTCCTCCACTCTGACCACCCTCTTGAAGAACTGAGACCACCATTGCATTCCCCTCGACGAGTAGAAGAGTTTGGACTGATTGAAATCTCCGATTATGTACATTTTTAGGATTTTCGTAGGTCATTTGAGGATTTTTGGGTCTTTTATAGCTAGGGGTAAAATTAAAACCTCTCATTCGACGTTCGTGCTTTTCTTTAGTCTAAAAGTACTTTTTTGGATTCAATTTACAATTAGGTGCATTGTAAGTGCTAAAGGAGCAGGTATACTCTGTTGACTGGGTGAGGAAGAGCAACTATTGAGATTTGGATTAGCTCAATTCCAGGTAAGGGAAACTTCACTTGAACCTGTTTGGATTTTTCTATAGGTTTGATTAAGAGGTTATGAGTGGAGAACTTTTTCTGAACTTGAATTGGTTTTGGTTGAACCTGCGTGATGGTTTTATGTACATGTTGTATGAGAATCAATTGATGAATTATGATGTTGTGTTATATTGAATGTATTGGTGTATGACATTATGCTGACTTGAACTGTTGTGTGGTATAGATACCATGCTTATATATTGTAATTTAGACTGTTTGGATGTATTGAAATGTTGTTTGCAGTGGTTCTGGTCTAATACAGGTTCTACATAATCTGCCACTGCACATGCAATCGATTACCATGCTGTAATTGATTACAACTGAACAGAATCAGGACATGATGCCTTATCTTCTTGTATGGAATGATGTTAAGATACTATGAGACTATGTGAATGATGTTGGGCAGTAAGGCCTAATGATGAGTGAGTAAAGGCTGTAAGACCCACAAATGGAAAATGGTGAAATCTGAGAATATGAGAAATTATTATTTCATGCATGTTGTGTGTAGATTAATGTGTATGAGATTAAGGATAGGAGTAAATGGGGCATCCAAACTTCTAAGATGGTCTGAGTCACATAGACAAAGCCATCTGTAGTGAGAACTTGATGGAGGCACTACACAGGGTTGATAGTAGGCTTCGACCGGAGTGCAATGCTTGTGTATGTTGTCACCCTCATGAGAGGTTTATTTCATGAGATCATTCTAGGCCTGAGGCCCTTTTCCCTCATCAGGTGGTGGTCTGAATCCTATACTGTCTCCTAGGAGTTGTCTATTTTAATTGTGATTGTGATTGGGTATGGCAGGTTGATGATTGCTTATATTGTAAATGATTAAATTTTGATAATATGTCTTTGTGAAGATGTAGCTCACTCTTGCTTATATGTATTGTTTGTTGAATTTTGCTATGATCGTGATTATCACGGGATAAGATGACAAGTTAGGTGGAAAACCTAAATGAGTTGCAGCCATAGTTAGGACTACTTTTATATAATGTAAGTCTTAATTAGTATATTTTTTAAAATTTTTATTTAAATAAACTTAATCTATTTTGATAAACAGTTGGATTATCCAAATTACAATCATAATAATTATTATTACCATTCTATTATTACAACAATAATAACAAAAAATTAATTATATAATAAAGGGTTAATATTAACATTATAACCTTTTGAATCAAACAAATTTATAGTTAGGATTGGTTAGATAGTTAGATGAGTGAAAGGAAGCTAAGAAATTTGAGGAGTACAATTATGCGTAAAGATTAAAAATTAATTAAAGTTGTATAATTTTCTAATATTTAATCGTTCATACTAATATCTAATAATAAAAGTTCACTTTCTCTTATCCTAAGTTTGTTTCTTTATTTGTCATTCCACGGCAAAAGTAGATAATGCCCCGACATGACAAAAGACAATGCACCCCCTAAACTTTGATTTCAATAATCAGTAAATGCAACGTGCTTTGGCAACAATCAGAAAGCTTGCAAACAAAATAGAGTAGTCAATGTTACGTGACAATTTCTTCTTTTAAGTGTTTTCTTTTTTCAAGAGAAAATAAAATAAAATAATTCATGATAAGTTAAAATTATTTGACATACCAAATTAACAACAAAAACTTCAAGGAAATTATTAAAAATATTGTTCAAGAATTAATTCATCTATAAATTAACATTTATTTTATAACGTGTTTATAACAAATTATCCAACAAACTCTAACTATACAAGTGGGTGTAGTTTCATCCTCTTTAAAACACTCTAATACTTGTGGAAATTTTTTAGTGTTAATTACGCTTTCATAATAATCAAATAGACTATAATATAAAGTAGTTAGAATTGCCTCCTTGGTCTTGATTAATTATTTGGAAAAAACAGCTTTACTTTTTCCTTTCTTAATCATCAATTATTTATTTCACGTTCTCTCTAATCTTCAAATCAGAAGTAGTTGGTTAATGTTAAATAACTTGTTTGTGTGTTTTAAAAAATTAAATACCAGATGAACAAGTCTTTGCATATCAACACATGACATAAATATAGGTAAAAATCAATACTATATCATGCATTAAAATTTCAACGTGAATTAAGTTATTGATTTATTCATTAATTAAGTTTCAGTAATACATAAACCTACTTTCAATTTAATTTATTCCAATATTTTATAAAAATTTATAATATTTTTTTATAATTTTTTAATTGAGTCTCAAATTTCTTTAAAATAAATTAATATAATTTCTTTTATAAAAATTATAAATTACTCCCTTCGTTTCAAATTATAAGACTACTGACAAATTCTCACATACCAATAAAAGCATTTAATTTGTTTAGTTTTTTATAAATCTTCCATCTTTACCCTTATTAATTACTATTAATTAAATTAATTGAAATTGAATCAGAAGTTTTATAAAATGAATTAATTTTTTAATAAAACAGTACATTAATTGAGATTGATTGAGATTAGAATTTCAAAAGTTTTGAATTTATCTCAGAATTATTTTTAAATAATTTAAAATCAGAACTACTAATTTTTTTAATTAAATATTTTAATTAAAATTTTTAATTCATACCAATCTGTAAATAATTATACTAAAATTTCAATCAAAATTTTTAGTTCCTACCAAATTATAAATGACTATGCTCAAAATTTATTTTAAAATTTCACTCAAAATAAAAAAAATTTGATATCTTGAAATATATGAATTTCACTCAAATTTAATTACTCAAAATAAAAAATTCACTCAGAATAAATTTAGATATGATATTTGATTAGTTACCTTGAAAGATAAACAGTCTATTGAATGAATGAACAGAGATGAACGTAAAAAGTTAAAAGTTAAATTAATACTCCTAAAGATGAAGATGATATTAGTAAATGATAATGAAATATGAAGAGTCAGACTAATAAAATATAATTAATTCTTAGTTCTTGATTTTAATTTCTGTTTCTACTATTTAATATTAACACAAATAATCATGTAATTAATAGGGATATATAAGAAAAAAAAAGTTATTGAAATTCTAAAACGCTTTATATTTTGAAACAACTTTTCAGTCCAAAGTACGCCTTATAATTTGAAACGGAGAAAGTATAATATTTATATTTATATTAATATTTTTTATATTATTATTCATATGTTACGAATGAAATTGAATATACCATATCTCGTTTAATATTGTTAACATTCATTTAACAAAAAGTTCACGTTCATAAATTTTAATAAAATTTAAAAGTTAATTAAAATAAATAAACGTGTTTTTACAAAATAGTAGGATAAAAATATTTATTAATTTTTTTTATTAGTACCAACCTCATCCCCATTCTTCTAGAAGCATACAAGAGCTACATTTCCAAGAAATTTAATAAACAAAGTACAAGTGAGCAGAAAGACCAACTATAGGACACCTATCTAACTTTTGTTTGTTTATAAAATTTAATTTAATCTTTCTACTTTTAAAATGATCTTTTTGTAAAATTCAATGTAACCAACCCTTCCGTCTAAATTAAGCTAATTGCATCAGAAAGTAAAATTTAATGCTGCTCGCAAATTTATATTTTGTTCAGTTTATGATTTCCGCTAAACCATAAACACTTAATGACTGTTATAAAATTGTTAATGTAATTATTTAATAATTTATTTATCAATATCTCAATTTTAAAATTTTAAAAAATTGCAAGTAATGACGACAGTTTTCTTGGGAGGACAGACTTAAAGAAAGTTTAAAAACGAACATTTCAATAATTTAGTATTAAAAATAAATTCTTGTAATAAAATTACAGAACTTTACTAGCATTTTAAAATCATGAAATATAATTAGCTGGAATATCAATGTAATATAGTATTTATGATATTGATTGTTTTTTTAACTTTTGAAAGCATTGCAGTATTAAACTTTATAATTTTTTTCAGTGAAAGTATATTTTAAATATCATAACAAAAGTGAAATATGATTTCTTAGACTAGTAAATTTTTTTAACTAGTAATTTTTAGAAATTTCAATTTATATAAGATTCTATATATACATAATCAATACAGGTAATTAATTACTATAATAATCAAAGTTTACATTTATTATTATCACAAAGTCAGTATTAAAATTAAAAAATGTAAGTAAAAAATTAATTATTTCTATTACTTTTTAATTTTATAAAAACACTTTAAAATTCAAAGCATGGATGTCTTATAGTTGAATTGGATTGAATCAGATTTTTGTATTTTTTATGTTTAACTTAATCCAACCGAACTCACATTTTAGCGAGTTAGATTATATTCAGTCAATTAAGTCAAGTATCATTTAAAAAGTTAAAAATGATATTGTTTTGATCAAGAGGAGGCAAAGATAAATAATATAAGCAAAGGATAAAGATTAATAACGAAGACAAACAATACGGAAGTAAAAGGTGGAGGTAAAGAATAAAAGTAAATATGAAAGAAAATGATAAAGAAGAGAATATTATGATACCATTGATGTGAAGAAGAAGATGTATTGTAATAATGTTTAAATTTATTTGTCAAAAATTCAGGATTGAAATCAATAGAAGTAAATAATAAAAATAAAATGGAAAAACGATTTATAACCATTATAAGAGTTTTAAGTTTGCTAAAAATTGTGCTAATTGTGAGATAAGTATAAGAGTAAGTCACGATTTATATAAGATTGAATTAGATTGAGTTACTCGAGTTTGATCCAATCATAAATAAAACTCAATTTAATTTAATTGAATTAAATTAGATTAAATCAAGTCTTTAAATAATTTGACTTTAACAAATAAACTAGATTTAACTTAGTAACAATTAAATACAAAATAAAGAAAAGAATTATATAAATAATGAAAAGTGTTAACATATAAACTATAAATAAACAAGATAATTAAAAGAATGAATGAAAAATAAAGATTGTGATAACATACATCCTGAATACATTTTCATTAATCATAATTATAGGTATTACAAAAGTTTAAATATAATTATTTATAGACTCTCATGGATGATTATTACTACTGTACCATCATGAGTGCTTTTATCCATGATTTCTACTTCTAAAATTTATATGATATATTAGATTTCTACTCTAAATACTACTTGAATCTTGACACTTGTAAAAAGATTTGTCCTTCCACCACTTTATTATTGGTAATGTGATTTTAAACCAAAAATTTTCAACATCTTTAATTTAGTCACTGAAACTATTCTATATACTCTTAATCCGAAAAATCGATAACAATAGCATTATAATTTTATGTTAGTAAAATATAGTAGTATTAATATAACATTATAAATATTAAGCTATAGATTCAGTGAGGTAAGATCATTAAAAGTTGAAGCAACTGCAGTTATATATTCGACACTTGAATTACAAATTAAACTTAAATACATAGCAATTGATTTACATGCTTCATAATTTACTAAAAAAGTTAAAATACATTGTGAATAAACGTGCAACATGGACTTAAGTAGTAATATATTTTCTCTATAGTAATTAATTATTATAGATAGAGGATCTGTGGGCTGATTATATAATTGGGCTGTAGTAATATATCTTTCTGAACTCCAATATTCTCAACTTATACTCTGGTTAATATTTAAATAAATGATTAATATTTTTAGAAAATGGGCTTTAATATTTGGAGTTCTGGCTAGCATGATGACGAAAATGGGCTATAGCGATAGGTGGAACAAAAGGGTGTCGGTATGCTATTTTCATAATTAGTTAGTAAAATAATGTTTAAATAATTAATTACAACAAAAATTATATTAAATGAAACAAATGTTACCAAAAATATCTATTTTTTATAATTATTAAATAGTAAAAAAGTTATTAATGATTTATTAAGAGAAACTAAATTAAATATTTGAAGTAGTTTTATGCGGAAAGGTATTAAAAAATTGTATGTTTTTATGAATATTCAAAATTATTTTCATAATTTTTGCTTTTATAGATTGTTTATATTTTTTTCATAAAAAGTTAATTAATCAAGAGTTAAATTCGATTTTTCAATCCAAATTCAATCTTTGAAATTTTTTAATTTTATATTTAAATGAAAATTTATTAAGTTAAAATAATTTAATTATAGTGTTTTTTAAAAAAGGTAATTCTAAAACTGTTTATTTAATTATTTATAACTGTTTAGAGTATATCAGTAAGGTCACTAAAATTATTTTGATTAAATCTCAAAAAAAGTATCGTAATTTTAACTAATTATTTTATATTATATTTATTATTTAAAAATAAATTTTTAATTTCTATAAATATTTTTTCTTATTTTATCATACTGTATAGTTTTTTTAATATAAAAGTTATTTTACTACGTCAACCCAAATAAAATATTAAAAATATAATTTAGGTAGACTTTTTAACATACATAAATATAGATAAAGAAATCAAGATTTTAAACATAAAATAATTCTTAATTTTATTGTTCACATTATCACTTTTATACTTATTTATTTGATACATAATTATATTATTATTAGTAAATTTACATCCAATTAACAGTAAAGTAAAACGTGTAAGATTTATATAGTAAATTTCATAAAATTAAAAATAAAATGATATAATTTTTTAAAATAAAACTATATCTATATATATATATAATTTAATATAATTTAAAATATAATGCATACCGCTTTATAATGAGAACTTTACACTATCATAGTTTTAGCAATTTAATAAATAATTACTAAAATGTATATATCTTAAAATTCTTATGATAAGATTTACATATATAATTAAAAATTAAGTGATAAAATTGGGGAAAGTTTATGGATAAAATAGGAATAATTTAATATTTTTGGAGGTAACAAACTTAACAAAATATTTGTACGAATGGAATTGGAATTGATGAAAACAAGCTACAACAAAACTGAAAGATAAAAACAACTTGCGAACCTGTGAGTGTCAATGAGCTTGATGAGTCAACAACGCTGCAATGCTAAGAACCGTTTGGTCTTTTGCAATTAGGATACCAAAAACATATCAGCATGCATAATTTGACTTTAGAAATTTATTAGGACCTTTTTATGTTTGTCTTTTTATTGTACTATATAATAAATAATTTACACGTGAAAGATAAAGTAAAATATTATAAAAATTGTTTTACCATTTCTTGTATAAATAATATTTCTTAAACTTTTTAAAGATGTTGTTCGCATAATTTGAGTCCTTTTTAACCTTAATTTAGGCATATTTATTATGTAATTTTTTTTATTAAGTTTTGACTAATAAAATTCATGAGATATATATTGATGATTATATTAAATGTAAATATCAAATAAATATTTAATTTTAAAGAACAAGATTTTTTCTTACAATAATATAAAATTATTTTTTAATAAAATAAGCAATAACTTAAATAAAAAAAACTAGAACATGTACCGTGGTTAGAAAAAAATTATTAAGTGATCTCGGACTAATTTCTTAATTAGTAAACTAATTTGTATATAACGCGTATTTAAGATTTTAAATTATCAAAAAAGTTATTAAAAAGTCTCTAACTACCACTTCTTATATTGTGGAATCAATCTTTAAATAACATATACAAACAACACCTTATAATTTATTTAAGTGAATGATGTTATTCATTCCATAGAGAAAACCCATAACAAACATTTGACATTTATTAACCTAAACCTAATCTTTTAAGTATGAGATTCGTTTGAAGGATTGACATATTCAAACCCGTAATTAAGATATCTTTTGCGTGGTATATGTTCATGGGTCACACCAGACAACGTTGTTGACAATGGTCTATATTACAAATAGTAAAAGTGTGAGAAAAATATGTTTCTAGTTACTATATATTTTTTTGTTAAATTTAACTTTTAGTTTTTATATTTTAAAGTGATTAATTAGTTCTTTAATTTATAAAAACATATGAAATTAGTTACTATTTATATTTAAATTTAAAGTTTAGTAATAATTTTTATTGCTCTAAAATAAGAAGATTATTTTTATTTTGTTCTTTCGTTACTAGAAAAACATTTATTACATGCAAATTTTTTTATAAAATAATTGGCAAAAAATTCATACACATTTTCATGAAAAAAAATTTTGCAAAAAAATATTTACAGATTTTTTAAAACAAATTTTCCACTACAAATAGATGCAAATTTTTCTAAAAAATATTATTGGTAGAAAAATATTTTTGATACTTGCAAAATTACCTACATTTATTTCATCTATAAAATTATGTAATTTTTCCTACAAAAATACTATTAGAAATTATAAATAATTTTCTGCAAAATTTTTATAAATATAAATTTATAAATAAGTATGTAATTTTTTTATGCTTTTTATTTGATTTTATTCGTTTCTTGTTTGCTCTCTTGGTGTGCATTCTTTTGCTCTCTGATTCACGCGTGCACTTGTCAGTTGGCTAAGGCCAAGAAAAATAACACTGCTTTGTACACTCCTCTGCTTATTCCACACACACCCTAGAGAGATGTGAGTATGAACACTACACACCTTGCTCTTCTATGTTTAGGAGTTGCATTGGAGGTAAGAAAGCCAACGCTTCTTCTTATTTTCTCTTTCGTTTCGCCTGGCCGCTGACTCAGAGAGGCCCGTTCTAGATTGACTAGTTCATTCATAGCCCTTTTCAACGATGATTTTCACAGGTTGATTATTGAAATCTAAGGTTCGTTCTCATTTGGCATTAGGTTCGTTACCATTCAATTTTCATTTTCATCTTTGTATTTTAGACTTCAAATTAGGGATGAATCTTGAGACTGTTTGAGGGTTGGGGTGGAATTTGTATTTTTAAAATGGGTTGGTTCCATTCACTGTGAAACTTATATGCTTGCTAGTTTTTGGTGAGAGGTGAACTTTAACACCTGATTGTAGGCTCTGATTTGGGCAAAGTCATGCATGAAACACGAGAGAGTTAGGGATTTATAGTCATTGTGAGAGGGTTTTTGAATTGAGGCACGGGAATGAAGTTGAATGGAGAACGAATGATGAAATGACGACATTTTGAAGGGAGGAAACGATGTTGAGGAGTGTCGTTTTGGGGGTGTGCAATGTGGTTCAAGAGAGCGTTAACGGAGAGAAGCAAAGTAGGAGAAAAAGTGGGAAGAGAGAATTGAGAGGTCCCATTCGAGCAAAAGAAAGTGAGGAATGTAAGAAGGAACAGGGGGTTTTATTTTGGCAGGAGAAGGATTCACGTAAATGCTATTTTTGGATTAACAAAATGAAGTGAAAATAGGAGAAGGTTTTGATGATACGGGGAAGCTTGATTTTGGCATTGGATCTCATGTTGTTTAACATTTGTTTATGAAATTTTGTGTGTTGTCATAATTGAAACATTTCTTAAACTGTCATCTATTAATATTTACCTTTGCCTCCCTCCCTTGACATAATAAATGTTTGTTTGCTCTTTTATTTTTTGGCATGTCTCTCAAGTCATTTTGAAGTTGGAACCAATAAGTTCTTTTATAAATTGCTGCTTGCTAGGTCCAATTTGCTGATTGCCAGAGATATTGAGTGGGCAAATCTTGTATTAGGCTTTAAATAGGTGATCATCTTTATTTTTGGAATAAAATAATAATTATATAACTGTATTATTCTTGCCCGATTGCATAATTATTTTTTCTTTCTTTTATCATTTGATACACTTAAAATGTGAACCAAAAAGAAAAATTGATATACATCTATAACAAAGGATACTGATAATATGTTTAAAAGACATTAAAGGAATGAAAAAAGAGAACATAAGGCATGTAATGATTAGCAGGTTATTCTGGTTTCTAAGTTTTTGTTATTGGTAGAAAATTTGTAGGCAATCACTGTCTCCCCAACAACGAAACACTCATCGCAAAAGCATACCCTTAACGAAACTTTAATGAAAAATTGATACATTTAGACAGAATACACCAATAGAAATTCTATGCAGTGTTACTATAAAATTGGGATTCCAAAAATCCTATAAATAAAAAAAGTGATAGAGAAGAAATAATGTTCAACTTACCTATGATCTTGGAATATGAAGGGTGGAGTCGCCTTGTAAGGAGAAAGGTGAATTATATATAATGCTGGAAATTTCTTTAACCACACATATCGAGGAAACCAATTTTTCCTCAAACGTACAAGGTTTTCTTAAATTACTTTTTTTTACTAATACTTTTTATTGAAAATTACAATTAAGCTGAGATACTTTTATAACACTAAGTATTACAGTTTAATAGAAAATAATGCAGATGTTGTAATATTATCATAATAATAATAACACTAACTACCAATTTTTTTTCTTTATTTTAAATATCTTATTTCTATTTAAAATAATTATTTTTATCTTATTTTATATTTTAAGGGCCAACAAGTAAGAAATATTCATGAATTTCTTAGATCTAACTGTGTGTGTTTGAATATGGCATGTGTAATAAAAATTTATTTTTTAACCTAAAAGTCACTGTTGATGGGAGAAAAAGAGAGGGACTATCATTGCTTAATGTTAGGTTAAGTTTAGGCTTGAAGAGTAATTTATTCCAAAATTTTGAAAATTTCGTTTATTCCAAAATCATCATATTCATAATTTCTAATACACTCTTCAACCTCTTGGAATCGCTAGTAATAAAAAATTTCATGGTCTCTCCACCAAATAAGAACTTAAGGCTTATTGTTTTATAAAATATCAAATGTTAAATTATTTATTCACATAAAATTCAAAAAAGTTTTAAATACTCACTAAAACAAAAATAAATTATCTTTTGATCATGTTTTATTTGTTGTATAAGTCTTCTCTCATTAAAAGTTTTTGTTAACTTAATATTTTATCGGGAGAAATTTTATGTGAGAAAAAAAAGGAATATAATCATGCAAGATATTCCATCACTATAATAATTTATTGAATTTGAAGTAAAACACTATCTACAATTACAATTTGAACTTATATTACAATTAAGTAGTTTAGTTCAACTTTTGGAACTATTTTATATTTTAATTCTCTATAATTTTAGACATAATATTGTTTAAAATATAAATAATTTTTACTTATCTTTAGACATTTTGGAGTCAAGTTAAGAATGGAAATATCTATACATCAGACATGGATGTATAATAGGCTTCTTCCTGGACGAGAGACATATACAAATGAATTTTTAAGTGGCCTTGAAGAGTTTATGGCTTTTGCTTGTCGACAACCAAATTTTTTGAGTGAAGAAAAAATAAGGTGCCCATGCAAGGAATGTAAAAAGAGGGATTTTTAACCCCAGATGAAGTAAATGTTTACATTCTTCGAAAAAGATTTACACCCGGATATTGGCGTTGGACATGCCATGGAGAGAGAATCCAACATACGAATGTTGATATGCATTCCACGTTGGGTAGTAGTCAACAATGGGGTTATGAAGATGTTAATAGACATCAAAATATGGTGTTTGATGCTGGTGGTCTTAATCATGAACAACATTCTATACAAAATGAAGAGGAACCTCCAAATATGGAAGCTGCCAAATTTTATGAAATGTTAAATTCAGCTCAGCAACCATTGTGGCCAGGATGTAAAAATGTATCAGAGTTGTCTGCTGCCATTACAATGTTAAGTATAAAATCCAAATATAATATGTCGCAAGCTTGCTTCAATGATGTGATAAAATTTATGAAAGAGTCAAACCACCCTGATAATATCATCCCTTCTAATTTTAGGGAAACAAAGAAAATTGTAGCAGGGCTTGGTTTATCGAGAATAAAAATAGATTGTTGCATCGATGGGTATATGTTGTATTACAAAGAGGACATTACTTTGAAGGAATTCAAGTTTTGTAGAAAGCCTCGATATAAAGCACACAATGAATGCAAGAAAAACTCTAAAAATGTTCCCTATAAGAGATTGCATTACTTGCCACTCATCCCTAGACTACAAAGATTATATGCTTCTATGAGATCTGCGGAGCACATGAGGTGGAATTATGAAAATCGTAGGGAAGGTGTTTTGTGTCATCCTTCAGATGGAGAAGCTTGGAAACACTTTGATAAACTTTATCCTGAATTTAGAACCTCGAAATGTTAGACTTGGCTTGTGTGCTGATGGATTCACTCCGTTTAGCCAATCAACGGTACCATATAATCTCCCTCCAGATCTATGCATGATGACTCCTTATATGTTCTTGACTTTAATCATTCCAGGTCCACACAATCCAAAAGCTAAAATTGATGTGTATTTGCAGCCGTTGGTTGATGAATTGCAACAATTATGGATTAATGGGGTAATTGATAAACAAATTTTTGGTCACACAAAATTCTGATCAAAGAAAACAAGTTACCTAATGTAATATAGCTAACCCGTGTCGAATCTCACAAGGACACAATTGTAGGAGAGTAACCATTGTTAAGCATTGTTCTCTAAAATTAACAATGCAAAGTAATAATTATAAATAAATAATTAATGAAAACTAAAATTAAAAACACATAGTAAAAAAAATTATAAATAAAATAATTAAGGGAAACTAAAATTAAAAACAAATATGGAAATTAAATTATTTAAATTCGGAAAACTAATGCATGCAGAATTAAATTGCAATGCTAAGAATTTAATAATAAGATCAATGTTTATAAATGCTTATATGATTAAAATAAATAAATTAAAAGATAAATTTAAAGGCAAAGCAATAATTGGAATGCAATTCTTATGCTAATTCAAATTTAAATAAAAATAAATAAATAATTAACAGTTAAATCATAGATTGTAAGGAAAAACAATAATTAGAATGAAATATTGATGCTAATTCAAATTATAATAAAAATAAATAAATAATTAACAATTAAATGAAAAATATATTTAATTAATAATTAAAATTTAAAATGAATAAGCACTTGATATACTAGCCTCCGTGATTAAAATAGAATTTAAAACCAATTAAATTGAAAATGAAACTAGATAAATGTAGGCTGGAATTATAAAATACTGAATTTAAATTAAAAGTAAAATGATAATAAAATTACTGGAGTATGAAGAATAAATGGATAAGTGTGAGGGTGTGAATGTGAATGTGAGTGTGAGAAATTAGAGCGTACAAAATTTAAATTATTGACAAGAATTAAATAAAATGAAGACTAAAATACAAAATAATGAAATTAAGTAAATTAAAATGAAACAAAACAAAACTAGGAAATTGTAGCTGGAGCTCCTAAAACTTTCCGCAGCTTCACTCCCAAACTAACAACAAAACTATAATGAGAAAAGGAGAGAGAGGAAGAAGAGAGACTATTGCTCTGGCGAAGTGTGTTTTTGCCTTGTATCTAAATCTCATATTTATAGGAAATTATCCAAGGTCTTATTACAAATAAAAATATGAAAATTAATTACAATTCAAGCCAAATATTTCTTCCCTGGATTTGATTTTGCTTATTAGGAGATCCTCTGCCAAGAATAGAAATAATTGCTCTTTTAGAATAAATTTAATGCTTCTATTTGATTGCGAATTTGGATTTGCAGGAAGAGAATTCTGAAAATGGGGAGTTGATTATGCATGGATTTCAAAGTTTCAAATGAAGCTGACCCACACATTGAATTAGGCCGCATTGAATGCACCTAAGTTGCACCTCCTGTTGGTTTCATGATAAATGGACCCCGAAGAATTTAATTTGGAAAATTGAAAAAGTTTTCCCCACCGAAGCACATGGACTCATCTCAAAATAACTTCAAGTTCTTTTTCTCCTAAAAGAAAAGTCTCAACCAGAAAAGAAAAAAAATAGATATATATGCAATATGAATGTATGTTTTGATGTTAAAAATATGTAAAATGTAATAAATTTACTAAACTTAAATTATGTCATTGTTTTTATGAAAACGTGCAAAATGCATGGTTTAAGAATAAAACAAATGGCTTAGAAAGTGTTCTTAGATAAAGAAATAAAGAGTAAAATGACATACATCAGTAATGACATATGACGCCTTAAAAAAGATTTCGATTAAGAGCTGCATTGATGTGGACAATAAATGACTTTCCTGCCTATGGGATGTTGTCTGGGTGGAGTACTGCTGGAAAATTTGCATGTCCAATATGTATGTAAAAAATAAAAGCTTTCTCATTAAAAAATGGAAGAAAAATGACTTGGTTTGATTGTCATCGTCAATTTTTATCTCCTAATCATGTTTTCAGGAGAAATAAGGTTGGTTTTTACAAAACTAGAATTGAGAAAGACAAGCCTCCTCCTAGGTTAAGTGGTGAACAAGTATATGATATGGTTTCTAGCATTTCTAAGTCAACAAAAATGAGGATATGCAATGTTCCAGGTCATGGACAATCCCATAATTGGACAAAGAGAAGCATATTTTGGGATTTGCCATATTGGAAGAACAATCTTTTAACACACAATTTAGATGTTATGCATATAGAAAAGAATGTATTTGAAAATGTGTTCCATACTATTATGGACAACAAAGAGAAAACTAAGGACAATGAGAATGCACGATTGGACTTGGCAATGTATTGTCATAGGAAGGAGTTATTGTTAAAAACAAATCCTAATGGAAAATGTATGAAGCCTAAATCCAAATTTTGTTTATCAAATGAACTGTTGGAAATCCCACATCGACTAGAGATGAAGTCAATTTAGTTTATATAAGTGGGTACAAATCTCACCTTACAAGCCGATTTTTTGGGGTTGAGTTAGGCTTAAAGTCCACTTCTTAATATGGTATCAGAGCCATATAAGTCCATCCTAGCAAGGTTGTTGGGCCATCTGCTATCGGGCCGCTATTGGACCACCCATAAATCTATAGTCCCACGCTCGAGATGTCCAGTCCTCGGCGTGAGAGGGTGTGTTGAAAATCCCACATCGACTAGAGATAAAGTCAATTTAGTCTATATAAGTGGGTTCAAACCTCACCTTACAAGCCGGTTTTGTGGGGTTGAGTTAGGCTTAAAGTCCACTTCTTAATATGAACAAAAGAATGATGTGCGTGAATGGGTGAAGGAGTTGAAGATGCCTTATGGTTATGCTTCCAATATTTGCAGATGTGTAGATACAAAATGTGCAAGATTGTATGGGATGAAAAGTCATGATTGCCATATTTTTATGGAATGTCTTCTCCCAGTAAGCTTTGAAAGCTCTTCCTGAACCCATATAAAAACCTTTAACCAAGCTTAGTTAATTCTTTAGAGATTTGTGTTCAATGGTGCTACATGAAGATCATATATTGCAAATGGAACAAAATATTCCTGTCATATTATGTAAGTTGGAACGTATATTTCCTCCTGCATTCTTTGACTCTATGGAGCACCTACCAATTCATTTGCCTTCTGAAGCTAGGATGGGCAGACCGGTTCAATACCATTGGATGTACCCATTTGAAAGGTAATAATCATTTAAACCATTTAATATGAATATTATTTTACAACTTACCAAATAATTGGTATTACATTTTTTGTACTCAGGTTTGAGTAAGATTAAAAAAAAAGTGAAGAACAAAAAAAGTGTGGAAGGGTCTATTTGTGAAGCATATTTACTACAAGAGACATCTTATTTCACTTCTCATTATTTTGTGTCTCCTATTTGTGTTGGTGAGGGAGTTCATGAAGATCATACAGAACCAACTTTGTCTATCTTTAAACCATATGGACAAACAACTGGTAAATATAAGGAAAGGGGGCTTAGTGATAAAGAAAAGTCAATTGTCCAGTTGCATGTTCTCTTGAATTGTATCGAGGTTAAACCATTTATTGAGTAAGTACCAAACACGACATATATGTTGTTTCAATTCATTTAACATAATTATATATAATTTTAATATTATGTTTTGTAGCACATATGTACAATCTTTGAATGACATCTATGGGAATCTCAACAATGGTATCATTGATGAACAAATAGAAGTTGATTTCCCACGGTGGTTTCAAGAATATTTAAGCATTGATTTAAACAAAAAAATGTTGTCACTCTTTTTTATTATATCTTTCATTTATAATTTTTATTTGAATAGGTTAAACAAAATCACCAACTTAGGTTGCAAATTCCTAGCCTATATGACTTGGCAAGGGGACCTTTGAGACTAGCAAAGTCATGGCCAATTTATTTTGTGAATGGATAGAAATTTCATACAACAACACGGGGTAAAGGCAAAACAACATATAATAGTGGGGTATGTGTTAGTGGCATTGGACATGGTGAAATTTCAAGTGATTATTATGGTGTTCTTACAAAGATTTTAGAATTGGAATGGCCAAGTGAATCACAAAAAAAAAATAGTTTTATTTTACTGTGATTGGTTTGATCCTTCAATTCAGGGGATGAGAACACATAAACAATATAAGATTGTAGAAGTTAGAAAAGGGAGAAAATATGAAAAATTTGATCCTTTTATTTTTTCAAAAGCTGCATATCTTGGGCGACAAAAAGATAAGGTTGATTGGTTGGTAGTTATCAAGACAAAGTCAAGATGAGTTATTGATGATAGACATACTTTGGAGGTTGCTTATCAAGTGCATGAATCACATGTTAATGAAACAATTGAGGATGACCCAATTGACCTCCTACAAGATGATGAGATTCAGGGTGAAGAGGTTGACTTAGATAGAATGCATGCAAATGATTTCATAAACACCGAATATGAAGATGAAGAGGAAGATGATCAAGAAGAGGAAGATGATCAGGAAGAGGAAGATGATCAATAAAAGGAATATGAAGATTCCATGCAAGAGGAAGAGGAAGATTAAGATAGGCTTTTTTAAATTTGTTTAATTACAATACTTATTTATACTATATTTACTTGGATGGTGTTATTTTATTATTACATTGATAGTTTCATGTGTGTAGTTTTTATCTATTGTTGAGATTATAAATGTTACAGTTTTTTAAAAAATAGATGTCAGTTTCTAAGAGACCAATGCAGCCAACTAAAAAATTGAAAAGGAAAAGAAGTGAACAAACTCATATACCATTTATAATACCATCAACTCTAAGAGACCAATGCAGCCAACTAAGATGTTTACTTGGATGGTGTTATTTTATTATAACATTGATAGTTTCATGTGTGTAGTTTTTATCTATTGTTGAGATTATAAATGCTACAGTTTTTAAGAAAATAGATGTCAGATTCTAAGAGACCAATGCAGCCAACTAAAAAGTTGTAAAGGAAAAGAAGTGAACAAACTCATATACCATTTATAATATCATCAACTAGCCTTGAAACTTATTCTAACCAAATATCTCGACCTCTACCTCCATTTTGATCTCCATTTCAACCTCCATTTTGACCTCCACCTCCTCCACCTATATCTCAATCTCCATCTCCTCTACCTATATCACGACCTCCTCCTCCACCACCTATATCTCAACCTCCTCCTCCACCACCACCTATATCTCAACCTCCTCCTCCTCCACCACTTATATCTCGACCTCCTCCTCCTCCACCACCTATATCTCAACCTCCTCCTCCTCCACCACCTATATCTTGACCTCCTCCACCTGTATCTCGACCTCTACCTACATATGCACCTCCACCTGTATCTCAACCTCCACCTTTTCCACCTATATCTCGACCTCCACCTCCTCCTCCTATATCTCAACCTCCACCTCCACCTCCTATTCAAGTCCATCAAATGCATGATTTTCCAATGACTCGTGAAACTCCATCTTCTTCATCTAGCCACATCAGTGGAGACAATAACAAAAATAAAATCTTGATACTCCCAGAGGGGGATGGGTGAGTAATTATTATTAGTAAATCAATTAATTTCTTACCATATATACATTTTTGTTGTTTGGGTTTTTAATTTTGTTTCAATTTATGTTTTTGTACATAGGTTTGATCAACACAAGTTAGTAGTTGGGACAATTGCTTCAATCATTCGCACTAACTTGGAGGAGGCAAAACCATCATGGAAAAAGCTATCCAAAGGGCAAAGGGAGTCGTGGTTTGATATGTTCAAAGTAATCAAATTTCAAACTTTGACTAAAAAGATTTTATATATTATTTGGAATCGTGTCTAATATAATTATTTTTCATTTATTATAATTAATTTAGTCAAAATTTTCATGGCCACCTCAACATAATGACACGGTGCAACATAATTTTGAGAGAAGGGGTGCATATAAAATGTCTCAATTAATGCAAGAAGCTAGGAAGGATCTAGATAAGAAACCAATTTGGATGGGAGAAGATGTGTGGGCACAACTAAAGGCATATTGGGAGTCCTCAAGTTTCAAAAGTAAGTCTGAGATAAATAAAAGAAATTGTGTAACTACGGATGGTGCATCTCTTCACATTGGTGGATCAATTCACCATCGCTTGCATTGGAAGAGAATGGTAATATATGATTTTACTATTATTTTTATAATTTAGATTCCAAATTTAATGATGTTGAAACTTCTTCTTTATCAATTATAGAAGGAGGAAAAAGGAAGAAATCCATCATTGACTGAGTTTTATTTTCGTACACATCGAAGAAAAAAGGATCAAAGTTGGGTTGGTCCTCATGCAAAATTTTCCTTTGTAGGTTCTCAATTATTTACTTGACTTTTATTGATTTTTTAAATTCTTTGCTTTCATCAATTATTTCCATTTGTATGAAAAATTTGAACAAAGAAAAAGACAGATAATATCTCAAAGTTCTATGGAGAATGTTGCTACCGGTGAACAATCCATTAGCCAAATACCATCTGAATGAGATATATGGATTGACTCAGTTGGGAAAAAAAGGGGAAGAATATTTGGTCTTGGAACTGTAGGCAAGATGTTATTTTCATCCTCAAGTCAACAATCAAATATTGAGGACGTTGATGCTTTAAGAAGTCAAATTCAAGCATTAAATGAATCATTACAAAGACAAGAACATGAAAAACTAGAAATGAAACAAGAGTTGTTGAAACAAAGGAAAGATAAATTAGAAATAAGGAAAGAGTTGACTGAGACTAAAAATCAAGTAAGACCATTAATGCAACATTTAGGATATGTGGCATCTTCTTTCCATCCACCTCCATCTCAACATAGTAATGAAAATGAGGATGACGAAGATAGTGACTATTTGGAAGATGGTGATATTTTATATTTTATACTTTAGCTATTATATTATTTTGATTTTGTTTCGTTTTGTTTCTTGATGAATAAAAATTTGTATTTGAATTTGTAGGGAGTAAATTTTTTTTATTTTAGGTACAACTTTGATGCTAGTGGCAATGAAATTTACAGGGAAGTTTTAAAAGCTGTTTGATGGATTTATGCATTTAATTATTGGAAAAACTTTGATGCTATTATACTTTGTGTATCATACATGTGTTGAAGGATTCTCTATTTCAGGAAAATGGGTTGATGGTTGTTTTGGTAATTATTTTTCTATTTCTATTGTTTTGGTTGTTTTAAATTTGAAGGTTTGTGCATGAGATTTATTTGACTGATTTGACTGACAAGTGATTCTATTTCAAATTGGTGAGATCATTAACAAATTTGAGAAGAAAGGTTTCTACTTAAAAGGTAAATCTTTAGATAAATGTTTAATGGTATACCAAATTTTGTTGTGATTTGTTAGAGCAACCTAATATTAGAACCTATTGTCTTTGTTTCAGATCTAGACTTAATAGTTTTAGTTCATGATTTTGTGTAAGTTTTTTTTGCTTATACCTTATATTGGAATTGAATTCTTGTCCTTATATAAGATTGTGAACGTCAAAATCTGTTAAGTGTCTAATTGGGGTCAAAATTACATAAGAAATTAAGCATTTCTTGACTCATTTTGTTACCTTTTACCTTCAAAGCATGCTCAAACAATTAATTAATTAAAAGGTAACAATTTTGTATTACCTCAACAAGTTTTTAATTTGGTAGCTAATTTTGTAAATTTATCTCAATTTTACAGGATGGAGAAATGAAGAGTTAAAGGAACCAAAGATCCGCTCAGCTAAATTAAATTAGCTCAGCGGATCCAAGGCAGTGACTAGTGGAACTCTAGAGTCAATCAGCCCAGCGGATATTCTTCTGCTCAGCGGATAAGGTTTCTTCACCTTGAGAATTCTCCAATCAGCCTGGCGAATCACTCTCTCTCCTCATACTCTGTTTCACTGCAGATTAATATAAAAGGAAATCCACACAAAGCAAAAGAGGAGTATTTTTTGGAAGAGAGGGACCTGGAAGTTGAATCCGAGAGTGAAGATCGCTTGGGAACAAGGATCTCCTTCAATTCCTCTTCTTGTTTTGTAATTGGTGGATCCCTAAACCCTTCCCTGGGTGCCGCCAATAACTCTTCCTCTTCTTCTCCAATACTATAATGGCTCTCTTCAAGAGTAGCTAACTTTCTTTGATTAGACTCAATGTAACTGCTGATTTACTCTCTTTTGAAGATATATATGATTCCTATTTTCATCAGTTGTGTTTGATTCTGCACTTAGTGCTTAACTTGGTTTGATCAACTATGTTATGATTGAAAGCTTTTGAATCTGGTTGGAAAACATTTTCAAAATCTTGATCTGAATCCAACACCTAACAGTTTCTAGTTCTAGGAATAGACTAGATACTATAGCTGCTATTTCTCAAGTTATGTGATTAATGCTGAATACTAATTTTAAATCAGTGAGGAATCATGATCATGAGTTAGTATTTTAGGATTTAGTTTGAGGGATTGAACTAAATTATTGATTGGGAGCAGGTCTGATAAAATAGGATTATATTTGTTCAAGAGGGATGTAAGTTAGTTAGTGCATTGAATCCAATCATTTACCTTGTCAGTAATCTTTTTAATAGTGTTCTTGTTCTTAGTTAAATCACACACACTCTAAATGTTATTTCTCAATCCAATCATTTGAATAGTAATCATCGGTATTACAATTCCCTGAGGACGATATCTTAAATTCTACATCGAAACTTGGTCCGCTTGCCAAGTGTAGTGTGAGAAAAAAACACCACCAAATCTTGGTTTGAGCATGAGTTATGATCAAGTTTTTTAATTTGTAAATATTGTTATAATTTATCTTTTGAAAGGATGGAAGTAATTTGAGCTTCTATATTATTATAATCTACATTAATGAAAAATTTGGAAGATTGATGATACGGAAGAGCAGACTTTGCGGAGGGAGATTAGTTTCACTTTTTTTTATAGATGTTGATAGATATGGATCCTAACATAAGTTTCTTTCAATTACATCACTTTTTGAATTACTACATATGATTAGTTTATTGTCATTGTAGACATGTTTGGTTTCTTTCAATTACATCACTTTCTAAATTATTGTATATGATTAATTTATTATCATTATAGACATGTTTGAACTACTTCATAACAAGCATGATAGAAACAATTTTGGAAGTGTGAAGAAATTTAACTTGTTAATAGAATTTTATTTCTGCTATGATGGAAAAATGATTAGTTTTCCCAATTTGACACTATTGTCAAAGTTTGAGGATGTATTCACATAAATCGCATATTTATCATATATTTCTTACTGTATATTATAAAATTCAAAAATATTTTATTACCTTCATCAAGAGAATATTTTTATATAGTAAATAATTTTTTGGAATAAGACAAAGTGAAATAGTTTAAACTCTTAAAAAGACATGTAATTTAAGTTCTTAAACTTTTAATAACTAAACCGGATTTTAGTTTCTCCAAAATAAAAACTACACGAGAAATAGTGAAAAATAAAATTACAAATAATATTTCCTAACTTATTTATTTTCAAAATAGTAACAAGAAATTGTAACATTTTTTAAAAATAATATGAAAATAAAAATTTATAAATTTTAAAATATTATTAAAAAATTCATGCAGATTTTCTTACAAAAATATTAGTAGAAAAAATGTACTTACAAATTTAATTTGGCAAGAAAACATAACTGGACTTTTTTTTATAAGAAATTACTTGTGAATTTAAAATTTGTAGAAAAAATTACTTTAGGAAATTTAAATTTACAGGAAGAATTACTTGTTATTTTTAAAATGGATTTTTTGTAGGAAAGTTTGCTGCAAATTTTTTTAGCATGAAATGTTGCTGTGAATTTATATTTTGCAGGAAATTTCTTGTAAATTTTTAAATTTCACAGTAACTAATTATCCATGAGTGAATTACCTATCAATTAAAATTTACAGAAAAAATAGTTGAAAACTCTTTTTATGCAAATTTTTGTAATAAATTTACAGAAAAATTCTCATAAAATATAAAAAATTCTAGAAGTGTCTAATGTTCAAGAACTAGTTAAGTATGAGAATTTAAATCAAATTTATAAGAAAATATAGGGACTAAAAACATTTTAGTCTATAAATTTTTAATTATAAGGTAAATGTTAGGATTTTTTTTATACCCTACCAAATTTTGACATTCCCTACAAAATCCTATTTATGAAAAAAAAACATGCAGAGTGGGCCTAAACCACAAGGTAAATAAACATTTGTCGTGTACTTTAAATTTATTTTATTTTTCTTTAATAAATTATTTAATTTTAATTAAATGAGTTGGTGAGAAATTTTGTTATGATGTATTATATTGTTTATTATTAGTAGGGTTTCATAATTTAAAGATACAAATATAAGTTATATTATAAATTATTTGTGATTGGTTTTGTTAGAATATTAACTAAATGATTCTCTAAACGTGCAAATGAGAACACTTCTCAAACTTTTTACACATGTGGAGAACTCGTCTGAATCTTAGAACTAGTCTGAGTGGAGAACCTGGTCAGTTACTCAAATCATAATTCATAATTTCTACAGAATATAATCATAAATCTAATTAGTTTAAGTAAGTGTTTTTTTATTTCTTATACTTAATATTGAATATTTAATTTTAAAATAATAACTTTTTTCATTCAAATATTTTATTTTTTTAATTACTAAACATATATATCTCTTTTAAATTTATATTTTCAAATTATATAAAATTTCATTTTTAACATTTTTTGTTCTTCAATATATCAATAATATTACACATAGATAACAAAAACTATATGTAAGAAATATCTAATCAGATCACAATATTAAACCATCTTACTCTTGATTGAAGATATATTTTACCTTTTTTAAGTGTATTTATTTTTTAAGTTAGGATATTTAAATTTTTTGTTGGTACTTTAAATATACGATGGTTTAGTGAAATCATGTTATCGTCTTGGAGATATAATCATATACTTATTCTGTTTTTAAGTATATTTCTCATGTTGATCTGAAAATACAAATACAATAATATTTTTTCTTTAATTTAGACTATCTTTTATTTTTTAATAAATTATTTAAGATTTTATCGATAAACTTTATTTTTTCCTAAACTTTTTTTCAAAAACAATTTAGTGCAATTAATTTAGAATACTTCAAATAATAATTTAGTTTTAAAAGAGCAAAATAATTTAGTTCCTATAAAAATGTCCAACTTGGTTTAGTTGAATTGTAAAAATATTCAATTCTTTTCAATTGAATTATATTTTTAATTTGGAAAATTTAGTTTAGTTCATTTCTTCCCATGGGTGACGGTTAAATTAGTGAGAATTTGAAAAAGGTTTCCAAACTCAATAGAACTTGAGGGAGTGTGATTTTATGTTGAAGTAAGAGCTTTTCTACTAAAAAGAGATATGGGATGAATGTATGTCTTATATCAGTAATGTAACATATCTATATATATAGAGAGAGAAAAAGAAAGAGGGACATTATTTTTGTGCATCTTTTAAAAATAAATACCTAAATGTTATATCTTATAATTTTCCAACTAAGTACACCATTAAAACTAATTAGGAGATATGACAAAATAACATAAGAATGTTGCTCTCATAATATTAAGAAATATGCCATAATAACTAATATAATTTGAGAGATAATTGTTTAATATTTCATTTTAAACTTGAAGTATATTGGATTTTGAATGCCGAACATATAACTAAAGTATTCAAATTGTTTCTTGTTTGATATCTTAAAAAAAAATTGTATGTTGAACATGAGTGTGCATATATTTGGTTGGGAACATGATCGTGCATATATTTGGTTGGGAACATGATTGTGCATATATTTGATAGGGATGTTATCTTTTAGAATTTCATTTTATATAAATTGTCTATCAATTTGGATGTGTTTTATGTGTTTAAGAAAAACGAGATTAGCAAGAATATGAAGAATTGATTGACTATTAATGGAGTTTCATAGGATGTGAATGATTAACTCTGAAAGACGATAGTAAAGTTTTTATCTATTTTAGTTCACAAATTGTGCTAGTCATAGATCAATACTCAGCTTCAGCGAAAGAGCGAAAGATAATGTGTTGTTTCTTGGTTTTCCAAGGGATGGAGGAACTACCAAGAAACACAAACTAGCCTATAAGTGAGTGTCTAGTTAAAGGACAACTTGCCCAATCAGAGACACACCAAGCACAAAGCTGAATAGTTACTTCCCAATGTTTCTAGTGTGGATGATGCATAAATTGTGGAATCATGTGTACACAATAGGAAAGCTTTGGTCTTGTAATAGATAAATAAATCAAACGTCCTACTAATTAGAGATAACATTATGGTTCGAAGATACTTTTTCCATTAGTCAATGGAAGATGATGATTTTGATCAAAAGGGAAAGCAACAGGTTTAACTCCCAACATTCTGACTTCATAAATAATTTTAAGAGCATATATTTCATTGATAAAGAAAAATACCTGTGAAGTTTCGAGCTACTTTAATGCCCAAAAAGTATTTCAAAGGATCAAGATCCTTCATTTGAAAATAGGTGCATAAGTATTATTTGAATGTAAGTATGACAACTTTATCATTACATGAAATAACTAGATCATCAACATAGAATAGGACATTAAGTTGTAGTGGACCTTTGTGTAGATTAAACAAGTAATAATTAGAAAGAGATTGCTTGAATTCATATTGTTTCAAGGGACTAGCCAATTTAGTAAACCAACATCGACGAGTTTGTTTCAAATCGTATAGAGACTTTTGAACACATTTGGTTTGAAGTATGAGAACAAAAGCATGAGGGAAACTTCATGTACACCTCTTCCTCAAGATCATCATGAAAGAAAGCATTACAAACATCCATTTGGTTGACTTTCCAACTTTTGGTCGCAACAACAAGAGAAAGGTATGAACAATAACCATTTTAGCAACAGGAGCGAAGGTTTCATTGTAATCTAGCCTTTCAACTTGATTATTTTCCTATATCACTAGTCATGCATTATATTTCTCAATCAATCCATTTGAATTATACTTAATTTGATAAACTCACTAGCATCCTATAGCTTTCTTACCTAAAGGAAGAGATCTCACAGTTCAAGTGCTATTATTCTGTAAGGCTTGGATTTCTTGTTTCATGTCTTGTCTCCATCGTGCATCTTTCACAACCTCATCGAAAGTTTGAGGTTCAGTTCTTATAGCAATGTTTGCCAAGAAATGTCTATATTTTACTAAAAAATTATTGCAGTTTACCTAATGAGTTATAGGATAAGGTGTACCTGAGTATTCTGATGAACTCTTCGAGGGGTGTAATTTGCATATAATATTAATTATAAAATCTTTTAGATGATTGGAAGGTATTTTGGTGCATTGGTCGTGACCCCAAGATTTATCATTTACAACATTGTTGGGATCCCTTATCATGTGTAGTCTCTATTAGAATAATAGGGCAGGTAAAACAAACCAAGAAGGGGTGAATTGGTTCTCAATAAAAATTAAACCTTTTTCGAATTTAATCTTGTTAAAATGGAGTTTAACAAAAACACCAATATAAATTTAAGTTCTACTAGATTAAAATCAAAGTATAAAACAAATAAGCAGAATGTAAGCTTAATGAAATGAGAGTAGGGATAGAGACAAGATAACACAAATATTTATACTGGTTCAGATCAAAGAAGATCCTACATCCAGTGACTTATCACCTCAAATGAGAGTGATTTCTACTAACTATCTTTAAATAAAGTTTTCAACTTATAGTGCAACGAAATGAGTAGGATAGTAAGAAGATTTATAAAGACACCTCCTATGTACAGAACAAAGGATAAAACAACACCTCTCTTGAAAACACAAGAGATGAACAAGCACCTTCCTTGAACACCACAAGGAATGAAGACACCTTCTTTGAATAAACACAAAGGATGAACACCTCCTTTGAATAATCGCAAAGGATGAGAACAACACCTCTTTTGAAAACCTCAAAAAAAGAACACCTCCTTTAAATAACCATAAAGGATGAAGCAAGTTTGAATACTAGCAACAGAGTAACTTTCACTTTGATCTCTCTAAGTTGTTTTTGAAAGCTCAGAACCCTTTCCAATTTATAGAATATGAAAAGGTTTTTCTAAAAACATTTAGAATAATTGATTATTTCTAGGGATTATCGATTATTCCAGAGAGCAAATTGAACTTACAAAATAATGCGAGATAATCGATTATTTTTCGAGATAATCGATTATTTCACTTATGATAATCAATTATTGCTCAAAATAATCGATTATTTTGACGTTAAATGTTTTTTACAAAAAACAAAAGGTTTTTTTAAAGTTTAATTGAGAGTTGTATGCATACTATGATCTTTAACATGATTTCTAACTATTACAAGCAAACATATACACAAAATACAAGTTTAAAGCTTTCAGAAGACTTCAAGACTCCAAGACTTCAATCATGAAGGTCCATGTTCTTCTTTTAGAGTCATCATCATCAAAACACTTATCATTTAGACATTTCTAAAGATCCTTCTTCACTTTTAGATTAACAGTATCATGGTTGGTGTCATATGCTATTGTTATGTTAAAAAGAGGGACATTTGGGAGCTCAAGGGTTGATGAATTTTCTTCTAGGTTTTCATTTGTGTCACTTGTCTTATTTGTTTCATTGTCAATATAAGAAACAATATTTTCTTGTATCTGGCTATATGGAGCATTGCTTTGTTCCTCATTGTCATCTACACTATCCTAATCTATTATAAAATTAGTGTGCTAATAAAATGAAATTTGTTGGTCATTAGTTAGATAAGGAAAAATTTCTTCACAGAACATGACATCTCTTGAAATTAAGAATACTTTAAATTTAAAATCATAAACTCGCCACCCTTTCTTTATATAAGGATACCTCAAGAAAACACATTTTTTACTATGGTTAACTAATTTATCCTATTTATGTCTTTGGTTAAGCACATAGCATAAACATTTGAACACACAATTGTCCAAGTTTAGACATCATACCATATAAGACTTCATATGGTGTCCTCCCATGCAAAATAAATGATGGAGTTTAGTTTATTAATTATTTAGCAATCAAAATACACTCTCCCCAAAATTCAATAGGAAGATTTGCTTGGAATCACAAAGCACGTGCAAAATTAAGAATATGTCTATGCTTACATTTCACACGTCCACTTTGTTATGGGATTCCTACACAAGATGTTTCAGGCATAATACCGTGTTTAAGAAAATAATTGCCAAGGCAGGTGAATTCAATATCATTGTCACTTCCCACTGTTTTCACTTGTTTATTAAATTAATGTTTCATCACAACTATAAAATTGCACAAATTCATGGAGACTTCTTTCTTATTAGTCAATAAATACATCCATGTTGCTCTCGAATAGTCATCAACAACCATTAAAAAATATCTTGCACCATAAAATGCAGTGGTTCAATAGGGTCCCCATAAATCACAATGGACTAAATGAAAGTAATCCAAAGTTTTATTATTACTAGTAGGAAATTTTTCCCTTGTTTGTGTTCCTCTAAGACAAACATAATAAGCTATCGTTATTACCAATGCCAACTTTATCGTCCTTTTTATGATTGCTTACAAAAATTAAACACTAAAGAAAAATGAGCAAACAAAAGAAGGAATGGATGGAATGCAAAACAGAGAAAAATTAGGAGGGTTACATCTTTCTTCTTCTCCCATTTTCTTGCCAACTTTGGTGAATTTGAAATGAGAAAAAATTTTATGTGGTGGAAATAGTGGATGAGGTTTTTATATCCTGTAGATTGGACAAGTATTGAAAGATTTGATTTTGTTAGGTTTGTAAATGTTAGGGATGCAAACGATTTAGAGAGTAGATTGGATAATATATATACGGATCGGGAATGGGGAGATCCATGTTAATGTACCTCGGTATTACAAAAATGAGACAGGCAAGAGTAGTACTAAGAGAGAAAGCAACATTAAACGGATGAAAGAAGTGTGGATACAGAAGAGAGGGAAACGATCATATGCTCCATTACTCAAAGGAAAAGACCATGACAACATGAAAGATTGAGTGGGCCTAACATTCACAACCCACAAAGATAACATAACCTAGTTAAATCAAAGCCTGGTGGGGAGAATGCACAAGTATGAAGATATTGAGATAATCAATGAAAAAAATCTTTCTCAAAGATGATGGATTCATAAAGATGAGGTATTTGGGGGATAACCTTGTCCTCAGAAAGGTGTCAATTTGCAGAGATCAATTAAAGACGATCTAGAACAATTTTTGGATTGGTTTGAATCCATAACACCATGTAAAATATGTGGAAACAAAGTAGTTTAGGCCAGATGCAGGGGGTTGCCACTTTCAATATGGAATGAGGAGTGCTTCAGGAAAGTCGTAGTGACCATCAGAACATTGATATCAATGGATGAGGCAACAACAGAAAGAGAAAATCTTGAGTATGCTTGAATCAAGATATGCTTACCGATCAACTGTGTGGCAAAATTATGTGAAAGGGTCATGATAAATTAAATATTGTACTTTGTTTCAGTAAAAAAAGGAATTATCTCAACGTATGTTTGTAGACTGTAGTCGTAAATGTTATATGGCTAACAACGTTTCATTTGAAAGGAGGAATATATCAAGATCACCATCAGCCTCAAAGTGCTCTAAGTTTGAAGAACACATTGATGGGTGGCTGACCAAGATGCGAGTGGACATCATTGTAGAATCGCCTAAGGAACCGACCAACGAGCAAAAAGATGGAGGAAAAGTAGTATACGAGTCTTTGGATCAGACATCAACGATCAACCATGGTTTCACCAATTTGCTAACTGTGGAGGTGATAGGCACCGTTAGAGAAAGAGGTAACCTTGGATATGCATATAAGGAAATTTTGTCTAACAAGGTTAGAATGGATATCTCACATGTTAATAAGTCACAACTAGTCAATGTTCGAGAAATTAAGTGGCTTTTGGAAAAGACCCATTCCAAAAGAAAATTTGATACAATTATTTCAGTGTGCTAAAGCCCAACCTTAGACCAATCCACCTTACCCAAACCATTTCCAACCTTGCTAGTGACATGAACTAAGGCAGATGTAGCGAGGATCACATCAACACAAGGATGATTTCCAAGAAGAGTAGCACGAATAAGACCAGTATGTGGAGGTTGAATTTCTTTCTGTTGATGGGTGGAGTACAAAGAAGACAAAGGAAGTGTTGGATCATCCCATAAGCTGAGAAGATGTAACCAATATGCGATTGATTGATCAAACCATGATTTTTCCATCCCATTTCAGATTGCCAACAAAAATGTTGAAAGGAGAAGCAAGTAAACCACAACGAAACAGAAGGTTGATCACCACAACCAATAGGAAGCAACACAGGTAAGAGCTGAGGTTCGTACTTTTCAACCTAAACAATTCTATTTTAGATGGTGACATAAATAATTGCAATAGGTTATTCTGGGCAAAAAAACAGGGTGGAAGTTGCCATTTGATAATGGTCAATAAGAAAAGAAATAGGAATAACTTGCAATAAAGATGAAAGTAAAATTATACAAAGATTGGAGGATATGAAAAAAAAAGACTTAAAAGCTAAAATCCACAGACAAGAAAGGGAAAATACATGGTTATTATGAAAATACTATACATGAATATTAAGGGTTTGGACATATAAACAAAAAGAAGTACATAAAAGAATTGATCTACAATGAAGGTGTAAGAATGGTGTGTTTTCTGTAAACAAAAATGAAAAACATAGATAGCTCTCTTTGCATACATTTGTGGGACACAAAATAGTTTAAGGGGATTGACATGTATATTGAGTTTAAAACATTTTACATGCTCAAAACATATTAGCGAAAATGGATTTATTATACTATATAGTCTATGTAAACAAAATAACTCATAAGTAATAATTGGGAATGTCTATTCACCTTGTCACATGAAAATGAAGATGGAGATGTGGGATGATATAATAAAGGTAAAAACATTGGGAGTTGTAAAATATGGTGTCTTATAGGGGATCTAAATGATGCTAGAATAAGAAATGAAAGAAGAGGAAATGAAAATGTGGAACTTCTAAACATTCCTTTAATGAGAGAAAGTATACGTGGTACAAAATCCTTGTAAGCCAAGAATAGTTTCACATATGGCAAAGCTATAAGAGTTTTGTTATGGACAAGAGTGTGTTTGATGACTACACTTTAATTCTTAGAGAAAATGTGGTGGATTGGGGTCTTAAACCTTTTAAGTCTTTGGATGTATGGCTGCATAATCCTGGTTTCAATAAATTAGTTAAGAATTTATGAAATAATCAAAGGATGGAAGCAAGTGGATAATGTTCATCTGGAAAGAGAAAATGAAAGGCTTGAAAAACGAAATAAAGGAGTGGAACAACAATAGTTTTAAAGATTTAAACAAGACAAGATAAAAAATCATAGAAAAAACAGCAGAGTTGGATAAGAAGGATGATAATAGTGAATTGAGTGAGAGTGGTAAAATGGCCAGATGTAGCTATCTTGCTATGTTAAAAGAAGTAAGTCTTAAATTGGAATCTATTGAGAAACAAAAAATCAGGGCTAGGTGGATGGATATAGAGGATTCCAACTCAAAATATTTCCACTCAAGGATAAATTGGAGAATAAACAAAAATGAAATACATGGATTAAGAGTTAACGTTATAAGGAATGAAGAGCCTAATATTGTAAAGAGGGAGATCAAAGCTTTATTTGAGGCTAAATTTAAGGACATGGATATTAAAATGGGAAATATGGTATTTCCCTCAATTTAGGAAGGTGATAACTCAATCCTTTTGGGCAAATTTTGGTGAGTTGGAATAAGGAGTGTTGTTTGGGAGTGTGAGAGTACCAAAAGTCCATACCCAAATGGTTTTAATCTTAACTTTATAAAACAACATTGGCCAACAATAACGGGGGTGTGTACTACAAGCTTTTAAAGAGTTCCATAGCAATGGATCTATTCCTAAGGTGTGTAATGCCTTATTTCTAACTCTTATCCCTAAGGTCGATAACACCAAGATTTGGATCAATATAGACCCATTTCATTGGTTGGAAGCCTGTAAAAAGTCATATCAAAAGTCCTAGCTAATAGAATGAAGTGCGCTTTGTCTAGAATCATTGATGACTCCCAATTGGCTTTTACTGCTGGTAGATGTATGCTAGATAATGTTCTAATAAAAAACGAGAACATGGATGAAATGAAAAAAAGGGAAAATAGTGTGACATTTTAAAAGTGGGTTTTGGAAAAGCATACGACACAATTAGATGGGATTTTCTGATATACATATTGGGTAGATTTGGGTTTCACTCTAGATGGATTAAGTGGATAAAAGGATGTTTGGAGTCTATAACTATATTTGTACTTGTGAATGACATTCCTACTAAGGAGTTTAAATCCTAAAGAGATCTTAGACAAGGAGACCCACTAACCCCTTTTCTTTTCTTAATAGTAGCAAAAGGATTATCAGGGCTAGTTAGGTAGGTTGCCTAAAAAAACCTCTTCGAGAGGGTGCAATTGGGTACCAAGGAGGTGCAAGTAAATGTACTACAATTCGCTAACGACATTGTGTTCTTATATGAAGCAAAAACACAAAATATTATGGTCATCAAGAGTATCTTAAGATTTATGGAACTAGCTTTGGTTCTAAAGGTTAACTTCTACAAAAACAAGTTAAAAGAGATTGGAGTAAATAACGAAAGCCTCCGTAGGTTTCCTCAATTCTAAATTGCAACATGATGCATATACCCTTTACCTACCTAGGGTTGATCATGGGGGACATCAAGGGCAATGTAGCTTTTCGAATCTAATTGTGAATAAAATCAAGAAGAGATTATCAAAATGGAAAGGGAGATATCTAACATTTGCAGGTAGAATCTGTCTTGTAAAGGCCATAATCAATGCACTTCTACTTCATTGCATGTCTTTGTTCAAAATGCAAATAAAGGTAAGAAATTAAGAAAATACAAAGAAAATTCCTGTGGGGCTAGGGGTGTGATGGTAGGAAAATAACATGGTTCAAATGGGAAGAAATTTCAAAACAAAAGAAGAAGGAGAACTAAGGATCAAGTATATTCCATTGTTTAGCTCTCATATCTAAATGAAAGTGGAGATTAGGAACATATTATTCAAAGAAGATGATCAATTAAAAATACGATTCTTGAGAGAAACTTAAAAAGTGATGTAAGGTATACAAAATAATCCAAGGGGTAGAGGGATTTGAGGTATGTGCCCAAGGAAGGATCTAAGGAGGGATGGTTCGATGATAACATAAAATGGAATGTGGAGAATGGATCAAATATTAAGTTCTAGAAGGTGGAGTAGGGAAATTGCATTTGAAGTGAAATTTCCCAGATTGAGAGTAAATGTGATATACGCTAACCTAAAATTAAATGAATTGGGCTAATGGATTGATAACGAATGGGTTTGGCAAATAAAATGATTAGGAAAAGGTGCAACTGTGGACTCTTATGCAGGAAATTAATTTTACAACCCTAAACGGGGAAGGTAAAGATAAGTGGATTTGGAAGGTTAACAATAATTTGGTTTTTTCGGTTAAGTTTGCATACAATAAGTTACAAAATGGTATCTTAGGAGAGGAAGATGAGCTATATAAATTATTATGAAATATGAAAGCGATAACGTTAGCACAACACTTTGCTTGGAATTTTTTTGTTAAACAGAGTGCCAACTAAAGATAAATTGGCAAAGAGATGGAGTTTACAGAGAACATACACTTGCACAATGTGTAATTAATATATAGAGAAGGTAAACCACCTATTTGTAACATGCTCTTTGGCAACAAACATTCGGAATAAATGTAATAGGTGGGCAGGTGTAACTGGGGCTCAAAATAATCAATTTAAACAACACTTTCAAGGGTTTAGATTAGACCATCTTAATAGGAGAGGAAACATGATTTGGAGGTTTGTGCGGATAAGCATTGTTTGTAACATTTGGCTCTAGAGAAATAAAATCATATTTAAAAATAGGAAATAGAAGATGGATTCATGGTTGCCCAAGCAAATGTTTGGGCTTGGATTATTAACAAATACCCAAAAGCTAATTTCTCATACTTTGATTGGTATTTAATCCTATTGAGTGTATTAAACAAATCCAACACTAAGAAGAAAGGTTATAAGATAGACCTCTTAAATGATACAAAATCAATCTAATTATTATATTGAACTGATCTATTTGTTTGTATGTTATGTATTGGGATTATACATATAATGTTGTCATGCTAAGCGATGTTTGTCAAAGGATCAAGCTAGTTGTAGCCTAGAGAAAAAAAATTGGTATGCAGGCAATATTAGTTCGATAGTTAGTAGTTGTGAAGGAAAAAGGAGACGCGAAAGAACTTTCCAGTGTTGGTGAAGGGAGAAACGCCTCTAGGATGGTGGTCACACTTCTAGCTAACCAAGTATTGTGGTAGGCAAACAAATAAGTAGATACACAAAGTACGTGACAAAATATGGGGCCTAGTGCTAAATGCACAAAGTTTATTTTTGTAGGACAAATCAAATAGAACACAAACCACCTAAACACGAAGGGAGGTAATGGGTAGTGGATAATAATCTGAAAGATCAGTGCATGTAAGCTTTTCTACTGAGTTAGAGAATTGCTTTATGTGGATGAGTTTTTTCTTGTTTTTATTGGATTGGCAAGAGGCTAAAATAGGTACTCATATAATTAGCTCCTCTTGTGTACATATTCTTGTGTAAAAAGGTTCGAGCACCCGAGGTGCTTCCTTTATAGTATATTCTATTCTTTGATGAGAATAAAAAAGGTGTTTTGAATAGAAAAATCTAGAGAAAATTTAATATGTTATATAGCACATATGTTGAACAAAGTTATAAATAGCCTACCTAGTTTAGTAAGATGCGAATACCTTGTTGTCTTATCATAAAATTTAGGTACCTGAAAGCATTTAATGACATTTAATGTCTAATGATGTTTTTTATGGTCTCAAATAGCATTAAAATGGGTTGTGGCCCGTGGACCAACTTGGTCTACCTTGAGAACAAGTTGGGTCAGGTCAAAATAAGTTAAAATTTTATAATAAGTGGGTATATTTAAACCTGATCCACTTTCACCCAGCCCATCCAGGTTGAACCTGTGGTGGACTGTGCAATCCACCAGTTCACCCATTTTTTTAATTAAATATACACATTCTTATAATGAGAAATTTCTTATTTATTTTTACAATAGTTGATCCTAATACTTTTTTCCTATTTGTAGATGGAGATAAAGTGGATATGCAAAGAGAAGAAATTATTATTAACATTTACATACAAGACTACAATTAGTTTATTTTGCAAGACTTTTGTATGATGAAACATTGATTTTTTTATTTGAGTTTGAACTTTGATTATAGTTTGTACCAAAATTTGTATAATGAGAATTGAAATTTTTTATTTTGGAGTTTGGACTTTGAATATGGATTGTAGTTAATTTTGAATTTTATTGATATTTTTTTTAAAAAAATTGGTGATTGGTGAGCTGGTCTGTATAACCCATCAACCTTTGGTAAGTTGGGCTGGCCAGAAAAATTTTGAAAAAAAAAAACTAAAAGTGAGTCGTATTGAGTTGACTTGTTTCTAAAATGGATCAAGGTGGACGGTCCAAATAAGTCGAATTGACCCATTTTGATAACTCTAAAGACTAATTACATATATAAAAAAAAGAAAAATAGAAGAACTATATCATATATTATAGTATTTTGTAAGAATAACAAATTCTTTGTTAATACAAAATTACAAAATTTTTGTAAGCTTTTTTATTTACTTAATTGCAATTAACATCATAAGAATCCACATAAAAATACTAACTTAATTTAATCATATATTTAATATATTTTAAAAAATTATTTCAATAAAATTTTTTATATCTTTCTAAGAGTTAATACAAAGTTTAAATATTATGAAATAAAAAATTAGAAATCTATACAAAGTTTAGAGAGAGACTAATATGAAAATAATACTAGCTAGAGAGTGAATATTTTTATTTTAAAATATATTAAATGAATTTATTATTTTATATATTAAGAGTAAAATATTACAAGTATATTTAATTACAGAAATTTAATAAATAATTTGTAATTAATAAAAAATACAATAATAACAAATTATATATAAAATGGGATTTTAATATACCTTCTTCTTGAATCTCATAACTTCTAATTTCTGGATACGGACATTCTAAACTTCATATAAACTTAACTGGTATTTGACATTCATATTCGTATCACAGGGGCAATTCCTACTAACCATGTATAAAATTATTCACAGCACTAAAATCAAACAAATGTAACACTATATATAACCTAGTAAACAATCTTCGCACACACACCTATTCGTAGCAGGAAACATGCAAATTTGAAACAGTGTGACACAAAATAAGTAACTAAAACAAATACTACGTATTAATTTAAGTCATCAATAATGGGAAACATAAATGTTGTATTCAATGGTAGACCTTATTCCTGGATCAAGAAAAATGGTATTAGTCTCCGCGTATCCCGTGGCAAATCTGAACACCCCAGTGCCTCCAATCACAGGAATCTCCCTGAGCTTTTGGGAGATGCGGTTCCTCCCCAACACGGTGATCGTGCTCCCATTGTACCTCCCTTCGGTTAACACGAAGTTCATAACCACCAACAAGTTAAACTCCTTCTGCGAGGTGGCTGCGACCAAACCCTCGATTCTTCCCACCACCTTCGAGGTTCGGTCGGGTCCCACTGTCAAGGCGTTGTCCATGATCCCCACCGTGCCGAAGGAGGTGGTGGAGTTGAACTTGGGGAGAGGCGGAACCACAAAGACTGAGGTGGGGTTGCTTCCGGCGAACCTCTCGTGGAAGTAGAATCGGAAATGGCTAACTCTGTGTTTTCTCTTTAAACCTAATGTCTTGTGGTCTGGTGAACCTACGAAACCTGTGTTTGTGTCTTCGGCTGTGGTGAAAGTCATGAGGGTGTGGCAGAAGATGAGAAGGGAGAGAATGAGGAATTGGGAAGCCATAGTTGGTGAAGGGTCTTTTGTGTTAGCAAGGTGAGAAGATGGAATGAAGAGAGAGAAAGAAGTGCACCAGGGAGAATTTTGATTATATGTTTATGTTATGAGTATTGATAAATAAACATCCCAATTTTTACAAAAAGACCCAATCAACATAAGTGATTTTATTAAAATATAAAATAACTTAAAGATGAATTAACTAGAAAAATAAATATATTATTATTTCATTAAGTGTCTTAAAGGTGAATAAAAACTAAAAAGTGTTTATTAAATATTTTTCACATTTTATATATTCAAACTTATTTGGGTTAATATTAATTAAATTGTTTAATATCAAATATCAACTTAGTAAAATACATGATTAAAATTGTAAAGAAAATACGAAATGTAAATCACAATATATTTTTAAATAAATAATATCATTATGATATAAATCAATAGATAATTATTAAGAAAATTATGATTTAGAATATACATATATATATATATATATATATATATATATACTAAATTGAGATCCGTCATCACACGAATTGAATCCGTCATCAAAATATTTGACACAAACTTTTTAAAACCTATAACTGACATGAATAATCCGAAATATTCTTTTAGTATGAATTATAGGACAATTATAATAAAAATTAATAAATTCATTAAACATAAAACATCAAATGAAAATATATACAGGTTGAATAGATGTATTAGTTATTAAAATAAATAACGTAAGAGAGATAAAAATAAAAGTATTGTAAAAGTAGGGAGTAAAATTACATACTTCTTATATAGTGTCTCTACATATTTCTTTTGGTCGTCTTATATATATCTTAATAAATTAAGTAGGTTTTATCTTGGACAAAGCAAAATTGGTAATTTTGTATTACTCATCTTCGACTTCTAAGAGTTTGTCTGATTCTTGAATGTTGCATTAGTTGACCAATCTAACATATATATATATATATATATATATATATATATATATGAATCACTAAAATTATGTTACTCCATTTAAAATTATAAAGCTTATAAAAAATAATTAATTGTTTTAATTTTTTATAAATATTTTATTTTTATTTTTATTAATTATTATTAAATAAATTTATTGAAATTTAGTCAAAAGTTTTATAAATGAATTAACATTTTAACAAAACTATAAATTAATTTAAGTTTAAAATTTCAATAATTTTGAATTTATTTTATAATTATTTTTAAATAATTTAAAATCAAAACTACTAATTATTTAAATTAAATATTTTAATAAAAAATTTAACTATTAATTATTTAGATCAATTTATATTGTTATTATAATATTTTTATATGAGTTTTTAACAATTTCATGTCTTCAATAATTTTAAAAGAATTTTTATTTTAATGTTTAAAATATGAAAGTGTTAAAAAATAAAATATAATAAAAAAATAAATTTTGAATAAGTTATTTGATTATTTACCTTAAGATATGTAAAAGGATAAAATTAAATTAGTAAAAGAATATATTATATATATTAGTATATGAGAGTGAAAAATGAAGAGTTAAACTAATAGAAGAGAATTAATTCTTAATTTTTAATATTTAATTTCTTTTTTTATTTTTTAATATTAACATAAATAATTATGTAATTAATAGGAGTATATAAAAAAATTATTAAAATTCTTAAATACTTTATATTATTATAAAACAAATTTTCTTTCAATTATAATTTGAAAACAAATTTTTTATCCATTATAATTTAAAATAGAGAAAGTATTATAATATTATTTTTTTTTCTCTTTTTCTAGTAATATTGTATAGCTATGTAATTTTCATACATTTATACTAATTTCTTTTATCTCGTAGTTCAATAAATATCACATGGGCAACATCACCAATTGTTTTTGTTTACCATATCCTTCTAATTAATAAGAACTTCATTATCATTAATAATTATTGTTAAAGGCTCATTAATTTAAATTATGTAAAATTTATTATTATTATTATTATTCCCATGTGAGAATATGGAATAGTTATATTCAATTATGAAAAAAATTAGGTAAAACATTGTATTCAAGTTAACTTGTTGCTATTAATTAAATATTTAAAAGCAGTTGACAAAATAAAATATACCAATAATTTTTATAGGCTTAAACTATGAGTTGTTGGATGGTGACCTTATATACTTTAAAATTTAATTGTTTATTCCAACCAAAATAAAATTATTATTGCTCATGTCTGAACTTGTAAGCATTACTCATGCTATGACTTTTCTATATACTGCACACATGATTGATTGTCGATATTAATTATTATTAATGTAGATTTAGGATTAATTTGCTTTATTATTTTTTGCATTTTACATTAAAATATTTTTTAATTATTATTATTAAATTTAATTCAATTTAAGTTTATTATTTTTTTTATTAATTGTAATTCTGATTAATTCAATAAAAAAAATATTTTTGTATATTATTTAATAAATTAAATAAATTATTATTATAAAATAAATAATAAAAGATTTCAAAGAAATTTTATGGATGCAAGTTAACTGGCATGTTTTTTCAAACATATACAAATTATAATCATTTAAAATAGAAGTCATATAGAGATGTTTTGTAGTGCAGGTTTAAGTATGAACTTAATTAAAGAAATAATCTATATACCTAATTCTAAAAACAAATACTTTATTTAACTAATGTGAAAATAGTAAATTGCTATGTGAATTATTAAAAAATATAAATGTCTTAATAATCAACTCAAAGTTTACTCCATTCCTATAATTTGTTAAATTAGAATTTTCTATCCTTACAAACTCATCCGAAGAAGAAGAGTAATTATAAGGAGATAGAGGGCTTGTATTAAAGTCAAAAGAGACAGAATTAAACATGAATCTTATTGCACAATTTTACATAATTAGTATATTTATACAAGTAACTACAAAATAACAAATTCTATTATTTCAATTACAAAATCAGAATTATTATTAACATCCTCTTTAATTATGATTTTTATTCTTCGTTAACCATCAACATACTTATCAGTGTTTCAAATCTTCTCTACTTCTCTCACTAGAAGTACTCTTACTCAGTCTCTCTTATTTTTCACTAACTGTCTATCTTCCTCTTAAACTTTATTTAAAAAAGGATGCAGTCTCTTAACAACATAATGGGCTAGAAGTCCACAAAGGAAAACACATTATTCTTCTTTTAATTAAGTTAGCATGGGCCCAATAAATTGGTGACCCACCTGACAAATCTCCCCCAAACCAATTAATTGGAGCCATATTCAACCAAACTAGCTTTCTCCTTACAGATAGCAAATTTTCCTCCGGGTAAAATCTTTGTCATCATATCTGATCCATTCTCATCAGTATGAATTTTCTCTAATGACAATTGCTTCATCTCCAATGCATCACATATCCAATGATATCAGACTTCAATATGCTTTGATCTTGAATGAAAAGTTGAGTTCTTACTGAGATGGATTGCACTTTGACTATCACAATACAAAACATATTTTTCTTGTGATAGTCCCAACTCTTGTATGAATTTCTGCATCCACAAGAGCTCCTTAGCAACTTCTATAACGACAATATATTCTGCCTCTGTAGAAGACAGATCAACACATTTTTGTAGTCTAGATTGCCATGACACTGCTCCCCTTGCAAAAGTCATCATATAACCAGAAGTAGACTTTCTAGAGTCCACATCACCAGCCATATCTGCATATGTGTAACCATTCAACACAGGCTTACCACTTCCAAAACATAAACAAACTTTGGAAGTACCTTTGAGATACCTGAGTATCCATTTTACAGCTTGCCAATGCTCTTTTCCAGGATTAGCAAGGAAACGACTAACAACACCAACAACATGAGCAATGTCCGGCCTTGTACACACCATAACATACATTAAGCTACCAACCGCAGATGAATATGGAATCTTTTGCATTTCTTCTTTCTCTTTCTCACTTGTGGGACACTCCTTTAAACTCAACTTGAAGTGACCTGCAAGTGGAGTGCTAACAGACTTAGCATTTTCCATATTAAATCTCTCCAATACTTTCTCTATATACTTTTGTTGTGATAGCCACAATTTTCCATTCTTCCTGTCACGAGTAATTTTCATGCCAAGGATTTGTTTTGCAGCACCCAAATCCTACATTGCAAAAGACTTGCTCAACTCTCTTTTGAGACTTTGAATTTCACCCATGTCATGACCAACAATCAACATGTCATCAACATAGAGCAAGAGAATAATAAATTTTCCATTAGAAAATTTCTTCACAAAAACACAGTGATCAGAAGAAGTTTTATCATACCCATGATCCATCATGAAGGAATCAAATTTTCTGTACCATTGCCTTGGAGCTTGTTTAAGTCCATACAAACTCTTCTTCAATCTACAAACAAGCTTCTCTTTACGTTTCACTGTGAAACCTTCAGGTTGTTCCATATAGATTTCTTCCTCCAAGTCACCGTGAAGGAAGGTTGTCTTCACATCAAGTTGTTCAACTTCTAAATTTAAACTTGCTGCCAAGCCAAGTACAACTCTAATTGAATACATTTTGACCACAGGTGAAAATATCTCCTCAAAATCAATTCCTTTCTTCTGACTGAAGCCCTTCACAACCAACCTTGCCTTGTACCTTGGTTGTGAGCTATTCTCCTCTGATTTCAATTTAAACACCCATTTATTTCTTAGTGCTCTCTTTCCTTGAGGCAAGTTTATCAACTCAAAGGTATGGTTCTCATACAATGATTTCATCTCCTCTTGCATGGCTTTGAACCACTTGTCTTTCTCTTCATGCGACATAGCTTCTTTATAGCTTTCAGGCTTTCCCCCATCGGTCAACAAAACAAACTCATGGGGGGAATATTTCTTTGAAGGGCGACTCTCTCTAGTAGATCTTCTCAATTGAGGCTCCACGGGTGGTTCATTTGGTTCATCTACTTGAGTCTGAGGCATGTCAATTTCATTCTCCAAATCTGCATTCACATCTCTCCCGTTTTCAGCAATTACGGTAGGAGGTTCTGGTTCCACATCAATGTACCTAGGAGTAACTTGTTTTGCATTCTCTTTCTTATTAATGTCTTCAGTGGTTTGGTCCTCAAGAAAAACAACATCTCGGCTTCTAATAATCATCTTATCAACCGGATCCCAAAATTTGTAACCAAAATCATCACAACCATAACCTAGGAAGATACATTGTTTAGACTTTCCATCAAGCTTAGATCTTTCATCTCTAGAGATGTGAACAGATGCTTTGCAGCCAAACACTATCAAATGACTATAGGAAACATCTTTCCCTTTCCACACTCTCTCAGGGACATCACCATCAAGAGGAATAGAAGGAGAAAGGTTAATCAAGTCCACTGCAGTTCTCAATGCCTCACCCCAGAAAGTTTTAGGCAATTTTGCATGAGAGAGCATACATCTAATTCTGTCATTGATTGTGCGATTCATTCTCTCAGCAACTCCATTGTGCTGAGGTGTTTTTGGAACTGTCTTCTCAAGCTTGATGCCATGTTCTTTGCAATAATTCTCAAAAGGACCTCTGTATTCACCACCATTATCTACTCTAACACATTTTAATAATCTGCCTGTTTCTCTTTCAATACTTACATGTAAATGCTTAAACACATCAAGTACTTGGTCTTTGGATTTCAAAACAAAAGCCCAAACCTTTCTAGAATGGTCATCAATAAAAGTGACAAAATAAGAGCAACCACTAATTGATTTAGCATCCATAGTGCAAACATCAGTGTGAATTAAATCCAAAACATTTGGCCTTCTACGTGGAGGATATGTGCGAAAAGAAACTCTATGTTGCTTACCAACAAGATAATCAGAACAAGTTTCAAGAGATGTACCTCTAACAGAAAGCAACCCTTGTCTTGCTAGAGTAGAAAGACCCTTCTCACTTAAGTGACCAAGTCGTTTATGCCATAATTCTATAGAACAATCTTCAACTGCATTCACTTGAGGTATAGAAAACTTTATGGTTGTCCAATAAAGAGTATTTCGCTTCACTCCTTTTGCTACCACCAGTGTTCCTTTAGTGCACTTCCATTTGCCATCACCAAAAGAATTATGATAGCCATCTTCATCAAGTACTTGTATTGAGATCAGTCTCAAGCGCATATCAGGGATGTGTCTAACATTCTTTAGATGCAACTTGCAACCAGTATTAGTCTCTAACCAGATTTCTCCAATGCCAACAATCTTGCTTACCCCTTGATTTCCCATATTTACATGTCCAAAATCTCCAACAGTGTAGGATGTGAAATAACCACGATGTGGTGTAACATGAAATGAGGCAGCAGAATCAATAATTTAGGCAAGCGTGTCCCGTTGGTGAACGGCGGTACAAGTAAGGGTCACCCGTAAGATACTCGTAAGGGGGAGTGTACCAATGTGGATGGACTCACACTTAAGGGGGAGATTGTTAGGATACAAGTGTGATGTTGGAGTCCCACATTGGGTAGGAATGAGTAAGTTGAGCACCATATAAGTGAGAAGACCCATAAACCCATTGCCTTAAGGTTTTGGTTGGAGGTGGTGTCATAGACACTTGTGTGGTTGTGCTTGTAGCTCATTCTCCTCCCCAGAATCTCCCAACAATAAGCAAGATCTGGAGTAGTTGCTGCGTTGCAATCATCCATCATAAACTTTTTCAAAATGTCTCCAACTGTTTCATTTCTTTACACCTTCTATTTCTTTTCCATTGTTGTCGGTATCAACATGTCATCGACATAAAGACTCAAAATAGTCAATTCAACTGCAAATTTGTACTTCACAAAGACTCCATGTTCTCTAGAGCACATGACAAAGCCAATTTCTACAAATACACGCTTGAGGAGTTTGTTTTCGGCAATATAAAGCCTTTCTCAATCTGTATACCTTTGATTCCTGACTATTGATTTTGAATCCTTGTGATTGTTCAACATAGACCTCCTCTTCAAGAGGTCTATTCAAGAAAGCTGATTTTACATATCTCACACTTTCTGTCCTTGCTATTGGAGAAAAAATTTCTCCATAATCAACTCCTTCTTTTTGCAAAAATCTTTTTGAAACTAATCTAACCTTATGCTTGATTATGTCTCCTCTTGGATTTCTTTTCAACTTGTATACCCATCTCACTGCTATAGTTTTTTTCTTGTTGTGTAATGACACCAATTCCTAGGTTTCATTCTTCTCTATAACACTTAATCTTTATTTCATTTAGGATCTTGTAGCCTTGAGCTACTAATCTAGTTTTGTTTCTTACCACTTTGTCGTCTTTATTCATATTGTTATGAAAGACCCATCTAGTTCCAATGATCGTTTGATTGGATGATAGAGGTACAAGAGACCGCAGTCATTCCTTGTAAACTGATTAAGTTCTTCCTCCATAGCTAGAATCTAGTCTTCATCAAGAAGAGCTTCTTCGACATTCTTGGGTTCTACTTGAGACACAAGTGTCATAGCTTCTTCGTTTTTGAAGGATGATCTTGTTCTAACTTTGTCATGTTTGTCTCCTATGATTTGATCATGTGGATAAGATGAAACATATCTCCAATCTCTCCTATTTTTGTCATCAGATGGTCCTTTGTCTGGAGCATCTTTATTGTTTGCTTCAGCTACTTCGTCTGATCCGCGATTAGGTTCATCAGACAATGGATGATCTGGCTTGGATATTTGAAGATTTGCAAAGTCATCCTCTAGATCTGATAATCTCTTATCAGTTTGAACAAAGTCATCAAATTTAACATTTATGATTTCTTCAACTACCATAGTTGATGAGAAATTGCTCAGGGGTGAACGGATCGTTCCGACAAATTTCCCTCAAACCAAAGATCAAAAATCAAAAATGCAGAAAAGGATTAGGGATGGAGAAGACGCCACAATCATTTCTGACTGATAAGTCCAGTGAGGATTCGCCACTCTGAATTCAAAAATTCACAGATAAGAATCTAAAGTTCTACTCGAGAACCAAGAGAGAATTCACGGAGCCAAAGTTTCAACTCCTTAAAATCTGAATTCTCAATACAAAGAGTTATGAGAATCCTATTTATACTAATGGACCTAAGACAAAGCCCATTAACTAATTAGGCCCAAAACTGGAAAAAGAACGAAAATACAAAGCCCAGTAAAGGCCCACAAAAAAAATTAAATCCAAATTACAAAATATTAAAAATTAAATTTAGAAATCCTAAAAACTACAGTTGTCATCTTCATGCTCGTATCATCCTCCCCAGGTTGGAGAGAATTCGTCCACGAATTTAGCTCTTTGTACCTAGAAGCAAACTTACAAACATAAGACTAAAAGAACTCAATTTTAACATCATCTAAACAAAGACGAGAAAAACTATCTAAATAGAGATGTGGAGCTCATGAGAGTCCAATCTCTTATTATCAAAGTGCAGTAAATATCTTCCTCCAGGATCATAAACCAACCTGTAAAACACATCAAACACCTAATCATAAGCATGTCAAATACATCAATCCAATACAAATATATGGTATCTAATGTCCTTTTCGGTTCACATAACAAGATTAAAGATCTAACATGATTGTGCTTAATCTCATCATCAACCAGTGATAATTCACACACATGAGAAAAGATGATCATGAACATTCAAGTCCACAAGATATGTATGCATCTCATCATTCAAGGACTTGGAATCACCACCTAAAACAATAGTATGCATATCAAAAGCAACGGACAATTCACAAGGATTTTTAATTTGCTCATGATACACATCAGACAATTCCACAGATGTAGTGGAAGCCCATATGTTTTTCTCTCTAATACTGCGTGAATCACTTGAAAGCTCATCACTAGTAATTTCCTGCAAAGGAGAATCCACACAAATAATTATAGAGTTAGAATAAGAACAAATATTATCATTAGTCTCTTCTTCCTTTGCTCTCTTTTCTTTCTCTTCTCTTTCTATCTTTTCTTTCTCCTTTCTTTCTATTATTCTTTTTGCCTTTTCTAACAATTCATCAAATTTTCTACTTCCTTCCTCAGTCTTTTCTTTCAATTCTCTAATCTTTTTATCAAACTTTTCTTTTTCTTCCTTTTCAATTTTCTCCTCTCTTTTCCTAAGAATTTCCTTCACTTTTTCCCCAAACTCTTTCTCTCTTCTTATGAAATCATTTTCACTTTCTACAAATCTTTTTCCCTTTTCCATAAGCTCCCTCATTTGTTCTCTCTCTTGTCTAAGCTCTCTTTCTATCCTCTCTAACTTTTGTAATGCTTTCTTTTCTCTCTCTCGCAACCACTGGTAATAGTCTTTAAGATCTTGATCATTTATGGGTTTTGACTTCCAATTAGGACATTCAAGAGAAACATGCCCATAGCCTTCACATTTGGAGCATCTAATAGAACTTATTTTTATCCTTGAACTTGATGCGTTGTTACATTTACACTCCGCCTTCTTTAGCCTTTTATGCTCATAAACTTTTCTTTCCACTGTTGTACTATTGGAATGAGTCTTGAATTCAAATATTCTATAGTCAACCCCATGACTGCAAGTAAATGTTAGAAACAAAACAAGGAAATCATAAAGAAATGGTTAGCACAATTAACAGAAAATATGGACCTCGCCACTCACTAAGTGTTGCACTCATTCACTCGTGTATCACTCTTGAAAAACTATTTTCACTCTCTTCACTCAAATTCCTCTTTAGTTCTTAAGGAGAACTTTCAGTCAACTTATCAAGAATTTTACATTCAAAGTGAAAGATGTAAATAATCCACATTAAACTCAAGAGGTCAAGAAAATAGAAAACTCTATGACAAAACCAAGGAATTTAGAAAGACAAACTAAAAAGCACAAAATCAAGAAATGAGTTAACCCAAAGGGAGTAATATGTGACGCAAACTAAGAAGGTGACAAAGAGAAAAGCACTTTAGAAGACAAGGGTAATCTAAATAGTGTATTTAGAATTACCAATAGATTGTAAAACAAAGCAAGTTAAACAATTAGAAAAGTCGAGTTGTAAGAAATGAATCAAGACTACCTAGATGCATGGAACTAATTTGGACATCCAATAGAGAACTCAATTAAAATTAAATCTAAGTCTCAAGAGAAATATGGAATGTGCACTTTAACAATTTTTTTTTTTGGCTTATCACACTTGAGATGAATGAAAGCTAGTTAGGCATCCACCCACTCTATGCAATTTGTTTAATTTGTGCTTTTAAGTTTCTTAAGACTTAAACTCAAATTTTAAAAGAATGCTCAAAACATAGATGCTACACTTAGCTCCTAATTGTGTAATCTCAAAATTCAATCTCAAACAATCAAGATTTTCCAACAATTCAACTCACAATACTATGTTTCACAAACAAGAATCCAAGGAAAATCAAACTCAGAGGAACTTTATAGACATATGACTCAAATCAAAACTAGAATATGAACAAAAGGAAGAGAAACAACAAGAAATTAGGAGGAATGACTCACAAATGTTGAACAAGGATTTTCTTTTTTTTTTCTTCAATTCAAGTGTTTATGTCGGAGCCACGGGTTATCTTCCATTTGCAGTATTCAACAAATCAACTTGAATACAAAGACATGGGTTCCACTGTAAGCTAATTCACTCCAAAACATTCAGTTCACCAAATCAAATTGCATCCACATGTTAATCATAGGGCACCACAAATAGCACCACGTTTGAAGCCCAAAACACTACCAACACTACACTCCAAGTGTTTGAGAAAAGATCAAACAACCATTCACTTATTTCACCTGGAATCAATTTTGCACCTCTCAACAATGAAATGCCTTACTCCCAATTGTGTTTCAAATAAATCACTAGGCCAGGGGCATTCACATTTCAATCACTTCTGCCCTTTTAGAAAAAGCTTTCACAAATCCAGCTAACATCTCTTCAAGCAAAAAGGCTCAAAAACTTCAATTTGATTATTACATGTGGGTCTCAAAGAGCATGCACGAGAATCAATGGAAAGTGAAGGTGTGGAGCCCACACGCTGGACCTCTCTTTCTCAAAATTGAATTCAATTCAATTCATAAGTGTGGGCCCACTGCATAACAAGCTAATTCAATTTTCATATTTCCAAACATCAAATCAATTAAATTCACATTGGACCCCACGTGCATTTAATTGTCCCCAGGTTGTATCAATTCAAATGCAAAGTGAGATTTTGTGACAATGCAATTGCCAAATCAAATTGCAAATGCCAATGTAAGAAAAAGAAACATGTTTTTAAAAAAACCTATTAAATTCACAACGTGGGCCCACTATTTGATGCTTTGTCTCTCATAGTCCAATTCAATGCACCATTGCAATTAGACTCAACATACTGTCTCAAAATTTTCGTGCACAAAAGTTGTTTGATAAAAGGCTTGACCAATTCTAGCTTATCTCTCACATGGGTTTCTACTTCGATGAATTCCAATCCTAAAACAGTTTAGCCTTCAATTGGTTTAGTCTCAAAATTTACCTGGACTAGTACCAAGTCAGCCACCGAGAGCGCCACAAAGCAGCAACACCACACCAGTAATTTTCCCAAACACCTTGCCTGCAAGTTGGTTAAATTGTACCAAAAAATAGTAACTCACATGCTCCACCAGCTTCTATTTCACACTTTTTTTTTGCAGCGAGTGACGATACTGCAAACTTGCTCCAAAAAATTCACCATTTGCACGACCGGGTATGAATTGCGTAAGTATGGTTGATTATCTGGTTCAATCTTGCAAATCCAGTTCCAATCACCAAAATCCACTGAAATCACGAGGGCTTGTGTAGTGAATTGATTAGTATTATTCCGTTCAACATAGGCAACAATCTGCTTTGAGCTTTGAACCAAGGATCGAGAGTGTTGTTACATCATGCCATCTCTCCGAATTCGTTTCTGCAGTGCGAATTCATTTCTGCAGTGCCAAATTGCAAGTGAAACCCATTCAAAATGACACCGATTTAGGAATGCCGATTCAAAATCCCAAACTACTTCGATTGTTGAAATCTTCCGGGAATGCCCCAACAAAAGTGTATTCTTACGTTTCGAGTTCACCGTTTTAAAAAAATGATACTCCAAGAACCAATAATTTCACCCGAAAAAATGCTTCACGGAAAAGATTTGGAAGGGAACAGGTGCTTCGAAAAAATATAACTAGCGAAAACAAATTTCGGAAAAACCCTAGCAGAGACGTTGCAAAAAAATAAAAGCTATGGAAAATGTTGAAACCAGCTCTGATTACCAAATGATGAGAAACTGCTCAGGGGTGAACGGATCGTTCCGACAAATTTGCCTCAAACCAAAGATCAAAAATCGAAAATGCGGAAAGGGATTAGGGATGGAGAAGACGCCACAATCATTTCTGACTGATAAGTCCAGTGAGGATTCGCCACTCTGAATTCAAAAATTCACAGATAAGAATCTAAAGTTCTACTCGAGAACCAAGAGAGAATTCACGGAGCCAAAGTTTCAACTCCTTAAAATCTGAATTCTCAATACAAAGAGTTATGAGAATCCTGTTTATACTAATGGACCTAAGACAAAGCCCATTAACTAATTAGGCCCAAAACTGGAAAAAGAACAAAAATACAAAGCCCAGTAAAGGCCCACAAAGAAAATTAAATCCAAATTACAAAATATTAAAAATTAAATTTAGAAATCCTGAAAACTACAGTTGTCATCTTCATGCTCGTATCAATAGTTCTATATGCTTTGGATTTAGTTGAGTAACCAAGAAATATACCTTTATCAACCTCTGAGTCAAATTTTCCAATTTGATCTTTGGTGTTAAGGATAAAAGATGAATAGTCAAAATCATGAAAATAATTTATATTGGGTCTTCTATTTTTCCACAATTCATATGGAGTCTCTTTAAGCATAGGTCTAATCAATATTTTGTTTTGTACATAACAAGCAGTGTTGACTGCCTCATACCAGAAGTTCTTAGCCACATTGTATTCGCAGAGCATGGTCTTAGCCATCTCCTAAAGAGTTTTGTTCTTTCTTTCCACAACCCTATTTTGTTGAGGTGTTCTCGGTGAAGAGAAATTGTGGTTATACCATTTGTTTCACAAAACATTTTGAACTCTCCATTCTCAAACTCAGTGCCATGATCACTTATGATATCTAAGATATAGACACCCTACTCATTTTGTACTCTTTTGCAGAATATCTCAAATATGTGAAAAGGCTCATTTTTATGGGATAAAAAGAAAACCCACGTAAATCTGGAAAAGTCATCAACAATGACAAGACCATATCTCTTTCCTCCCATACTTAGTGTTCGAGCAGGACCAAAAGGGTCCATATGCAGCAACTTTAACGGTCTTGTTGTGGAAACACAGTTTTTTTATTTAAAAGAGGGTTTTACTTGCTTCCCTTCTTAACAAGCTTCGCTTAAGAGATGGGTTTTCCAAGAAATGTTGAGCAATCCTCTTACGAGATTTTCTCTCAAGCTTCGCATAAGAGATGGGTTTGAAATGTATTTTAAGTTCAAATGTCCCATTTTTGTGTGTCAAATACATCTATCATCTTCTTTTGAAAACAAGCATGTGACCTTTTGAGTGCTCAAATCAAATAGATCAATCTCATAGAGATTTTCTTTTGTCTGGCAGAAAAGACAGTCTATCATTAGACGATGAGACTTCACATCTGTCTTTGTCAAAGGATATGGTATATCCATTGTCACACAATTGACTTATGCTCAACAGATTGTACCTCAATCCTTCAATGTATAAAATATTTTTAATTAACACAAGGGTAGAAATACCTATAGTTCTGATGCCTTCAATCTTCCCCTTTCCTTTGCCTCTTTTGCTCCTTCATGTTTTTGGAGGTCTAGGAGTATAGACCTTTCTCCTGTCATGTGACGCGAGCATCCACTGTCCAAGAAAATCTTTGACTTCATTCATTTTCCCATAAAACACATCTACAATAGGAATTATGAGATGTTTTTGTACCCAGGTTTTCTTAGGTCCTTCCTTATTAGTTTGGTTTACACGTTTACACATCTAAAAAGAAACATGCATTTTTGGATTTTTTAGAGGAATTTTTCTTTTGATCTATTTTACTTTTTAGATCATATCCCAAACTAGATTTATCAGATGGATGCCTAGTTATAAACGTAAGCATTTGCAAAGCCTTGGAGCTTTCTGAAAATCTCTTAAAATCACTTTTACAACATTCAATTTGTTTTTCAAAATTTCTTATCCGTTCATCGTCTGATGCTTTGGTCTATTCCAAGATTTGGATTTTAACAACGGATGCAACCTTCTCTCTTTTCATTTCTTCATTTTCACGAAGAATTTTAGAAAACTTTTGTTTAAGTTTATTTATTTGAGAGAGTGTTGCATTGGTTGAGAAGATCTTCATAAGACAGATCTTCATCTTCATCAGATGAAGAAGAACATGAAGTAAAATTTGAATCTAAAAGTACCTCTTCTTCAGCGTCTGCCATTAGACACAGGTTCATGCTCTTTAGTGTCTGATCCTGAATCCGACTCTGAGTCTTCCCAAGTCGCCATAAGACTTCTTTTTTCTTGTAGAAGGGCTTCTTCTTAAGCTTAGGACATTCAACTTTGATGTGCCCATACTTATTGCATTCATAGCACAAGACTTATTTTCTGTCTTTTTCATGTTTTGATCTTCCTGAGCTCTCTCTCTTTTTGTAGGTAAACTTCTTATTCCTTTGTCCTCTTCGTTTAAGTATCTACTTAAACCTTTAGGACATTAGAGAAATTTCTTCATCGATTGAGTGATCAGACTCAACCTCAAACCCAGCTTACTCTTCTTCAAGAGATTTCGGCGCCTTGGACTCCTTTCGTTTGTGGGTTGCCTTTTTTATCTTTACTGGCAACCCTTTATGTACTAAAGTGGAGGCCTCTTTGTGGCTTCGATCATTGAGGTGAACCTCATGAACTCTTAGGATAGCTTGGAGCTCAGCCCATGGAAGCTTCTTCAGGTCTTTTGCTTCAGATATAACCGTTGTTTTAGGTTCCCACACTTTTGGTATGTTGTCCAACATCTTCAAGTTTATCTGGACCTTGGAGAAAGTTTGACCTAGAGTCTCTATACTGTTCATAAGAATTTGCATTCTTCCAAACATGTCATCAACAATTTCTCCTTCTTTCATGGAGAAAGATTCATATTGTCTGCTGAGGGTGGCAGCTTTCCTGAGCTAGACGTCTTCATTCCTTTGTACTTAATGACAAGGGAGTCCCAGATCTCCTTAGCTGTCTTCAACCTACAAGTTTTTTTATATTCTTTTAGATAATGAACATATTAATGTGTACCTTGCTTTGTTATTTACTTGAACTAGATTGAAGTCCTCTTCGAGTCTCCCTTGATTATGATGGGCCACAATTGGTAGTGCATGGACTTTGATGTACTTCTCCATGTGGTCTTTCCAATAAGGAAAGTCCTCTCTATAGGAACGCAGGAGGTTTGGACAGGGAGGCTTCCTTAACTATGAGTGGTTTTTCTTCAAAGGCTATCTTTGGATCTTTTCCACTAATGTGGTTAGACGCTCAACCCTCTAGAGGCTGAGCTCTTATACCAACCATTAGATTGAGTACTTACCACTAGATAAAAAGTTATAGCTGTTAGTTAGGACGTAACTCTTTCTACTTAAAAGCGTAACATCCTAAGTGTCACGATTCATTTGTGACTTGCCCCACATGATCTCCGTCATGGGATGATTGATGTCACCCGTAACAAATTTCCAAACCCTCAGTGCCCTCAATATTTCTAGTTCGATTCTCCGATTCGACTACACTCATTATGTGGTTTGACTCCTAATTGTTGCGTCTAACCAAACTAATCTCCTAAACATTGTGTAGTTTCATCTTGTTTGCTACTTTGAGGTAAATTGTTTTTTGTTTTGAGTCCATTGATTTAGGGTTTTGGTTTAGCCTTTTCTGCAGAATGGTAGAAAAGTTCCTACTTGCTCTAGAAATTTTGAAATATAAATATTCCAAATGAATAACAATTAGTTACTGAGATGTTTCAATGTTGTAAAGAATCGAGAGTTTATGATTTTCATTTTATATGAAATAGTCCAGATATTTCTTATGTTCTTGATTTTTAAGCGCAAGTCATTTGCTGATTGACAAGAGATTGCTCCTTTTGCTCAAGTAAAATTGTGCTTGTCTTTGACTAACCATTCTTTCTTTGATCTGAAACAAGCACTGATTTTCAATTCATGGTGTACTTATAGAGATGCAAGGACCACTTGAAGTTCTTTGTGAAGAATGATCTAATTCGCTTGATACAAAAAAGCAATTGGAGGTAATTTCTTACCTTGTTCTTTATTTAGGAGTGCTTGTTATTGTCTTCTTTTATATTGGGTTCATTTGAATACTTAAAGGAGTGTGGGATATTTATTATTATTTCCCTGCAACATTCCTGCCATTTTAAATGTGGTCAAAGATTATGAATTGTAGTTTAGGTCATTTGATCTTTAAAGTTTTATGATTTTTATTTTATAATTTATGAATGGATCGACTTGGATGGTGGAGTACACAGTTAGTTTGATAATAATCACAGAAATATATTTGTTTAATGTTCAAAAATTTCTTTTCAATCTCCTTTCAATCAATTATATTATAAAGTCATCTTTCATGTAATGAGACAATTGTCACCTTTTCTAATTCTAATTAAGTGTTTGTACATAAACTGTCAATACTTTAGATATTTAGTTTTAAATTTCTTTTGCATATATTTTATTCCATAATAATGGTTATGCTTTTTAGTTATGTGAAACAAATGGAAACATGTTCAGGGTGTATCTGGCTATTGGATAATTATGATAAAATTATCTTACTACTTGGTACAAATTTATCTGAAATGGTATTGTTATCCAAGTAAAAAAAATTTGAAGAACACATGACATGTTTGGCTCATGTGGTAATGCATTCTTTGTTTGTTTTTTTGGTTTTCCTAATGCCTCTTGAAAGAGTCATGTCACTTGTGACTTTGGTCGAAGCCATCAATTGTTTTCTCCCTCTTCCTTTATTATAAAACGTAATTGTAATTTACGAACTCACATGTCAATTTAATTATCACTTCAGTTTTCCATTTTTTGTATTTGTGTAACTTTTGAATGTGAAAGGTCTTTACAGTAAGGAAAGTGATTTTACAAATTTGTTATTGTAGGCAACAAAAACTGAAGATGGGGAATACCAATTAACAAAGAACAAGGTTTCAAGTCTTCAACGTGGAAAATGTAGTTGTATTCTTGTACATGTTAGTGATTGCTTTCTGTTTATATCTATGTTTTTCTATTTATAGAAATCCATACACCTTGGGTTAGTCCTCAAGCTTCCAACTAATATGTTATCATCTCTCAAAATTTTGTTGGGATAATCTTGTCATAGCTTCAAAAATATTTGGATTGGTAAGTAAGAATGAATGTCCAGTTTGTCATGAATATCATCAGACGGATGCACAATAGGGGATGTTCCATCAGGTATAACACTATACACATTGCATATGTTGTAGTAAATAAATGGTCCCAAGATCATATAAAAAGAGAAGGGTTTTGTTAATCAATTGAGAGGAAGACCATTGACAACATGATCTAATCTTTGAATATTTGAAATTTGATTGAGTTGAACAATATAGTGTTAATGGATTGAGGATCTACATGTGTTGTAGGATTCAAACATCGTTAAATTGGATCATGGTTTGGTGCACTTGCAAAGCAACAATAATGAAACCGACCAGAACAGTGATGCCCAATTGGAAAATAATATCCAGTGGTTGGTCCATGAACTGAGTATATGATATATATATATATATAGCTGCACCAAGCATGGCTTGTTTAGCCTGGAAACCATCTTAGGTGTTTTTTTCACCCATCAAATATGCTCCTCTTTCTACTAGTTGTGCTTGTCTATGTTAATATTAATATATAGCGTCATATTAATATAGATTTATATTATATAATGCATAAGGCTACTTGAAATTTGTGACCACGTATACTGGGAATGTATTAATATAGTGAATGTATTATTATTTTGTAATGTTGTATTTTTTAATTTTAAGAATAAAATATAGTGAATGTATTATTATTTTGTAATGTTGTATCTTTTAATATTCAAAGAATAATGTGTATGATTTGTTTTTATTGATTACATTTTTTTTTTATAAAGTATCTTTGTATTTATATTAATTAGTTATATTTATTTTTTATGAAATAAAAAAATATAATTTTTAGTTGGAAATATTTAAATAAAAATTTTAAATATATTCATAAATTTAATATTAATAAGAAATAAAAATAAAACCTACAATATAAAAAAATATATACGATAAACATTACGACATATAAAACTGTCATAAATTTTTATGTAATTTAGTTTAAACGCTATATAATAATATTAGTAGTGATGGTTATTACTGTCATTTTTATCCTTTCGCAATGTTAATTATGACCTTTTCAAACTTTCGTTTTTTCATATAATTAAACCATTATTGAATATATTGTAATAAGTAATCGGTGTAGGAATGGTTCAACTTAAATCGCTATTACCTTACTCATTACATACGCGTATTTTTTACGGTCAAAACTGTCATATTTTAAAAAAATAACTACTATATTTTTAACATGATTTTTTTTTAGTAAAACTCAAAAACATACATTCACAAATTACAATAACAAAATAGAAAGATTTTGTAGTAAAACTCGATACATTCACGAATTACAATAACAAAATAGAAGAAGAATGAGAAGATTGAGAGAAAATAAACTTGTTCATTTTATGTTACATTAGATTCTAACATAACTGTATTTACATTATACCAAACAACCAGATCAATGTGAGAGTTGAAATGGTAATTAAAAAATTGACTTATTCAACTAAATCGATTTGTTGATTAGAGTCAGTTCTAACAAATATGAATGTGAAACAACACAGTGTCATCCTACTCATATGCAAAGGATATCAATACAACTCACAAAATTTAGACTAAAAACAAACAGGCTGCTATGACATCCACAAAGGCTGCTGCGCTTGTTTGAAGCTGCAGTGAAGGGTTCACTACTGTTGCAACAAAGTCCACGACAACTAATATTCTTCATTTGAAATTATTGTCTAAAAGAATGGAATATTAAACAAATAGCTATTATGCTTGGTGTGATCATGTTTACAACATGCTATTGAACAGCTTATAAATCCAATGATTGAGAACACGCATTCAAGGAATAGAGCAAAGTATCTTCAAATACAAAACCATCTCACAATGACCAATGAGTTTTCTCATAGTATACTATCATTCGTCATGATATATATATATATATATATATTCTCTGTTGCTAATTAAAAAAAAACTATCATTCTTCAAATCCTTACCAGGAGCAACTACTTTTGGTAAGATCGAACGAAATTTCGGACTAACGTACATGCACTTGGAATCATTCATTGAACATGAATTTTGACCATTTTAAATTTTTAAAATTGTGTCTTCTTTGACGATAAAAGAGAGACTGCTCAGATAACTCTCTTACCGTCTGATTTGACCATTTTACTTTCTCAGGAGTATTTATTTACAAATATAACAATAAACTAAAAATAAGTAATTATTTTTGTCCTTGAAATTTATTGTATTTTCATATTATTTTTTAAAATTAAGAAAATGAAAGTAAATCACTTAAAATTTCAGTTGTTTGGTCTAAGTTGTTAAATGAACTATTTATTATTATTTGCGTTCCTAGATCTTTATTAAAATTATCACATTTTACATTTTTTGTAATAATATAATTAATAATTACATTTTTATATATTTATATATTTACTTTAAATACAGAAACCATTTTATATTTTTAGAGATTAAATCAATATGCTTCAAACACTGTCTCAAGTCTTTAATAAGCCTTAAAAATTCTAATTAATCTTATTCAAATATTTTAGGACAATAAATAAATATTTAGCAGAAATAATATATATATATATATAATACATAAAGTTCACTACTTATTAAATTAAAATGATTTTTTACCAATCATCAATTTATTCAAGTAATTATTAGAGAATCTCCTCGACTAGATGTTCAGGAATTGTTTAAAATAAATAATTTGTTATTTGACATAACCTTTTCATTAAAAACATTTTAAAATGGTATTTGGAGTTGTAGAAAAAAGTTTTGAATTACTTCTACAAGTAATTATATTTTAAAAATAAAAAATTATGTTTTATCTAAATTGACGCGGATAACAATAAATATTATAATTAATTCTAAATTAAAAGTATATAATTAAAATTATGAATTATTTAATAATAAAGCTCACAAATAACATTTTTCAATATTGAATATAAATGTAAATACAATGTGTAAGTAATCTCCTTTCCAATTAGATACTCTTATTGAACATGAATGTAAATACAATTTAACTTCTTGTCAATAATTCTTGGAATATTCACCCCATCAAAAACAAACACTATATAACTCCTTCCACACCCATCGTATCTAGTAATGGAACAACATTAAAGAAATTTAACACAATAGCACATTTCCAAGGTAGCATCAGTAATGTGAAACATAGATGTTGTACTCAATTGTAGACCTCTCCGAATCAAGGTAATGAGTGTTGGTTTCTACGTAACCCGTAGCAAATCTAAAAACCCCACTTCCTCCAATCACAGGCATCTCCCTCACCTTAAGGGAGAGAGCGTTCCTCCCCAACACAGCAATGGTACTGCCATTGTACTTCCCTTCCGTCAGCACAAAGTTCGCAACCAACAACAAATTGAACTCCGTTTGCGACGTGCCGGCGTACAACGACTCAACTTTTCCGACCACCTTGGAGTTTGGCTCTGAACCCACGGTGAGCGCGATGTCCGAGACCCCCACCAGTCCGAAAGAAGTGGTGTTGTACTTGGGGAGTGGAGGAACCACGGACACTGAGGTGGCGTTGCTGCCGGTAAACCTCTCATGGAAGAAGAACTTGAAATGGCTAACCTTATCTTTTTTATGTAAACCTAATTCCTTACGGTTTAGGGTACCCACGAACCCCGTTTCATCGGCTAGAGTGGAAGTGAGGACGTGACAAGAGACGAGTAGGGAGAAGATGAGAAATTGGGAAGTCATATTTGGTGGTGAGAGAAAAGTTGGTAATGTGGTAGTGTGACAAAGTTGGAATGAAGAGAAAGGATGTGTGGAAGGGAAAATTTATAAGAGTAGAAGAGAGAAAAGGTGGGCAATTGGGGATTTAAAAATAATATTTTCATACCTAAAACAATTATTGAATAATTCTTATAAAAAGATGATGATGAATTATTAAATGAAGTTATCATTAGGCCCGCCCCGCCAAGAACGAGGCGGGGGATACAGGCCAAAATTTCTAATTGCCCCGTCATAAGACGGGCTGGCGAGTTGGCCCGTCTATATTTTTTGTTTTTCATTTTTTTGAAGAATCTATTTTTTGGATTTTTTATTTTATTTTTGGATCTTTGATTTTAAATTGAACTTTTTTTTTCTTTTGAACTATTTTGTTTGTGTCCAATTTAAATGAATTTTTGTAATAACAACAATATATTAAAGATGTATATGGTAACATGACATTTTAAAAGTGCAAGCTAAAAGACATAATGTTTATTACAAAAGAATTTGCAATCAGTGAGGTGTTGAAAGAATCCTAGGTATAGCTACTTTCCCAAATTTAAAGAGAACAATTGAGGTGTTATATTTTTTTCGCGGGCCAGCGGGTTGGCCCGTCCCACCCCGCCTGTGGCCCGACGGGTTGGCGGGCTGGGCTGATACGGGTTGGCGGGTTTAAAATGCTAACCTGCCCTGCCTATATGCTGGCGGGCTGGTCCGCCGGGTCCAACCCACTTTGCCACCCCTAGTCTTGTCACATTTTTAAACTTGAGGTTCCTGTTGCAATGAATGAAGCAAATCTAGTGGTATACAACAATGACTACTTGCACATTGATCCAACTTTTTTTTTTCGTGGAATGATAAAAAATAGGAAAAAATATGACAAGTTCAGAATTTCATATCAACAATATTTCGTGAAAAGTCCCACATTTATCGAAGGTTTTCATTAGGTATGTTTGATCTAAATTGTTGAAGATTATCTCTTTCGCTAATTGTGCATCTATATATTGAAGAATTCTAGACATTAAAATTATTTTGTCAAATTAACTCTTCTCTTTAAACAAAGAAAACAATATATCCTTTTCTCCATAATATTATCTATTGTATAAAGCAACTTTTCTTGTAGTTGTATTTGTAAATAGTGAAATTATATAAAATAAGGAAAATGTCAACTTTCAATCTATTTTTTCTATCCTGTTTAAGATCTCATACAAGTCGACATTATGACATTTGATGAAAATAGATCTTTTTGATGACACATGATTCAAAAAGTTGTATCAATAACTTAAATTTATAGACGGTGATTTAATTATATGATATGATAAAGATATTAACTTGTTTATCTATCTCTTACAATTACTTGAGAGTTTCAAGGTGTTTCCGTTTATCTTTATTTGTTTTTACATGTTGTCACTGGATTGGTGTTTGTAATTGCATTTAAAGATAGTGGGATATATCATCACATGTTGTGGTGATTGGGCACTGGATGTAGAATTGGCTAAATCCAAACCAGTATAAATCTTTGTGTTCATTCTCTTTTTCCTTATCTCTTTATTTTATTATATTCGGATCATATTAATAATTGTTATCCCGATTGCTTCTATCAAAGATTAAGGAAAATCTGAATCTTGAAATTGAATTGAGATTAAGTTTTGGAAACATATTTTAAATCAGAAAAAGTTTTTTGAAAACCCAATTCACCCCCCCTCTTGGATTTTGCGTTGTCATTATTTGCTAACATGGTATTCTTCTGAAAACTGGGAACTCTTGTGTCTATAAATAAAGAAGGGTTTGAGCTCTCAAATAAATTCAAAACATAAGTGTTTTTGCTTTGTTTAAGCTTATTAAAAACCTAGTCTACCTTCTCTAAAAGTGTTACTTGAGAAAGTTGTGTTGCTGCTAGGGTTGAACTTGTTTTCATCCTTTATTATGATTTTTAAAGGAGGTTTTTCATTCCATGTGATACTCAAGGAAGATGTTGTTCATCCTTTGTTCTTCACAAAGGAGGTGTTTTGTCAATCTTTCCTACTATCTTACTCTTTCCGCTGCTCTGTAAGTCGTATACTTATTTTCAAGATAGTTAGTTGTTGTCACTCTCTTTTGAGGTGATATAATCACTAGACATAGGATCTTTTTTATTTGAACCAGTATAAATAATCTGTGTGATTTCTCTATCCCTATTCTATTTACATTCAGTCTATATTATATATTTGGTAATTTAATTTACTTAAAGCAGAACTTAAAATTATATTGGGATTTTTGTTAAACTGTGTTTTAACAATATTAAAATCTAAAAAGGAGGCTTAATTTTTATTAAGAAACCAATTCATCGTCCCCCCCTCACCCACCTCTTGGTTATTTTACCTCCTATTATTCTAACAATTTGGTGTTGACTTCTTTGGAGAATTCTGAATAATCACTTCGCATTCAACCACATTCAATGCTCAATGAAGAAAAACACTTTCAAATTTATGAATAATGACTTTGCATTTAACCATATTCAATGGTTAACGAAAAAAACACTTTCAAATTTATGGTTGTGAACATAGTTCGCAAAATTGACAGACAAATCTTGCAAAAAATATGGTAGTATAAGGCATAAAACGACATATTACTAAATGTTACACATGCTGACAAAGAAAATGAAGAGAATCACTAGATTGCTTGCAGTAGTTTGATAATTTGTAATTGTTAAGTGAAATATAACGAATGGTAGTCGGTTATTTACATCTTCGTGGAATTTTTCCACCGAATTTGGGTGCAAGGGCTTCGGACAACACTAACATGAAAACACGAATCACCAACATAACGAAAGAGAATCTAGTGGTCGCCTTCCAAAGTATAGAAGTCTCAGAGATAATCCCACCCAACAATTACCAATGGTAGGTTGATGTCCATATTGTAGATAACGACATATTTGTTACCCAAACTATCAACCAACTCGGATGGAATTCCTCTTGAAAAGCCAATGCGAAAGGACGATAAATGTGACCTCAATTCTTGTGAAAGAATAGGCAATTATAATTATTACAATTATCTTTGGACTCTAAAAGAAAGGAATGTTACTCAAATGACAAATAAGACATGAAAAACTAAAATAGGATTAAAAAAACAATTTCTTGGGAGCAACAAATTTTTTGTTTGAAGAAATTGTAAATACAACACCTCTGCATGGGATTGAAAAATATCTTTGTTCTAAAGGCGTTACCGTTTCTGAATCCATTAGCTATTTATGTTAGAAAAGCATACCTTGCTTCTCAAACCATCATAACAAAGTCGTCTTCGGTTCTTCTGCACAGAATGTTATCAGACTTTACCATGGTTCCTCCATATACACACAATACCCTATTATGTTTTGGTACCAGGTTTCCTAAGCATATGCTTATAAATCCCTAAGATTATGCCTATAATATCTCCTTGGACAGCTTGATTACAGGTACAATAAATCACCATTAATATGGCTAATAATAAGGGATGTGTATAATATAAAAGATTTCTACAACAGATATTTCACTGCAACAAATATTTTATTTCCTATTATCCCCCTCAAGGTGGTGCATGCGGAGTCCAAATGCCCAAATTGTTCCTCATTTTCTGGTTGTGCATCAATTGCAGCAAGTTACAGCATGTTGTGCATCCTCAAGGTTAGTACTCCCCTTATGTCAAGGTGTTTCATCGCTTGTCAGCTCAGTATTCGTGGCATGCTCACTATCATCACTTTCAGTGTCAAAACCAACATCTCCATTCTGCACATTGGTTATTGGTTCACTGCTGGATCTGTAAGTATTCTCTCCAAAGGAAAATTCTGTCTCAAAAAAATCAACATCTCTTAACACAAAATAAGTGTTGGTGTCCAAGTCAAATAATTTTCATCCTTTCTTTTCATGTGGGTAGCCCACAAAAACACACTTCTTGCTTCTAGTGGCAAATTTACCTCCCTTCCTTCCTTGGTTATGAGTGTAAAAAAGAGACGCAAATACTTTAAGATGATTATATGAAGGTGGTTTCCCATTCAGCACCTCATAAGGAGTTTTTCCATTCAGCAAAGGTGTCGGTGTCCTATTTATCAAATGTTCTACAGTCATAATACATTCACCCCAAAAGGAAATAGGAAGATTACCTTGAACCCTCAAGGCTCGAGCCACATTGAGTATGTGTATATGTTTCCTTTCAACTCGTTCATTTTGTTGAGGCATTCTGGTGCATCATGATGTTTGAAACATGATTCAACGTTCAAGAAATTGTGTTCTCAAACATGTAAATTATGTTCCATTATCGCTTCGAATCATCTTAAGTGACTTTTCATATTGTCTTTCTATCAAAGCAATAAAGTTCATTAAGGCACAAGGAGCTTCCTTTTTATCTATCAACAAAAAAATCCAAATTACTCAAGAATAGTCATCCACTATAGTTAAAAAATAATAAGCACCACATGAAGAGGGGTTTTATGGAGTCCAAATAAGTCACAATGGACCAATTCAAACACACTGGCGGCTTTATTATTGCTTAATGAAAAACTATCTCTAGTTTGCTTAGCCCTTTGGCACACATCATAGGCCTTATTTTCATAGTTATTATTCTTGCTACTAGTATTTGAGACTAACTTAGTAATCTTCAAAGAAGGATGCCACATCTGCCTATGCCAAAGATCAAATGATATCACACCATCAACTTTAAAGACTTTCTCATGACGAATTCCTCTGAAATAATAGAGTCCATCTATACATTCACCCAATCCAATCAGCATCCTTGAAGTGCGGTCCTGCATCACACACAAAGAATTAGTGAACTGGACCATACAGTTTGTCTCATCTATCTACTAGGTCACATATATCAAGCTGCAGTTTAATTTAGGCACATATAACACATTGTTTATTTTCAATCCTCCTTCAAGTGTTGTTGTTCCCTCCTTAGTTACAACAACTTTTTGTCCATCTAGAAGTCCCATGGGACATCCTCGTACATTCTTCAATTCTTGAAGTGATTTCAAGTTTCCTGTCATGTGGTTGGAAGTCCCTGTATCAATGATCGAAGTTTCTTTACCTGTTATTCTTTCATTGGAATTTCCCTTCTAATTGTTCAGGATCTCTACCAATGTTTGCCATTGTTTTGTGATCAACAACCTCATGAGGCCTTCCTTGTCTACTTTTGTCACTGGTTCAGGTGCTCTTCCAACAGCTACTTGAGTAGCATTTGCTCGCCCACCTCTACCACATCTGGAGTTTGTACCACGTCCTTGTTGTCGCCCTTTCATGCGACCAACTCCTTTTCCTTCAATGACATGGCCTATCACCCTACCAATCTGGATACCCAACAAGTTGGAAACAATTCATGGCATCATGTAGGGGTGGCAAAGTGGACTGGGCCTGGCGGGCCAGCCCGCCAGCCCGATAGCATATAGGCGGGGCGAGTTAGTATTTTAAACCCACCAACTCGTATCAACCCGACCCGTCTAGCCCGCCAACCCGTCGGGCCACAGGCGGGACAGGACAGGCCAACCCGTTGGCCCGCGAAAAAAATATAACGCCTCATTCACTCTCACTCGTTCTCTTTAAATTTGGGAAAGTAGCTATACCTAGGGTTCCTTCAACACCTCACTGATTGCAATTTCTTCAGGCACCTGTGACGGCAGCAACTCACTTTCCAGCGGCGGCATCCGAAGGTTTGTTTATTTCTCTCTTTGTTTTACTGTTAATGCACAACATGTGTGGTTTGACTCTTCACGGGGCTTTGGTTTGTGGAGAGAACAATGGTTCAGGTTAACTTGGAAACAATGTCTTTTTAAGTTCTTTTGGATTTTTCTGGTCTTGCTTTGGGATAGGTTTTTACATGTGGTTTGACAGTGGTCTTGCTTTTTAAGTGTGTTTGATTGTGTTATTAGGTTTGGGACTTTGAGATTGTGACACTGTTTTGAACTATTTTAATATTTTTACTTATATGAATTATTGGATCTCATCTTACTAATTTCTGCAACAGAGTGTGTCAAAAACGTCGCTCGTGAAATTACAAAACGATGTTAATGGTGATGGATGAGTCAATTGGTGATGTGCACGAGGATCATGTACCCAGGAATGAAGATGAATATGTTTTTGAAAATGAATCTGAAAGTGTTGAAGCCAATAAGAAAAAAGATAAGTCTACAACATCTAATTGTTGGAAATTTTTCACTAGAATTGGTGTTTGTGATGATGGTAAAGGGAGAGCAAGGTGTAATGGCTGTAACCAAAAATATGTTGTTGGTGGTAAAAAATATGGGACTTCCCATTTAAAGCATCATATTGAAAAATGTAGTAAAATCAAATATGAAGATGTGAGTCAAATGATTTTGGATATGCAAGGAAAGTTGAAGTAAAAAAAAGTATATCAAATGGTGTCTCGTGAGTTATGTTCTAATTTAATTATCCATCATGGTTTACCATTCAAATTTGTTGAGTATCGAGAGCTTAAGACTTGGATAAGTTATTTGAATCCTGATGCAACTTTAGTTTCTAGAGATACTATTAAGAGTTATGTATTGAGAATATTTATGAAAGAAAAGGCCATGATTAAGGAAGAGTTGAACACCATTTCAAGTAGGATTTGTTTAACTTCTGATTTATGGACATCTTGCACTACTGAGGTTTATATAAGTTTGACAGCAAATTATGTTGATTCGAATTGGAAGTTAAGTAGCAAAATTCTTAACTTTTGTCATTTGCCTCCCCCTCACACTGGATTTGAGTTGTCTAAGAAGTTAAATGAATTTTTGCATGATTGGGGAATTGAGAAGAAGATTTTTTCTATCACTTTGGACAATGCTTCTAGCAATGATGTTTTGCAAAGAACTTTAAAAAGTCATCTTGTTTTGCAAAATTCCTTGATTTGTGATGGTGAGTTCTTTCATGTGCGTTGTTATGAACATATTTTAAATTTGATTGTTCAAGAAGGATTGAAGGTACTTGGAGATGCTTTAGATCAAATTAGGGAGAGTATCAAATATGTTAAGGGTATTGAGAGTAGAATGATTACATTTAAACAATGCCTTCAAAAAATTGGGGACATTGATGCATCAAGTGGATTGTGTCTAGATGTTCCTACAAGGTGGAACTCAACTTATTTAATGCTTCAAAGTGCTCTTAAATATCAACGTGTTTTTGGAAGCCTCCACCTAGTTGATGAAAATTACAAGTATTGTCCTTCTAAAGACAAATGGAAAAGAGCTGAAAAAATTAGTGTTTTCTTATTGTCATTTTATGATATTACAAATTTGATTTCTACAACAAGTTATCCTACATCCAACTTGTATTTTTTACAAGTTTGGAAAATTCAATATCTTTTAATGGAAAGTGTCAAAGATGAAGATGAAGTTATAAGGGATATGGCTGAAAAGATGATGATGAAATTTGATAAATATTGGAATGAATATAGTGTTGTTCTTGCATTTGGAGCAATTTTAGATCCAAGGATGAAGTTGGAAACATTGAGATTCTGCTATGAAAGGGTTTATCCCCTTTGTTGGGAAGTAAATTTGGAGAAAATAAAGGAAAAATTATATGTGTTTTTCTACCAATATTGTACAAAGAGTTCAACTTCTAATGTTTTAAAACGTAAGCATGATCATCTTTCATCCCCGTCTGCTCCCACCAAGCCAAGTCCTTTTTATGTAAGTTATTCTACTTTATTCTAATTCAATTATTGTTATTTTTAGTTGATTAAACTCATTTTTGACTTATCATATTAGGAATTAAAAAAACGCAAACTTCAAGCTGCTGCTAAAATAGGAAGGAGTCAACTTGATATATATTTAGATGAGCCAACATTAGATCTTGATTTTACATAACATATGGACGTTCTACAATGATGGAAGAGTAACAACGAACACTTTTCAGATCTTTCATTAATGGCTAGGGACTTGCTAAGCATCCCGATTACTATAGTTGCATCTGAATCTGTATTTAGCATTGGTTCGAGGATTCTTAACAAGTATAGAAGTCGCCTTTTACCTGAGAATGTTGAAGCAATTATTTGTACTTCCAATTGGATGCATGGTTTTTGTGATGGTAATTTCATTAATTTAAATCTAATTATTTTTTTTTATTTTGATAAAAAAATTTGATATTCTAACTTTTTTTTCAATTTCTTATGATATTGAAGATGACGATATGATGAAGAAAGTGACAAAGATGGAAGAGCAGAAGGGACTTGTTCTAAGGCTACCTCTAATAATCCTGAAATGGAACAAGATTAGTTGATTTATGAACAATTGTTATAAATGATTGTTGAGACTAGTAAACCTTAGTATCCAATTTATTTTGTAATAAACATTATGTCTTTTAGCTTGCACTTTTAAAATGTCATGTCACCATATACATCTTTAATATATTGTTGTAATTACAAAAATTCATTTAAATTGGACACAAACAAAATAGTTGCAAAGAAAAAAAAGTCCAATTTAAAACCAAAGATTCAAAAATAAAATAAAAAACCCAAAAAATAGATTTTTCATAAAAATGAAAAACAAAAAATATAGGCGGGCCAGTCCGCATTATGACGAGGCGGGTTAGAAATTTTTGCTCGTATCACTGTGACGGGCTGGCCTATCCCATTTTTGGCGGACTCATGGCGGGACGGGCCTAAACGGGTCGTGGCCAGTTTTGCCACCCGTAACGTCATGACCTGTCTGATTGCAATTCAAACAAATTATTCCTTTGTCTTTTGTGTCTCCATGTCCTCTCGTCCCTACACCAATATGTATAGCCAGACCAACAACCTCTATTCGTTCTTCCTTGTTTCTAACAATGGCCTTCACTACAGGTACAGTAAATCACTATTAATATGGCCAATAATAAAAGATGTGATATAATACAAAAGACTTTTACAACAAATATTTCACGGTTTTATTTCCTATTAAGAACAATTTATATCCCTAAATTAAAGCAATTGTGGCAAACAAAAATAAATCTGAACAGGTTCCAAAGAACAAAATAGAAACTTCAAGTAGGTGATGATAGTAGTATGAGTTATACTTACAACATTAGTAGATCAAAAAGTAAGAAAAGGTTGGTGCAAGACACCTACATAAGTAGGCCAAGAGATTTGACCACCTCGTAACTCAAACAAAGCATTTAATGCTGCAAAAACATTTCTCTCACACGCAACTAAAATTACAATCCTTCGATTTAAAAAGTACCCTAAATTAACTTAATTAAATACATCAAACTAAGCTCAATTTGAATAAATTTAATATAAATAAAAAGGGTTGAAACATAACCTTAGTATGCTTAAACATTAGCAAAGTAAAACACTTAAAATCCGAATAAAGTTGCTACACAAATAAATTAATCAATAATTGTGAATAAAAATAATAGTGAATACAAAATAATAACTAAAAATAAATTCAATAATAATAATTACATATTTTAAAAAATAAGATGGCAGAGTTTTCGCTATTAACACAAAATTTGAAAACGTCCCAATAAATTTAACAAATTTAATTTATATACAATAATACTAAAAATAATAACTAAAAGTTGAATTCAAGAACAGAAATTATGTAATTTTAAAAAATAAGGTGGAAGATTTTCTGCTATTAACAAAAATTTGAAAACATCCCAATAAATTTAATTTATATGCAATAATACAATAATACTAAAAAATAACTAAAATTTGAATTCAATAACAGTAATTAGATAATTTAAAAAAAAGTGATATAGTTTTCGCAATTAACAAAAAATTTGGAAACATCCCAATAAATTTAATTTATATACAATAATACTAAAAATTGAATTCAATAATAATAATTACATAATTTAAAAAAATAAGGTGCACAATTTTTGTTATGAAGAAAACATTTGAAAATGATCCTAACAAGAGAAATAATTTTGAATACAAATATGGAGAGAATAAGAAAACAAAAAAAGTTGTAAAATACTATAAATGTTTGATTATCTTGAAAGTGTCTAATAGACACTCTAAGTTTGCACAAACTTTCATATAAATTTGTTATATATTTATATATTATTTATTGCTAATAAAAAATATTATATTATGGATATGTTGTAATATGTTTCTAACTTTTAATTAGGCCAAAAAATGGCCATTTGGCCTAACATAGGGTTAGGCTAAACCAAAATTTTGGCTCGTTTTAAAATATAGGTTAGACTGAATTGTCATATTTTTTTACCTTGGTCCATAGGACCTAGCCCGAATAGGCTGGACCGTTCATTTTGACAGCTCTATCAGTTGTTTAGGTCCATGAAATATTCTTGTACAAAAAATATAGAGGTACCTTATTGGTCGCAATTGTGCAACATGAACGCAACATATTACCTATTGTCTTTGCCATTGTAGAGGGTGACTATTGATGCTTGGTTATTTTTCCTACAAAACCTACAAAGGTACATAATTTCGCAGCATGGCCTCTACCTCATTTTTTACTTGCACGAATCAAGCTAGTGCTTACTCCAAAGGTAGCGATTGGAATAATAACAATTGTATTCAAGTGTATTGCATTTAACACATAGTACAAAACTTCATGAGGTGATTTAAAAATACAACACTAAAGAAAGATGTTGTGAACATGGGTAATTGTGAAAAATAGGAAAAACACAAGAAGAGAGATTTGAATTGTGTTTTAAATTTTTTTTTTGCATTTTTTCACAATTCGTCAAAAGACGCAAGGTTCGTCAGACAATGGTTTGAACTTTACAGACAAAAAAGTGTGTAACTTAAAAAGATTTCACAAATAAATATTTTTGCTTAAAGATCTTCCCTTTTTAATGTTAGACATAGATGATAATATGCAATTTGAAAGAGTTAAAAAGAGAGATATTACTCAAGTTTTTATACTGGTTCATCTGAAACCACAAACTACATCCAGTTCTCAATCAACGTGATTGAGTTCCACTAATAGACTACCATTGTAACGTACAAGTATTGTTTCGGCTCGTAGCCACTTCTGGCTAACTCATACAATTATTCTTTCACACAAAGCCACTCCTGACTTCAACTAAGTATTGTTTCTCATTAAGCCACTCCTGGCTTAAACACAAGGGTAAAAGATTGTGATTAAATCACAAAGGTTTAAGTTATTCTAAAAGAGCTACATCTTGAAGATAAGATGAAATGAAGTTTAGCTTCTAAGGAAATAGAGAAAATATTTTGAGTTATGAATTGTTCTGATAACCAAAAAGGTATATTATGTCATGTTTATGTTTATAGGAGAGGTTGAATATTGGTGGGATGGTACCAGGAGAATGTTAAAAGGAGGGAGAATAATCATTACTTAGGAAGTATTTAATTAGAAAAATATTTTCCCAATCATGTTGTTAATCTAAAGATGAAGAAGGATCTTTAGAAATATCAAAAGGATAATTGTTTTGATGATGATGGCTTTAAAAGAAGAAGATGGACCTTCATGATTGAAGTCTTGTGGAAGCTTTAATCTTGTAGTTTTATGTATATGTTTGATTATAATAGTTAGGAATCATGTTGAAGATCACAACATACACTAAACTCTCCCTAAACTTTGAAAAAGCCTTTTCTTTTGTAAAAAGCATTTAACGTTAAAATAATCGATTATCTTCAGGAATAATCGATTATCATACTTGAAATAATCGATTATCTTGCGAAATAATTGATTATCATCAGAAAACTTTTATTTTTCAATTACTCTCTGGAATAATCGATTAAATCAAGTAATAATAGATTATTTTGAATGTTTATGCAAAAACCTTTTCATATTCTACAGAACCTTGCGCCCCTCTTTTCCTATAAATACAAAAGGGGACAAAGCTTTCAAATTTAACCTAGAGAGATCAAACTGACAGTTGCTATGTTGCTAGTGTTCAAACTTGTTTCATCCTTTGTGGTTATTCAAAGGAGGTGCTTTCATTCCTTTTGGTGTTCAAGGAAGGTTTTGTTCATCTCTTGTGTTTTCAAGAGAGGTGTTGTTTCATCCTTTGTTTTGTACAAAGAAGGTGTCTTATTAATCATCCTGCTATCTTTCTCATTCCGCTGCACTGTAAGATAGTTAGTAGAAATCACTCTCTATTGAGGTGATAAGTCACTGGACGTAGGATCTACTCTAATCCGAATCAGTATAAATACTCTGTGTATTTTTCTCTATCCCTACTCTCTTTACATTCAGCTTATATTCTGCTTATTTGTGTTATACTCTTATTTTTATAAAGCAGAACTTAAATTTATATTGGGGTTTTTGTTAAACTCTATTTTAACAAGATTAAATTCGAAAAAGGTTTAATTTTTATTAAGAAACCAATTCACCCCCTCTTGGTTGATTTTACCTGTCCTATTATTCTAACAAATGTGAGAAGAGCAAAAGAAATAGAGTTTATGCAACTAAAACAAGGGAATAAGACAGTGGGAGAATATGTTGCTAAGTTCAAGGAATTAGAAAAATATTTTCTTTCTTTTATCACCTCGATTGAAAGGATGAAGTGTATAAATTTTGAAAATAAACTTAGGCCTGAGTTGAAAAAGATAGTATGAATATTAGAAATTTCTGATTTCCCTACGCTCATTCACAAGTGTAGATTTCTAGAAGATTTTAAAAATAGTTAAAATAATATACCAAAGTATTTTGGAGTCCAATAAGAATAGACAAAATGAAAAGGAAACCTTATGACCACTCCAATGGAAATCTCAAACTACTCAAATTTTTTTAGGAAATTCCAGTGGACCGAAGAATAATCAGTCAAAGTGTTTTAAGTGTGAAAAGAATCATTATGCTAAAGACTGTCATATCAAAGGACCTGTCAATTTCAAGTGTGGACAACCTAATCATGTATTTTCTGAATATGGACAACAAAGATGGCATTCCAATACTTCTACACCAAGGCAAGACCTACAACAACTAGGAGAGTTTACACCATGATTAGAGTAAAAGTTGTTTAAAACAATGATTTGATCCAAGGTACATGTTTAATTAAAGGTAAAAATTAAATGTACACTTTAATTCAGGCGTGACTCGTTCCTTTATTTTTAATGATTGTGTTCAACACCTTGAATTGGGAATCTCTGTTGCACTAGAAGACTTGGCTTCATATTAATTTGATGTATTCAACCACCTTGATGATGAAGATGTTTGAAGAATGAAGATTTTTGTCTTAGTGTTAGAGTGCCTTAGAATTTGGGGTAAGATGCATTTCATTTAATCTTGGACTTAATCTTTCTTTTTAAAATGTTTTGAGATGTTTTAAAGAAGTTTTAATTGTTTTCAACTCATTAAAAATATGTTCACAGTCAGTTAAAATATTCTTAGTTTGATGGACAAGTCAAACTTAAACAATTTAACCAATTGGTATGAATTTCAGTTAACTGATATTCTGGAACTGATGTTTTTAAATTTTGTTCTGGCTGAATTCAACTATCTGTTTTCAAAATTTGAATTAGCTTAAATTCGGGAGCTATTCTTTGAAAAATCTAGTTTATTAGCATTTAAATAGGCTGAAGTCACTTAAAGTTTTCTTTTTAATGATTTATACCAGTTTAATCGTGTTTTCAGCTAACTATTTTCAATTTTCAGATTTTGGGTGCTCTCTGGAAAATCTATTTTAAGTGAAATCAACTAGCTACATCGTGTTTTAACTAACTGATTTTCTCAGTAACAGTTTTAAAATACGGATACCAGTTCTTTTTAAATACTTTGTGTTTTCAAGAACCAGGCAACAAACTAATTACAAAGAAACTCATTGTTCAGAAAGATTTTTATAGTGTTCTAAATCAATTTGCGAAATTCATCAAAGAGTCCAAGATCAATTTGAATTGATAATCTTTCCATAAAAAGTCATCACCTGGAATTTGTTTTGTTTCATACACTGCAATTGTAAATCAGGTGAATTTGTTCCAAAGTCTTTTGTAATCTTGTACTAGGTATATTTCTTCTTAATCAGGGTGATTTAGGAATTCTTGTAATAGGGTTTTACAAGGGTAGACAGATCTTATAGGGTTCAAGACCAATTGTTTTTATTCTGTATTTTAGTTTTTCATGTAGGGTTCATGTAAAAACTGAAAATTAGTGAATTGTTTTGATTTGGGTGATTAGGAAATTGGATGTACCCTTCATAGGAAGATGAGCCAATATAAATCTCTTGTGTTGATATTCTTTCCCTGCTCTTTTAGTTTCAGTAATTGATAATTGAATTTTTAATGGAACTGGATATATGATACATTGATGTAAGCATTTCAAGAATCTTTAAATAATTGTTTTTGCCTGTACCTGTGATTGTTTTTTTGAAATTGTCCAATATTTTAAAAAAAAGTTGAGAGTTTAATTCACCCCCTTCTTAAGCTCGACCATTTATTCTAACAATCTCTTCTTTAGACATCAATTTGATTGTTTCAACCCTTACTATTAAATTTGTAATTACCAATGAAGTTTGTCTAGAGTGTCCTTTGGTCATTGAAAGTAGAAAATTTCTTGAAAATTTAGTTTTTCTACCTTTGTCACAACTAGATATGTAATCTTAGGTATGGACTGATTATCTTCCAATCAAGTCCTTATTAATTATGCAAAAAAGTTTGTCATATTTTTTTTGTTCTGAAAATATTTTTTGAGTTTCTTTACCAATTCTAGTGATAGGTCTTAGAAGGAGAAATTCAAGGATACTTTTTATTATCTTCTATGAAAGTAAAATAGAAAGTCGATTTGAAAAATATACCATTTATTAAAAATGTTCCTGAAGTTTTTCCTAATGATATCCCTGGTTTCCCATCCAATAGAGAGATTGACTTTTCAATTGATTTGATGCCTGGAACTAGACCAATTTCAATGACACCTTATAGGATGTCTCCTTTAGAATTGGCAGAACTGAAGAAATAATTGGAAGAGTTACTTGAAAAACAACTCATCTGCCCTAATGTATCCCCTTGGGGAGCTCCTATTTTGTTAGTTAAGAAGAAAGATGGAAGTTTTAGGTTGTGTGTAGATTATAGGCAGTTAAATAACTGTAAAGAATAAATATTCGCTTCCTAGGATAGATGATCTAATGGACCAATTAAGAGGATAAATTGTATTCTCTAAGATAGATTTAAGATATGGATACCACCAAATTAGAGTAAAAGCATAAGACATACATAAAACTATATTCAGAACAAGGTATGGTCATTAAGAACATCAATTAATGCCTTTTGGTGTGACAAATGGCCCTGCAGTATTCATGGACTATATGAATAAGATTTTTCATCCATTTTTAGATCATTTTGTAGTTGTTTTTATAGATGACATTCTCATTTACTTTAGGACTCATGAGGAACATGAGGAACATATTCAGATTTTGAAAGAGAGACAATTATATGCTAAGTTGTCTAAGTGTGAGTTTTGGTTAGAGGAAATAAAATTCTTGTGATATGTGATTTCCGAAGACGGAATATCAGTGAACCCAACCAAAGTAAAAGTTGTTGAACTTCTAGACGGTCTAACAATATTATGACCATCAGATGGTCTAATAATGTTATGACACTAGATGGTCTAACACCCTTAGACTCTTGAGTATGAGATTCTTTGTGATAATAAAAACAATGTTTCATATCATGCTTCTGGATCATCTAACATGTTTAGTTCATGCATCTGTTTCTCAAAAAATGTCTTAAGACCCTTGTAGGTCTCAGCTAAGCCTATCAAACGGTATACCGATGTGAACTTCATATAATCTAAAATAAGCAAGTGAATCACACTCAAATTTTATATTCTAAATTGATAATGAGTTTATTTGAACAAAATCATGTTTAAATCAATTAAAAATTAAGAAAGTATTTGAAATTCATATGCAATGTTCAAAATGAAGAACAAACAAGGAAATAGATGATACTACACAAATTGAATCTGTGATATTATTTGTATTTTGTTTGAATTGTTTTCTTTCAGGAATTGGCCAACGAGTTTCAAAAACATAAAACCTTTCCTAATCAAGCATCCAACGACTCTAAGAACACAAATTCTGCTATGCAAGAATAATATACCAAATATCATCTATGATACTGCAAAACAAAGATCGATGACGAATAAAAAAGTAAATTAAAGCTTCAAGCAACATTCGAATTTGCGAAAGCTATAAGAAGACTTGAAGATTGAAAACTAAAGACACAAAAGCGAAAAATGATCAAAATATACGAGCTATCAAAGTCTATTAGCAAAACGTCTAATAATCATTGCTTATATAGGTTAACACCAAGTCTAATTCAATCTAAAATCTAATATTTTTTGCTTTTATTGGTTATCGCCAAACCCAATTCAACCCAAAATTTATTTATTTTTCTTTTAATGATTGTGCATTGTTTAATGGATTAAGTAAACTATTGTTATACAAATCAATGTTAAAAAATTTAAATGTATCTTTGTGAGTGCAAACTTACTTGTTTATCTCACGAGTTTTGCGGAATGGATGAGGATTATAAAAATTAAAGAGCTTTAAAATACAGGCTAAACAGAAAGATTTTTTATAGTGTCATGCAGGTTTAAATGGATGGACCCGTTTATATACAGTGTAACTATGACAAATTCCAAAAGCTACACATGTCATGCTCTCATGTGCTTGTTGCATACAAACATGCATACCACGATTTTGCTATGTACATCACACCTATCTACACATTGAAAAAAGTTTCTCATGTCTATAAAAACACGTTTTGGAGAACAAAAAATGTAGAAATACACTAAGCAGATATTATGTCCAAATCCGAAAATGAAAAATACTTCGAAAATAAAATCGAAATCAAGTGAAATAAGAACGAAAATGAACATATGAGAAAACAATATCTTCAGTCTATAAAATATTCATACTATTACATAATTGGACACACCAAAAGAACATGTGCCAACATATTGGCAGTACATCCAATTCTTATTGTTGTGTTTTTTCCAAGACAAAATATTCCATGTAACATGTTTTAAATTATTTAATAAATACATATTTCTTATTTTTTTTCTCTTGACCCTTAACTTTACTTTTGTATTTCATCTTCAACATGGAACTAAAAATTATTTTTTAATTTCTAATTCTATCATCAAATTTTTAATAATAACTTCAAAATTATCTTAAGTTTTCAATGTATTATTAGTCATATTTTAAAAAAATAATTTCTTTTAACATTCAAAAAAATAATTATCAAAAACACATTAAAAAAAGAAAACTATTAAATTACTAAACTATTATTTCACAATTTTTTACAACACCCTAAATAAATTTATTTAAGTTAAACCAATTTACAAACCAAAAATTTTTCACCCTTAAATTATTTTTTATTTTCTTCCTTTTATCAAACTAATTAAATATTATTCTCAACTTTTATAATTAAATATTTAACATAACTTGTTTAGATAACAATTTTAATCCTTAATATTAAATCAGAAATTTTAATTTATATTTAAATCTATTTTATATTTCTTATTTCATTTTAAAAAATTATATTATCAATTATAATGATAATAATATAAACTTTATATTTGTAAATTCATTTTAATAATAATTTTTTTATAAATTATCTTAAAAATTTATTATTAAAAAAACAAATTTTCACATTTATTTATTATTATTTTCCTCTCTCAATCAAATCAAATTTTATTGTAAAATTTTAATTAATTTATACATTATTTTTTAAATTTTATTTATTTTGAGTTGTAACTTCTTCCTCTCTTTCTCCAAATTAAAAAGAAAAAAGTTAAAATCGCGTCAGGACTTTGGCCGCCCACGAGGCCAATTCCCTTCGTGTATAGTAATTCATTGTATTAGGAAATAAAAGTTGAAAGGTGAGATTTTGGAAAAATCTTTTGCAACAGTATTGTATTTGGGAGAAAAAATATTAAATAAGGCTACTTGGAGAGTCTTCTTTTTATATGAGAAAATTTTTCTTATTTTTGCCATGTATGCGGGCTTGGTAAATGCGAAGCTCAAATTCACTAGAAATAACTAAAGATTTAAATAATAATAATAATAATAATAATATATATTTTGTAAATTTTTATATTATTTATAGAGAAATTAAAATTAAAATTAAATATATTTTTTAGGTGAAGTATTTATTAAAATTAGATTTATTTTATCTCTATATTTTATAAATTCAATGTAAACAATTTCAATAATGTGTCGAAATATTTTTTCTTTTACTTCATAAATGATTTTTTTTTATTTTTTACTTTTAAAAATATTTTTATTTGTTATAAAAAATTATTTATATTATTTTATAAAATATAAATATGAAATAGATTTAAAATTTATTTTAAAAAATAAAACATAATTTTAATAAATAATAGAAGAATTAAAAATATATTTAATCTTTAAAATTATTATAAATTATAAATTTATGATAAATAAATTTTTAAGTATTTATGATATATTTGCATATATTGAACTTATATTAATAACTTAAAAGTTTTTACTTTTTTTAATAAGATAAAAGAAACTAGGATTAAGAAAAAACAATTAAAATAAAAAGTAGTGTATTGGTAAAGGAAAAAAGTACCTATAAACTTTAATTTAGAATTATGCTATATTGTAAACTAGGATCAAAGCTACTTCTTTGAGGGGGTAAATATAAAATTTAAATCATAATTTTAAATCTAAATTATATTAATTTATAATACAAATTATTAAATGGTGCTATTTAATTTAATTTTTAATATGCTGAATTGATGGAGGAAGAAAGAACAGGTTGAGAGACTAAAAATATCAATCTACTTTATTTTATCAGTCCTACAACTCAATTAACTTGACGAGATGATGACGATAGAATGGTCATTTATGTCCAACACTTGTAGAATATAACTACTAATATTCTTCATTTAAAGTTTGTAAAAGATCGAACCAAATTTTGAAGAAACGATTTCACTTGGAATCATTCACTGAACATGAATTCTGTAGTTGGTTGAACCCTTACGTGTTTAAATTTTTGAAATGGTGTCTTTTTGACCATAAAAGAGAGACTTAACAGATGACTCAGGCACCGCACCGTCTAATCAGATAACTCATTCACCGTCAGAGTTGACCATTATACTTTCTCATTTTACTTATTGATATTTTTCTAGGACTATTTATTTACAGATATAACAATAAATTAAAAATAAGTAATTATTTTGGTTCTTAAAGTTATTGTATTTTTATATAGTTTTAAAATTAAAAAAAACAATTATTTCTCTAAATATTTCAGTTGCTTGATCCAAGTTGCATTCCTAGATCTATTTCAAAATTATCACTTTTTACATTTTGCAATAATATAATGCATTTATTTAAATTTTTCTTCATTTTAAGGACAGAAAATATTATATATTTAAAGATTAAAACCAATATACTAATTAAAATCTCATTCAAAATTTTATAAGACATTAAATAAATACTCTACAAAAATTATATATATAGGACTTAAATCCAAAGCGAAAATGATTTTGTACCAATCAACATTAAACTTGTATATATATGCAAAAAATACTCTTTAACACTTTGAAATATGTCCGCTTAATAACAACTTTTTAATAAAATATTATATTATAATGATAAAAATAAATATTATAGTAAAATAATAATTTATGAAATTGTGGATGGATTGTAAGAAAAAGAAGAGTGCCATTACCAAAATCTTAATATAACACAATATGTAACCAATCTCATTTTTTCCTTTTAACTTACATTCTTCAGAATAACATGAATAAAAAACACTCTAAAACTCCTTCCATATCCAATATCTAGTGAGGGAACATTAACAGAAATTTGACACAGCTACAAAACCATATAAGCACATTTCCTATGAAATTATCAGTAATGTGAAACATAGATGTTGTACTCAATTGTAGACCTATCTGCATCAACGTAAAGAGAGCTGGTTTCTGCATAACCCGTAGCAAATTTAAAAACCCCACTTCCTCCAATCACTGGCATCTCCCTCACCTTAAGGGAGAGACGGTTCCTCCCCAACACAGCGATGGTGCTGCCATTGTACTTCCCTTCGGTCAGCACAAAGTTCACAACCACCAACAAATTGAACTCCGTTTGCGATGTGCCCGCGTACAGCCCCTCAATTCTTCCGACCACCTTGGAGTTTGGCTCTGGTCCCACGGTGAGCGCGTTGTCTGTGATCCCCACCATTCCGAAAGAAGTGGCGTTGTACTTGGGAAGCGGAGGAACCACGGACACTGAGGTGGCGTTGCTGCCGGTAAACCTCTCATGGAAGAAGAACTTGAAATGGCTAACCTTATCTTTTTTGTGTAAACCTAACTCCTTACGGTTTAGGGTACCCACGAAACCAGTTTCATCGGCTAAAGTGGAAGTGAGGACGTGACAAGAGACGAGTAGGGAGAAGATGAGAAATTGGGATGTCATGTTTGGTGGTGAGATGAAGGTTGGTAATGTGTTTGTGTAACAAGTTGGAATGAAGAGAAAGGAAGTGTGTAAGGGAGAATTTATAAGAGTGGAAGTGAGAAAACATGGGCCAGTTGTCAAATAGTGTGAAGTAGGTTTCTGTACTTGTTTTTCTTATGGGGTGTAGAATAATGAGTAAAAAGAACCAAGATTCTTGCTTCAAGTTATAAGCAAATAAACACTTTTAATAGAGACCGGTATTGAATATAATTTAAAAGATGTTATAAGTTCAATCACTATCATTCCTCTTATTTGGAAAATAAAGTTTACATATAATTTTGATTTAGCCATTAATTTTGTATGTTTTTTTACTCAATTGAACCTCATTTAACATAATAGTCAATAAAAATAATTTAATTGATTAAAATATAAAATAAAATAAATAAATAAAATATAAAAAATTGAATCAAAATTGCATTTTCTTAAATAGAAAAGCAAATGTCTTCATATTAAAATAGAAAAATAAAAATCACGGACTTAATACGATAGAAGGAATGAGATTATATTTATAAAATGTGGGGTGAGTCAACAGAAGAAAACACAAAATTGAAGGTCAAACATGACATTCAACGTGACGTAAAGCATGACAATTTCGCTTAGACAACCTTTTCTGTTTCTTACTGTTCAAGCGTCTTTTTCTTTAGGAAAAATAACACCTTAAGTTTGTCACTTCACCATAGGTTTCGAATCCGACTAGATAGGAGAAAACCTGCATTTAGACATAACGTTCATAAGAAGAATAAGTAATTATATTACTTCTATGTATAGGATAAACACAAGATCATTAGAAGAATCAATTAGTTCTTTTGGTACACAGTTTCTGCCTGCTGAAGCCTTCACAAGAAGAAATGAAGGACATTTATGGTAAACACATCTTCCCAGAGAAGAAAATAACACTATTACAGCCCCCTCATCTGCAGTTTTGCATAAATGATCTAGAGGGCTTAGCCTAAGTTTCACAAATTACATAAACATTCCATTAACAGACCTAGAACAGGAAGGAACAATAGAAAATAGGTATAGTACCTCAGCTATTCCTAATAACGAAAATATTTCTATGATGAATATCTTAGAATATGAAGAAGATGATGACATGCCTGACGAAGAGTGGAATCGTCATCAGGCTATCATAGCGGAATTTAGACAAGGACCTTTGGATCATGCACCAAAGACGAAAACAGAATATACTAGTGATGAGGAAACTATCATAGAAGATTTCCTTAATTTAAATTTAAAAGAAGAGTCTTTATTAGAAACTTCTAATCAAGATAAAGAAGATAATTTTTCAATAATTTCAGAACGAGTAACCAAAATAGGTTTTGTTATCGAAAGTGTAGGGTCAGTAAATCCCCCTAGCTATCACTTAGAACATGTTGGAACATAAAGTTATTCTACTGGTGGATTCATACCCAGAGAATCACCCACAAATGTCACCTTTTCTGACTACCAATACGTTACACACAGAAAAAGACTCCCAGTAGTGCCAAATTTCGTGTTACCAAACCTCTTATTAAACATAGGAGGAATTGATCCCCAATTACTCCCAACATACATCGAACAATGGACATCAACTGTAATCCGTGATTACAGCATCCATTATGAAAAAGAAGTCCAGACTTCTCAAGATATGATCACCAAGGGAGAAACCTACTTAGGTGACATAGCAAGAGCTTGTTGGGAGTCTTTCAAAAAGAATTACCCAGCAGAATTAAATACGTTAGTAATCGAACCAGGTCCTAACATTTACAATTTATGTTCATTAATACAAAGACTATTAACTTCCCAATCTACAAATGACGGGAACACACTTAGACAACAAATATATCTAGGACACCTAGAAAGATTGTCAATTTCATACTTCGGAAAGATAAAGGAATTTCTACAAGATTATTTAATGTATGCGTCCATAGCTGGATGCTTCCACGACATAAATGTGGGAGAAAAGATGTTTCTAAAACTCTCCGGAAAACTAGGACAAAAAATTAGAGTCTTGGAAAAATGAAGAGGTTACTCCCATGTTGAATAATCTCTCTATAAGAATACAACACATCATAAAAGTGATGGAAGACACGTGTACGCATATTGCGATACAAAAACAGTTAAAAGATTCCGACTCCGAAATCTGCAAACAAATATATACTTCTCAACAATATAACCACAACAAACCAAGATATACACCTAGAAAGAAACCTAGGTATACCCAAACTTACAGACAAAATTACAGTCAAGGATCTGCTATACAAAAACCAGCTAGGTCTAGAAAGACTTATACCATTAGGTCTTCAAATTCCAGAAAATCTACATTGAACCCTGACAAACATGTTAGGAAATATCGAGACGGTAAAAATTACAAACAAGCTTTAAAATGTTACGCTTGTAACCAAACCGGACATTTTTCTAGAGATTGTCCAAATATAGCTAATCCCTATACTAAAGAGGCAGAACTAATAAAATCTTGCCACATGAATCTTCTTCCCATTGATGAAGATGTATCCACTGACTCTGAAATTTTATCAGTAGTTAGTATAACAGAGTATGATGACGAAATTGATACTAATAAAACACGTAAAAATTATTATTTAATAAACGATTTCACACATAACGAATTCGTTCATTTATATCCCAAAGAACATGATTTCGAACTAAATGATAAATACAATGAATTAGGTGAAATACTAGACAATTCTGGTTATTACCTGATGAACGTAACAGTAACAAATGATTGCCCACACACATTACAATACTTCTTAGGACCGGAATCCATCCCATGCCAATACTGTGATAGGTATTTTCACAAATCCCAAAGAGCTCATTGCTCACAGTGTTATAAGAATTTTTGTATAAATTGTTTAAAAACACACTTGCAAATACTAGAAATACTAGTATTTCCAGAACATAAAGAAAACACAAAAGACAAAAACATAATAGACACTAGGACATCCATCCTAGAGACCAGATTAAACAATTTCGAAGAAAGACTTCTTCGTTTAGAACAAATAAACCAAGACCAAGAAATAAAATTGGTCTCAAAAGACATACAAAATAACATGATGGGTACTACAGAATGTATCCCGCTAGTTTGTAATGAAAAACAGCTAATTTCTGTTAAAGTATTAGTGAAGATAAATTTCCCTAAACAAAATAACAATCCTGCAAAGGAATAAATTATACAGGCTCTTTTAGACACAGGATGTTCCGAATCAGTTATTTGTAGGACAAAAATACCCCCATACATGGTCAACAAAAGTAAACACATACGTAAAACTAAGACCATGTCCAGATTAATAATGACAAATGACGAAGAAGTAAATAATATTTCTTTACAGTTTAGTACAAATTGTGACCTATTTGGTCAGAAAATCCACATTAAAACCATGCGAGTGGAAAATTTAGTCCCCTATAAACAAAGCATGATAATAGGACTAGACTTTATTTTAGGTCAGAATAGGTCTATCACCTTAAACAAAGATTATGTGATTATCAGCGATAAATCACAAATGTCTCCTATCATTAGTGGAGACAGTTACACAGAACAATCTTCCGAAGATTGTCCATGTAAAAACCCTGAATCACATGAAAAATGTGATTGTGAAACTAAAAACTTAGAATTAATGGACTATTATTATCCAGACGAAATTATAGATTCCTTTTCGTCCATAAAAATATCCAAAATAATTACTTTTGACAGTATCCAACAGATTTTGGATAGATTAAACAAAATAAGTATAATAGGAGAAGATCCTACGAAATTTTGGGATCATGATCCTATAACTTGTAAATTAAATATAATCAATCCAGATTATATTATAAAAACAAAAGACATTCAGTTCAACAATTAGGAACAAGAAGAATGTCGACTACACATTAATCAATTATTAAAACTAAAAGTAATAACTCCAAGCGAAAGCCCGCATAGGAGTCCAGCTTTCATCGTAAATAAATCCTCAGAACAAAAAAGAGGTAAATCAAGAATGGTTTACAATTACAAACTATTAAACGATAATACAGTTGAAGAAGGATATACAATTCCGTCTAAAGAAGTCCTCATAAATCACATTCAAAATGCAAAATAGTTTTCTAAATTTGACCTAAAAAGCGGTTTCCATCAAGTTAAAATGGAACCCGAATCTATAAAATGGACAGTTTTTTCCTGTTCTGAAGGTTTATATGAATGACACGTAATGCCATTTGGTCTAAAAAAATGCCCCAGCAGTCTTCCAAAGGAAGATGGACAATATATTCAATGACTTTAAGTCATTTACTTGTGTTTACATAGACGATATACTCGTCTTTTCCAAAACTAAAGAAGACCATTATCTTCACCTAAAACAAGTTCTATACAAACTTGAAAATTACGGATTAATTATTTCGAAAAATAAAATGGAAATCTGTAAAAATTTTATAGAATTCCTCGGAACAGAAATAGGCAATGGAACCATAAAACTCCAACCTCATATATCTAAGAAAATCCAGGAATTTCCTGATAAAATGGAAACTACAAAAACACTAAGATCATTTTAGGACTTCTGAACTACGCCAGAAATTTTATTCCTGACCTAGGAAAATACACTGCTCCTTTATACAATAAAACCTCTTTAAAAGGAGGACGAAAGTTCAATTCTGAAGACATAAGATTGGTCCAGAATATAAAACAAATGGTAAAGACATTGCCAATTTTACAGCTTCCATTAGATACAGATTACCTGATAATCGAAAGCGATGGATGTGAATTAGGATGGGGAGCAATCCTCAAACGGAAGAAAAATAAATACCTTCCCAAAAACACGGAACAAATATGTAGGTATGCCTCCGGAAAATACGCTACTAAACCACAAATATACCAGACCAGCACTAACTATGAAGTCAATGCTATTATACATGCCCTAGAAGCTTTCAAACTGTTCTTGATAAACAAGCCAGAAATAACTGTTAGGACGGATTGCGAAGCAATAGTTTCCTATGGTAAACACCAAATCAACAGTGGCAAAAAGCCCCACAAAAGATGGCTACTGTTCAGAGATTATGTAAACTCTGGAAAGACCATAAATTTTGAACACATCAAAGGAACAGACAACATGTTCGCAGACATCCTATCCAGATATGTTCTACAAAGATAAAAGCCCAAAAATCCCCACTGGATTCAGGCTTCCATATACAGTTTACAAGCCTAAAAGTTCCCACTGGATTCAGGCTTCCATATACAGTTTACAAGCCCAAAAATTCCCACTGGATTTAGGCTTCCAAAATTTTTTTTACAAGAAATAAAATCATTTTTTTAACAAAATTTCTGTTTCAATTTGCAACAGGTACAAAGTACGAAAAGTGCAAATACAAAGTACGTACGTACACTTACAAAGCACTGAAAAGTACATACAAAGTTCGAAAGAACAAACTCTAGAAATGGAGTATAATACAAAGAAAGGACCTTCGGGTCCAAAAACTGTAAAATCCCCATTCATGGTGGAACAGTACACAAAATTCGGCAAACAAGAATTGCCTATCCTTACAAATATCTACCATTTTAATGGCAGAGACACTACAAATACAAAGCTTAATGTTTTGATAGACAATATTTGGAATATTCCAAAACACAGCTCAGAATGAGCACCAAGTTGCCAAAGTCAAACAAAGCATTATATGTGCTCTGTATAATTTTTGCAATTCAGACAATAAAGGAGTTGTTTTGACTTCTCCTTCCTCCCCCTCTGGGAAAGGATTCACACATTTCGCTCTAATAACAGGGCCCAACAAAGGGGTTTATACCTCATTCAGAGACCTCTCAGAAGCCAAGCAAAACCAGCTTTGGTCTAGTTACAAAGGCTTTTACTCTGTAGAAGAAGCCCAAATGGCATTAAAGCTACAAACCATCGACGAAAGCAAAATAAAAGCAACCCTTGCCATGGAACCCAAAAGCAAACACAGACTTACGCTGCATCCTGCAGCATTCCCCCACAAATAAACCCAAACATCCTTCTTACAAAGTTTGGGGTCATACAAGAGTTTCTCTTTGAAGTCCATTCCGAAGCCCAAAACTACAACGAGCTTTATGTAAAAACACAAACCTACTTCAACCGAAGAACCCATGTGTAGAATCTTCGAATTACTATAAAACAGTATAAACAAACTGTACCTGCCAGATAAAATTTATTATTAGACAGGCTCAAATAAATTTAAGGAAGTTCACCAGTCAACTATACAGGGATGTAGTTATAAGCCCACAAGCACTTCTAGAAACTGGCTGTCTACACACCATCTCGATCCCACCTACTGAAAGATTCCAGGCCCTAACCCCTGAAATCAACACCATGGTCAATGAGATACAGGCGAAGCACATGAATGATGTCCTATTGGACATAACTTCCTCTCCCAGAAGTGCCTCCTCCCCAAATAGTACAGCAACACATGTAATAAATCTGTACACAAATACTAGCTTGAACAGCTATACCCCCCAGAACATGATCCATTCAAAGGATTATGTATCAACAAAGATCAGTTGTATCAATACCATCTATGGAAAGCTTACATAGAAGGATTCAACTGGAAATTTACTAGAAAAGACGTCCAGGAGTTCATTCTCCTTAAAGAAACAGCCGACACAAAAATATACTGGAAGAAACATATGGGAAACAAATTCCATCCCTTCCCCATTGAAGCCAGTCCAGTGTTGGTGAAACATTTTGAACGAGAAAGGATACACAAGGAAATTTATGAACAAACAGGGTGTCACGGACAAGAAACCCCAGAACAATCCTTTCCGTCCGACAATGAAGAAGTCGAGCTCTCAGATCAAATGCTAGAAGAAGAACTCGGAGACTTGACTTCCGTGACTATAATTCAGAAGTAAACTACAGAATAAGTTTTTACCTGTGACATAGTAATTTTGCTCTTTTACAAGAGTAATAGACTGAAGGGTAAAAACCAGACACAAAAGTTGCCGGTCAACAAGAACGACCGTTCATACAAGAGAACGCTCGTTCCCATAAACAGTGTAAATTTTTTTTATAAATAGACTCGTAAGTCCCTTATGATGGACGGAGGCTCTCATACAAAAAAAAAGCATCTCCTCTTTCTAGAAATCCCCTCTCTTCCTTCTCTCTTGAACCTTTCACCCTTCTTCACTCATTGTAATTATTTCACAATCAATAAAGAGGAATTGTTCAACTCTCCCCTTCCTTCCCCCTGCAAAGTAAGTAGCTCCTTCATGGAGTAGTCTTGTATTGGACATCCACGAATGCCTTAAGTGATATTCATTAAAAAAATGCGATAATTCATTTAAAGGCTTAATATATCTGTATGTATAGCTTTATTTCTTTTTGGCTTCATAAGCTTATAAGAGAGTATCTAACCGGCTTTACCAGATTTATACTCTTAAAAAATTATTACAATATTCTAATCGCTATTTCATTTCAATAATTTACAAAATTTTGTATTTTAAATTTTCAAATGAATAACTATTTTAAACTTTATTATTATTATTATTATTATTATTATTATTATTATTATTATATATGATCTGAAATTAATCAACTATTATATTTAAAGTATTGTTCATAAAGTTCTATTAATTTTATTTTTAAAAATTGTTTCAAAAAATTAAGAGAAAATGTAAGAATATTGAGTGACAACAAAAATATTGGACTTACGATTTTAAAAAAATAGAACCGATATAAAATTAATTAAAAAATTCCTTACAAAAATAAAATTAATTATAATAGATTGTGTAAAGAATATAATCAATTATGCCACAATTTAACGTATCTGAAAATCTTACAAATTAGAGCACGACGAATTATGCCATTACCTAATTGATTACGATCTTTACAAAATCAATTAACTACATGAAATCATAGAATTTACCTTAAATATGTTATGTTTTTCCATAATTGATTAATTTAATTATAATTAATAAATTATGAAAAATCAGTATTGATTACAGCAACAACAACAACAGTTTCAAGACTACTTTTCTAATTTTATTTCTCTTTCATTCTTCGTAACCAGACAAATTTGAATTCTATTTTTTCTATTACTTTTGAAATCATTTTTATTTCTCGCGTATTTTTTCATTCTTTTTCACTTAAATAATTTCTTCTTCTCTGTTTCCTTTTCTTTTCTTCTAAACATATTGTTATACTTTTTCTTTTGCCCATGATTGGACAGAAAAGAAAATCCTACAGCAGGATGAAGAATTTTCAAAATTAGTACAAGTCCCTGGCCGACGAATGCACCTAACAACTTTGACTTTTAAAATGGTCAGGATTTACGCAACGCCACGTGGCTAAAATCGAAAGCTTTACCGATAAAATAAAGCTAATTATTTCTTGCTCTTTCTCTTTTTTCTTTTCTCCTGATACTAATAAATTTTTAAAATATTCAACTTTTGTAGGTAAGATGATTCGCAGTAAGATTATTAGAATGAGTTGAAATCGAAACTAGTAAAATTATCCTTTTAATATGTTCAAATGGAGATGAGATGGATTTTACGTAACCATTAGGACAAAAACACCATATAAATAATATCATTCTTAAATAAAACTTCTCACAGTAAGAAAATCGTGGCAAAATTGCAAAAAAGTTATTTTTTCAAATATTCGATAAAAAAGTATGTATAATATTAATTATGCATACAATTCATGAAATATATATATATATCATTTATATGTTGAAAAATTTTCATAGATAAATTTAAATGTTTATAAATTTTTCTTTTTTATATATAACTCAACTTTATCTTATCTACTTAAAAGTAAGATTTTACTTATACTAAAATTTCTAAAAATCTCTTTTAAATTCTTTTTTACAATAGTACACTTCTCCTGAAAAGAATTTCAACTGTAACTCTTGTCAAACTTTTATCACAACAAAATATGTTTGTTCTTGTCTAACCAAACACTAATAGTATAGCTAGAAAATTTTTGTAGGAGAAGATTTTGAATGTCTTTTACTTCACCACCAAACAATCTATACTGTATATCTTTACCAGATTGTTTATAGACAGTCTTCTGCATCATGTGGTCTAGAAAATGTCCAGTTATTATGTTACTTTTTTTTATCATCAACCATAACCATATTGCAAAAACATCTTCAAAAAACATCCTCCATTTCTACATGCTCTAGTTTCTTAGCTGGTACGCTTCTCTCGCGGTTACTATTCAAACCTTGTGTTTCCAGCATGAAAGATGTCTCTCTATGAATTGAACCCACCTTCACCTTTGCAACCAAACCAACCACTTCTCCAGTGTTTGACTCTCTAATTTGTCTCTCTATACTGCTAAACCTAATATGAGGAAAAGCTTTTAAAAAATTCTTCTCTAAATGAGGAAGTTTAAAAGAAATGGGTCAATCCAAATTTATTTTCCCTTCTCAAACCCCATTTTTATGTATAATACTCCCGAGTTTTTCTTTCATTTTGTTGCTATAGAATAGTTGAGCCTAATACTATTGCATGTTTCAGTATTTTTATATTACCTATTTTCTTTTCAAAGTGTCTTGAAAATAATATTCCCTCCTTTTGAAATTATAAGACGTACTTTTAAAACAAAATTTATTTCAAAATATAAGGTATTTTAGAATTCCAATAATTTTAGGTCTTTTTTTTCCTTTATACCCCTATTAATTATATGATTATTTGTGTTAATATTAAATAGTAGAAAGAGAAATTTTAAATTAGAAACTAATAATTAATTCTATTTTATTAGTCTGACTCGTCATCTTTCACTATTATCTATTAATATCATATTCTTTTTATTAATTTAACTTTTAAAAATTAGTTCTTTTTTAAATAGTGTTCTTTCTTTTAACATTGTCATTTGTAATTTGGGGTAATCAAACATTTTGATTAAAATTTTAAAATAAAATTTGAATATAGTCATTTGCAATTTGGTGAGAATTAAAAATTTTGATTGAAATATTTAATCAAAAAATTAGTAGTTTTGATTTTAAATTATTTAGAAATGATTTTGAGAATTCAAAACTATTGAAATTCCAATCTCAACCAATTTACAGTTTCACTAAAAAATTAATTAATTTATAAAGACTTATAGTTAAATTTCAATTAATTTATATAATAGTAATTAATAAGGGTAAAGATGGAAGATTTAGAAAAAACTAAACAAATTAATTTAATTGCTTTTGTTGGTCTATGAGAATTTGTCAGACCTTATAATTTGAAATGGAGGGAGTAATGATTAAGTAAAAATTAATAGTTTTATAACTAGATAAAATTAAATTAGATGTGATCTTCTTTTAATTTTAAAAGGTTCAAACTGATAAGAATGAAGTCTTTTGGTTGATCATTGCCTTGAAGGTTTGATGAAATCAACACTCATTATAGCCTATGAAGACCTTATGTGATTGTATTTTTGCGTTTCTAGGTTTTCTTGTAAGCATCTCTCACTTAATCATTCATATGATCATTTGATAGTCTTGGATGTGTTCATGAAAACTATCTTAGAAATTATCTTGATCGTCTGCATATTTTAATAGATTAAAAGATCGCGTTATTCTGTTAAAATGCTTTTGAAGTATTGAAATTAACTTCAGTTGTATTTTTAATTGGTTAAAGCATATCAGTTTAATGTGTTAAAAATGCTTAAGATCTTGAATATTTTTAAGACAGGTTTATTAATTTGTTGAGAGTATTTTTCAATAAATTAATTGTCTTTGGCTCAAATATTTTACACTTTGGAAATGTTTTATTATTAAAAATGTCAAGTGGTTCATTAATTTTACTATTAAGTAAAATTAACAGATTAATTCGAGTTTTTAATAGATTAAAACTATCAGTTTTTCTGGAAAACCCCTTTTTATATAAATAGTTTGAATTTCAAAATTAAAACAGATCTTTTATGAATCTTTCTAAAATGTGATTTGGGAGAGAATTTTTCTTGAGCAAGAACAACTGTGTGGTTAATCCAAGACTTTGAGATTTGATCCTTGAATTTGGTTCTTGAAGAGATTGCATAGGAGATTATCATTCATGTTTTTCTAATTTGATCTTTGTCTGTAAATCAGGTGATTTTGTTTGTTTTTGTTTCTTGTAAGCGTTTCTGGATTGGAATAGGAAAACTGCAATAGGGTTCTGCAGTGGTTGAGTGTAAGTCTTGTAGGGTTCAAGACTTGTGTTCTTGTTTATTCTCAGGCTTACTAGGGTTGTAAGTGTGTGTAAGAACAAATTTTTAGTTTAGTGAAATCTTATTTGTGGTTGGGTAATTGGATTTAGCTTTTGTAAAAGAGTGAACCATTGTTTATCTCTTTATTTTCTATTTTGTACTTTATTGATTTCTGGGTTTTGGCAATTTGTACCTTATTTCTCTTAATTGAATCTAATAGATAAAACAACAAGTTAATTTGTGTTTTTAACAGAATAATTTTTCGAAAGATCTATTCACCCCCTTCTAGATCTTGTTTCTGCATTTTATCACAAACATGTGAAAACTTACTATCTAAAATATTTTCTCCAAACATAAAATCTTAAAATAGATAAGTTAATTAGATGTGACATCCTTTTAAATTTAGGATTTAGAATGCAAGTTATGATAACTTGTCTATTTTAAAGTCCTACTCCTTTTTTAATATATAAAAAAACAAACCCTTTTGTATAAGTATAAATATGGACAAAAATAATTAATTGGTTGAATTTAATAATTTCTTGTTTAGTTTGAAAAACATGTAGTTTTAGTTTTATTTTAATTTAAAATTTAAATAAGATATTTGATAGAATTTTTAAAAAATACAAAAGATAGAGAATGAGTTAATTAGATACAACATCCTTTTAATTATAAGAATCACATGTATATAATATTACAATATGTAATTTGAAAGTCTTTCTCTCACTCAAAATTTCTTTTAATAATAATAATAATGATAATAATAATAATAAAATAAGAAAATATTTCAGTAAACTAGCTTGGGTGTACACCCTAATCAATTCTTCTAGGCATATATAAGTTTTGAGAATTCAAATATTTTAGGATTTATAAAATAAAAATTTTAAAATTCATTACCTCTTTTAAAATACAAGAACTACATAACTCTAATCCTCCATTGCACCTAGAGATAAGAAAGAGTAGGAATCCCCTCCTATCGATCTAAATATATAATAAATATATAATGTTTTTTTCTTACATCATATTTTACAATAATAAAAACCTTTTTAATAATAAAATACTAATTAATCTGTTTTTAATTTCTTTTTAAAACAATTTAGGATGAGATAAATATTTTAAAAAGTATAAATAGCATGCTTAATTAATTATGGATAACCATATTTATGATTGAAGTTGTAGAGGGTCAATACTTTCCCTACACATAATCAATTCCTAAATTCAAAATTCTAATTTTACATACTAATACTTAAAAAATATTGGCAGTGACTAGGGACGACAATTAAACTTGACTGTACCCACCCCGAGTTTGACAGGGAAAATCCGAGTTGATCGGGTTCGAGGTGGGGTTCGAGTTTTTCCCGTTTAAAGAAATCGGGTTCGAGGTTGGGATGGGTAATGCAATCCTCGCCTTGTCCCCGTACTCATCCCCGCCCGTCTTTAAATTTAAACTTAAACCCTAAAACTAACCCTATTCATTCTTAGTGTTCTTTTTATTTTTCATATATTCTTAGTGTTCGTTCCACACTTTTTTCTTCTCTTCTACCAGTCACTCACTCTTTCAACTTTCTCAATCTTTCCAACCAGTTCAATGTACTCTTCTTTTTCTCCCATCCTCCACGCATAAGGTTAGTTCTTTGTTTCTTTATCAATTTCTAAATATTGTGCATTGATCTTAATAACATTTATTCCTATTTTATTATCTGAAATTTTTTGTTAGGACTTCATTGGAAGGATTTGTTGAGTTATATTTTGTAATCTCTTTGTGGCTAATCTATTATATTTATGATTAGATACATAAACTTTTACACAATTTTTCACAGATATTTTACATTTGTATATATACTACTAGATTGAGTATGCCTATTTCTATTTTATTTTCATTTTCTAGTATTATTTTATTTCTATTTTGTGTTTTTTTTCATCCTTTTTACCTTTGATTCTTCGTATCTAAATTTCAAAAGTGTATTTGTTGTAAACTGTATAATTGCTATGATTTTTTATAAGTTTTATAGTCTATCTTTATCAGGTTTTGTTTGTAATCCCTTTGTGACTAATCTATTACATTTATGATTAGATACATAACATTTTGTATAATTTTGCACAAATTTGTTATGTTGGTATATTGATTTGAGTATGCCTATTTTTATTCAATGAAATGGACTCTGGTGATGAATATATATATATATATATATGTATGTATGTATGTATATATATATTATAGTTATGCTTAATTTTTTAGATTTATTTAAAATATTTTAAAATTATATTTTAAGAAAATAAAATGGGACGGGAATGAGAAAGGGCAGGGAAACCCAATCCTTGATGGAGACTAAATTGCTATCCCCGACGAGGATCGGAGGCGGGGATGAGGATAATTAAATGAGTCGGGGACGGAGGCGAGAGGCAAAATCCGCCTTCGTCCCGCCCCGTTGCCATGCCTACTAGAGACTCCCTTTCCTTTATCCTTTTCGTCGATTCCTTCGCGATTGTGACATGTACCAATAGATAGTTCCAATAAGGGTTAAATAAGTTTAGTCCCTAAACTATTTGTCAAAATTGTGTTTCGTCTCTAGGACAAACTTTGGACTTATTTTGTCCTTATACTTTATAAACTTGTGTAAATGATCATCGATAACAAATAAAAACATCTTTAAAGAGAGAAAAATGAGAGAAAAAGGAAAGGAAAAAGAGTAGAAGAAACTTAGGAGACAAATGATAATGAAATAAAAAACTATGAAGAAAAAAAAAATAAAGAAATAAAAATGAATTCTAACACATCATCAATGATTGTTTACACAAGTTTATAAAACACAAGTACGAAATATGTCAAAGGTTTGTTCCTATTAAGAAGTGGATTTTAAGTCTAACTTAACTCCATAAAACCGGCTCGTAAGGTGAGGTTTGCACTCACTTATATACATTAGATTAACTTCATCTCTAGTCGATGTGGAATCTCCAACAGTTCAAAAGACAAAACACAATTTTAAAGACAAAACACAATTTTAACAAATAGTTTAAAAACTAAAAATATATTTAACTCTTCTAATAATAAATATTTCTCTCTCTATATATGTATATATATAAATTAGAGCATAGTCAAATTCAATCATATATAATAAATAAAATTTATTTGTATTTTAAAAAAATAAATGTAATTTGAAAATAATAAATATAATAAACTATGTAGTTAGGTATGGTTTTGGTTAATGTTTGACTTCCAAACTACCAATTAAATCGAATTACGCTATTTGAGAAAAGAAAACATAATCCGACGAAACTCGTTCTTTCATGACTTTAGGATTTGATTTTCAGTTTTTAATTAAGTTGATTTGATTTTTAACACCTTTTAATACATACTATGTAGATTGCATACTAATCGATCTAGTATGTATGCTTTTTCAGAACAATTTCAGCCTTGTACCTCTCATTTTACAGAACTGCATCACCTCAAATGTCACCAACCTCGAGTTGCTTTTCTATAATTTTTTTTCTTTATGCGTATAAATTTATAATACAATGTTTTTTACAAACAATATAATAAATTATATTATTAAATTTATTCGAAATTCATTAAATATAAATTAATTTAAAAATAAAATATAAATTAATAATTATAATGATTAAATTAAAAACTATTTTATAAATTAAAAATTATTAATATTTAAAATATATTTAGTATAATTGAAATTATATTTTTTTATGATTTTAAAATATTATAAAATTAGTTTTTATATAATAATGATTAAATTTATTTTTAAATCAGAATATAAGTTGATTTATAATATTAACTATCAAAATTTTATCTATTTATTAAATTAATTTCTAATTTAATTAGTAATCAATTTTATTGTTTTATACATAATTAATATAGTTAATAAAAATAACTTATTTTAATAATTATTAAATATTTATTATATTTTAAAAAAAATTACCAATTAAATTATCACTTAATTTACATGTGATGATTGAAAATTTGATACGATAGTTTTTAATTTTACTCATCTTTTAACAGAAGAGTACTCATTTTTTCCGTTAAAAGTGTTTTTTTATTGTTTATGTGTAATTTAGCTTTAACATCTTGTTTTTAGTTAATTAAGTGTCTAAATTTTGAAATTATATAGTAAGTTTTATCATTGGGACTGTCCTTTTACTTAAATTTGTATTTTTCATTTTTTAAAAATATTTTAGAGTTTAAAAAAAGTTTGAACTGTGTTACAAATTTAAAGTCTAAAAAATTTAAATATTTAATTTATGAAAATTTTATAAAATCCAAGAATGACAGATTGGATAGGGATATGCTACTAGAATCAATCATGGACTGGATTTTTAGATGATTTATTAATTGGTATAAAAAATTTGATGTAAAAGGTCTTTATTATAACAATGAACCTTTAATATCTATACTTCTATATATATAGAGAGAGAGAAGAGAGAGAGAAAAGTTTATAATGACATCCCAATTTTTTTTATTGATATAAACTCGATTAAAATTAAAGATTAGGCTAAAATACAGAGTTTATCAAATATGAAGATTAAAACTATAAAAAAATACCATATAACCTATAAAAACTTTTTTGGCGTGATTGAGGACAAATAACTGACTAGGAAGAATAAACTCATAACAATTTTAAATTATTCATGTTGAATACTGAAAATATTATGCATCTTTGTTGGTGATAAATTATTTGAATAAGAAACTGATGATCAATGTTTTACATTAAAAAATAACTTCAAAAAAAACTTAAGACGTCAATTTGTATTCTTTATGTATAGACTGCAATTATTATCTTCTCCCATAGAAAAACGAGGTAAAAGACTGAATTGATATATCCAATTTTTATTAAAATTTTCAAAGTAAATAAATAATTGAAAAGTTAATCTATTTACATTCAATTTTTCTGTATTTATAATAATTAATAAAGATTGATTTATGTATATTTTTTATCATTTTACATCCTTGTCTTTGTTAAGTAAGATACTAATTTATATGATTTACTATAAACTACGTGGTAAAATATTGAAAGTGTTTTTATTGTATAGTTATAATAATTAATTCAAAGTAAATTATTTTATAATTATTTTTTAAAATATTTTATTATAATTTATGCTTTGATAATTATTATAATAGTGCATGTATTTCTACTAGTTAAATATGAAGAAAATTTTATATATTAAATATCCATAAAAAATTAATACACATAAATAAAATTTTTAAAGACTCGTATACACAAATTTTAAATAAAAATCTATTGATTAGAAAAATCATCTTTCAAAATATGGATTTAGTATTTGCTCTTTTATTAAAGAAAAAAGATACTACAACTGGAAAGTGAAAACATCCCAGTCAGACAGTGATGCCTACGAAATTTAAAAGTCAATTCTGTATTGCGGAGAACGCACAGCCATGGCATGCTGTTGCCTAAAAGTCTTCATTAATATTTATTAGAAATTACTTAATTAGTTTTCAAATTATAATTATGGCATGCTGTTGCCTAAAAGTCTTCATTAATATTTATTAGAAATTACTTAATTAGTTTTCAAATTATAATTAATATTTTTCTTCTTTCTTAGTTTACACTCCCAAAATGTTACGAGAGACATGCGTAGTTACATTTTCACACTTTATGCAAGTTTTAGAATTCCCACTAATTCACTTGTATAAAACGAAATTAATGAAACCCGTAATGAAATTAGGCTTTTATTTGAACCAACTTCCACATTTAAAAATATTAACAAGAAAAATTAAAATTAATTTATTCGTTAAAATCAATTAGTTTTTATATAAGCTCTTTCGTTGAAATTTTCTTATGAAGTTTTTCAATTTTTTTTTATTTTTAATTTATATGTAAACTGAATTTTACTAATCAAATGTATGAACAAATAAATATAATAAGAAACTTTGGTTAGTTGGGTGACAACTTTGTTTTCTTGTTCAACTATTTCTTTTTTTATTAATATAATATAATATAATATAATAGTTATTACAAACTATTTTCATATACAATAATAAAATATAAAACTGAAAATTAATAATTCTTTTATTTTTGGTTTTAATTGAAAAGTTTACTGAAAAATCTCAATAGAGTGTGTATATCTCTCTAATGGTTGAAAGTGAACAAAATAAAATCAGTTGTGCTGTTTTCTAAACTCTAATCTCTTTTAGTTTTCGTCTATTCTTGAATAAATTGACTCTTATTGTTAAATATTTGTTGCAATTAGATGCTTGGCATTGCTATGGTGTGTACTTATAATTGTTAATTCATAGCACTTCATTACATCATTCAGAGACATTTGCATAAGTTAGTGTCAATACTTTCAAAAGGAAGTTTCTACAACGACCAATTGGGAAGTGAGAGTCAAAGTATTTGAACTTTCAAAACGTTTTCAGATTTAGAATTTTGAGAAAACTATACTTTTAAGTTTTTTTTTCTTAAGGTTTCCTTGTTTTTCCTGTTAGAAATTTTATTCTTAACAATTAACGTGGGCTATATATTACTTATGATATTTATATTAGAAGTTTTATTTCTAATAATTAATTTTCATTATATATTATAATATTTATATTAATTATTTAGATTTTGTTGGATTCAGGAAAAATAATCTAATTTAACAAGGGATAATTTTGAAAAAATTAAAATAATATATTTAAAATTTATAAATAATAAGTATCACTGATACAACTAAAATAAATAGATAATTTAATGTAATTATAATTATAAAATATTGTCTTTGTTTGTTTATATTTGTTTAAAAAATTATTTTTATTTTTTTAAATTCTTGAACTTATAAATAATTAAATTTGAATTAAAATTTTCAATTATTTTTTTAATATAAATAATCATGTTATCAACTAGAAATTAACCTAATCTTTAATGTAGAAAATAAATCTATTTTTATTTTTTATCAATATATTTATCTAATTAACAGTTAAAAGCTAAAAAAATAAATTATAAAAATATGATTAAATACTTAGTGATATAGGTTATAAAAATATAAGAGTTAAAATTTTATATTGTACCTAAAGATTTTTCATACAAAAATATTTAAAAATATAAGAATACTTAAATTAAGTAGATTGTAAAAACTTCAAAAATACAACAAAAGATTACAAACAGAAATACATGAGAAACATTCAAAACTCTCAAATATGAAAAATGTTATACTATGAAATTTTCTTTCTAATTGTCAAGTGGGTTAAGAGAGAGTTACTTTTTCTTTTTTTTAGAAATGACACAGAAAAATGAGTTAAAGAAAAGAATGAACTAAATAAACAGGTTAGGAGTAAAGGAAGAGAATATAATATTTTATCAATTTTCTTATTTTTTTCTATAATTAATTTTGTGATTTAATATTTCATTCATTTCTTTTTAATAGTCCTTTACTAATAGACTACACAAGTTAAGAAAATTATTAAATTATTTATTTTATAATAAATTTATTAATTTTTTCCAATAATATTTTTTTTCTTTTACATTTTCTTTGTAATAAATTATTATATAATTTTTTCTCTCTAATAAAATATAAGTTTCTCTTCTTTCCAATAAAGAAGCATTTCTAAATATTTTCTTTCTCAACATAATCTTCTTTCTATAATTTTTAGTTCTTAAAGTTTTACTATAACAAATTTTCATTTAAAAAATTAGTAGAAAAAATTTAACTTTTAACAAGAAATTTAAGATCTCATCTAATTTTACTTTTCACTAGGTCTTCAACTCTCTCTATGATGTAAGGAGAGTCAACATTAGCAAAGTCTTTTCTGTTTTTCTTTTGTTTTTGTAGTTTCATTTTAACATATTTCTTTTGAAATAAAATAAATTAAGTTTATTAGAAAGAAGGTAGATGAAGAGGCAAAATATTAATGTTATCAGTTTCAATTCCACTGAAAATAATATTTTAAAAAAAAGATAAAAGGAATAAAAAATAATTAATACATAAAAACTACTTCCTCTAATTTTAAATAAGAGTAGTTTTAGAAAAGTGATTTTGTTTCTTTTTATATGTCGTTTGTAGAGTTTAAGGTTGCATTAATTATTTTTTACCAATTATACCCTTACTTTTGAAAACATCAATAGCAATTACATGATTCCTTTTATGAGACTTTAAGTGAGTTACTGCTTATTTCAACCAATTACTTAATAAATAATTTATTGTTTTCACCTTTTCATCTACCTTTTCCTTAATCAATAAAATGTATTTGGTATTTACACAATATAGACAAAAGTTAACAATTATATTATAGAGATAATTAAAGACTTATTTGATAACACAAAAGATGATATTAACAAAGTAATTGAAAATCATCTTAAAGTTAAACAATGATTCAATATATAGAGTGAAACTAAGAGTGATATCAAATTTTTATGAGAACAAAAATATTTTTCAAAATTTTTAAATCAAAATTTCTGGTGGTGAAAATTTTAAGATTTAAAGTTATAGAGAGAAACTTATTTTGATAGAAATGAGAAAAAAATGTTTAAGGTACATGTGTATTGTTGAGAATTGAAATGTTATTTTTTAAGTGGAGAGAGAATAGATTGAATACTATTTATTAGAGAGAGAAAGAGAGTGCACACTCTTTTAAATAACAAGGGTATTATTGAAAAACAAATTAAAAAATTATTGCAAATAGCAAAAGTTACTCCTTTCATTGGTTTGTGTAACAAAATCTTAAACGACTTTTATTCAGAAACAGAGGGAGTAATAGATATAAAAAAATTTCCAAAGAGAAAATGATTATTAAATGGAAAGAGGGAGTATTTATTAACATTAAATAACAGGAGTTATAAAAATATTAAAAAAAAATTATTTAATTCTCATTATATATGCATTGAATTCTAAAAATTTTGGGGGACCAAAATTTGCTCTTGCAATCTATTGATCTTTAAAGTTATGTAACAAATCAGACCACTTGCCTTTATACAATACCAAAAGATTAGACCATGTTTGGTGACGTTCCAAAGGTTCCTCAACAAGAGTCTTGTTTTTACTACTATCCTTGTGTCCAAACAACTGACCTCTTATTTTTATTTAAAAGAAAGACACTAAACTAACTCTATTTTTATTTAAAAGGAAATTACAAGAACTATTAACATTTTTAATATCTTCTTCAAGCTTCTTGTATATTCCTCTTGTTTTTCTTCCTCCTTTTTCTTCATATTTCTTTATAAGCTTTTCTTTCACATTCCTTTTCTTATTTTTTTTGTGGTGACTCCTCCTTGCATGGGTTGAGGTTCTTCATGCATCATCTTCTCCCTCTTGAAAAGAATTTTTCCTCGAATTTGGGGTACCTACATCATACAAAGATAAGTCACTCCAATTGAAACTATTGCTATTATTTATTGTACCTACCAAAGAAAGGATTACAAGTATTATTTTGTAAGAAGAGAAACTACTAATGGTATTTACATACTTGTTTACCTTTTCATATTCCTGGATCAAATACAAACCAATGCATTCTCAAATTTATGAAATATTTTTCAAAATCTTTTGATTTTACTAAACTTCTATTATTTTTACTAAAAAAAATTCATTTAAATTGTAAAGGATGAAGTTTCTATGCAAACAATCTTTACAATAATAAAAGCATGTAATTTACCTCTAAAGTTTAGCACACATGGTAGAATGTTCATTCAAGTCCTTAAGTCATATACAAAAATATTAGAAATATTTCTATAATAATTTTCTTCCATGTTTGTACTTTTGTCTTCTGTGATCTCCTCTTCCTTTTCGCATTGTTTTTGCCATTATTCTTTAATATGAAAGTCTTCCCTAGGCAATAAAACAAAATGACAAGTTAGTAATTTTTTTAAAGAAGAATTAGAGAATTAAAGGAGAAAAGGATTTCAAAGTTGTGCAATCCCCTTTTAAGGATTCATTCTCAATCATGTCTGAAGGGGGTGTTATAAGAGACTTTTACTCTTCTCTAATTTTTTTTAGCATTTCCTTTTCTTCTTTTTCTTTTCTTTCTTTCTCCTCTTTTTCTTTTCTTTCTTTTTCTTCTTTTTCTTTTTCCTCTTTTTCTATCTTTTTCTCTCAATTCTTTCTTTTCTCTCTTTCTCAATTCTTTGTAATAATCCTCCAAATCTTGCTCACTTATTGGTATCCCATTAGGACATTGATGATAAGTATATCCATATCCTTCACATGTGGAGCATGTAATAGAACTAGTTTTAATCTTGGAGCTTGCTTTCTCTTTATATTTGTGCTCATTATCTCCATAATTTTCACAATCTTTTGCAATTTCATAGTAGGAAGAATTTCGTGAGTACATTTTCCTGTAAGAAGGAACAGACCTATCTCTCATACACATTTGAAGATCATGCCATGAAATAACGGCTAACCTTCTACCATAAATAACTTCCTTTAGGATTTGATTCCACCATACCAACACATATTGTTCAAATTCAAGAGTAATGAGTTTAACTTGCTTAAGATTTTCAAAAGTATAAACACTTAGAATTTGTTCTACTTTAGAGTCCCATTCAAAATACAATTCCGGATTACTATCACAGACAAATTTTGGGATATCTAACACTACTTTTACAAAATATTTTTCTTACTTTTGTTGCACACAATTCTAGGCCAAAGACTTATACAGATTCAACCATGTACACTTTTTTTCATGCTTTTTTGTGCTTTTATGATCCAATGCCTAAACACATATATCAAGAATTGATCTCGCAAGGTTTGAATCGTTAACCCCTATGTTTGGAGTCAATTGATCAATTCAATTCACAAGAAATCTCAAAAAGAAATTTAGACTAAACTAAATCAAGTAACACAAGAATTTGATGTAAAGAAAACTTAACAAACATATGTCATTTTATCAAACACTTTACATGCATCAATTAACAACAATTCATTAACCGAGATTAACCAAGAATTTATGAATAAACCATCACACAATAACAGATTTAGAAACTATTTTTTTGTCTGCTTCATATTTCTTTTTACAAAAAAAAATCAGATTCATGCAGTTTCAATTTTTTTGAACCACCAAGATTCATGTAGGATTTTATTACAACAACTAATACCACATGTTTATGTTCTTAACTCAAATACATCATATTTGAAACCTTAGAGATTTGATACCAAATGATGAATGCTCAAGTTGCATTAAATTGAAACAAGGATCTATCAAACATGATTTTAGGCATGTGATAACAATTGAATCAGTGCAAATTGATTAGAACATGAACAAAAATGCAACCAGCCCCTATTTGGAAGTTTTAATCAGTGCAAAACCAATTAGAATAAGATTTATGAAGTTTTACCCGATTAGATTCAAGATAGATGTCATAGGAAGCCATAGAAAGTGAAAACAAGCATTTTAATGGGTGGAAAATGGATTAAAATGAAGAATTTGAAGGGTGCAACAATGAAGAACATTCAAGAAAATGGAAAGAGAAAACATGGAGAAGATAAGAGAATGAAGAACGCATCACTTTCAAAAGAAAGATAAGTGCACAAGGACAATAACCACTTGAATTATGGAAAACAAGATAAGATTCTAGAAATGGGGCTTACCTCTTAAACTTCAAAGAGAGAATTTGCTCTTGCAATCTATTGATCTTAGAAGTTATGTTACAAATGAGACCACTTGCCTTTATTTTTATTTTAAAGAAAGACACTAAACTAACTTTATTTTTATTTACAAGGAAATTACAAGAGCTATTAATGTCTTCTTCAAACTTCTTGTATATTCCTCTTGTTTTTCTTCTTCCCTTTTCTTCATATTTCTTTATAAGCTTTTCTTTCACATTTTTCTTTTCTTATTTTTTTTGTGACTCCTCCTTGCATGGGTTGAGGTTCTTCATTAATTGTGATCACATTAAATATAGACTGAGTTCAAGAGAGGGGTGAATTGAACTTTAAATGATTTTCGCACTCTTAGCCAAATACAAAAACCAATTCAGATTTTCAATGAATCAATGCATTCAAAATGATGTTCTTGAAGATTTCTTGAAAAGTTCTTGAGATGCTTTAATCAATTTTGTGACACCCCAATTTTGTATGAGATTAATTAAATATTTTTAGAAAATTTCAAAATTTTTAATGTAATTAATATAAGTTTTTTATTATTTTAATATATAGTATTGATTTTCATAATTATAAAATAGTTAATTTTAGAATATGAGGTCTTATTTAAATAAATATTAAAGTCTTAGGTCATCTAAAACACCAACATTTTAAGAGATAGAATGAGAAAGTCATTTCCGTTTTTTCATAAGGCTGCTACGGTAAAATCACTGTTGCACATTCGTTCACTGTTGGATCGAGCTGGAAATTTAACAAGTGGTTGGTCAAATCTATTTCTTGATTATGACTGATTGGATCGTTGATACGAGGTCTGAGTAGAGATATGTGTATCACTTTTGTGGTCAAGTGTAATATGTGATTGACACTACATGCATTCATCATCATAATGTATATATGGGTACGACATGCATTGCATATGATGTAATTATGATATGGATATGTTGAGCTTACTGATAATTCCTGTTAAAGTTAGATTAATTTGTTTCTTATGTTTGCGTACGATTAAGTATTGATTAATTGTTTGTTGTGTGAAACTATCCTGTAGTGTCTTTACACCGCAACCTCAGTGAGATATTTCTCACTCCCTTTATTTCTTTGTCTTGTTTTTCCTTTCGTATTACAACTCCAATTTCGTATGAGATTAATTAAATATTTTTTGGAAATTTCAGAATTTTTAATGTAACTAATATATGTTTTTTTATTATTTTAATATATAGTATTGATTTTCATAATTATAAAATAATCAATTTTAGAATATGAGGTCTTATTTAAATAAATATTAAAGTCTTATGTCATTTAGAAAACCAACACTTTTGAGATATAGGAAGATAAAGTTATTCCCGTTTTTTCATAGGGATGATACGGTAAAATCATTGTTTTACATTCGTTCACCGTTGGATCGGGCTGAAAATTTAACAGGTGGTTTGTCACACCTAGTTATTGATTATGACCGGTTGGATCGTTGATACAGGTCTGAGTAGAGATATATTCAATTCGCACAGTAGCTGTGATTTGAGATTTTCATATTCTTTGTTCTCTATTTAACAAGGGAGAGGAGAAGAGCAAGAGGGAAATTTTAGGGTATCGAGAGCACCTCCTATACATAAAAAAGGTAAGGGGGGAGTGAGAACAGGCTTTGGGGTGTGGGATATCTGTTGGGTAGTGGAATTGACCCCCAATTCCTTAATTTGGGTGTGTTCTTGAAAGAGGAGTTTTCCTCTTTCATCTCTGTTTAATTCCTAATTACTCTTGTGTGTTCTTTATGATGTGAATTGAAGAATAATATGTGTAATTTCTTAATTTGATAATATTTTGATTGTTTGACCCAGTTCATTAGTTTAGGTGTGTTCTTGAAAGAGGGGTTTTCCTCTTTCATCTCTATTTGATTCCTAGTTACTCTCACTGCTACAGCAACCACTTTCCACGTCGGTTCTGGGGATCATTTCACGTCGACCCAAAAACTGACGTTGAAAGAGGCAACGTTAAAAGTAATATTTTCAACATCGGTTAAATTTGAACCGACGTTGAAAATAAATAAGACTTTCAACGTCGGTTAACTAAAGAACCGACGTTGAAAGTCTGGGACACTTTCAACGTCGGTTCTTTAGTTAACCGACGTGGAATGTCCTGTTTATTTTCAACGTCACTTCAAATTTAACCGACGTTGAAAGTTTCCTCCCCTGCTATGCAGTTTCTAATTTTCTCATTTTCCCTAAATTTTAGTACCTGCATATCAAAGAAACCTCTAGCAAACCAGCAAACAATTTCAAATAGCTAAATTTCAAATGAATTATATATATTGAATAATTATTTAAATTTGATCTATTTACAATTGTATAAATAAAATTACAATAAAAGTACTCCTATTGTTCCCTATTTCTAATTTCTAAAAACTTCTGTGTCCACTTTTCTCGGACTTGGTCGATAGACTCTGTGGGCAAGGGTTGGGTATCAGTGAATACCTAGAACAAAATGAAAGTATGTTAGGTATGACAAGTAGGAAACTTTACCAATACAGTTTTGGAGGAATAGGGTTTTGGAGGACTAACCTGTCTCCAAGTATCTCTGATATTCCCAAAAACTATAAGCCACATCCAATACATTACGTAGTAGACACATTCGTAGCTACCCGTTTGTCTATTAACCTATAATGAATTGAACAAGTCATTAGTTCTGAAAAATACATATTCAATATTCATTAGAGAATTAAAAGTAACCTTACATGTAGGATTTCCCAATGTGGGTTAGTGGCTTTGCTGATGTGCATTCCATCAATGGTACTGCACACCTTAATAGCACTGCTGAGAAGTTATTAGTCAATATATGAACATTACTTATATTTGAAAACACAAACTTTAAAATACTTACCTATTCAAAATGTTCTTTAAATCAGTATCTGGTTTTTTATTCAAAGAACAAAACCAGTATCCAGTCTTCTCTGGACGACTAATGAGGAAGAGTTGCCAATGATGCCTTGAAAAATAAAATGTTTAGAATATAATTCAATCACAATAAAAATAATAATAAACTTATATTGACTTACTGGAATAAGTATGCTCCAAGATATATCTGTCTTTTAGAGGTGAGGATCCAATTTTGGATATATCTTTGGACTTCCTCCTTTCTATTTCCAGCTGCTTGGATTGACTGAGGCTCAAAAAATCCATAGACATCTGAAGCTCCCTGCTCCTCAGCCAATTCATCCATCATCCTAAAAATGAAAAATAATAACATGTTATATATTAAATAATGAAATTGAAATTATAATAATAAATATGTACTTACATTGTCTAAAGTTGTAAAATAGAGATGTTGAGATCCCTATCACCCAATGTGACCTCTGAGATGTCAGAATATGAAATGTAGAGAGGGAAGCTTGCATTATCTATCCCAAATCTCCTAGCATCCCAACGAATCTCAAATGAGTTCGCATAATATTCTGCAGAGGCATGGATCAACTCAACAATTGGATTTTTTGGGAGAGCTGCTTGTTTTCCTTTAGTATGTTCAGAGCAGCACGACTTGTAGGCTTTCGAACATCCTACATGTTTAAAAGAATACTACTTAATACAGAAATAACATTTTCAGAAGTCATTAACATAAAAAATTACATACCTTTTTAGAAACTTGTCTCACTAAATGTTGGGGCCAAGCAATGAATGTGTGAAGGGCCTGTCCCACCACCTGTACCTCATCAGTAAGCACAGGGACTCCAACATCAGCATCTTGAATCTCTTCTACCACCACTCTCAAATAACCAGGTAGTAAAGGCACACTGTGGATGGTAGAAGCCCCTTCCTGAACTGAACCAAGGGCCACCAATCTTGGTTCAAGCAACCCATCCTCCACCAATAAGGCACATTGTTTCATCCCAAAAGATGGACCTGTGGATGCATGATATATTTCAATTAACATTTTTAATGAAGACATGTATGAAAAATAAATAACGATTTTACCTATCGGTGCAGGTGCAGGGCAGCAGCAGCAACAGGAGAAGCTAGAATAGGAGCAGGATTACTGGAAGTACTTCCCATTGTGCCAACAGATGGAGGAGATGGCTGAGCGTGTTGGTGGGAAGATGCCATCCTAACTGCCAAGTCTGGAAACATGCTAAGTAGCTGCTCCTGAACCTGTGCTGCGATGACCGGTGTCAGCTTCACTGTGAGCTTCTTCTCCAACTCTTCTTCATTAATTGTTGAGCTCTGGGTATTCTTGACTGGTGCCCCAAAATAATGTCGAATACCCACACCGGTCCCTACACCCCGAACACGGCCGGGGTGTTTATCTTTACCAATAGCAGTGGTCAGTATATCCTGACGACCACATGGAATGAAAGTTCCCTGTGTACACTGCTCCTCCAAGGAATCCTACAATAAATTTAACACATTATATTATATATAAATATACAAGTGTAACAAATTAATCATATTAGGTTTAAAAAGAATAGTAACTTACAATCCTATCTGCTATATGTTGGGCCTCCTCAGATGTCATCCCACCGGAAGGCTTTTGACGAGCTCTCTTCCAAGTTTGATGACGTTTAGGAGGAGATGGTGGGGGAGATCATCCTGGCTTATACCGAACCGGCTGCTTCTTTTCTCTCGAGTGCAGCCTTCTCGTACATCATTCTCTCAGACAAGAGATCATACCCCCCACGAGACAGACGGTGGGGGGTCAAATTCTTCTTCTGAATCTCCTTCGCCTGTAATTTTTTCCCCTGCAAAATAATTGATATTAGAATATAATACAATAACTAAATAAATTTAAATTAATTTATACCTCCCACTCTGGGCCAGTCCTAATTTCTACAAATTTCCTCCACTCCTCCTCAGATATGCCATATCGTTGGCAAGGAGTAAGTCCCTTGCTAACGACATCCTCAGCATAAACCCATTTCGTAGTTAATGTGGACTTAAACTGCCTCCACATTTTTGCAATGGTGGACATAATCTTCTTCTTAACTGCCTTGGAGTTTTCAATATCAAAATACTTCTGCAAAAATAAAACATAATTAGCATCAAAATTAAAAATCAATATTCAATAAAAGACAATTGAATAAATTTAAACTTACCAGAATGTCCTGCCAAATCAGATTCATCACCGTGTCGTCAACATTATCCCAGTTTGGATGCAAAATAGATATCTAAAACATAATCATTAGTTAGATGAAAAGAAGAATTATATGTAAATATGTAAAAAACTTCAAATATAAACTTAGAATTACCTTCTCTCGTGCAATGGTACCCAAGTAGCTGCTGAACTGGGTATGATGCGGACCAGACACCTTCCCAGTGCGTGGATCAACAGACACACTCAGCTTCTCTCCTGTCATGTGTCTGGCTGTCATGCTCAGTAATCGTGTAACTTGCCTGGTCTTCTTTGGTGGAGGAGGTGGTGGAGGAGATGAGGGAGGTGAGGGAGGAGGTGATGGTGAAGGAGATGCCATGTGTCTATAAAGAAAATATAAAACAATATAATTTATAAATCTTAAATACACAAACATAAAACAAATACATAAAGAATTTTAAGTAGAAACATACTTAGACAACTAAATTTTCCCATATCCCTTCATCATGATCATTACGAGTTGCATGGACCACATCCTCTTGTACATCTTCAATACTACTAGGCAGTCGTGGTGAGTTGGGAATGACAATGAAATCATCAGAGTCATCTTCATTTTCATGGTTGACATCAATCCCTTTGCCTTGAAGGACCACAAACCACCTATCATTACATGGGTCGGTCACATAAAAAACTTGTTTTGCTTGATATGCCATGATGAATGGTTCTTCCTTATGACCTAGCTTCTTAAGGTCTATCATAGTAAAACCCATATCTTCAAATTGAACACCTGTATTGCTATCGACCCAAACACATTTAAATAGAGGAACTCTAAATTTAGTGTAGTCAACCTCCCAAATTTCCTCAATCACTCCAAAGTAACTTATGGATGCCATGATGGGGTTTTTATCCTTTGAACTAGAAAAATGCATGGATGTGGCCTCAATAGATACTCCACTATTTTGAACTGTGTTATTGTCATCTTGTGACTTTGTGTAGAAGGAATATCTATTAATGCCGTACCCAGTCCAAGTGATGACGTTATGTTTTGGTCCATGAGCTAGCCATTTCAATGTATCAGATGCATGCTGATCTGAAAAAATTTGGCTTCTAAACAAACTGACAAACTTGTTGTTATGCTCCTTCACTAACAACCGTTCACCCATTTAGGGGTTTTGGGTCCTCAACATTGATTGATGAGCAGATATGTAAGGAAGAACTTCATCTGTATTATTCAAAATATACAAGTGTGCCTGACTCAACTCAGTAATATCCTTTGCTTGAACTTTTATACCACGAGTACCCTTTCCATTTATCCTATCATCATGTCGACTTGTAGGAACACCCACGGCTTATGCTTTTTCCAAGTATTCTTAACAAAACTCTATAGCTTCTTCTGCAATATACCTTTCAACTATAGAAGCTTCGGGTCTGTATGGATTCTTAGTATACCCTTTGAAGATCTTCATGTATCGCTCAATTGGATACATCCACCGCAAATAAACTGGGCCACATAACCGTATCTCTCTTACAAGATGAACAATTAAGTGAACCATAATATCAAAAAATGATGGAGGAAAATACATCTCCAATTGACATAGTATAATTGCTGCCTCATTTTCCAATTGATCTAATGATTTTTCATCAATTTACCTTGGCACATATAGAGTTGAAGAAAAAACATAGACACATAATTGCATTTCTCACATTCTTCGGGAGTATGCCACGTATAGCTGTAGGTAAGAGTTGTTGCATCAAAACGTGATAGTCATGTGACTTTAACCCAACTAGTTTAAGATCTTTCATTGACACAAGACTCTTAATATTTGAAGAGTATCCTTGTGGAACTTTAATACTCCGAAGGCACCGACAAAGACTAGTCTTCTCTTTTTTGGATAGAGTGTGACATGCTGGTGGAAGATATGTTCTCTTGCCTTCAGATCTTGTATGCAATTCTGGACGTATTCCCAATTCACAAAGATCTTGACGAGTATTCACTCTATCCTTTGTCTTTCCTTTGATGTTCAAAAGTGTGCCAATTAGACTATCACATACATTCTTCTCAACATGCATCACATCAATACAATGACGTACATCTAGATGACACCAATATGGAAGTTCAAAAAAAATTGATCTCTTCTTCCACTTGCTTCTATCAGTAGATTTCTTTTGGATCTTTCCAAATTCAACATTTATGTTTTTCACTCGATCATAAATTTCCTCACCTGTTAACGGTGACTTAGAAATTTCATCCTCCTGACAACTGTTAAAATCTTTTTTCAATCTTCGGTATGGGTGGTTAACTGGAAGGAATTTTCTGTGTTTATTATAAATTGTCTTCTTCCCATGTTTCAATTGCAGATAACTTGTATCTTCTTGACAAATAGGACACACATGATGACCCTTGACACTGTATCCACTCAAGTTACCATATGCTGGAAAGTCATTTATGGTACAAAATATCATTGCATGTAACTTGAAATTCTCCTGTCGATTTGCATCAAACACCTCTACTACTTCCTCCCACAACAATCTTAAGTCATCTATCAAAGGACTTAAATAAACATCTATGTCATTTCCTGGCTGTCTTGGACCTGCAATCATCATAGATAGCATAACATATTTTCGCTTCATGCACAACCAATGTGGAAGATTGTAGATCACTAATAAAACTGGCCATGAACTGTGGTTAGTGCTTAAGTTACCAAAAGGATTCATTCCATCTGTAGCTAGTCCAAGTCTAAGGTTTCTTGCATCACTACCAAAACTTGGAAATAGACGGTCAATTTTCTTCCACTGTGGAGAATCAGCCGGATGTCGAAGTTGTCCATCTCGTTTCTTTGCAACTGAATGCCAGGTGAGATTTTTTGAATCTTCTTCATTAGCAAACAATCGCTTAAACCTTGGAATTATTGGAAGATACCATATAACCTTTGCAGGAGAACCCTTTTTATGACTATCTTCACCATCACCATCACCATCCTTGACTTTGTAACGTGATACACCACATTTTGGACACTTGTGAAGAGATTCAAACTCTTTTCTGTATAAAATACAGTCATTAGGACAAGCGTGTATCTTTTTATATTCTAAACTCATTGGACAAAGTATCTTCTTTGCTTCATACATACGGTTAGGCAATGTGTTTTCATCTGGAAGCATCTCTTTCAAAAGTTCTAACAATTCATTGAAACTTTTATCACTCCAACCAAACTTTGCCTTCAAATTCACCAATCTTAATACGTAAGACAATCGTGTGAAAGTTGTACACCCAGGATACAAAGCCGTCTCCGAATCTGGTCTTCAATTTATCATATACAGGTGAATGTGCTTGAAGAAAGCTCTCCTGACCCACATCACGAAGCATATCCTCTATTCGATCTTCCATACAGACATCCTCCTCCTCCACAGTTTGTGATACTACTGGAATATCAATAAGTTCACCGTGCCATATCCATGTAGTATAATTTTTCATGATACCCTCACATATTAGATGTTCTCGTATTATATCTACGGTTTGAACTCTTCCATTAACACACTTAACACAGGGACAATAAAATTTTCCATTCATCTTTAGACCATTTCGTTCAGCAAAACTCAAAAATTGTTCAACTCCATTCTCATACTCTTCTGATATACGACTTGCATTCATCCAACTTTGATTCATTTTCGGATTTTAGACTACAATTAAGAGTTAATAAAAACTTATCTGGTCATCAATGAATTTAATATCATTGATTACTATAATCAAAATTATCATTTAGTACAGTTTGCTCTATAAGAGAGACAAACTCATTCTAACAAAATTTCATACAAAATCAAATACATAAACAACATCAAATAAAGCCCCACACAGCCAGATCATTAGAACAATCATCTACAGGCATTTAATAACCTAATCATACAAACACTATAACATTATTTAGTACAGTTTACTAGAGACAAACTCATTCTAACGAAATTTTGGCAGAGTTTCCCCTGTTATTTGACTAAATCCAAATTTTTACACAACATCAAATACATAAACAACATCAAATAAAGCCCCACGGCACGACCGGATCATCGAACAATCATCTACAGGCATTTCAATAACCTAATCATACAAACACTATCTACAAAACAAAAAACAATAAAAATAATAAAAAACCCACTATCCTAGCAGCGGCACGGTGGCGGTGGCAACAGTGGCAGATGCGACACGGCAGGGCAGGCAGGCGGCAGCGGCGCGAGGTGGCAGTGGATTCGCGCAGGGGCTTCAACGTCGCGTAGGGCAGGCAGATTCGCAGCAGCGACAGGTCTTCACGGCGGCGCCGACGGCAAAGGTTCACGGCAACTGCAGACGGAACGGCAGCGGCGGCGGCGGTACTGTGCGCAGCAGGTCGAGGACGAAGAAGACGAAGACGAAGAATGAAAAGTGAGAAAGAAAGGGGGGAACGCGTTTTTAAAAGGGGATTCAACGTCGGTTATGGTTATTATCGACGTAGAATGTGTTTGACGCACACATTCTACATCGGTTACTGCAAAACCGACGTTGAATGTGTGACATTCCACGTCGGTTGTGCAGTAACCGACGTAGAATGTGTGCGTCAAACACATTCAACGTCGGTTACAGCACAACCGACGTGGAATGTCACACATTCAACGTCGGTTGTGCTGTAACCGATGTTGAATGTGTGCGTCAAACACATTCTACGTCGGTTATACCCATAACTGACGTTGAATCCCCTTTTAAAAACCTTCTACATCGTTTATTGTTTAACCGACGTAAAATGCCGACGTTAAATCCTAATACTGTGGTAGTGTTTATAGACTCTTTATGATGTGAATTAAAGAATAATATGTATAATTTCTTAATTTGATGATATTGTGATTGTTTTGGAGCACCTTAAGGATTCTTGTGATACTCTATGAAGGGCATGAGTTAAGGGTCATATAGTTTTAATGATGAATGAAGGATAATGTGTGTTAATTGAATATCATTATATTGTTTTATCCATTGATTATGATAAGAATCATGTGTTAAGTGATTGTGAGTGTAATGTGAACTTATGAGAAGGGAAATGTGTGTGAGTGTATAAGAAGTCCTTGGACTTATGTGAACATGCATCATAATGCGAGATCATAATGTGAGATCATAACGTGAGATCATTGTGTATCACTTTTGCGGTCAAGTGTGATATGATAATCATAACATGAGATCATTGTGTATCGCTTTGGCAGTCAAGTGTGATATGTGATTGGCGCCACATGCATTCATCAACATAGTGTATATACGGATACGACATGCATTGCATATGATGCAATTATGATATGGATATGTTAAGCTTATGGATGATTTCTGTTGAAGTTAAACTAATTTGTTTCTCATGTTTGAATATGGTTAAGTATTGATTAATTGTTTGTTGTGTGAAACTATCCTACAGTGTCTTTACACCACAACCTGAGTGAGATATTTCTCACTCACTCTCTTTGTTTCCTTGTCGTGTTTTTCCTTGCAGGTGATATCCCGTTTGATGTTGGTGATTTTAGTGGTGAAGCTTAATGTTCATGAAATTGCTCTGATAGGATATGTGACACCGGGATAGGACTAGAAAATTAGAACTTTTGTTTATTTATTTTTAATTAAGACTTTAGTTGGTTTATCTTACATAATGTAATGTTTAGTGAATGTGAATCTTTTACCCTATATACACTAATACTATAAATTTTATTAATTATGAGGTTACTTATAAATGTATTACTTTTAAATGTGTTACTTTTATTCTCATGATAAACAATGTGGGGTAGAGGGTGTCACATTACAAGTGATATCAAGTTTTATGTTGGTGATTTTAGTGGTGAAACTTAGTGTTCATGGGACTGCTCTGATAGGATATGTGACACTGGGATAAGACTAGAAAATTAGAACTTTTGTTTATTTATTTTTAATTAAGACTTTAGTTGGTTTATTTTACATCATGTATTGTTATTAGTGAATGTGAATCCTTTACCCTGTAACATTATTATTATAGATTTTATTCATTATGACCTCTATAGACCTTATAAAATGTGTAACTTTTATTCTTATGATATATGATGTGGGGTAGAGGGTGTAACAAATGTTCTTTATGTTCAACACAATTAAAGATTCAAAAAATAATTGTAGAAATTAAAGGAAAAGGGAAAAAGAGATCAAACACTAGAAATTATAATGGTTCATCTTCCCAAAAAGGCTATATCTAGTTGCCCAACCTCACAGATTAAGCTAATCCACTAATTTTAAGTTTCTAAATGAACCCTACATGAACAACCAAAAACCAGAACCAAAACAACTTTATCTTGAACCTTACAAGATCAATAACCCTTACAAAACCCTATTGCAAGATCTTCCTCAATCATCATGCTCTAAAAGATATAGATTCACAATTAATTACAGATAAACTATGGAACAAAATCATCTGGAAAATAGATTTACACAACAACTCAAAAATAGAGCTTGACCCAGGATTATTTTCCAAAAGATACGATTCAAATCAACTTAAATCTTAAACTTCTTAGGAAGATAGATTTTGAAAACCAATTTAGAACAAGAATCACTCTTTGAATCGCAGATTTTTTTTTCAAAATATTTCGCTTCTAAACTAGTGCAATGTTAAAAAAATATTGATATAAACAGCTGGTTAAAAACACAATTTAATAGACTTGTTTCACTTAAAGATGATTTTTAAGTGATTTCACTTTGCAATTCAATCGATGTTCCATAGAACATCAAATTCTTGAAAGCTAGATTTAGCTGGTTGAAAACAAATTTTAACTAGTATAAATTATAAACTGCAATCACTAATTTTAGAGGTATTTCTAATCTCATATTATTTATTTATTAATCTTATATCTATATTTGGTCTCTGAGACGTACCTAACCTTATATTATTTACTTGTTTAATTACTTTATAATTTATATTTATTTATTTAATTTAACTCTAATTACATACTTGTCCATTTTATTAATTTATATTTACATTATTTAATTTATATTTAATTTATATTTATTTTATATATTTTTTTTATTAATTTATACATATGTCATTTAAATTATTTACAATTATTTAATCGTCCTTTTATTAATTTATATTTATATAATTTATTTTGTAGTAGTCTTTTTTATCATGATTTTTATTTCTTCTGGCTATATACTTTTTTTTTATTGGTTCACGTTTTTCTTTGAATTTACTTACAATATTATATCGATTCTTTATTTTTGTGACCTTAATATTTAATTATCTATTAATGATATATTTCATTTTCTTTTAAATTTTTACAAAAAAAAATTATAATAGTTATTTATAATAAATATTTAAAATTTGATAAAATTATAGTTGAAGATTTGACAAGATTCAAAAGAATGAATATTAGTCAAGATGAATAATCTTGTGTTCTTATATTAATCATAATAAAACTTATTTATTGTGAGTTGAAATATTTTAAATATAAAAGATGGAATGTAATATATGAATATAAAGTTGATACTTATATGTATTCTCATGTTTTAATATTAAATAATTTTAAATTATATTTGTTCTCATTTTTTTATTTTTATCTTTTTTAATGAAAATAAAAAATATCAATATATATAAATATAAATAGCACAAAATTTTTCCAATCCGTTTTTGCTGCATTACGACCATTTTTCCAAGAAGCAGTTGGAATATATATTATTATCAACTTTTGCTTTGGATTGAGAAGTTCCAAAATTTCGTAAGAAGTTATAATGGTTACTTTCTATATGCTTTCCACCATCACTCATCCAATAATCAACATATTTTCATCAGCCATATAAAACAATAATATAAAGTAAACAAATGATTGCAAACTAAATAAACTATTTTTTTCTATTAAAAAGGTATATATATATTTATATTTATGTATATGAACTTTTATCTCATTTATTAATCCTACTAATTAAAATTTTAGAAAAATAAATCTTTCTTCAATATAAGTAAATTTTGTAGCATATATAAAAAAATTGGTAATTTCCTATCAATAAGATAGAGAGCAAGGTAATCAATAAATAGAAAGCGATGAACAAATCTAATACGCTTGATGAATATAACGGATATTAATGTTTTATACTTAGTAGTTTTATTATTAAATACTTAGATTATTTGAATTTTTTTTCTTTTTACGTTATCAGACTTAGATAATATGTTACAACTATTTTATTTTTGTTGGATGAATTATTAGTTTGAATGTATCACTTGACTTTATATTTAAAATTACATTATTAGTTTGAATGAAAAATAGAAAATTTTCCAAGATTTTTAAAGTAAAAAAATATTTTTGTGCTATGAATGAAAATAGAGATATAGATAAAAAGCTATACTATAAAATTATTTATAGATTTATCTTTTAAGGACACTTATCTTTATTAAAAATTACTTTTTCAAGTCATTTAAATTCTAAAATTATTTAACTTTCTTGCAAATTTTATTTTTCAAGGAAGATTTACATTAACCCATCTTTAAGTTTCTAGCAAATTTATTTTTGAAGCATATTTACTTTTTTTACAAATTTACTTGTTTTTCATTTTTCATAATTTAAATCTTCAAAGCAATTTACTCTTTGAACATATAGTTTTTGAGTAAAATATTTTTATTGTTATTAAATCTACTTTTAATTGAACAAAGTCCTTACAAAAAGGAAATATTTTTTTACTTCTAAATTAACACTACAAAAAATAATACCTATACTTACATCCACTTTTACTTATATATATTAATGAAATGTGGTTAAAATTAAAAAATATTTTTATCCACATATCTCTAATATAAATAAAATTTAAAAATATTTACTTACATGTATTTAGTGATGGTAAAATAATAGTGATAATGTTTATGTATATTTAATATAATAAAGATTTTACAAAGAATATATCTAAATAATATTAATTTATTAAGACTATTAAATACAATAATGATTTTAAATCTAATTTATTGTTTTAAACTTAGATTTATTTTAAAAATTATATAATTAATATGTTTTTCAGTATTCATATATATTTCAATAATTAAGTATAAACTCTTCGTAAATAAAATTTAGGAATTAGTTATATGGCTGTAATCTTTATATATTTTTGAGAGAAATGATAGTTCTGAAACATTTGAGATCCAGGTAGGGACTGACACCCTTTGAGGGAGGGCGTAAGCCTTTTCTCTCAAAGGTATCGTCTCTGTTAAGGACAATAGCATGGACTCCCATCATAACTTCATTTTATAGAAGTTGCATATATGGGAGATTCTGGAGAGAAGAATGAGCTACAAGCACAATCAAACAAGTGTCTATGACACCACCTCCAACCAAAAACCTTAAGGCAAATAAATTTATGGATCTTCTCACTTATATGGTGTTCAACTTACTCATTCCTATCTGGAACTCCAACATCACACTTCAATCCTAAAACCAGATTCATTATCACTACAACCTTCATCTTCTTCTCTTCCCTCTATAGTTATAATTCATATTCATGTTCTTTTCAGGATTTATACTACATCCAAACAACTCTTCCTTCTCCTTTTCTCACCCTTGATATCACACAAATTTTTATAATCATTTATATTTATTTCTAATCACAGTATTTAAAAAGTCATTATTGAAATAATAGGAAAATAATATGGAGAGAAAGAACAAGGGTAATAATACAATGGAATTCTAATTTTTTTTAAAACTAAAACTCTCTCATTTTTCGATTAAATTATTAACCAGTAATATTTTGGTTACTTTTTCTTCTTTTTACTTTTTATATATATACTAATTAATCAAGCATTGTCTTCTTTCAACACCCAAAACTACCTTTTTCATCTCCACTTTTAAGTTGGCACAAAATTTGCACCAAAATCATATTCAAACAATCTGAGGTTAGACAGAAATATCAACCAGAGTTAAACATGTATATTCCTACCAACAATAAAAAAATTAGAACATTCAGCACATTAGACATGAGGTACACTATTTTAGAGCAACTAAAACATCAAATATGTCTATGTAACATCAGACAAAACACTGTCTTGGATTTGTTAACCGAATTGAGAAGACACAACCTTTGCTTCACGATGTTGCCTATTTGTATAAAATATGATGGCCATTTAAAATACTAAAAATATTAAAATATAAATAATTTGTATAAGGTAGAAAAATTGTAGAATAAAACATGTGTAAATTTTAAGATGCTAGCAACAATATTTTTAGGTTATTTTACACATTAAAAAATAAAGAAAATATGAAGATTTAAAAAAAATGTTAAAAAATTGATAGGAAAGAAAAGAAGGATAGTTAAAACAAAGAAAAGTTTGTAAAATATTTTTCCGAATTTTGTACAATATAAGGTGTAAATAAATTGGAAAAATTAAATAAAAGCATGCAAGAAAAAAAATTAAAAAAAGAAGAAACATACATGTGTAACCAGAAAATGATTGATAGTGATAATTAATAAAAAAATATCAACTAGTGAAGAAAATTCGGTGTTTTAAAAAACACTGAAAATATTGTTTATTATCTTGATTTAGTGATTAGTTTATGTGTTTGTAATTTATATTTATTTTTATAACATTGATTTTTTATATCTTTTTTCAGTTTATTATATTCAATGGATAAAAGTTGGATATCTGATTATTTACAAACCAATGAAAAGTATGTTAGAGGAGTGCTAAATGCAAAATCATACAAGGATGGAAAAATTTTATGTGTTTGTACAAAATGTGTGAATCGTAATTTAGTGCATTATTGGTGTTCCAAAAAAGGACAAATGTGTTTATAATGATTTTATTAACACATTTCCTAAAATAACATTTATTTCATATTCTTTCTTTACTTTTCTTAAACTTGGTCACAGGACGTAGGTAATACAAACAAAGAAAGTTATTCTAAATTTAAAGATTTACATGGGCATTAAGAATCTTCCAAGACTTATTGATAAGATAATTTTGTTTCTTTCAAATAATATTTCTCATTACATTACTTAGATGATTAACTGTTATAAATATTACATAGTAGAAATATATTATTGAAATTTAAAAGGAAAAAGGAGTACAATCCTCACGAGCTGAAATTATATTAATACTTGGACTCGAGAAGTTGAGAATATTGTGACTGAAAAGACAACTTATATAATTGTAAAAACTTGTATTATCAAGCATAATATAAAATATTGATTATAAATCCTTGAGCTTCAAATTGATGCATTAAATTATTTGATTATTTTATTTAAAATGGATTCATGTAGGATGAATTAAAGAAGCACATGGTACAAGCTAAAAGTCTAGGAGGTTCTCAAACTACTCCTTAGTATACAAATTGGAAGGAAAAAGTGAAAAAGCCTAAAAAAGGAAAATATGTACATTGTTTTGGGAAACTTTCAGGAACTAAAGATTCAAATACTTCATCTCAAAGCTCTACAAGAGAACATAGAATTCATAAAGTAGAGAAGGTACTTGGAAATCTTTTATCTTTTCTTCAAGCACGATTTCCAGAGAATCGAGAGATTAATGATATTATACAAGTTATAGATCCAAAGGTAAACACTTTAACAGTTGCATTTGATTATTCATAAAAAATAGTTAACATTATAATATGATATTTTATAAATATGTATTTTTTATGTAGATACATAATGTTGGTAGTGATCAGAGTGATGTTAATAGTAATGTTCATACAACTACAAATGAAAACAGTTAAGTGATATTAATGATTATGTTGGAAATAGTTTTAAGTTATAATTAATTTTGTAGTTATCTCTAAAATTATTTTTTTAATGTGAGTGAAGATACATGTATTATATGCTTTGGACATTTTTTATGAGGGAGGTCGTATGTTTAATAGTGATGATAGTTGGACATTTATTTTTAGCAATAAATATGAATATTTTAGCTGAGACTATGTGATTAGTATCCCTAACCTGAGTTAGCATGAAGCACGAATCTTACTATACATGAAATGAATATTTTGGGATTTGTGTTTGACAGATAATACTTTATAAATGTTTTTTTGTATTTGTTATTATCAATTTGATATTGGTTTAGAGTTGAAATTTGGACAATTGGTTGATTTGATCAAATAAAATAAGTACAATAACAACCTAACATTTTATTGTTAGGTATTTTAAGTATGAGCTATAGTAACATTTTCTAAATTATACCAATACATCAAAAGTGTGAGTGTATGTTGACAATTTTATTCCCACATTTAAAAAAAATATAAGTATGAGCTATAGTGACATATAATATATGTTGTTAAATCCTCTTTAAAATCTATATCAATATTATGTGTAAGTATATAATATAAAAATCATATATCACATTATAGTAACATTTTTTATATGTCATGAAATGAAAGATTTGTTGTAGTGCAAAAATTATTTTTGTGTGATGTTCAGCGTTAAAATGAAAACATTAGAAATACATTTTAGGATTTATTATTTGTTTAACATGTTTCATATTTACGTCATCCAAAGTTGTAATAATTCAGATGTTAATATTGATTTTGTGTAAATAATAAAGTCTTAATCATCTTTTAGTTTGTGCTTGAGTATATTTTTATTATTTGAACTGTTAATTATTATTAAATTAAAAAGTTAAAAGCATTTTTTAATTAAAAATCGTGAAATTACTAGTAAAAAAAATTCATAATAAAAAAGTGAAAATTGTTACTTAAATTACATTAAACAAATTTCACCAAATAAATTATCTAAAAATATATTTTATGAATATATTTGTAAGTTAATTTTATATATATATATATATATATATATATATATATATATATACGTAGATAATGCACCTATAAATTTAACATATATAAATAATTCTTACCTTTTAATGAATTTAGTTACAATTTTTTTTTCTAGATAAATATGTAGATAATTAATTTTTGTCTACGTGTTTCTTTCATTTCATTGCCTACAGATTTTCACTATATGCAATACTAATTTTCTTTTACGATAATTTTTACTGTTACTAACTATAATATAATGAAATTTTACGAAATATGATATATTAAGGATGAGTACCACATTTGCATTGCTCACTTTAAAGCACACTAGATTTTTATTTTTATTTTTTGCTTTCATCTGCTAGTGCAAGAGGTTCCTCTCATGTGATGGTTAGGTTAGGTTAAGCAAACTTAGCCATAATATAGTTGACCAGGCGTGTCTCAGTTTTAAGTCAATACTAACATTTGAATTACCATATGAGGAAAAAGGGGAAAAAAACGCTTAACTAAAGGTAATTAAGCCATTACATTAAGTTATCATTAATCAAATTATAAAAACTGGTTGATAAATTAAACTATTGCATATTTATTATGAAATAAATTGTTTTTTAGGACTTGGAAGTATTGAAATTGTTTGATGGAGAACTAACCAAAAGATAATTAGTAGAGTTATCAATTTGTAGTATGATCCACTAAATGATCAATAAGTTTATTTTATTTATCCACCAATAAGTTAGTTAAGAAAGTTTCGATTCCAAACCAACACATAAAGTAAGTTAGAGTTAAAGTGAAAGTGAATTTAGTGAAAAATTATTTTTTATAATTACATGAATCCCTAAATTTCCTAAATTATAAATTAATTCTTAAATATTTTATATAATTTGAACTTGATTATTAATTAATTTTTATTACTTATAACTTAGTTCCTCAAACTTTAATAATTATAGTTTAGTCTCTAATTAACTTCTTACTAATGATAATTAGGTCCTTGGTTAATTTAAAACAAATTAATTATTTATGTGTGTAATTTTTTTAAATAAATGTTTTCTATAGTTTTTATTTTAAAAATTGATTTATGGATTGGCCTTGACTCAAATTTTTTTTGAACATTTTCATTTTATAAGTTTTTTATGTGATTTTTTTTCTTTTTATTTTGATGTAAGTTAGAGTCAAACCCTGTGAGCTGGAAAAGTTTAGGAGTTATAGTGATGAGGTGGCTAAGTCAGTCTACGTTGAACGAAATACGTGTTTAATTCGTTCCGTTGATTTCATTCGAATTTATGTATTGTTGTGGGAGTCAAGTTGCAATGGTTATTTTGGTTAGTGTTTGTTTTTCTTTCAAATTTAAAAAAAAAAATTAAGAAAATTGTTGAGAAAAAACCAACCCAGAGTCAGATAACAATTCAATTTAAAAGAATTTATCATTATTTATTATTAAAATCATAAAAAAAAATGGAGTCAAAGAGCTTAACTACCTCCTGCCTAAAATATTGAGACAAAAGCCCTGTGAATACTAGAAAAATAATCCAAATACAGATATCATAATAATTTATACAACGTGAAAAAATATTACTTCCTCTAATTTTTAATAATAGTAGTTTCTTAGAAAAAATATTTAATTTTCTTTTTTAATATAATTTTAAGATAATTATTTATTATACTATTTTAATTTATTATTTCAATGTGGTCATTACCTTTTTTTCTGTTATTATAATTAATTTTTCTCTTTCAATAATTAAATTAAAATGTAATTGAAATTTTTTATTAAAGGGAAATACTTTTTTATTAAAAAATAAACGAGTATTTCAAATAATATATATATATATATATATATATATATATAACCAATCTAATAATTAATTATAATTCTATTATTTATCACAACAACCCAAACATATGGTCCAGTCATGATTCATGAATAGTCTAGTTCTTTAAACATTGACGCCTTATTTGTACTTATTTTTTAAAAAAACAAAGGTTTTCTTTATTAAAATAAACATATTTTTCTATATTTATCTAATTTGTTTATTTTAAAAATAAAAATTTCAGCATATTTTAGTATAAGTAAATTTTGTCTTCTTTTAAAAATTACTTATTTTAAGTTTAAATAAACTTTAAGCACAATTATAAATTAAAAAAATGACACCATGGATGGAACCTAAAATAACTCTCCATTATTATTATTCTTATTACAATAGCAAGTACCAATCATATAAGCAAGTACCAGCCAGAAAATCATCACAAACAATTAAAATCTATAAAAAAAAAAAAAGACAAAGCAAATAAAATGAAACTCTGAGAATAGAGAGCAAAGCATGGAAGAATCAATAATGGAAAACGTAGATGTTGTACTCAGTGGTCGCATCCCCAGTGTTGGGGTCAAAGTAATAGGTCTTAGCCTGAGCATACCCTTTTGCAAACTTGAAAACCCCACTTCCACCAATCACCGGCAACTCTTTGGCTTCATCATAGGCCGGGTTCCTCCCCACGATAGTTATGGTGCTCCCGTTGTACTTCCCTTCCGTCAAAGCAAAGTTCATGACCATGAGCAGGGTAACCTGCGACTGCGACGTCAGCGCGTAGATTCCTTCGGATCTTCCCACCACCTTGGAGCTCAGTTCCGGTCCCAGGGTCAAGGGATTGTCCGTGACGGTGACGGAGCCGAAGGAGGTGGTGGTGTTGTACTTGGGTAGTGCCGGGATGATTTCTACGGCGGTGGCGTTGGACCCGCTTAGGATGTCGTGCCAGTAGAATCTGAAGTGGCTTAGGGTTTGTTTCTTGTTGAGGCCAAGGGATTTGGGATCCACTGTGCCCACGAAGCCAGTGTCTTCTGCTTTGATGGTGGCGAGGGTGAAAGAGAGAAGGAACAGCGTGAGGAGTAGTTGGGTGGCCATGGTGGCGGTGGTGGTGGTGATGGTGGTTTGATTAAGGTTGTTGGTTTTGTGATGGAAGTGTAATTGAATGATGAGAGTTGGGAGAGAAGGAATATATAAAAAGAAGTGGAAGGTAGCAATGAAGGGAAATGAAGTAGGTGTGGATTCTGGACTTTTCCTTATACAAACTATAGTTTCTTGACAACAAATAATTTTATTGAATAAGCCAAGGTTACTGTATACTTGTTTATGAATTATTTAGTGTAATATATATATTCAAAGCTTGAATTTTATACCATTATGTAAACTAAATGATAAAACTTGGACACAGTGTTATTTTTAATTAAGTTTGTAGAGTTTATCTTGATAATAATATGTGATAGAGGGTTGATACATGTAGATGTTAAAATAGAAAAAAAGACATTTAAAATTTATATAATATATTATTTTATTATTTAATATTTAATAAAAGAAAAAACAATGAAAAATATTTTTAATGTGTATGGAATGAATTAGGGATAGCAATAGATGCGGATCTCAGTATCCTCATTCCAAACATAAAAATTCATCTTTATTGAGTATGAAAATTTTGTTTTATTCTCATTTTCATCTCCATGAGATAATGGATATATATTCATACTAATGTTTATACCCACGTATATTATTAGGATTTTATATCAAATACAAAAATAAATTGTAATTTCATAAATCTTTAACATGTATAGACGTATCTTGTTGATCATAATCATTCAATATAATTATTTTTCTCTACTCAATTTGATCACTTTCTCTAAGATTCTGTCCCTAAAATATTTTTTTCTCCTGTGTAAAATTAATATGACCACTGTAGTTTATAGAAATAATTCAAAAAAAGATAAATTGAAATTTCTGACATTTGATAAAATACATCACAATTCTTAACACACACACACACATATATATATATATATATATATATATATATATATATATATTCTCATAACACCTCAAGCCAAGTGTCTAATGATTCTTCCAATTCAAACATGTAAGCTTAACTATTAAGAACAGAGGAATAAAAAAAGAGAAAACACATAAAGAGACAAAATTTACATAAAACTAAAGTTGATAAGGTAGAAATATTGTTCTCACTCTCTAGATCACAGTTGTGAACTTTGATTTTAAAAAAAATAATTCGAGATTGAGAGTTTGGAAGAGAAAAGTCATATAGCTTCTATGAAGTTAGGAATGAAAAGAAGAAGTCACATAGAGAAAAAAAAAATATAGAAATCATATTGATTAGTAAGATAATAGAGATAAGAAAGACTTTGAACCTTTTTTAGCTATTTATATTAACTATCAAATATCTCTTTTCTAAAAAATATTATTAATTTATTAAAAAAGTTGTTAACTCATTAAATATCAATTTTAGTATTTTACAATTAAGTTTTAATATTTTACAATTAATTTAATATAAGTATATTAATAATTTTAAACGGGAACGAATATCAAGATAGAGAAGAAGCAGATATATACATATACATCTTCATCCCATCCTCTCATACCCATGCTTATTAAATATGAAAATTCTCTGTTAAACTCAAAACAAATTTGGTTAATACCTACATAGACGATTCATTTATTATTCTTAGAATAAATGTTTTAGTTTTAAAAGGTATTTTTGATTTTTTTTTCCATTGAGACAAAATTTAATAAAATCTTGCTTTATGCGGATTATTAAAGTACAATTTTAATTTTGATTAAAAAATATCGAAGATTCTACGAATCCATTGAATCATTCAATAACAAATATTTCGGGTGTCTTTTTCAATGAGAATTGAAAAAAAAATAGGGAGAAAAATATATGTGTAAATAAAATACGTATTACCATAAACAAAAAAAAAAGTAGGCTGACTAGTTTGAGTCAATTTTATTGAGTCGGTGATTTTTTAGTTCAACGTTTTCCTTAGCAACATAAATGAATACTACTAATTTTTAATTATATAATATTTGTATAAGATAATCAATTTATTATAATGGGTTTGTTTGTATTTCTTTTTAATTTTTTAATTAAAAATATGTAGATTTTTCTGTTTTTTCAGGTATTTGTTTAGTATGCTCATTTTTAAAGTAAGTATTTTTATACTTTTTATGTGATTGTTTAATCTGTTTATTTTAAAAAATAAGTAATTTTTATTTTGGAAATAAATTTGATTTACTTTTTAAATAAATTGACTCAATATTATCATACTTTGAAATTAATACATTAAATATAATAAATCTAGTGATGATATATTCATAAATCAAAACTTGAAGGATTCCATATCTGGAAAAAAAATGAGTCAAATATAATAAAAGTTAAAAGTTCGTTACGGAATAATATAAAAGTTCACCATATTATGAAAAGGTACAGACAGGATCAGCACACACGTAAAAAAAAGACATAAATATCACCAGGTCACATAAATTACAATTGTTTGTCATTTTTTAATCTTCAGGTCAACGATTTGACTGTACCTACTACGAGTTAGCTAGCCATGTTACATTAACAAAATTTTAAATTGGAACTTAATCGATTCCACCCAAAATAATTTCGGACTTAAATTTTATTAAGTTAACTCATATTTTTATACCAAGTTAGTTGATTAGCATCAATGCCCTTAATATGAATGCAATAATACAGCTCATAATTCTTGATTATGTAGTTTATACGAGAAAAAAAACTGCATGAATTGAGAGTTTAAAGGTTTTTTTTACCATCTAATCTAATTATAAATTTATAACCCACATACTCTTCATGTACAACGGTGATTTTTTTTTATATATATTGATAATCTCTACTCAACGTGAACTTTGAATTTTACATTTGAATTATTATATTTATATTAATATGATGAAAATTGATGTTTTAGTTATTGTTAATTTGAAAATGCATGTACTCTTGTGTTGAAATCTTATGTGCAAAGTTTACTTTTGTGTATGATTGCCTTGTTCTTTATGAAATACTGGATAAGAATGATGAACTTGGAAACTTGATAAAGTGAAATTTGAAGTTTTATGTAATTAGATGCAAATGATGTCTTTACGTGTTGATATATAATGCTTGAGAAATGTGAAATTATATTATGTTTGTATTGTGCATGTTAAATTGATGACTTAAGTATATATTTACGGATAAAAAGAAAGTACACATGGATTTAAGTATATCTAAGAAAATGAAATTAAAATATTTTAAAATAAAATTGATTAACTCGAATAAGGAAAAAATTATGTAAATTGATATAGTTTGTTGGTTTTAGATAGTCCCTTTGAGTTTCATGTGAAGTATTGCGATTTAATTTGGTATTTAGATTATTTGCGACTTGTAGAAATAGTTAGATTGTAAAGATGAAGTGTTGGTTGCTTTTTATGATACATTTTTTCCATGTATAATCCATCCAAAGATCTCAAAACTGAGTTTTGTTATGAGGATTTCACTTACTAAAATCAATCCACACTAGATCGAGAATTCTATTCTTTTTTGAAAAACCTCTTAACAAATTTTATTTTGTTAAATGAATTTCTTTATTTTAAGTATCAATGTTGAGAACAATAAGAGAAACTTACTTGTAGATATATATATATATATTATAATTATTATATAAATAATGAAAAAAAGTAAATGTCCAGAATAAATCCAACAACATCTTCCACTCTTACTACTTCTAAATGATCGTTGATGTAATAATTTTGTTGAAGGAATATACGAGTTTGAGTTGTTAAGACTCAAAAAAATTTATTGATGCAATTAAAATGTTTGTGAAAATTACATAATTTATTCGGATACTGGAGATAGCTTTATAAGCCTTTACAAAGAAACTGACTAACAACCTATGTGCATAGTGGACGAAAAACTAGCACCCCTGGACTCATTCTTCCTAGAAATTAGGACAATTATTTAACAAATACTAAAACATATAATAGTCAACAATCCCTCCTTTAAGCTTTTAGCTTATTTCATAGCCTCCAATACTCCAAGCATACGTTTGATCTTCTCAAATTCATCTAGCTTCAAGACTTTTGTCATTATGTCAGCCAGTTGCTTAGTTGTGCTACAATATCTTAATTTAATTACTTTATCATTAACTAAATTTATGAGGAAATGAAATCTTAGTGTAATGTGTTTGCTTCTGCCATGAAAAACAGGATTTTTAGACAGTTGAATAGTTGAATTATTGTCACATAAAATCTCAGTAGCTTCTTGTTAGATGCGGAAGTATATCAAGAAGGGGGGTTGAATTGATATAAGGGTTTATTGAAAACTTTCTCGTATCAGAAAATTATTGGTGCAGTACTGAGAAACAGTTGACTGATTAACGCAAAATAGTAGGTTAGTTCTTAATGCAAAATTTAACAGATGATGAAGGAAGAGAAAAGATGACACAAAGAATTATACTGGTTTGTTCTTTATGCAAGAACTACATCCAGTTGGTGATCTGCAACTCCACATATCCTAATCACTATCAGAAATGAATTCTTTACAACAATTCTTTCTTGAACACTACAAGAAACTTAAAGAACCTATTCTAAACACTATAGAATAAAACTTAACCCACTGAGTCACTGTGATCACCCCAATCACAGATAACAGGGTTCTAAAACCCTCTCACAAATCTCTACCCCGAGATTAAAGGATACAAAGAAAATTGAAAATGAGCTTCTTCTTGAAAAGCTGAAAACTGTAACACAAATTCTACAGAAATCCTTTTGCTCTGATCTGTATGCAACTCAATATGTATTCTCTTGAATTCTTTCGCACTTTGATTCGTCCTTGAGAGTTGTATTTATAGGCAAGGATAAAAGCTATGGATCGTGTTTCTTTGAAAGATACAAAATGCGTGTTCTGCTGTTGTTTTCTGCATAAAGAGGGGTCTGGAACAAAATAGTCGACTGAAGCAGCAAAACAGTTAGCTATTTTCATTAATCTCATATTCCTGGTACATTAATGAAAATAGTCGACTAAAGCAACAAAATTAGTAGACTAATTGAAGATTAATAAAAACAACAGATTATTATATTTCAATTAGTTAACTATATAAAGATAATCTAACATCTCCACTAATTTGTAGAATCAAGAACCATTAATCAAAGACCCATCAACATTCTTAAAACATAATCAAAGACTTTTAAACATCATCAAATCCGAAATCATCAACACTTCTGTTTTTTCTATTCCAATATGCTCTAAAATCCTTTTAAGCTAAATACATTGACATGAACAGAATGCTGCAACAATATATTTAGCCTCAGTAGTATATAGACTTACTATAGGCTGTTTCTTCGAAGCCCATGATACAGCTGCTGTTCCTATCATTAATATTGTCCCATACGTGCTTCTCCTATCATCTGAATCTCTTGCATAGTTGTTGTCACTATAAGCAGTGAAATTTATTTTTCTTCCTTTTTGATAGAAGAGACCATATTCAATTGTGCCCTTAAGATATCTGAGAAGCCGTTTAATTGCGGACCAGTGAGATTCGTTGGGATTGGCCATGTATCTACTGATTAAGCTTGTTCCAAACATTAAGTCTGATCGTCTAGTTATTAAATACATGAGGCTACCAATGACTTGCTTAAACTTTGTGCCATCTACTAGTATTCCCTTGTCTTATCTGGATAACATGGTTCCTCGTACCATGGGATTACGTATGGGATTGCTGTCTAACATATTGAATCGAGCTAGTATCGCCCGTTCATACCTTCGTTGACAAATGAAGATGCCTGCTTCATTTTGAATAACTTGGCTTTCTCTACCTCTTTTAATAATGTTGGTGGGTTGTTGAACATAAATCTCTTCTGTAATTTCACCATGCAAGAATGCACTCTTTACATCGAGCTGGAAAACTTCCCATGCATTCTAAGAAGCTACAACTAGTAACACTCTCACAATGTCAAGTCTTGCAACTGGAGCAAAAACTTTTGTGTAGTTGATGTCGTAGGTTTGAGAATAACCTTTGGCCACCAACCTGGCTTTGTGTTTTTCTACTTGTCCTCTTTCATTAAGCTTTGTTTTGAAGACCCACTTCACTCCTATGGGTATCACTCCATTAGGTGGGTCAACTAGTTCCCACTTGTCGTTCTTCTCAATGGCTTTCATCTCTGCATCCATAGCTTCCCTCCATTTCTGGCTTGCATTCGCTTCTTCAAAAGTGTGAGGATCCTCAGAGTTAGTTGTCATCATTGCTAATAGATTCTCTTCTTCTACAAACATATTAGTTTCATAATTTGTTAACCATGCAGGTTGTCTCCGTGTTCTTGTTACCCTCCCTTCATCTGGAGGGTCAATGTATTATGAATCCAAAGCTGGTTCAACTATTTCTATTTCTGGATTATTTGTGCTATCTCCGGCTGCTATGGGTTATAGTGTTGAACCCTCACTTTTGCCTTCGTTTTGGTCTCCCACATCAAGAGCAATAGGTGTACTTTCTGTTTTACTTTCATTCCAATTCCAATGCTTATCCTCTTCGAACATCACATCCCTACTTACAATCACCTTCTTTGTAATGGGATCAAAAAGTTTGTAACCTTTTGTCTCATCATTCACACCTAAGAGAACACATTGTTGACTCTTGTCATCCAATTTCCTTCGTTGCTGATGTGGAATATGAACATGTGCAATGCATCCAAACATGCGAAAATAATCTACACAAGGTTTGATTCCACTCCATACCTCTTCAGGTGTCTTGTATTCAAATACAGTTGTAGGACTCATTCTGGATATGAACACACTATTTTACTACCTCAGGCTAGACGTTTTGGGAACCTACTTTTCATGAAGTATAGCTTTTACTACATTCATAATGGTTCGGTTCTTGTGCTCTACGACCCCATTTTGTTGAGGGGTATAGTTGTGAGTTGTTTGGAAATGCCTTCACTACTACAGAATAACCAATTAACGTCGGCAGTCTACGTCGGTTGAAACACAAACGACGTAAAAGGTTTGAATTGACCATTCTACGTCGGTTAAAACATACAACTGACGTAGAATATTTTGTATTGAGCATTCCATGTCGGTTCCGCAAATAACCGACGTGGAATGGCAAAACTACTACGTCGGTTGACGTCTTAATCGACATAGAATGTTTGACGTTGCACTTTAAAAACCTATTTTTCCCTTTCCTTCCTCACTTTTATTATTCGTTGCGCCACGCCGCTCCCTCTGCGTTCTCCGTTCTCCGTTCTCCGCCGTGAGTTCTGTGACACCAACGCTGTTCCTCCCCCTCACCGTCGTCTTCCCCGGTGCCGTGAAGCTCGTGACACAATGAAGCTCGTGAAGCACGAAGTTTGTGCTCGTGAAACATGAAGCTTGTACTCATGAAGCACGATTCGTCGTCGCCGCCGCTGCTGCCGCTGGAAGTCGTCGTCGCTGCTGCCACTGGAACGCTGGTCCCCTTCCGTCATCCGTTTGCGCCACCGCCGTCGCCGCTGCCGGGAACGCTGCTGCCAGGTGAGTTTTTTATTATTTTATTGTTTTTTTATTTATTGTTTTATAAAATAGTGTTTGTATAATTAGTTTATTGAAATGCATGTGTTGCTGATAATGGCTGTGCCCATGGGGCTTTATTTGATGTTGTTTGAAAATTTGGATTTAGTCAAATAACAGAGGAAACTCTGCTGAAATTTCGTTAGAATGGGTTTGCAAATAAGTGGATTTTTTATTGTTTTTTGTTTTGTAGAATATAGTGTTTGTATGATTAGGTTATTGAAATACCTGTAGATAATTGTTCTGATGATGGTCTGGTTGTGCCCATGGGGCTTTATTTGATGTTGTTTATGTATTTGATTTTGTATAAAAATTTGGATTTAGTCAAATAACAGAGGAATTAGGACAAAAGAACCTACAACTATGAAATTTCTAAGATGTAATGGCCTGATAATTCTCTGTTTGGTACGACACAACTCCACAAATTTTTGCAAAATTTTTTGACAAGTGCAAGTTAGTCACATAAAATGGCCAAAATTTAGGAAAATAGGTAAAAAATAGTAAAATAATAAAAAAGTTACAGTAAATGGAGAATTTTTGAAAATTCTTTTGCCCAAATCCCCAAAGAGCTTCATTGGGTCTTTTCCAAAAACTTTCATTTTTTACGCATCTCCATCCAAGGTCCGTAGCAAAAGTTACGATAGTTTGAAGTTTTTCTACACCTAAATTTTGTATTTTCAAAACTATGGTTATTTTGGGGGATGTGAGGCCTCCTTATTCAAGTACACATCAAAAAAACATAACACAACAAAAATTAGCGAAAAATTCAATGTCTAACTATTTTTTATGATTTTTTCAAGATCGATTAGATCCATCCAATAATGCTGTTTTTACATCAATCTTTCTTTTTTTAAATTGTTCTTCTAAACAAAGCATATAGAAATTAGACATCATTTCATTAGATATCATATAGCTAAGGATTGCATTATAGAATACATAGATACAAAACATCAATTAGCTGATATCTTCACCAAACCTTTGCCTAGAGAGTCTATCTTTGAAATTTAGCTATTTGAAATGTATTATATATGAAATTATGGCTGGTTTGCTGGTACTAAAATTTAGGGAAATGAAAAAATTAGAAATTGCATTGCAGTTTTAGCAGAGACTTTCAATGTCGGTTGGACGTATAACCGACGTAGAAAGTTTTGCCCCACTTACAACGTCGGTTATTCAAATAACCGACGTTGTATGCTATGTGCTTTTCAACGTCGGTTCACTTTGAACCGACGTTGAAAATATTACTTTTAACGTCTCCTTATTCAACATCGGTTTTTGGGCCGTCGTGAAATTATCCCCAGAATCGACGTGGATTGTGGTTCCTGTAGCAGTGCTTGCTGGTCACAAAATTCTGAGAATGCTTTAGATGTGAACTCCCCTCCTCGACCAGTCCTTAGATAAACAATGTAAGTTCCAGCTTCTTTTTCGACACAAGCTTTGAAACTTTTAAATGCATTAAACATCTCAGATTTTTCATGCAAAAAGTAAGTCCATGTTTTTCATGAATAATCATCAACAAAACATAGTATGTACCTTTTGCAGCTGTTTGAGGTTGGTGAAATAGGACCACATATATCCGCATGGACCAATTGAAGTTTAACTGATGCATGCCAGGAGCTTTGTTTTGGTATGGTGTTTCGATGTTGCTTGCTTACGAGAAAAGTAGTGCATACAACTGTGGACATTTTTAGTGAGGGTAGTCCAATCACCATTTGTCTTTGAGCAAGTGTGTGGAGTCCTCTGAAATTAAGATGTCTGAACCGTTTGTGCCATAGTTGTGTTTCTTTCTCGAAACAGTTTTCAACTTGAAAACACTTGGACTGGTGAGGACACATCGAAGCTGATAAATAAAACATACGATTTCCTCTCATGGTGGTATGGATGATTAACCCTCTATCTGGATGAAAGATTTTACATGATCCTTGTTAAATCATAATCGTAAGGCCTTTCTCTTGTAATTGTTCGAGACTCAGAAGATTGGTTTTAAGTTGTGGAACATAGTAGACGTCTGAGATGACATGAGTAATGCCATTTAACTGGACCCGAATGCTCCCTTTAACAGTCACTTCCAATGTAGTGTCATTACCAAGCTTGACACTTTTATGTAGTCCTTCCTCATGTATTTCAGTAAACCAAAGTTTATTACCGGTCATATGGTTGCTACAACCTGAGTCGAGAAACCGATCTTCCATTTGTACCAAGTGTGTCACCTCTTCATATGCAACCAACAAGATTTCATCCTCAGTTGTTGTTGCTTCTTCAGATGTTACATAATGAGCTTGCCTCATTACACTACTACATGAATACGAATTAACGTCGCAGTTTTACGTCGGTTAAAATACAAACGACGTAGAAGGGATTTTAAAGGGGTTTTAACGTCGGTTAAGGGAATAACCGACGTCGAAAGTGTGGGAGACACACTTTCAACGTCGGTTCATTAAGAACCGACGTGGAATGTACAAGATTCAACGTCGGTTCTTCATGAACCGACGTTGAAAGTGTACGTTGAAAGTGTGTCTCCCACACTTTCGACGTCGGTTATTCCCATAACCGACGTTAAAACCCCTTTAAATACACGTCCCGCGCCCTCTTTTTCCTCACTTTTCGTTCTTCGTTTTCGAGTTTCGCTGCCGCCGCACTGGTTTTTTTGGTTTTCCTCGCTGCGCGAACGCCTCTTCCTTCCGAGACGCCGCCGCCGCTGCCGCATGCGCGCCGCTCGCTGCCGATGCGTCGCCGCCAAGCTCCCTCAGCACATTGCAAATACGTTTGGCACTCGAATCCGGCAGATGATCGCGCCGCTACCTTGGCCGCGTGGTTTCCTTCAGCTGTGTCAGCTGCCGCCGCCGTGCCGCTGCCGCTCGCCCTCGCCATCGCCGTTGCCACTGCGTGCCCCTGCCGTCGCGAACCGCGCCTGCAGGTTTCATTTTGTGCTGCCGTGAACCCTGCCGTCGTCAGTAGTCCCGCTACCGCTGCCAGGTTAGTGGGTTTTTATTATTTTTGTTTTGTAGATAGTGTTTGTATGATTAGGTTATTGAAATGCCTGTAGATGAATGTTCGATGATCCGGTCGTGCCCATGGGGCTTTATTTGATGTTGTTTATGTATTTGATGTTGTGTAAAAATTTGGATTTAGTCAAATAACAGAGGAAACTCTGCTGAAATTTCGTTAGAATGAGTTTGTCTCTCTTATAGAGCAAAGTCTACTAAATGATAATTTTTATTATAGTAATCAATGATATTAAATTCATTGATGACCAATAAGGTTTTTATTAACTCTTAATTGTAGTGTAAAATCCGAAAATGAATCGAAGTTGGATGAATGCAAGTCGTATATCAGAAGAGTATGAGAATGGAGTTGAAGAATTTTTGAGTTTTGTTGAACGAAATGGTCTAAAGATGAATGGAAAATTTTATTGTCCCCTGTGTTAAGTGTGTTAATGGAAGAGTTCAAACCGTAGATATAATACGAGAACATCTAATCTGTGAGGGTATCATGAAAAATTATACTACATGGATATGGCACGGTGAACTTATTGATATTCCAATAGTATCACAACCTCGTGGAGGAGGAGGATGTGTGTATGGAAGATCGAATAGAGGATATGCTTCGTGATGTGGGTCGGAGAGCTTTCTTCAAGCACATGCACTGTATATGATAAATTGAAGACCGATTCGAGACTGGTTTTGTATCCTGGGTGTACAACTTTCACTCGATTGTCTTCCGTATTAAGATTGGTGAATTTGAAGGCAAAGTTTGGTTGGAGTGATAAAAGTTTCAATGAATTGTTAGAACTTTTGAAAGAGATGCTTCCGGATGAAAACACATTGCCTAACCGTATGTATGAAGCAAAGAAGATACTTTGTCCAATGGGTTTAGAATATAAAAAGATACACGCTTGTCCTAATGACTGTATTTTATACAGAAAAGAGTTTGAATGTCTTGACAAGTGTCCAAAATGTGGTGTATCACGTTACAAAGTCAAGGATGGTGATGGTGATGGTGAAGATAGTCATAAAAGGGTTCTCCTGCAAAGGTTATATGGTATCTTCCAATAATTCCAAGGTTTAAGCGATTGTTTGCTAATGAAGAAGATTCAAAAAATCTCACATGGCATTCAGTTGCAAAGAAACGAGATGGACAACTTCGACATCCGGCTGATTCTCCACAGATGGAAGAAAATTGACCGTCTATTTCCAAGTTTTGGTAGTGATGCAAGAAACCTTAGACTTGGACTAGCTACAGATGGAATGAATCCTTTTGGTAACTTAAGCACTAACCACAGTTCATGGCCGGTTTTATTGGTGATCTACAATCTTCCACATTGGTTGTGCATGAAGCGGAAATATGTTATGCTATCTATGATGATTGCGAGTCCAAGACAACCAGGAAATGACATAGATGTTTATTTAAGTCCTTTGATAGATGACTTAAGATTGTTGTGGGAGGAAGGAGTAGAGGTGTTTGATGCAAATCGACAGGAGAATTTCAAGTTACATGCAATGATATTTTGTACCATAAATGACTTTCCGAGCATATGGTAACTTGAGTGGATACTGAGTGTCAAGGGTCATCATGCGTGTCCTATTTGTCAAGAAGATACAAGTTATCTGCAATTGAAACATGGGAAGAAGACAATTTATAATAAACACAGAAAATTCCTTCCAGTTAACCACCCATACCGAAGATTGAAGAAAGCTTTTAACGGTTTCCGAGGAGGATGAAATTGCTAAGTCACCGTTAACGGTGAGGAAGTTTATGATCGCGTGAAAAACATAAATGTTGAATTTGGAAAGACCCAAAAGAAATCTACTGACGAAGCAAGTGGAAGAAGAGATCAATTTTTTTGAACTTCCATATTGGTGTCATTTAGATGTACGTCATCTGTATTGATGTGATGCATGTTGAGAAGAATGTGTGTGATAGTCTAATTGGCACACTTTTGAACATCAAAGGTAAGACAAAGGATGGAGTGAATACTCGTCAAGATCTTTGTGAATTGGGAATACGTCCGGAATTGCATCCAAGATGTGAAGGCAAGAGAACATATCTTCCACCAGCATGTCACACTTTATCCAAAAAGAGAAGACTAGTCTTTGTCGGTGCCTTCGAGTATTAAAGTTCCACAAGGATACTCTTCAAATATTAAGAGTCTTGTGTCAATGAAAGATCTTAAACTAGTTGGGTTAAAGTCACATGACTCGTCACGTTCGATGCAACAACTCTTACCTGTAGCTATACGTGGCATACTCCGAAGAATGTGAGAAATGCAATTATGCGTCTATGTTTTTCTTCAACTCTATATGCGCGAAAGTAATTGACGAAAAATCATTAGATCAATTGGAAAATGAGGCAGCAATTATACTATGTCAATTGGAGATGTATTTTCCTCCATCATTTTTTGATATTATGGTTCACTTAATTGTACATCTTGTAAGAGAGATACGGTTATGTGGCCCGATTTATTTATGGTGGATGTACCCAATTGAGCGATACATGAAGATCTTCAAAGGGTATACTAAGAATCCATACGGACCAAGCTTCTATAGTTGAAAGGTATATTGCGTAAGAAGCTACAGAGTTTTGTTCGTAATACTTGGCAAAAGCACAAGCCGTGGGTGTTCCTACAAGTCGACATGATGATAGGATAAATGGAAAGGGTACTCGTGGTATAAAAGTTCAAGCAAAGGATATTATCGAGTTGAGTCGAGCACACTTGTATATTTTGAATAATACGGATGAAGTTCTTCCTTACATATCCGCTCATCAATCAATGTTGAGGACCCAAAACCCCAAAATGGGTGAACGGTTGTTAGTGAAGGAGCATAACAACAAGTTTATCGCTTGGTTTAGAAGCCAAATTTTTTCGAGATCGACGATGCATCCGATACATTGAAATGGCTAGCTCATGGACCAAAACATAACGTCATCACTTGGACTGGGTACGACATTAATAGATATTCCTTCTACACAAAGTCACAAGATGACAATAGCACAGTTCAAAATAGTGGAGTGTCTATTGAGGCCACATCCATGCACTTTTCTAGTTCAAAGGATAAAAACCCCATCATGGCATCCATAAGTTACTTTGGAGTGATTGAGGAAATTTGGGAGGTTGACTACAGTAAATTTAGAGTTCCTCTATTTAAATGTGTTTGGGTCGATAGCAATACCGGTGTTCAATTTGACGAAATGGGTTTTACTATGATAGACCTTAAGAAGCTAGGTCATAAGGAAGAACCATTCATCATGGCATATCAGGCAAAACAAGTTTTTTATGTCACCGACCCATGTAATGATAGGTGGTCTGTGGTCCTTCAAGACAAAGGGATTGATGTCAACAGTGAAAATGAAGACGAGTCGGATGATTTCATTGTCATTCCCAATTCACCACGATCGCCTAGTAGTATTCAAGATGTACAAGAGGATGTGGTCTATGCAACTCGTAATGATCATGATGAAGGGATATGGGAAAATTTAGTTGTCTAAGTATGTTTCTACTTAAAATTCTTTATGTATTTGTTTTATGTTTGTGTATTTAAGATTTATAAATTATATTGTTTTATATTTTCTTTACTGGACACATGGCATCTCCTTCACCATCACCTCCTTCCTCACCTCCTCATCTCCTCCACCACCTCGTCCACCAAAGAAGACCAGACAAGCAACACGATTATCGAGCTTGACAGACTGACACATGACGAGAGAGAAGCTCAATGTGTCCGTTGATCCACGCATCGGGAAGGTGTCCGGCCCGCATCATACCCGGCTCAGAGAGCTACTTGGGTACCGTGGCACGAGAGAAGGTAATTCTAAGTTTATATTTGAAGTTTTTACATATTTACATATAATTCTTCTTTTCATCTAACTAATGATTATGTTTTAGATATCTATTTTGCATCCAGACCGGGATAATGTTGACGAGACGGTGAAGAATCTGATTTGGCGGGACATTCCGGTAAGTTTAAATTTATTCAATTGTCTTTTCTTGAATATTGATTTTTAATTTTGATGCTAATTATGTTTTATTTTTACGAAGTATTTTGATATTGAAAACTCCAAGGCGGTTAAGAAGAAGATTATGTCCACCATTGCAAAAATGTGGAGGCGGTTCAAGTCCACATTAACTACTGAAATGGGTGTATCGTCGAGGATGTCGTTAGCAGGGGACTTACTCCTTGCCAACGATATGGCATATCCGAGGAGGAGTGGAGGAAATTTGTAGAGATTAGGACCGGCCCGAGTGGGAGGTATAAATTAATTTAAATTTATTAACTTATTGTATTATATTCTAATATCAATTATTTTTCGGGAGAAAAGATTAAAGGCGAAGGAGGTTCAAAAGAAGAATTTGACCCCCACCGCTCTGTCTCGTGGGGGTATGATCTCTTGTCCGAGAGAATGATGTACGAGAAGGCTGCACTCGGAGAACAAGAAGCAGCCGGCTTCGGTATAAGCCAGGATGATCTCCCCCACCATCTCCTCCTAAACGTCATCAAACTTGGAAGAGAGCTCGTCAAAAGCCTTCGGTGGGATGACATCCGAGGAGGCTCAATATATAGCGAGATAGGATTGTAAGTTACTATTCTTTTTAACCCTAATATGATTAATTTGTTACACTTGTATATTATATATATATAATGTGTTAAATTTATTGTAGGATTCCTTGGAGGAAGCGAGTGTACACGAGGAACTTTCGTTCCATATGGTCGTCGGGATATACCGACCACCGCTATTGGTAAAGATGAACACCCCGCCGTGTTCGGGTGTGGGGACCGTGTGGGTATTCGACATTATTTTGGGGCAGCGAGTGAAGAATACCCAGAGCTCAACAATTAATGAAGAAGAGTTGGAGAAGAAGCTCACAGCGAAGCTGACACCGGTCATCGCAGCACAGGTTCAGGAGCACCTACTTAGCATGTTTCCGGACTTGGCGCTTAGGATGGCATCTTCCCACCAACACGCTCAACCATCTCCTCCATCTCGTTGGCACAATGGGAAGTGCTTCCAGTAATCCCGCTCCTATTCTAGCTTCTCCTCGTTGCCGCTGCTGCACTCGCACCTGCACCGATAGGTAAAATCGTTATTTATTTTTCATATATGTCTTCATTACAAATGTCTTCATATCATGCATCCACAGGTACATCTTTTGGGATGAAACAATGTGCCTTATTGGTGGAGGATGACTTGCTTGAACCAAGATTGGTGGCCCTTGGTTCGGTTCAGGAAGCGGGCTTCTACCATCCACAAGTGTGCCTTTGGCACCGGTTATTTGAGAGTGGTGGTAGAAGAGATTCGAGATGCCGATGCTCGAGTCCCCGTGCCTACCGATGAGGTACAAGTGGTGGGACAGGCCCTTCACACGTTCATTGCTTGGCCCCAACATTTAGTGAGACAAGTTTCTAAAAAGGTATGTAATTTTTTATGTTAATGAGTTCTGAAAATGTTATTTCACGTATTAAGTAGTATTGTTTTAAACATGTAGGATGTTCGAAGCCTACAAGTCGTGCTGCTTCGAACATACTAAAGGAAAAGAAGCAGCCTATCCCGAAAAATCCAATTGTTCGGTTGATCCGTGCCTCCGCAGAATATTATGCGAACTCCTTTGAGATTCGCTGGGATGCTATGAGATTTGGGATAAATAATGCAAGCTTCCTCTCTACATTTCATATTCGACATCTCGGAGGTCACGTTGGGTGATAGGGATCTCAACATCTCTATTTTACAACTTTGGACAATGTAAGTACATATTTATTATTATAATTTCAATTTCATTATTTAATATATAACATGTTATTATTTTTCATTTTTTAGGATGATGGATGAATTGGCTGAGGAGCAGGGAGCTTCAGATGTGTATGGATTTTTTGAGCCTCAGTCAATCCAAGCAACTGAAATAGACGGGAGGAAGTCCAAAGATATATCCAAAATTGGATCCTCACCTCTAAAAGGCGGATATATCTTGGAGCATATTTATTCCAAGTAAGTCAATATAAGTTCATTATTGTTTTTATTGTGATTGAATTATATTCTAAACATTTTATTTTTCAAGGCATCATTGGCAACTCTTCCTCATCAGTCGTCTGTGAGAAGACCAGTATACTGGTTTTGTTCTTTGAATAAAAACCAGATACTCGATTTAAAGAATATTTTGAATAGGTAAGTATTTTAAACTTTGTGTTTTCAAATATAATTAATGTTCATGTATTGACTAATAACTTCTCAGAGATAGCTATTAAGGTGTGCAGTACCATTGATGGAATGCACATCAGCAAAGCCACTAACCCACATTGGGAAATCCTACATGTAAGGTTACTTTTAATTCTCTAATGAATATTCAATATGTATTTTTCATAACTAATGACTTCTTCAATTCATTATAGGTTAATAGACAAACGGGTAGCTATGAATGTGGCTACTACGTAATGTACTGGATGTGGCTTATAGTTTTTGGGAATATCGGAGATACTTGGAGACAAAGTTAGTCTTCCAAAACCCTATTCCTCCAAAACTGTATTGGTAAAGTTTCCTACTTGTGATACCTAACATACTTTCATTTTGTTCCGGTATTCACCGATACCCAACCCTTGCCCAAAGAGTCTATCGACCAAGTTCGACAAAAGTAGGCACGTAAGTTTTTAGAACTTAGAAATAGGGAACAATAGGAGTTCTTTTATTGTAATTTCATTTATACAATTTTAAGTAGATCAAATTCAAATAATTATTCAATATATATAATTCATTTCAAATGTAGTAATTTTAAATTGTTTTCCGGTTTTCCGGCATTGATATACAGTGTACTAAAATTTAGGGAAAATGAGAAAATTAGAAACTGCATTGCAGATGGGGATTTTCAACGTCGGTTCATTTAGAACCGACGTTGAAAATACACTTTCTACGTCTGGTTCAATAAATAACCGACGTTGAAAGTGTGCGAGACTTTCAACGTCGGTTATTTATTGAACCGACGTAGAAAGTGTATTTTCAACGTCGGTTCTAAATGAACCGACGTTGAAAATATTACTTTTAACGTCTCCTCTTTCAACGTCGGTTTTGTTACCGTCGTGAAATCATCCCCAGAACCGACGTGGATGTAGGTTCGTGTAGCAGTGTTACTCTAGGGCACTCATATTGGAAATGGACCAGCTTATGGCACTGAAAACACTCAATGAGTGCTTTATTAAAAGGTTATCGTCCATGTCTTCTCCCTCGTCCTCGACCTCCTCTGCCACGGCCACGACTTCCCCGATCATCCTGCGTGACTTGCAGTACCTGTTCTTCTGGTGGTTGAGAATCTTGCATTCGTTGTTCATGCACGAGCAGACTCCCATGTAGTTCATTAAGACTCAAAGTGCATAGGTCATTGGCTTCCTCGATGGAACATACCACATAATTGAATTTTGAGGTTAAAGAATCTTACTAACTACTGTGCTGGAATCCATTGATTCGCCATTGGATTTCATTTTGTTTACAATATTGAGTGTGCGTCCAAGGTAGTTGTCGACTTTTTCACCGTCCTTCATTGTTAGGAGCTCAAACTCACGTTGGAGAGCTTGGAGCTGAGCACGTTTAACCCTTGTTGAACCTTTATACTTTTGTTGCATGGAATTCCAGATTGCCTGTGACGTGCGTTTGTCCAGGATTGTGTCCAGAATCTCTCGATCAATTGCTTGAAATAGAAAATTCTTCACTTTTAGATCCTTAAGATGCGCATCTGCTGCAGCTTTCCTTTGAACCTCAGCTGATGCTGCATTCAATGCTGGAATTCCATCTTCTACAAGGGACCATAGCTCTTTGCTACGTAAGAAATTTTCCATGGCCATGGACCAGAAGTCGTAGTGCCCAACGAACCGTGGGATATCGGGTTGAACGAATTTTTGTAAGATAGACATGACTCTTCACACAATTTTCTCACTCTATATCACCATTTTTCTCACTCCGTATGAGGCCCCTTTATGGAGCTTTGATACCAATTGTTAAGACTCAAAGAAAATTTACTAATGCAATTAAAATGTTCGTGAAAACTGCATAATTTATTCAGATACTGGAGATGGCTATATAAGCCTTTACAAAGAAATTGACTAACAACCTACGTGCATAGTGGACAAAAAATTAACACCCCTGGACTCATTCTTCCTAGAAACCAGGGCAGTTATTTAACAAATACTAAAACATAAAATAGTCAACATGAGTTAGGTTGTGATAGCCAAGTTTTTTGAAGACATGCACAACAAATTGTTTTCTTCCAACTTTTGGAAATTTATATTCATTTAGTTCAAGATTTTGACTACAAAGTCAAGAACTCTTACAAGCTTTCTTCTCCCACAAATTGAGAAACCCAAAATTATTCTGAAAGAGAAAAAGGTGACAAAGAACAAAGAGGTTGAGTTAGATGAAAATGTCCAAAGCTTTAAAGAAGAAAGACCCCAACAAGAGAAAATATGTGATAGTGGTGGTGACAATCTTTAGAGGAGGAGAAGTGAAGCATTTGAGTCAAGTGAAGACGCCGAGGCCATGAAGAAGAAGCCCAGTTTAACAATGACCAAACACAACAACACTATCAAATTCACTGCTACAGAAACCACTTTCCACGTCGGTTCTAGGGATCATTTTACGATGGCCCCAAAACCGACGTTGAACAAGGCGACGTTAAAAGTAATATTTTCAACGTTGGTTCAATTTGAACCAACGTTGAAAATCACAGACTTACAACGTCGATTAGGGCTAGAACCGACGTTGTAAGTGTCACCCAAACTTACAACGTCGGTTCTAGTAATAACCGACGTTGTAAGTCGTGTCCCCACTGTAAAGCAATTTCTAATTTTCTCATTTTCCCTAAATTTTAGTACCTGCATATCAAATAAACCAGCAAACCAGCCACAATTTCATATATAATACATTTCAAATAGTTAAATTTCAAAGATAGACTCTTTAGGTAAAGGTTTGGTGAAGATATGAGCTAATTGATGTTTTGTATCTATGTATTCTATAATGCAATCCTTAGCTATATGATCTCTAATGAAACGATGATGTCTAATTTCTATATGCTTTGTCTTAGAAGAACAATTTAAAAAAAGAAAGATTGATGTAAAAACAACATTATTGGATGGATCTAATCGATCTTGAAAAAATCATAAAAAATAGTTAGACATTGAATTTTCTGCTAATTTTTGTTGTGTTATGTTCTTTTGATGTGTACTTGAATAAAGAGGCCTCACATCCCCCAAAATAATCATAGTTTTTAAAATACAAAATTTAGGTGTAGAAAACCTTCAAACGATCATAACTTTTGCTACGGACCTCGGATGGAGATGCGTAAAAAATGAAAGTTTTTTAAATGACCCAACGAAGCTCTTTGGGGATTTGGGCAAAAGAATTTTCAAAAATTCTCCATTTACTATAAATTTTTTATTATTTTAGAATTTTTTACCTATTTTCCTAAATTTTGGGCATTTATGTGACTAACTTGCACTTGTCAAAAAATTTTTAAAAAATTTGTGGAGTTGTGTCCTACCAAACAGAGAATTATCAGGCCATTACATCTTAGAAATTTCATAGTTGCAACTTCTTTTGTCCTAATTGCATCATTTTGCATACGGTTTTTGTCCTAATTCCTATGTTATTTGACTAAATCCAAATTTTTATACATAAACAACATCAAATAAAGTCCCATGGGCACAACCAGACCATCATCAGAACAATCATCTACAAACACTATATACAAAATGAAAAACAATAAAATAATAAAAAACTACCTGACCAGTAGCGTTCCCGGCAGCGGCGACGGTGGTGGTGCAAACGGCTGACGGAAGGGGAGCTGTTCCAGCGGCAGCAGCGACGGCGACAGAGACTTCCAGCGACGGCGACGCGAATCGTGCTTCACGAGCTTTGTGCGTCTTCATGATCAGCTTCACGACAGCAGCGGCGATGGCGGCGACGGCGGCGTCACGAGCTTCACGGCACTGGGGAAGACGATGGTGAGGGGGAGCAACGGCGTTGGTGGAGGAACGACGTTGGTGTCACAGAACTCGCGGTGGAGAACGGAGAACGCAGAGGGAGCGGCGCAACGAATAACAAAAGTGAGGAAGGAAAGGGGAAAATAGGTTTTTAAAGGCCTTTCTACGTGTCATAAGTGCAACGCCAAACATTCTACGTCGGTTGTTGCGGAACCGACGTAGAAGATTTTACATTTTACGTCGGTTCTGCAACTAACTGACGTAGAATGTTGGTTTTAAAACATTCTACGTCGATTGTTGCGGAACCGACGTAGAAGATTTTACATTTTACATCGGTTCTGCAACTAACCGACGTAGAATGTTGGTTTTAAAACATTCTACGTCGGTTGTTGCGGAACCGACGTAGATTGGCGACGTTAATACCTACTTCTAACCTTCCCAAGCCAACAAGAAAGTTAGGAAATGAAACCAACATGTTACACACGTAAAGAAACTTTGACCTATTTAGAGTTGATTTGAACAATTATGTAGAATCAGCTCGATTGACACTACATAGAGTTGACTCAATAGGTTTTACATAGAATCAACTTCACTAATACTTTGTGTATAGTACGTAGAATAGACCAAATTGACTTTGCATAACATTAGTATAGAGTTAACTTAATCAATATTACATAAAGTTGACTTTCAAAAGCTAAAACTAATAAATTAATAATCAGAATTTTAAAATTTATATACACAAAAAATTAAACATTATTTACTAATTAGTTGGAACTTCTATATGATTGTTAGTGACCTGATCTAAATATTAATTTTGGTAAATAAATTACTTTGTACATAATATATATTTTTTACATTGATAATAGTAAGAGTAAAAGCACAATGAAACTAATTTATTGGATGATAATTTAAAATTTTAATACTAACAATTCTTGTCTCATAAATTTTTTTTTTATAAATTTGAGTTTTTACATCTTGAAATGGATCACTTTATGAGTTGTGTTTTCTTTACATGAATCACGTAATATTTCCTACATTAAAAAATTATTTAATTTTTATTTATATATTTTACTTTTGAAATATTGTTACTTAAATTTAATTTTTAATTTAAGCTGATTTAAATTTTATAAAGTTGAATATATCTTTCGTTTAGATAAATTGAATTTTAAAATTATAATCTTATGGCACCTAATTACCATTTGCTTCAAAATTCGAGTTTCAAACACACTCTATCAATGAGGATAACGAGATTTTATTTTCATTTCGTTTTCAATATTATCTCTTTAATATCATATTTAATAAAGTAATTTTTTTATTATTGCTAGCTTTTGTTTATTTTTATTTAAATTTAGAAAATCCTTCCATTGGGAAGAAAACTTCGTACTTATAAATCAAATAACAAGTCTTTATTTTTCTCTATACAAAGTTACATTTACATATTGCTTGGTAAAAGTATGTATTAATAAATAAATAAATTGTTTTTGAGACTAAGAAACATTTAAATTACGAGAAATATTGTAATTGTTGTTTTGTTTATACGCGCGCACTTGTTTGACAAGTTTTCATTACTAGAAAATTTTTCGCACTCTCATCAAATTGTGTTGACTCGTTCGTTGCTTTGATTTAATCTAACATGAGAACCACTTAATAATGAAAGTTATTTAAAAATAATATGTAAAAGAATGTTTGTATAATTTGTATAAATAAATAAATATGAGTTACTTCATTCGTAAAGCTTTCAAAATAGATTTGATTCCATAGATTGATCCGTATGACCTATGATTTAGGTCAGATTAAACTTAAAAAATAGTGGTTTAAATAACAATAGTCTTTTCTTAACTTGATCTATTTGAGCTAAGGTCTCTATGAGACAAGATCAAACTAAGTCCGTACGCTAATGGATTGATCCATTTTTTTATATTAACTTTTGTTTTTCATTTTTATGTTGTCATACTAAATAAAGAAATTCTAGTGTCTCAAAGTTTCTCTTCTCTTATTCATCTCTTTCATTCTTCTCTTAGAAACTCATCTTTCATCTTTTTCCTCTATTGGATATCGTGTCTTGTATCACTTTTATCACCACAACTTCATGTCACTGCCATAATTTATTCGTTTCATATTAGGTTATATTATTCTTTATTCTTTATATTCTCACTTTTTACGTTTCTAATCAAAATTCTAGATTTGTTTTTATTTTCCTCGTATAATCATGTGGTTGTCTTACTTTGTTAATATTTGGTGATATAAAAATTATTAATATTTGTGACATTCTAAGCATTCCTATCACAACAATTTTGGTATATTTAAATTATTACTGATTTTGATATAAAATTTATTTTTTCTTGTTACAAAACTCTTAATTGTCAATTTTTATTTATTATCAAATATAGATGTAAAAGAAGTGGAAGAGATAGAACTGTTTGGCGAGTAAACTAGTGAAGAAGATAAGATAATATATCTAAAGAGGTCTATAATAATTTTTTTCATGTATATTAAATAAACTTTTCAATCAATAGGATGTTATCTTTTGTAGTAAACAAATGTTAAAATATTAAAAATGTTTGAGTGTTTTGGAAGTGTTTAGTATGTGATTTAAGTATATTTTATAAATTATTTAAATATGAACAATTTTGTACAAACTTTTATATAAATTTGTTAAATATTTATATATTATTTATTGAAAATAAAAAACTATATTATAGATATATTAGTATATTTTATTTTTTTAATTAAACCAAAATAGTCCGTTGGAATGATGGTCTAAATAAAAAATTATGATCCATTTTAAAATATAAATAAAATTAAATTGTTAAATTTTTTTTATTTAAAACCATACGCGATTAAGTTTAATAGTCCGTTTTAACAGTTTTAATCATGATTGCTATTTGTTTATAAAGTATTGAACATAATTAATTTTTTTACATAACTGTAATTCAAATTTATGATAATAGAATTGTTCGTATTTAATATATCATCATACTATGTGTGAATACGATTACCTCCTTTTATTGTTTTTCACCATTTCTAAACTAAACTTTCTAGAGTTGAACTAGAAAAGTAAACTTCTAGAAGATGCTTTTTTCCCTTTCAAAGTAGCTAAGACCTAAGAGACCATTTTTTTTAGTTTTTTACAAATAATTAATATATAGCTACAATAACTAGTCATAGCTAAATTGCGTTGGCACACCATTAAATTTCAATCAAGAACATTCCACATCATCCTATAAAGACAAGAACGTCAAAACTTAATACTTGTTAATTCAATAATTGAAAAATCATCTTCAAAGAGAATGCTAATTACTATAAATTTCATGCATGATGATGACCATTGCATTGATTTGGTCATACACGGTATAGAAACCATTAAAAAAATATAGAGCAAGAAAAAGCTGATCACATAAAGTCTTTATAGAAGAGTCAAATATCTTTTTTTTCCTCATATGCGATGAAGCTTCATAGAAGAAAAAGGTAAAAGGTTCTAAGTTAATGAGAAAAACAATTCAGAATACATGCTTATATATAATTTTATGTTTTTAATATATACAATTGAAGTAATTAATTTTTTATTAAATTAGGGTAATTTTCATAAATAGGTAAACTTAACAAAACTATGTAATTGAGTAAAGTGTGTGTGAAAGTATAATTTTAAAATGAAAAAAAATCATGTTTCGAAGCATAACTTTGAATGAATATAAAATTTTTATATTAAAATTGTACTTGAAAAATAATTTCGTTTTTTTAATTTTTTTATAAAATTATACACGTTTTTAATTTTTTATTTTGAAATTAATTTTTACATTTTACTTTTTTAAAAAAAATGAAAACGATTTAAGTTAAAGAAATGACGATTTCGCTAACCTTTTTCATAAAACTTTATTTAGTTTTTTTAAATAACTGTTTGATTCTTTTATTTTAAATACTTTATTTAAAAAATTAAAAAAATTATATATAATTTTTAATTTAATATATATTTATTTTAATTTATATATTTTTTCATAGTATGATTTATTAATTAAAATAATGATATTAATTCAATGTAATTTAGAAAATAAAAAACAAGAATCAGATCAATAAAATTAAAAAAAAATTATATATAAATTTTTTATTTTTCAAAATTAGCATTTTTAAATGAAAAAATTCAACTTGTTCTCTAATACTTTGTTCCTTTTAAGAGATGTAAATGAGAGAGAAGAAAATTATGGATTTGAGGGAAAAGAGAGCGAAATTGCAGTTGTTTCTTTTAAGGGAAAGATAGTGGAAGAGAAAGAAAAGTTTGTGAAAATTTGTGAGTGATGTGATAGTTTAAAATTAATTTTGTAATTGATAAAATGATATAATTAATATTTTGCTCTTAGTCTAAAAATTAATTGTGAAATGAATTTTGATAATTTATTTAAATTTATTTTCCTTCCTGCATTTCGGATACTGAACTGAAAAATAATTTTGAATAATTTGCCGCTGCTAGTACATGCAAAGATGTTGAAAATGTATTTTATGAAAATTAAATTCAAATTGTCATGAAAATGAAACATACATATATAACAATAATAAAGAAAAATAAGTAGGAAAAAAAAAAGAAAGTTTCACGTAACGTCAGTCATTCAAAAGAGTCTTGGAAGTCACAAAAGTTTTGTTCTAGATCATTATATTTTTAATGTAGTGTCTCAAAACTCCTGATCATGTTTGTGTTCATATTATTTAATCCTTGTTGCAACCCTAAAGACGATTAGTTATATTGATATTCATATATTTAAATTCTTCTTGTAACCCCTCAATATCGTGCCAAATTTGTGAAAGCATTTGAGCATCATGTTGGAGTGGGAGTTGTGCTAGGATATTCGAAACTTGATGCTGCTTCATCATTGTCTATATCTTCTTCAACATCCTGGTTCACCCTACCATGTTGCTAGACACCATTGATATTAATCAAATTCATTTTTTTTAAGTTATTTTTATTAAAAAAATGTTTCTAACCTAACATGTCTGCTGCATCTACAAATAAAGTCTACACCACAATGAGCCATAATGTGTGTAATCAAAATGACATATGGGAGAGGCATGCTTGTGTCCCGGCATTTGATCACGTGGCCAATTAATCAAAATGTATTTTTGATGGTCCATAACGTGAAAATATCCTCCTGCAGTACATGTGCAAAATTACTAGACTGGGAACTCAACATATGAACATAGACGTAATAAAGAAGTTTATCATTAATATTTAGACTACCTGCATTTCTAACATTTTGGCCATGCATTTGTATCCTATGCATGGAACTCAAGGCAATATCACGGTCATACTCCAGCTCCTTAGGGATATTTGAAAAAGAAAGTTTTTGACCTTGATATTTGAGATGAGTGACAATTAACCAATCATCTGGTTAATTTTGATCTATTTCTTAAAACGTCACTATAGAAGGTACCTCTGTCTTTTGTTCTCATGATGTTGACTTGCCGATTAATTAGGCCATTTGTTCTTTGCATGACTAACCTGTGTGTTTCAATAAGGTTAGATATTTGTTCAATCAACTCATTTTGTTGACGAACTTTGTCCTACAATTTTTACAAGTTAGCTCTAAGTTTTTCGAACTATGCATCCATGACGTTCAATGGATCAAGACTATAGTAAAGAATATAAAGTTAAGTTAAATTGTACACCACATTAGAATAATAATGCACAATAAATTCAAAGATTTTGTACATAGTTCATACACCATAACTAATTAAACAAAGATAACAAAAAAATAGTACAATATAATAAATGGCAAAGGATCAATTACTTCCACCCATTAGTCATAGTAAATGGTGTAGGCAAAATTGTGGGTGCAATTTGAACAGTTGCCTAATATGTGATGGATTGTTACAAAGGAAATCATAACAGTGGAACAAAACTTGCTCGTTCTAGAAGTTCATGCCTACTAATATGTCCCAAATATCCGATACAGAGTGTTGGAAGGTGGAGCTCTGCCTCAAAATATAATTTTGACTTTCTCCAACTAACACTTGTCTTTCGACAATTTCAGCCAGTTGTTTTGTCAGGGCATTACCTTCACCAAGGTAATTTACAAATTTGTCCAATTTGGTTGTTAATTTGTCAAACTCGGCATCTATCACATCAACCATAGGGCCTTACTCTTTGTGCCCCATGATGATGAAGTTCTCGCAGATGGCACAGATTGAGTTAGACCAGGACTATATAAGTCCATTTGTGGTTGCGACCGAGGAGCTTCATCATGTGCAACAGTGAATTTTTCAGAGATGTACTTGACCTCATCATTCAGGTCCACCCTTAAACTTGCGCTAGACAAATTTTTTTTCACCTGTCGTGCTGTTCTGCCCATATGACCAGTGGCACGGTCAGCACCCCACAACTCTTCCATCAAATCATAGTGACGGATGGGAGTAACTTTCCATCTTGTGACTGAAGCTTTTGCCTGTGCATAAAACAACCATGCATAATGCATTGAAATTAATTCAGGGACAAGATCATTTCAAAGCAATATTTATTGAATCAATTTTACCTTTATCAGGTCATCCCATACTTCACTTTCAGTCTCAAACATTTTTGTGGATTCGTTCCATGAAAATCCACTAAGTCCACTAAACAAATTGTGGACCTCATACCACCTGTCATTCAAACTTTTTTGTTTATTTTTTATATTGTTTTTTTGTTATACCAACTAAGCCCGATTGTCTTAGTGCTTCAACTATGTTTGCATATGCTTGGGTTGTCCAGCTTCCATCAATCCTATTACCCGACCTGGCCTCATCGACCATAGAAGTCAAGAGGCGAAAATCCATATCGTCAGTCCATTTAGTAAACTCACAAATGCCAGTTATAGAATCTACACCAACACCTTTGCCTCTATTCATCTTGTACCTTTCACAGACAACTAATATTATTAAACAATAAATAATTTAAAAATTTAAGACAAACATGAAACCAACTTTTATTAAAAACAAATAATTACAAAATGCTAATTGTTTTGATAATCTTTCCATATTTCATTCGCTATGACATCCCTAATGGTTCCCCCTTCCCTATAATCATCTTCACGAGATTGTGTCGAGGAGGCATCCACTTCATCCAGTAGAGAATCATCATTTTCCACTCCCCGCAAAAAATTATGTAGAATAAAACATGCAAGAACTATATTGGTCATATTTTCAAAAGAATAATGCAATTATGTCCCACTTGCAATTATAAGAAATCTTTTTTTTCAATACACCAAATGTTTTTTAATTACATTTCTAAGTGAGGAATAACGATGGTTAAACAACTCTCGTGGGTTTTGTGAACTCTCGTGTCCTATCTTGTGCCATATCATCACTCTTTTAATGCCGTCCACACCATTTTAATGGAAGAAACCAAATTGATTGATTTTAATTAAAATTAGGACTACATTGAGAAAAATAATAATAATGAAAACACATTGCGAAAACCCACACAAAATTGGAACTAAAAAATATATTAAACCTAAAATTTAAAATATCAGATGTAAAATACTTGTTTTATTCTAGTAAATGTAAAGAACCATAATAAAATTTAAAATAGAATATATTTGTTTGATAAAAATATAAGTATTTAGTTAATTTATTTGAGCAGTTTTACATAAATGAGAATTATTCAAATTATATATATTTTATCTATTTATTATTCATAATATGTAAAACTTGCAGAGGTTGTAGAAATATTTATTAATTTAAACACCCTTTTATAGATGATAACTTATATTAATTCAATAAATTAGTTGTGCTGTCAATAATTATAGTTATCCATGAATATAATTCAAGTTAATAAAGGAGTACCTTATTCACTATTTTGTTATTGTAAATTGCATTTCAAAATAGGAATAAATGTTAACTACACATTTTCTTTTATTGAATTTTAAACACCAAAAACATTAAAGGAAATAATTAATGAAAAAAAAATACCAGCTTTGTTTTAATCCACTCCTATTTGGAATTCTCTTGCTTTTCTTGCATTCGTGCATGCTATCATGGGGTACAACGATCATCCTGATGAAAATGTGCACATACATTAGAAGGCAAAGACTGTTTTGACAAAGATCACATCAACATGATGCTGTAAGTTCAAGCTTTGAACCCAAAAGGTTCCGCTTACAACTATGTCAGACAGGACTCAAGAGAATGTTAATGCCAGGAGTGGCTCAAAAATAAAACTGGAGGAAACAATAGGGGCAGAGTTGCCACACTGAGCTAAGAAATCAGGGACAGAATCCCAAGGGCAAAGTTGTCACACTGAGCTAAGAAATCGGGGACAGAATCCCAAGGGCAGAGTTGTCATTGAAAATACAAAAAAATGTTTTATTTCTTAGAATAGGAAATTCAAATAAGAAATAAAAAAAGGCATAATTTTGAAAAAAAAGCCGGAATTTTACCAAGAAAAAGGCATGATCCTTTGTAGAAAAAGCCAGGATTTATATGTAAATAGAAAAAAAAAACAACAAATAAGTATAGTCAATAATCCATCAAAATAAAGTCTCCAAACAGAAAAAGCCCAAACAAAGAGGCAAGGAAAGAGGTTAAGAAAAAAAACATAAGAAAGAGGAACCAAACAAAGGGGGCAAGTGAAAGAAAGCTCAAACAAGAGAGCAAGCAAAAGAGAGCCCAAACAAAGAGCAGAAAAAGAAAGCTCAAGCAAGAGAAAAGAGCCCAAGTAAAAGTGGCATAAAAAGAACAAAGTCCAAGAAAATGAAAATGAACGAGAAGAAGAAGGATTCCCTAGTGAGTCAGATGTTGGACTTGAAGACTTGGTTTCAAGTGGATTTAATGTCTCCAACCACCTTTGATGAAGAAGATGATGGTGCTTGAAGAATGAAGATTGTGTCTTAGGATTAGAGTGTCTTAAGATGTGTGGTAAGATGTTTTTCAATTAATCTTGGACTTAATCTTGGGTTTTAAAATGATTTGAAATGTTTTAAAAGGTTTTAAAATGTTTTCAAAGGTATTAACTAATTTTTAACTAAAAATCTGGTTTCAATCAGTTAAACTGTTCTTCATTTTTAAAGCTTTGTTTTTGGCAAATTTTAGCTAACTGTTTTTCTGAAATTAACCAGTTGAAATTCTGGAGCCTTTGGTAAGGAATTCCAGTTTTCTAGAATAGCTAGTTAAAACGTGTTTTCAACTGACTGATTTCAAGTTTCAGAAAAAGGGTGCTCTCTAGAAAATTCCTTTTAATGAAAACAACCGGTTTAAATGTGTTTTCAACTGACTATTTTCGTCAGAATCAGTTTTAAAACTCTGGAACAACTTTGCTTTAAATAACTTGAAATTCAAAGAACTCGGTGACGAATCATTTTCAGAAGAACCCACTGTGCAAGAACGTTTCTCTGATACTCTAAATCAATTTGCGAATCACTCCAAGAAGTCCAAGATCCAATTGAATAGCGAATTGATTCAAGATTGGGTGCTCTATTTTTCGTTCATAGCTGCGTGCTCTGTTTTTTCTACTGCACTGAATTTCCAGGTGAATTCAATCCAATTCTTTGTGTGTGTGTTAGCTGCGTGTGCGTCTCTTAATCAGGGTGATTAAGGGTTCTTGTAATAGGGTTTTACAAGTGTTTAAAGGTCTTATAGGGTTCAAGATCAGGTGTAGCTTTTCTGATTTTTGTTTTTCATGTAATGTTCATGTAAAAACTGATTTTTAGTGAATTGATTGGATTTGTGTGTTTAGGAAACTGGATGTAGTCTTTGTTGAAAGGTGAACCAGTATAAATCTTTTGTGTTGATCTTCTTTCCCTAATCTTTTACATTCTGCAATTAATAATTGAATTGTAATTGAATCGGATACATGATCAATTGATTAACAACATTTCAAGAACTTATAAAAATTGGTTTTTAACATTCATTCTGAATTTGGTTTTTCTTAATTGGGCTTGAATTTCAAAAATCTTTAAGAGTTTAATTCACCCCCCTCTTAAACTCAGCCATTTATTCCAACAATTGGTATTAAGAGCTGGTTCTTGAAAAATATTCAAGTTTTCTGAAAATTTTCAAACATGGCTGAAGGAAAATTTCCTTTTGCAGAGGGTGCTTCTATAAACAGGCCACCAATGTTTTCAGGGGTAAACTATCCATTTTGGAAAGTAAGAATGAAGATTTTCATTGAATCAATTGATATAGGTATTTGGAATGCTATAATCAATGGACCGTATATCCCTAAAGAAGAGAAACCTTGGGAAAGTTTAAATGCTGATGAACAAAAGAAAGTGCAATATGATTGTAAAGCAAAGAACATCATAACATCTGCACTTAATCTTGATGAATTCTTTCATGTTTCACAGTGTTCCAATGCTAAAGAAATGTGGGAAGTGTTGGAGGTAACACATGAACGGACAGCTGATGTAAAAAGAGCTAGGAAGCACACTTTAATCCAAGAGTATGAGATGTTTAGAATGCTGCCAGGAGAAACTGTTTCAGATGTGCAAAAAATATTTACACACATTGTAAATCATCTAATAAGTCTTGGAAAAGTGTTTGAGAAAGAGGAGCTGAACATAAAAGTGCTGAAATGTTTGAATAGGAGTTGGCAACCCAAAGTAACAGAATTTCTGAATCTAAGGACTTGACAACAATGAGTGTTGCTGCACTTTTTGGAAAGCTAAGGGAGCGTGAGCTTGAGATGAACAGACTTGCTGAACAAGAAGATAGTGACAAGAAAAAGAAAGGGCTGGCCTTGAAGACTTTGGTTCACAAGGAGGAGAATAGTGATGATGAGGCACATGGAGAAAGTGATGTAGAAAATCTGAACCTCTTAGTGAGAAAGTTCAACAAGTTCTTGAAATACAAGAACAAAGATTACAAGAACAAGAGGTATAATAAAAAATCTGATTTAACTTCTTCTAACTTTACTTGTTTTGGTTGTGGAAAACAGGGGACATATTAAGAGTTGAATGTCCATACTCACAAAACAAAGAGAGGAATGGAGAAAAGAAGCATGAAAAATCATTCAAAACCAAGAAGGCTTATATAGCATGGGATGAGAATGATGTCTCCTCTAGTGATTCATCAAGTGATGATGAAAAGGCCAATCTTTGTCTTATGGCTGATTGTGATACAACAAGTAGTGTAAGTTCCTCAACAACTCAAAATGGTCTTCCTTATGATCAGCTGCTGCAAAATTTTCTGGAATTGCATGAAGAGGCTAATAAGGTTGCTTGTTCAAACAATAGGCTTAAAGGAATGAACAATTGGTTAGAGAACAAGGTGAAAGAGCTAGAGAAAGAGTAGGAAGATTCAAAAACTGATTTTGAGAATCTTGAAATGATTTACAAAGCTTCAAGTTGCAATGATGAACATGCTGAAAAAATCTGCAAAAACTGCAGAATTTTAGAAAATCAAATTGAGTATTTGAATAAATCTCTAGCTAGATTCACCATGGGAAGAGCCAATTTGGATACCCTTTTAGGCTTTCAAAATTGTGTAACAAATAGAGCTGGACTTGGATTTACAAATGGTTTTCAAAAGAAACAAAAGTCTTATAGAAATTTCTTTTCATATAGAAAACCGTCCAGCACTTCATTCATTACATGCTTTTATTGTATGAACAAGGGACATACTTCAAAATCTTGCAAAATCAGAAAATTTGGTGTTCCTAGTGGTCAATATATTTGGAAGCCAAAATGTGGTAGAAAGGTAATTAACTTTGTTGGACCCAAATTGATGTGGGTACCAAATTCTCTCCATTGATTGTGTTTTGTAGGTGTTCTTGAAGGCCAAAGAATCATTGTGGTATCTAGACAGTGGCTGTTCAAGACATATGTGTGGTGACAAAAGGAAGTTTGTCAAACTCACCTTGAAAAATGGAGGTTTTGTCACATATGGAGATAATAACAAAGGAAAAATACTTGGAAGTGGTGATGTTGGTAACATTTCTTCAATCCTCATTGAAAATGTGTTGTATGTTGAAGGTTTGAAGCATAATCTCCTTAGTATTAGCCAATTATGTGATAAAGGGTTTAGAATTACTTTTGAAACAAATCATTGCAAAATCATTGAGAAAAATTCTGATAAAATCTGCATGTTAGGAAAGAGAATTGAGAACATTTATATGCTTGATCTTGATCATATGTGTGCAACTAACTTTACATGTCTCATGTCTAAGGAAGATAGTTCATGGCTTTGGCATAGGAGAGCTTCACATATAAACATGAATCATTTGGAAAAACTTGTTTCAAAAGAGCTTGTTTTAGGGATACCAAAATTGAAATTTGAGAAAGGTAAAATTTGTCATGCATGTCAAAAGGGAAAACAAACTAAAGTTTCTTTTAATCTGAAAAATTATGTGTCAACAACAAAACCTTTAGAATTGCTGCATTTAGATTTGTTTGGTCCATCTAGAACAATGAGTATTGGTGGAAACTATTATGCTTTAGTTATTGTTGATGACTATTCTAGATTTACTTGGACTTTATTCCTTACAAATAAAAATGATGCATTTCATGCTTTTAAGAAACTTGCCAAGGTTTTACAAAATGAAAACAGCTACAGCATAAGTGCTGTAAGGAGTGATCATGGAGGGGAATTTGAAAATGAAAAGTTCAATCATTTTTGTGAAAAATATGGGATTAAGCATAACTTTTCAGCACCTAGAACTCCTCAACAAAATGGTGTTGTTGAGAGGAAAAATAGATCACTTGAGGAACTAGCAAGGACTATGCTTAATGAATCAAACATTCCTAAATATTTTTGGGCGGATGCAGTAAATACTGCATGTTACATAATAAATAGGGTTTTGATAAGACCTATTTTGAAGAAAACCCCTTATGAATTGTATAAAGGGAGAAAACCCAACATAGCACATCTTAGAGTGTTTGGCTGCAAGTGTTTTGTATTAAATAATGGCAAAGAAAAACTTGGCAAATTTGATGCTAAAGCTGATGATGCATTGTTTTTAGGTTATTCTTCACATAGCAAAGCATATAGGATTTATAACAAAAGACTAGCTATCATTGAGGAGTCAATTCATGTTGTTTTTTATGATACTAATGTGCAAAATGAAGGTGCAGTAAGTGGTGTAGGTGAAGGTGAAGAAAAGCTAATTGAAGGTGTATCAACTGAACATGTACAAACTGATAAAGCTGCTACAGACGGAATTTCAGCTAGTGAAAATCAGAAAGAACTGACTGAAATCCTGGCACCAGAACTGAAATCTGCAGATAATGATCTACCTAAAGAATGGAGGGTGCCTCGTGAGCTATCTATGGAAAATGTGATAGGTGATGTTCAGAAAGGTGTTTCTATTAGAAGGTCTATGCATGATACATGTTTAACTGCTGCATTTGTTTCCCAAGTTGAACCTAAGTGTGTTGATGATGCATTACTTGATGAAAATTGGATTCTAGCTATGCAAGATGAGCTGAATCAATTTAAAAGGAATGAGGTTTGGGAACTAGTCCCTTGCACACCTAATATGAATATAATTGGCACAAAGTGGGTGTTTAAAAATAAAATGAATGATCAAGGAGTAATAACTAGAAATAAAGCTAGGCTTGTAGCTAAAGGATATAACCAAGAAGAAGGAATAGATTATGAAGAAACTTATGCTCCTGTTGCTAGGTTAGAAGCTGTTAGGTTATTACTTGTTTTCTCATGCATGATTGGATTCAAACTTCATCAAATGGATGTGAAAAGTGCCTTTTTTAATGGATATATAAATGAAGAAATTTATGTTTCACAACCATTTGGATTTGTTGATCACAAATTTTCTAACCATGTATATAAGCTCAAAAAGGCTCTTTATGGACTCAAGCAAGCTCCAAGACAATGGTATGAAAGGTTGAGTAACTTTCTTATCTCTCAAAACTTTGAAAGGGGCCAAGTTGATAAAACTTTGTTCATTAGGAAGTCTTTGGACAACATAATACTTGTGCAAGTTTATGTGGATGATATAATCTTTGGATCCACTAATGAGAAGCTTTGTGAAGAATTTGTGGCAGCTATGCAGGGGGAGTTTGAGATGTCAATGATGGGTGATCTAAACTTCTTCTTAGGCTTACAAGTCAAGCAATTGGATCATGGAACATTCCTCAATCAGTCAAAATATTGCAAAGAGCTATTAAAGAAATATGAGATGGATAGTTACAAAGAATCAAGCACACCCATGGCTACCAGCAACTACCTTGATGCGGATGAAAGTGGTAAATCGTTTGATTCCACTAAATATAGAGGTTTGATAGGTTCACTTTTATACCTAACTTCTAGTAGACCAGATATAATGTTTAGTGTATGCATGTGTGCTAGATTTCAATCTAATCCTAAAGAATCACACTTTGCAATTGCTAAAAGAATCTTAAAATATCTAAAAGGAACTATTAATGTTGGTTTATGGTATCCAAAAGGTGCTTCTTTTAATCTAGTGGGCTATTCGGATGCTGATTTTGCTGGATGTAAATTGGATAGGAAAAGTACTAGTGGAACTTGTCATCTATTAGGAAGTATCTAGTATCATGGCATAGCAAAAAGCAAGCTAGTGTGGCTTTGTCTACAGCTGAAGCTGAATATGTTGCAGCTAGGAGTTGTTGTGCTCAGACATTGTGGTTAAAACAACAGCTTTTTGACTATGGTTTGGAACTAGATCACATTTCTATTAGGTGTGACAATACAAGTGCTATCAATTTAATAAAAAATCCTATTTTGCACTCTAGAACAAAGCATATAGAAATAAGGCACCATTTCATTAGGGATCATGTTCAAAAAGGGGACTGCATAATTGAATTTGTTGACTCACATAACCAACTTGCTGATATTTTTACCAAACCACTCCTTAAAGATAGGTTTTTCCAATTGAGAAATGAATTAGGTGTTCTTGATGTCTCAAATGTGATATAACTTATGTGTGTGATTCATTCTTGCTATTATACATGTTGTGTGTGTTTGTATGTTTAATTCTACATATTTGTTGATTAGATGCAGTTAGATTTTCATATTATATGATATAAGTGAAATCTGCAATGAAATACAGAATTTTAGTTAGTTGTTTCGTGGTTTTAATTAGTTTTTTTTTGCTTATTTTGGGGCTGTAATAGAGGTGCAGTGATTTCTGTTCCTGTTTTATCCAGTTAAGTGTCGATTTAGTCAGTTAAATTCATTAATCTGCATTAAATTTGTATCAGGATATCAGTTTTAATTAGCTTTTTCTCACAAATCAACTAACTGAAATTGCGTGGAACAATGTAAAATTTAAAATTAGCATGAATTAGCTGTTAAACTGGATTGATTTACATTCTATTGGTGCATTTAAGTTGATTAATTGAGAATTGTGCATCTGTTACATGATAAATAATGCTAGTTTAAAGAATCTTGACTGCTGTTTTGTCCAGTAGTGCTTTTGCTATGTTTTTAGCTGGTTTCTCTCTCCAAATTCGAATTCTGTTCAACTGACTGAATGCATTGGTCAAGCCAAAACCTGTTACATATCTCTGCCCCATATATTCCATTTGATTGCTTGTTTGACTGAATAATGCATTAATTTGTTAAAATCTGAAAATCTAAGGTGTTAAATACATGTGCGATGCATTGATATTCAATCTGCCTGTGCAAAACTCTGCATAATTCATTGCATACACTCTGTTTCTCTGCACTTTCTCCTTACTGCAATGGCATCTTCAAGCAACCCAAGGAAGAAATCCAAAACTACTGGGTCATCTAAAAATAAGGAACCTGAAATTCCAGCATCTCATTCTTATAGACATGGGTCTATGAAGCATGGTTTGATGGTGATGAAGAGAGGATTGAGAAGTTTCAATCCCACATCAGTAAAAAGATTGTAAACCCACCAAAAGTTCTTAGTTTTCAGTGGCTGGAAGATGAAGGAATGACTGACATTATAGCCATGGTGCAGCATCAAGACCTGCAGAAATTTTTGGAGCTGAATGGGTTCATATACCCAGATTTAGTGAAGGTCTTTTATACAAATCTCAAGCTGATGGGTCTGTTCTCACTTCTAAAGTGAAAGGAAAGGAAATGACCATAAACAACTCTGTTTGGAGAAGAGTGGGTGGCTTCAAAACTGATGGAATAGTTGTAAGCAGGGGTTTGTGTGGCTCCTTGGAAAACTTCAACAAAGTTCAAACGTATAGGGAATGCTTAAGGAATCCTCAAGGGTCTGTTCGTGGATTTCATGTTGGTGGATTAACCTTGACAGCTAGGGTGCTCACCTTTATCATCACGTGGATGATCACTCCAAGGGGAAGCAATCATGCTACATTGAATGAAGGTGATCTTCTTCTAATTTTTTGCTTAATGAAATCTATCAAAATTAACTGGATACATATCATCAAGGATCACATGATGAAGTCCAAAAGGCTGCCTAATTATCGTCTCCCATATGCTGTGATAATTTCAAAATTCCTTGAGTATTTTGGTGTGGACATAAGAGGTGAACAGAAAATCAACATAGGGAGATCCCATCAGTTGGACAATAGCTTTCTCTTCAAGTTTGGTTTTACTAAAAGCAATGGTGCATGGACTGGTGGACAAGAAGCTGGAAATGCAGGGCCAAGTGCTGCTGGAGCTGCTGTTGGAACTGCTGCAGCTGAAGCTGAAAATGCTGATACTGATGCAGAAGGATACTCAATGATGGGAGATATTGTTCCCTATGTCCCTCCAGTTGACAGTGGCACTCCACTATCATTGTTTGAGCAAACTGTGTTGCAAAGGTTTGATTCAATTCAATCTCATCAAGCATATCATCACTCTTACTGCATGAATCGGTTTGGGCGCAATGATCAAAGCATAGAAGACTTGCATGCCCAATTAGCACAGTTTCATATGGGTTATAATACTGCTGCTGGTGATGATGATGGAGAGGCTGATGACTAGTTTGTTGCTGCTGTGCCTGAGGTGTTGTCACTGATGGATTACTGCTGTTGGAAATCATATTTCTGCTGCTGCTTGAAGTTGAAATCTACCATTTGCTGCTATTTGCTTGTAATTTCTGTTTGTTAGTGGGCTGTTAGTTAATTGCAGTTGCTCGTTTTATTTGGGTATAAAACCCATGTAAGTTGAACAATATTAGTTTCCTGCATATGCTATGTTATTTTTCTGGTGCTATTTGATGATTTCAAAGGGGGAGAAATTGTTGAATGCATTGAAGGCACATAAAGCGCAGGTGAAAGGGGGAGAATGCAAGACTGTCGCTGCTGCTGCTGTGAAAGAAAATTCTGCTATACTGCTTCTGCTATTTTTAATGCTATAATTCTTTACCACACTGTTCTGCTGTATTTTTATGTTTTGTGCAGGACTCCTACATTCTTCAAAGACAATGAATACATCAAGTGGTTGTCACCATCAAATAGGGGGATTTTGTTGGACTTGAAGACTTGGTTTCAAGTGGATTTGATGTCTCCAACCACCTTTGATGATGAAGATGATGGTGCTTGAAGAATGAAGATTTTGTCTTAGGATTAGAGTGTCTTAGGATGTGTGGTAAGATGCTTTTCAATTAATCTTGGACTTAATCTTGGGTTTTAAAATGATTTGAAATGTTTTAAAAGGTTTTAAAATGTTTTCAAAGGTATTAACTAATTTTTAACTGATTAAAAATCTGGTTTCAATCAGTTAAACTGTTCTTCATTTTTAAATCTTTGTTTTTGGCAAATTTTAGCTAACTGTTTTTCTGAAATTAACCAGTTGAAATTCTGGAGCCTTTGGTAAGGAATTCCAGTTTTCTGGAATAGCTAGTTAAAACGTGTTTTCAACTGACTGACTTCAAGTTTCAGAAAAAGGATGCTCTCTAGAAAATTACTTTTAATGAAAACAACCGGTTTAAATGTGTTTTCAACCAACTATTTTCGTCAGAATCAGTTTTAAAACTCTAGAACAGCTTTGCTTTAAATAACTTGAAATTCAAAGAACTCGGTGACGAATCATTTTCAGAAGAACCCACTGTGCAAGAGCGTTTCTCTAATACTCTAAATCAATTTGCGAATCACTCCAAGAAGTCCAAGATCCAATTGAATAGCGAATTGATTCAAGATTGCGTGCTCTATTTTTCGTTCATAGCTGCGTGCTCTGTTTTTTCTACTGCACTGAATTTCCAGGTGAATTCAATCCAATTCTTTGTGTGTGTGTTAGCTGCGTGTGCGTCTCTTAATCAGGGTGATTAAGGGTTCTTGTAATAGGGTTTTACAAGTGTTTAAAGGTCTTGTAGGGTTCAAGATCAGGTGCAGCTTTTCTGATTTTTGTTTTTCATGTAGTGTTCATGTAAAAACTGATTTTTAGTGAATTGATTGGATTTGTGTGTTTAGGAAACTGGATGTAGCCTTTGTTGAAAGGTGAACCAGTATAAATCTTTTGTGTTGATCTTCTTTCCCTAATCTTTTACATTCTGCAATTAATAATTGAATTGTAATTGAATCGGATACATGATCAATTGATTAACAGCATTTCAAGAACTTATAAAAACTGGTTTTTAACCTTCATTTTGAATTTGGTTTTTCTTAATTGGGCTTGAATTTCGAAAATCTTTAAGATTTTAATTCACCCCCCTCTTAAACTCAGCCATTTATTCCAACATCAGAAAACTCAACAATAAAGAAAAGCAAAAGGAAAAATCCTTAGCGGATTAAGAAATCCCCATAGAGTCAGCAACCAAGAAACAACAAGCTAAAAGGTCTATCAAAGACTGGGGGCATCAAAAGAAAAATAAATAATCCATAGTGGATTTCTTAAATAGAAAAATTAGTAGACAACCCAGAACAGGGGTGTCCCAAAAACTCTAGTAGCAAATAAAAATCCCTAGTGGATTAAGCAAAAGTAGCACACGGAAAATACCAGCATCTCAGAAGTCAGGTACTATAAATAGTCGGAGGACTATAAACTTAATTAATTTAGATATCGAAGGACCAAAAACTCAGTCAACTTAAAGACAGGAGGACCAAAAACTTTGTTAGCTCAGAGGTCGAAGGACTAAGACCTCATTCAGCTTGGAGGTCGGAGGACCAAAAGCTCATCCAACTCAAAAATTCACTCAGCTCAGAGGTTGGGAAACCCTAAATCCATCCATAGTCGAGTACACTATAAACACTTAAGGGTCAAGCTGGACCATTACAACTTAATGGTAAGGTGGACCATAAAACATCCCCAATGCAGAAGCAAGCAAGCAAAAGCTAAAACACCAGTAGAGCCTGGGGAGGCTAAGTTTAAATAATACTCAGAAGCAAGCATCGAAGTATATAGCATGGAAGACCGGACAAAAACGTCTATGCCTTTACTTACCCTTCTTGATCAACTAGTAATTAGAAAGGAATAAGTAAAGGGGGGGAGGCAGCTATAGACCCTGTTTTTGTTCAGGTCGAAGACTAGCCAACACAAGAATTAGAAGAGAAGAGAAAGAGCTATAGAGCCTTATTTATATAGATTCTTTAGAAGTTGTCAAGACAAAAGTTGTAGCTTTTAGGTCAATAAATGTAAAAATTCAAAGTTTTAGGAGCATAGAGGTTGAGAATGGTTGTTCTTAGGCAAGAACTATTCGTTCTCAAATGCATGAAATCAAGGTGAGAACGATCGTTCTCAAGCTAAGAACGACCATTCTCAGATTAAGAACAACCTGATCTTAGAGTTTTCATTGTAGGCTTTCAAGTTAAGAACAACCATTCTTAGAGGGAGAACGATCGTTCTCCACCTTTGATGCACCTATAAATATAAACTTTTTGCACTGTACAACACACACATCATAGAATACTCCTATATACTCAAGTTGTAGCTATGAAGTTCTCTTAATAAAAGAAGAAAAACTTGCTTTGGAGGTTCTTATTTCTCTTCTCTCTCTTCCTTCTCTTTTAAGCTTTAATTTATAGCTTTCTTAGTAGAGTAGAATAGAAGTAGCATAGGAGTTATGTAGATAAATAATTGAATATGCATACTATAATAATGGGGTAAAAATAGTAGCTTGAAGTAATGTTTTCAATCATGAATGTCATCATAGGGTACCAGTAATGGGTGAATAAGGAGCCTAACACCTTCCTTATTCGTAACCGACCCTCGAATCCAAACTCTGGTTACAAAGGCTAAAGCTTGATTTGTGAAAGCTCTTTTCTTTTTCCAGTGTTTTGAGTAAAATACTGGTGGCGACTCCTAAAAACCCACTTTTCAAAACCATTAACTTAGGGAGAGTTGAGTTAACTGACATCTCTAGGTTGATGCGGTTATTTTCAAAAGGAAGTCTCAACCATCAATTGTCAGTTTGTGACACATACAATTCTAATAGACACACACACGCACATATATATAATCACCAATATACAACAACATCATTACAACCACATGTTACTTCCAGGGGCACGTTTCCAAGATGCTTAGATGCTCTAAGGGAAGTCTCTTACTCCATTGAGGTGGAAGAACACACAAGATCTTGTTTATCATGTCATACATGTCAACAAGTCTCCTAAGGGATATGAGGCCAATGGTAATGGTTTCCATCCTCACAATCATAGATGAGATAGACTTAGATACTTCCATCTTGAAATTGTCATGTGTTTCAAAAATGTCAGTTTTCCTTCCAATCTCCTTGGAACCTTCATATGCCAAAGCAAGAGTGTCCCACATCTCTTTCACACTAGTCATGGCATGAACCTTAGATAACTCATCCTTAGACATAGACCACATCAATATATTCCTACCCTTGACATTTAGCTGGTATTTGTATTTGTGGTCCTCGTTCCATTTCTATCGAGGTAGAGATTTCTTTTACTCATCTACTGGAGTAGGAACTTTTTTTAGCAACCTCAAGAAGATCCATATGAGTAGAGTCCAAATAAGCTGTCATATGCAATTTCTAATAATCATACTTCTCACCCTTGAATAGGGGTGGACTGTTGGTGGCTTGTCCTTCATTCTCCATAAAATCTATAAAACCAGTAGGATCTTTCCTCATGTTCAGTTACGAACTAACCCTAGAGGTAAACTCTGATGCCAACTGCTAGAACATGTGACTCTAGAATGAGGGTTGAATAGAGCCTCAAATTCTTTTCACAAGAATTGACCATACCATTTAACTGTATAGTATGATAGACTAGATTGTCTAACACTAAAAGAGAAACACAAGATGTTTATACTAGTTCACCCAAAACTCATGAGCTACATCCAGAAGAAAAATTCTTAAGAGGTTCCACTAATCAAATAAAAGATTACATCAAGTACATAAACCATTCCTGGTTACATCGTCTCAACCTCCCACTAATATTAAGACCTTAATAGAAAAAAAAGATTTCTCTTAGAAATAGAAGAGAAAATAATTTAATCTCACTGGTTATATTTAGAGAACAGTACAATGGTTTCAGTCACACTTACTTAGAATTTCTAATCACTGGACACTTTGAATATGCTTGTAGACTTTGATAGCTTGCAATTCTTGTTTCTAAAATGTCGATTTTCAATTCTTTATATAGCTTTCACAAATTCAAATGCTTCTTGAAGTATTTAACACTTTTTGAATTATCCTTGATTTGCATTTTCTATCATCAGAGTTGATATCCTTGATATTCTTTCACGTACCAAAAATCTTTGCTTTTTGTACCATTAACGCTCAATTTGGAAAGGCTTGATGCTCTTTAATCTCGTTTATTTTATCTTGAAAGGAAATAATTCAAATAATACAGGATAATATCTCAGATTATATCGTTCTTTACAATATCATTCATTTCCTTTTTCTCTTTTAATTTGAACGTTGGAATATTTATGAGTAATTAATTCTTCAATGTTTATCAATGAAATATATTTTCTTTTGAATAAAATCATTATACGATCAAGTATAAAATCTCATTGTGATTTGACTTTCTTATTTTATTAGCTTGCAGTTTCTACAGTTAGATCGTCTAACAGTTCTATTATACTTTTTATGATCTAATGCCTTTAATGTAACACTTAGCTATACAAAATAAACATGTTAGATGAATCACAAGTATATTGAAATACATTATTTTTGTTATCATCAAAACTTTTCTTATACAAGAGTTATAGGGTCTAGACTGTCTATGATAAAATGCATAAACAAGACCTAGAAGGGGGTGAATAGATCTTTCGAAAAATCAGTCTATTAAAAACGTTATTTAACTTGTTGATTTTTTGTTTTCAGATTTAATTGAGTGAATTAAGATGCAGATTGCAAAACCCAAAAATCAATAAAGTGCAGAACATAAATAAAGAAGTGCACAGATGATTTATAGTAGTTCACTTTTTCTCAAGATCTACGTCTAGTTACCCAACCACAATCAAACTTCATTAATTACAAAAATTGTTCTTACAAACACATACAACCTAGTAACTCAAAGAACCATAAGAATACAAGTCTTAAACCCTAAAGATCTTCTTGCTCATAAATGTTTTCTCTCAATTCACGTTTTAGAAAGTATGTCAAAAGTTTATAAAGTCTTCGTAATTGAAACAATTTATAATGAGATAGGTTTTCACAAAAATTGATAGTTTTAATCTATTAAAAACTCAATATAAAATGTTTATTTTGAGTTGCAGTGTAATAAAAAAACTCCAGGTTATGATTGTGACTATTACGTTATGCAGTTGATGATGACCATTATCCGAGTTAGTATTGAAGGTTCAGATATGATAAATTATAAAATTATTTAGTTGTGCTAATTAACTTTAATACATATGTTGCAGTTTTTCAATGAGATCCAACCTCTAGGCTCATAAGCTATGGATTATGTTAAGAGCACATGAATTAATATTTTGTTAATTTATATAACACCTTTAGGTTAGATGGCAAGTTAATTTAGAACATTTATTTTTCTTTTACACTTTTTTTAAATTTTGATCCATTGAGAAACTTTCAAATTTATGTTGTAATTATATTTAGACCATTATATTGTGTTGTGCTTATTCTGTCAGCAATTTTTTTTGCAGGTGTAAAGTTTAACACAAAATCACATTGCACCTAAAAAAACATCAAGAATGACGACAGTTGGAACTCAAATTGTTGTTTATTCTAAAAATACAGTGATGATCATAACTAAGATCGTCATGACATCTTGACCCACCTAACCTTGTGTAGCTTGCATGACGAGTTTCGATGACGGATTGAATCTACCCATCGTTATTTTTTAGGTCTGATACGAAACTCTTGTCATTTGTCAAAAATTCAATGGGTTGATCCTTAGTCTTAATTTGAAAAAAAAAACAATGATGTCCAGAATGATAATGGGTCCAAACCCTCTTTGAAAGTTTTTTTAAATGTTGTTAAATGTGTTTGTACAGTAGTGTATGTTAGAAATATGACAAGAAAATTAGTTGTTGCATATTTGGTAGAATGAAATTATTCATTGCCCAAATGGAATACGAAAAAACTGCACGATTTTATGCTCAAAAGAGTTAATCACCCCAACCATAGCATGACACTTTCACACTGTTAATTACTGAATAAAATATTCTATACTGTAGCACATAAGATTCTCTTTGCTTTTCAATGTAACAACTCTTGCATTTGTTCAAGGATCAAGATTTCTTATTCCTAAGGTCGAACACGGGTGAATGAGAAAGTTTTTTTTCACCAATTTAGGTGAGTGATTGAGAGGATGCAAAAGTTAACAATATTAAATTGAATCTCTCAAACTTTTGCTAAACTTACTACACTATTTATCTTGAATTATTTTTCTTTGAATTTTAAGGAAGTAAACAAATGTTAAGGAACTGAATTCTCATAAACAAACGAAAGAGGAAATGATCTCTCTGCTTCCCTCCCATGAATTTGATAACTGATTTGGCCCCTAATTCTTTTTTCACCTTAATCAGTTGATGACCATTTCGTCTATTTAATCGAACCAGATAGAAAAAAGCCGCAGCTATTGAATCTTGCGACATTTTGGTTCTCATATCAAGTCTAAGTAATGCCTTTTTTTATTTTGTAAGTTTTCTTAAAAAAGTTATTCTAATATGAGCATTGACTTTGGATTTAATAGTATAAATAATGAATATATGAGCATTTAGCACTTGCAAGCTCTTGGTTCATGTTAGTTCAGGGGATGCAAAAGAAACAAAAATTAGAATAAGGATATAGCAGTCCAGAATGGATTTGTAAGTAGGGGTGGAAAAGTGGGTTAATCCCGGCGGGCTGGCCCGCCAGCCCGCCAGCATATAGGTGGGGCGGGCTAGCATTTTCAATCCGTCAACCCGTATCAGCCCGCCCCGTCTAGCCTGCCAACCCGTCGGGCCAGGGGCGGGACGGGCCAGCCCGCTGGCCCGCGAAAAAATATAACACCTCATTTACTCTCACTCATTCTCTTTAAATTTAGAAAAGTAGCTATATCTAGGGTTCCTTCAACACCCCACTGATTGTAATTTCTTTTGTAATAAACATTATGTCTTTTAGTTTGCACTTTTTAAATGTCATGTCACCATATACATCTTTAATATATTGTTGTAATTACAAAAATTCATTTAAATTGGACACAAACAAAATAGTTGCAAAGAAAAAAAGTCCAATTTAAAATCAAAGATAAAAAAATAAAATAATAGTTCATAATATATCTTTTATTTCAAATTATATAATTATAATCGGTTTATCAAGTTATACTTATAACATTCATTTGAAGAAGAACTAGCGGTTAGGTAAATTTATTTGAAACTTTATACCTAGACTTAAGGTAAAGCTAGACTTATAGAGAAAGCCCTGAGATTGATTTCAATGAAAGCAATGACCAAAAGTAACGGTGCCAGGGCTTTAAGAGCCCTCCTAGAAATCATTTTAACATAAGCCATTTTTTAATATGATTTTTCTTTAATTAAAACAAATTTGACTTTCAGGGGCATTTGGGTCTTTTTTGCAGGTTACTACTTAGTAAAAACTGTTAATAAATATAAGAGCGATTCAACACCAATTAACTATAAACAAATTTATATAAAAGATCATAATACTATTTTTAGTTAAAACTATAAGTTAGTAAACTTGTAGATTTATATGATGTTTAACTTTTTAATTTTTACTTCGCATGAGGTTTAAGGGCATACTTAAATTCCTAATAGAAACAGAATTTTCCTTGCATGTTGGATCTGATATGGCTTTGTGTGGTGGCCTTCTATAATGACTATTGCTTTCACTGGTCCCACTCCTTGCCAAGCTGCTTGAGGCCAACTCCTTGCTTCCCTAGAAAGTGAGGCGTAGTGATCAGTGTGGGACAATTTTGGGATGCTAATGAAGATTCTATCCTATATTTTTCTCAAAAGATGTGAGAATTGGCATGAATCATATGTACAATTTTGGATAAGAAGAGCAAATGGATGACCTAATATTTGCTAATGTCTTCGGTGATAGAGTGGCAATTGTACATTCAGTGGATCTCCCTGTGTACTTTGGAGATGCTGGTAGTCTAGAGGCAGTGTACATGATTTGAGTACTTAAGCTTGCATGCATGTTCACTGCCCACCATTCTTCTATTATTAGTGCTATGATTGCTTTATGGTATAATTTTAGAATTCTTTCTCGACTATTACATAGAGTGAAAATTGGCACCTTATGGATTCTATTAAAGCATAATGATTCTTAGTGCACGAAATTCATGGCTTGGATTGATGCTTAATATATATGATATATTATTAGAATTTCACTAGAAAAAGAACATGATCTTTGTGGCGTGTTTTATGATCATGATGCTCTACAAGTGTGCACATACATGACTATCTACCTTCAAAATTCTAGATAGAATCACAATAAAAAGATCTGCAAATATCAATTTCTAAACAATCACGACATATGGTGCTGTATACCTACCGAAGATCACAAAAAACGCGTCATTTGTTTCCAGGGATTGAACTTTTGTTAGGTCCTTTCAAAGAAATGAAAGAAGAGCATTCTAACTAAGAACATTGACATTCATGGATTTTGCAACGTAACACCAAAGGAGATATAACCTCCATATTCTCTCTATCCAAACAACAATCCTTGAGTTGACATGGTACTTGTATCAGTACCAAAGATAATATGAACATATACTATTGGTGGAGCACAACAAACCAATTGGGAAATAAACTTAGCACCCATTATAAATAACCAGATGATGAGATTAAAGTGTCCAGACATTTCACATCACCTACCTCAATTCCTAAATTACAGTTTATATATGTACATGTTAGGAATAAAAACGAGTAACACTTTGTTTTGGGTGAACGTAACACTCACTGTGTATTTTATTGAATAGAGATGGCCTTTATATAGCCATTGTACATCGTAAAAAAAATCTTAACAAATTATATCAGAAGATAAAAAATTTTATCTTAACAAATCAGAAGATAAAAATTATTATCTTAACAAATCAAAACAGAACTCAAAAAATAAAAAAACCAAACAACTAACAGACTAATCGAATAACCTAATAACCGAATATGGTTATATTAAATTTAAACTTATCTAACAAAACTTTCCCACAAGCTTAAATTTCTCTTTCTTCTTTCATTCCGAGTAACTTCCTCAACTCCTGAAATGTTGTTGTGGGCAATGGCTTTGTAAAGATATCAGCCACTTGCTTTTTACTTTGGACGTGTTCGAGCTCCACGTTTCCTTCTTTCACCTTCTCCCTGATGAAATGAAATCTGATGTCGATGTGCTTACTTCTTTCGTGATTGATTGGGTTCTTTGCTAACTCGATTGCTGACCTATTATCAACTCGGATCAATACTTTCTCAGTTTTCATAATCTCCAGTTTGCCGAGTAAATTTCTAAGCCAGACTGCATGTTGGACACTCCAAGATGCTGCTACATACTCGGCTTCACATGTTAATAGAGCTACAATTGGTTGTTTCTTTGATAGCCAAGTGAACGCAGTGTTTCCCATGAAGAACACATACCTAGCTGTGCTTTTTCGATCATCAACATCTCCACACCAGTCCACTGTCCGAGTATCCAGTAAGTCAGTAGTTGTCCGACCTAGTGAAACTCAGTCCAAGTGACATCGTTCCCTTCACATACCTTAGTATCCTCTTCAATGCTTTCCAATGAGAAGACCTCGGATCCTCCATAAATCGACTTGTAATTCCCACACTTAGCATCAGGTCGGGCCTTGTGCTTGTCAAGTACCTCAGACTTCCGATTAGACTTCGGTACCTGCTTGCATCAACTCGATCTCCTTCTCCATTTTTAGATAACTTCGTTCCGGGTTCCATGGGAGTAGAAACCGGATTGCACTTAAGCATCTTTGCCTTCCGTAGAATCTCCTCGGCATACCTCCTTTGGGACACAAAAATACCATCGTGACTTTGATTCACCTCTAAACCCGTAAAGTACTTCATGATACCTGTGTCGGTCCTCTCAAACTCCCTCTTCATGACTTCTTTACACTCCTCAACCAGGTCGGTTTTGCTTCCCATGAATATTAGGTCGTCCACGTATAGAGCAACAAACAATATATCTCCTTTGCATCTCTTTAAATAGAGAGCATGTTCATATGGACATTGTTCATAGCCATTTTTCTTGAAGTAGGTGTTTATTCTCTCATTCCATGCTCGAGGAGCTTGCTTCAAACCATACAGTGCCTTCTTGAGCTTCAACACCTTCTTCTCTTCACCTCTCCTCATGTAACCTAGAGGTTGCTCTACGTAGACTTCTTCCTCCAACAACCCATTCAAAAATGCCGACTTCACGTCCATCTGTTGTATCTTCCATCCATGCTGAGCTGCTAAGGACAAAAGTAACCGGATTGTTTCCATTCTTGTCACTGGTGCAAAGACCTCATCATAGTCAATGCCTTTCTTCTGTCTGTAACCCTTCACCACGAGCCGGGCTTTGTAACGCTCCACCTCTCCTTTTGCATTCGTTTTCTTTTTGTATACCCACTTCAACCCAATTGGCCGAGCTTCTGTGGGTAGATCGGTCAACTTCCACGTCTCATTCTTCTTAATTGATTCGATCTCCTCGTCCATTGCTTTCTTCCATCTCTTATCAAGTACAACTTCTTCAAAGTTTATATCTTCTGCTCCTGTTAATAAACACACAACATGTAACTCCTCAGTGGAGTTGTAGATATCTTGCAGGCTCCGAGTTCTAAGTTGTTCAGGTTCATCATCTTCTTCTGACTGCTCATTGATCCTCTCCGAGCTCCTCTCTGCTATTTCCGAGCTCTCCCTCTCAGAGTTCGAGCTCCTCGAAGTCCTCTCCGAGTTGCTCCAGTTCCACTCGCTCTTCTCATCTACCTGGACATCTCGGCTCACCAGAATTTTTTCTGTAACCGGGTTGTATAATTTGTAGGCTTTTGCCTTTTCATCATACCCGATCAGAATATACTTCTTGCTCCTATCATCAAGCTTTGTTCTGAGCTGAGTTGGAACATGACCATAAGCAAGGCTTCCGAAGATTTTGAAGTGATGTATGCTCGATTTTTGTCCATTCCAAGCTTCTTGAGGTGTCATATCATCCAATTTTGAATGTGGGCACCTGTTCTGTATATATACAGCACACTGCACTGCCTCAGCCCAAAATTTCTCTGGCAAGTTTTTTCCTTTAAGCATAGCTCGGACCATATCAAGAATAGTCCGGTTCTTCCTTTCAGCTACTCCATTTTGTTGTGGTGAATATGGAGCTGTGAAGAAACGTTTTATACCTTGCTCTTCACAGTATTCCATAAACTCCGCTGATGTGAATTCTCCACCTCGGTCCGACCTCAAAGCTTTGATTTGCTTGTCAGTCTCTTTCTCCACCATGACTTTGAACTTCTGAAACGCCTCAAATGCCTTTGACTTTTCTTGCAAGAAATATACCCAGGTCTTTCGAGAAAAGTCATCTATGAAAGAGATGAAATATTTCTTGCCACTGAAGGATGTAGGAGAGATCGGTCCACATAGATCGGTGTGTATTAGACCGAGCTGCTCCTTTGCTCTGTACTCGGATGAGCTCGGAAAACTTGTTCTTGAGTGCTTTCCAAGTATACACGCTTCACAAAAATTTTTGTCGAACTCAACATCACGTAGACCGAGCACCAACTTCTTCCTTGACAGCTCGGTCAGGCCTCCAAAATTTAAGTGCCCAAAACGAAGATGCCACATCATGGCTTCATCCTTTACGTCCAGCTTCAAACACCTCTTTTGCAATATGTTCAGCTCCAGTTTATACATTCGATTTTTCTTCATCTCTATTCGGGCTACCAAGCGATCATGCTTATTTTTCAAATAAAGTACTCGATCCTTCATCAGAACCGAGTTGCCTTTTTCCATCAACTGCCCCATGCTTAAGATGTTACTCTTAAGCTCGGGAACGTAGTAAACATCTCTTATCTCTCCAACTCGTCCATCCTTCTGCATGTGCTTGATAGTTCCACGCCCTTTTACTACCACTTTGGAATCATCTCCAAATGATACAAAACCAGCCTTCACCTCAGTGAGTTCGTTGAAATAACTTTCTTCTCCACACATATGATTGCTCACTCCAGTATCCAAGTACCAGACCGAATTCTTCTCATCTGTGCTTGGAAGCTCAACTGTTGGTCTCTCCATGCTACTCAATTTTAGCTCGGACGCATAGCTCGAACGTAGTTTGGTGTCCGAGTTCTGCGTCATCATCAAGATTCCTACTTCCTCGTCCTCTTCTTCTGTGAGAAGGTTCTGCTCTTTCTTTCCACCTTGTTTTTCAGCTCGGCAATACTTTGCTATGTGACCGTATTTTTCACAGTTGTAGCAATTTACCGATCTACATTCCTTTGCGTAGTGGCCGTATTTGCCACACTGATAACATTCTACATCTGACTTTGACTGACTTCCTTGGTTACGATCACCTCGTCCTTGTCCACCTCGGCCTTGATCGCCTCGGCCACATCCACCTTGACCTTGATTGCTTCGGCCACGTCCACCTCGGTCCTGATTGCCTTGGCCTTGATTGCCTCGGCCACGTCCACCTCGTCCTCGACCACCGGATCCTTGGCTCTGAATGTTCCGAGTTCCATTCTCATCAAATCTCGCCTGTAGTGCTTGATCAAGTGTATCCTTCTTCTTCCTCCTCCTTTCTTCGTGGGCTTCGAGTGACCCAGTTAGTTCTTCCACTGAAAGAACTGACAAGTCCTTTGACTCCTCAATTACGCATGTAATACTCTCGAAATCATCTGTTAATGATCTCAAAATTTTCTCCACAATTCTACTTGCTTGCATTGGCTCCCCATTCCGACCGAGTTGATTCGCCACCTTCTCCACCCGAGTTATGTACTCGGTTACTTGCTCTTTATCCTCCATCTTCAAACGCTCGAACTCACCTCGGAGAGTTTGAAGTCGAATTTGTCTAATTCGGTGGTTGCCTTTGTGTGCAACCTCCAAGATCTCCCATGCTTCCTTTAAAGATGCAGCGTTTGCAATCTTCTCGAAGCCTGATTCATCCACGGCATTGTACAAAAAGTACAAAGCCGATTTGTCCTTTACTCGTGTCTTCTCTAATGCGGCAATATGAGTTACAGATTGGTCTTCGTTCTCCTCGGGTTCTTTGAACCCCTTTTCCACTATGTTCCATAGACTTTGAGAACCTAGCAGAGTCTTCATCTGTAAACACCAATTATCATAATTGGTTTACTTTGACAGTTGTGGTACGGTCATTCCATTAACAACCTTCGCCATTACTCTCTTCTCTTTTCACACTGTTTTTCTCTCACTCGGATACTCAGAGCATATAGCTCTGATACCAATTTGTTAGGAATAAAAAACGAGTAACACTTTGTTTTGGGTGAACGTAGCAGTCACTGTGTATTTTATTGAATAGAGATGACCTTTATATAGCCATTGTACATCGTAAAAAAATCTTAACAAATTTTATCAGAAGATAAAAATTTTTATCTTAACAAATCAGAAGATAAAAATTATTATCTTAACAAATCAAAACAGAACCCAAAAAATAAAAAACCAAACAACTAACAGACTAATCGAATAATCTAATAACCGAATATGGTTATATTAAATTTAAACTTATCTAACAGTACACCCATCAAAGGACTTTTTATTCACTGGGCTTTCATCTTCCAAAATATCCACAAATAGTTGCAATCTTGTGGTTTAACATGAATAAGATTTACGAACCTGATCCTGCATGACAAACCATACATGCATCCCACTTACCTCACGAACCTGATTCTACATGAATGGTTGAAAGCTGATTTTAAACTTGCTCTTATCAATATTTCATGTCTTTGACACCATGAAATACTTTTAGGACTTCTTTACAAAATGGAAAAATTGGAATCCAGTAAGTTTAGGTCAATTTAGTTCCTTATCATGATTAGGTACATGTCGTAGCTTTAACCCGCTTGTGGGGAACAAAAAGAAAGAGTTTTTAAAAAACCATTCAATCAGGAACCTTGTCTCTTAGAAAAGATAACATATTTTTACCACCACTACATTTGTCTTACTGAGCCAAGAGTTAAACTGAAGAGTGTTGAACCAAGCCAAATCTCCTCATAAAAGTTCACCTTATCAAGAACCAACCCAGTTTTTGCAACTAATTCCTTTCCTTTGCGTTTCTCTGATCGCAACTATTGTTTGTTCCTGAGATCATGGCTTTAGCCATGGTAGGCGGTGCACTTCTCTCTGCTTTCCTCGATGTTCTTTTTGAAAGGCTAGCTTCCCCTAAGGTTGTCAACTTGATTCGTCGAAAGAAGCCTGAGAAGTTGCTTAAAAAGGTGGAGAACCAGCTGATAGTTGTTAGAGTTGTGCTTGCTGATGCTGAAAATCGACAAATCACAGACTCCAATGTCAAAAAGTGGCTCGATGTTCTCAGAGATGTTGTCTACGAGGTTGATGACTTGCTTGATGAAGTTTCTACTAAAGCTGCCACTCAAAAGGAGGTAAGCAATTCATTTTCTCACCTTTTCAACAGGAAGAAGATTGTTAGTATTAGTAAGTTGAAAGAAATAATTGAAAGATTAGATGACATTTTAAAACAAAAGGAGGGTCTTGATTTGAAAGAGACTCCTGTGGAGAACAATCAGCCATGGAAAGCTCAGCCAACATCTTTGGAAGATAGATATGAGATATACGGTAGGGATAAAGACAAGGAGGCCATAATGAAGCTGGTGTTAGAGGATGACAAAGATGGAGAAAAAGTGTCTGTGATCCCTATTGTAGGCATGGGTGGGGTTGGAAAAACCACTTTGACTCGATCTGTGTACAACGACGGCAAGTTGACTCAGATATTTGATTTAAAGGCTTGGATTTGTGTTTCTGATATATTTGATATTGTGAAGGTCACAAAAACTATGATAGAGCAAGTTACCAAGATGTCTTGTAATTTAAATGATCTAAATTCAGTTCAACTTGAGTTGATGGACAAGATCAGAAATAAAAAATTCTTAATCGTCTTGGATGATGTTTGGATCGAGGATTGTGATAGCTGGAGCAGTCTTACGAAACCCTTTCTAAGTGGGATTAGGGGAAGCAAAGTTCTCGTGACAACTCGCAATGAAAGTGTAGCGGCTGTAGTCCCTTTTCATACAGTTAAAGTATATCATGTAAACAAATTGTCAAACGAAGATTGTTGGTTGGTGTTTGCAAATCATGCATTTCCTCTGTCAGAAGGCAGTGAGAACAGAGGAACTCTAGAAAAGATTGGAAAAGAGATTGTTAAAAAGTGTAATGGGTTGCCTTTAGCTGCACAGTCACTCGGAGGAATGTTGAGAAGAAAGCAGGCTATCAGGGATTGGAATAATGTACTTGAAAGTGACATTTGGGAACTTCCTGAAACTAAATGTAAAATTATTCCAGCACTCAGAATTAGTTTTCATTATCTCCCTCCACATTTGAAACGGTGCTTTGTTTATTGTTCATTGTATCCCAAGGATTATCAATTTCAAAAAGATGAACTGGTCCTGCTGTGGATGGCTGAAGATCTTGTAAAAGCACAAAGAAAAGGAAAGACTCTAGAAGAAGTTGGTCACGAATATTTTGATGAATTGGTTTCGAAATCTTTTTTTCACTGTTCAAGTAGTCGGACTTGGGGCAATCATTTTGAAATGCATGACCTCATGCACGATCTAGCAACATTCCTTGGAGGCGAATTCTATTTGAGAGCAGATGAACTTGGAAAAGAAACCAAAATTGATAGAAAGACTCGTCATTTGTCATTTACAAGATTCAGTGATCCAGTCTCGGATATTGATATTTTTGATAGAGTAAAATTTCCAAGAACTTTCTTATCGATCAATTTTGAAGATTCTCCATTCAACAACGAAAAGGCACCATGTATTGTAGTGTCCATGCTTAAGTACTTGAGAGTTCTATCGTTCTGTCACTTCCCAAGTCAACTTGCTCTGCCTGATTCAATAGGAGAATTGATCCATTTGCGTTATCTAAATCTCTCTCGAACTAGTATAGAAACACTGCCGGAGTCATTGTGTAATTTGTGCAATCTACAAACTTTGAAGTTGTCTCGTTGCTTTAAGTTGACTAAGTTGCCTAGTGACATACAAAATGTTGTAAACTTGCGTCATCTTGAAATTCCTTATACTCCCATAAAAGAGATGCCTAAAAGAATGGGAAAACTAAATCATTTACAGAAACTGGATTTCTATGTTGTGGGCAAACATAAAGAGAATAGCATCAAAGAACTGGGAGGACTTCCAACTCTCCATGGTTCGTTTTCTATTAAGAAATTAGAGAATGTTACCAAATGTGAAGAAGCATTAGAGGCCAGGATGATGGATAAGAAGCACATTGACCATTTATCCTTGGAATGGTCTATACGCGACGGCGAAACCATCGATTTCCAAATAGAATTAGATGTCCTCAGCAACTTACAACCTCACCAAGATCTGAAATCGCTGACAATAAGCGATTATAAAGGAATCATATTTCCAGATTGGGTGGGAAATTTTTCCTATCAAAATATAACAAATCTATATTTCAAGAATTGTAACAACTGTTCCATGCTTCCTTCACTTGGGCAACTACCATCTCTCAAGGACCTCCGTGTTTCAGACATGAATTCGGTGAAGACTATTGATGCGGGCTTTTATAGGAAGCAAGATTGTTCATCTGTGACGCCCTTTCCCTCCCTTAAATCTCTATACATTACTAATATGCCTTGTTTGGAGGTGTGGAGTTCCTTTGATTCAGAAGCTTTTCCTGTGCTTGAGGATCTTCTTATAAATGAGTGCCCCAAACTAAGGGGAGATTTGCCAAATCACCTTCCTGCTCTGCAAAGGCTCAGCATTAGAAATTGCGAGCTTCTTGTCTCTTCTGTCCCAGGGGCTCCCATCCTTCGAACATTAGAGATACGTAAAAGCAACAAAGTAGCGTTTTGTGTGTTTCCTGTTTCGGTGGAACGTATAGAGATAGAAGGAAGCTCAGTGGTGGAGTCTATGATGGTGGCCATGACTAACTTCCCACCTACTTGCCTCCAATCTTTGACATTACAGGGTTGTTCGTCAGCCATATCTTTTCCAGAGGATCGTCTTCCAGCATCGCTGAAAACTCTGTTTGTCATTGGTTTAAACAAACTGAAATTCCCGATGCAACACAAACACGAATTACTAGAATCACTTTCTATAAATAATAGTTGTGATTCCCTCACGTCTCTTCCACTGATCACCTTTCCAAATCTCTTAAATCTTGAAATCAGAAACTGTGAAAATATGGAATCACTTTTGGTCTTAGGGTCAGAGTCGTTTAATAGTCTGACCTCTTTTAAGATTGGTGGTTGCCCCAACTTTGTATCATTCCCGGGAGAAGGATGGTCTGCGCCCAATTTGACTAGTTTCAGTGTTTATGGTTGTGACAAGTTAAAGTCGTTGTCCGATCAGATGGGTACTCTTGTCCCAAAGTTGGAATTTCTTTGCATATCCAATTGCCAACAAATTGAGTCATTCCCTGGAGTGGGTATGCCACCTAACCTGAGAACAGTTTCGATAAGCAACTGTGAGAAACTATTGAGCGGTCAAGCATGGGCATCCATGGACATGGTTACCTCTCTCAATGTGTGGGGTCCGTGTGATGGCATCAACTCCTTCCCAATGGAGGGATTGTTGCCTCCCTCCCTTGCGTCTCTGTACCTAACTGATTTCTCAAATCTAGAGACGTTGGACTGCAAAGGCCTTCTCCATCTCGCATCGCTGCAAGAATTAGTGATTGTAAGGTGTCAAAAGCTGGAGAATATCGCGGGAGAAGCGCTTCCTGTCTCTCTTATAAAATTAAGCACAGAGGGATGTCCCTTGCTGCAAAAACGATGCCACAAAAAGGACCGTGAAATTTGGCCTAAAATCTGCCATGTTCGTGGGATAAAGATTGATGGTAGATGGATTTAGTGAGGAAGGATGATGAGCAGGTAATTAATTCTCCTTCTTTCACTTACGTCATCAGCATCTAACCATCAAAAGCTATTTCATACAAGGCTATCTTTCTCTTTCACATTTAACTTAATTATTGCATTCAACAAGTCTTAAATTACTTCATTGTTCAATTTGATACAGGTTTTCAAGTGTAAATGAAACCTAATCTTTCTTGTGTAAATAGCTCTTAGAAAGCTAAAACTCCCACTAAAACGTCCCAACACAAAGAATTTTAAAACAAAGCAGAAAAAAGTACTGCAATATATACGGGTAGTAAGAAGGAAATAATGGAAGAAATAAGAAAAAATTACACATAAAAAAAAAGTTGTTTCATTGAAATATTTAAAAAACTCAATCTATATTTACAACAAATAGTGAGATAACAACTCAATTTCTCTTAGAGTTTATTTAATATAAACAAAAACAATTTATGTGATACAAGATTCTCCATAACATAGAGATTGTGATTTATTAACTAGTACAAAATAAAAATCAATAATGACTTACTATGAAATAAATAAGATAAGATTTAATTATATAAAGTTTTCTTATCATTTTCTTTTTTGGTGTTCTTTCACATTCACTTTCTTTCTCATTCACAAGGAGCACTAGCTCTATTCTTTGCATTTTCGAAGGGAATGCTCATTCACCCTTTCCTACTAGGAGTCCATCCTCTCATTCTTTGTCATCTTACTTTCTCTTTCTCCTTTTTTTTTTCTTTGCAAGCATTCATATTTTTCTTTTTTCACAAGAAACCCAACAACCAACGGTTTTCTTCTTTTCTCTTTCCCTTTCTCTTTTCTTTTCTCTTTCCCTTTCTTTTTCGTATTCTCTGCGCTCTCCTTGTTCTTCGTATTGAACCCTAATATTTGTCTATGCGGAAAGTTCAACCTAATTTTTACTAAAAGTTATATGCTAACATAGGTGAACATTCTTCATTTGTGATTTTTTGTGTTGAACTGTTTTCTTTATAAATTAGATTTTCTAGAATATAATTGGTAGTCAGAAAGCTACATTGTGAATTAAATAGCAATGTATCGACAATTGACATATGTTGCTTGATAATTTTGGAACAGGAAAAATAAATTTATATTTAGCATATGCATCACCAGCTAAGTTTGATAGACTTTTCCAGAATTGATTATAATTTGGTCTTTCTGTAAAAGGCTTGATGTTGTCATTTTGACTGTGCTCTTAGCAAAGTCTTCAAAAAATGCAACAATATTGACAACATATTTTCTAACCAAATTGTCAGTAAAACTGTCATTGAACAGTTCATGATCACAAATGAAGGATTTTTTTACTCACATTAAATTCTGGAAGTATAGATTGTCAAAACAAATTGAAATGAGGTGGTTAAGGAGTTTCAATGTACTGTCATCTTCACTTCTTAGGCATTTTCTCTGCAGGAATTTTCAGTAGGAGGGATAAGCGTTGGAATTATTATAGACATGTGTTTGAAAAATTTTTGTATTGAGAAAATTCAATAATATGTGTTCCTGTTATAAAAAATTGTTGTTATTAAGTTGTACTTGAGTTTGAGTTGTACCAATTTTTTTTTCACTTCTCACAACTTATTTATGTTGGAGGTTTTGGTTTCCAAACATAATACTTAATTATTCTTTTAGGAATCAGATCTCAAATTAATCATGAGATAGCATACCCACACAAACTACCTTAATCCCTTCATATTTATGTATATTATAAGTTGTTAATCATAGTTTATACGACAAAAATATCCATATGTATATAACATGTGATGACATGTCCTTACAATATTTAGAACCCTGTAAAACTCTGCGGTAAAATATATATATACACAATTTTTTCAGTGGTTATGTGTTTGCTTTTGTGATCATTTAACTAGTATATGCAAACCAATAGTATGATGAATATATACTTTGAGTTTATTCTTTCTTGATTGAAGTTTTCCCCCATTAAATTATCATATGTGCACAGAAAATGTACTTGATTGTTTGAAGTAACTTTGTAAAGCACACAAAAGTATCATTTTAATGGGTGGATGACTAATGTATATAATATATTAAATATCTTTTAAAGCAGCATCAAAATTAAATTTAGTCACATGTACAGATTCTAAATGTACCTGTTTAAAAAATTATGATTATGTTTTAATTAATTAACTTTTCCTACAAATGTTTTAATTTTAAAAAGTTTAGGAGTGTTTTTTTTTTGGGAAATTTGATAAAAAAAAATATTCCCACACAATTATATTTCATTTAAGTAATTTAAAACATATTTTTTAATAACAAGAAGAAGAAAAAGATTAATTTAAAATTTGATGTAATTAAAACATATAACTTAATTACATTATATTTATTTTTTCATAATGAGTTACCAACAACAAGTGTTGATTCATGTGAAACCAGATTTAATCCTCCTAAATAAGATTTTAGATTTAAATTTTATAAATATAAAAAAAACATATTAAAACTAATAAGATATATTTTTGACACATTAATTATCCACACAATCTATCAATATTGTACACTAGTAATGATTATAAAAAAAAGCTAAAATTAAAATACATATTTTATTTTATTACTTAATTAAAATTAGAGTTTCACTCCTTATTGATATTTGGTATTAAATTTTATTATATAAATTATTAATCTAAAATTATAATTTGAAGTAGAAAATATCAAGCATTACTTTTGCACAAGAGAAAAAAAAAGTAAAAAAATCTATTTATAAACTAATATTAACTTATGCATAATTTATAAGGATGCTCTAATATATTATTCTAAAAATAACTTAGTATATGCATAAATTAATTTTAACTTATAAAAAATTTATTTTACTTTTTCTTATTATTTTCGCTCTTACCCATTTTTGTTTAATAAATGTGTCTAAACATTTTTATATTGCACCAAAATTTTGTCTTATATCTTAAATAAAATTAGGAAGAAAGCATATGTCAAATGCGGGGCCTTTTAAGTTTGCTTATTATATGTTTATTCAAGTTTATTTACTAAATAAACTAATTCAAGGTTTTAAATGAAATATTTAATTTTAAAATATTCCAAACGAGTTTTATGTCTATTGAGGTATAACAATGAACTTATTTTTTTCTTAAATAGGGTATTATTGATTTTTACTTTGGCAAATGAAAAAATAGTAACAAAATGAGATTTATTTAATTATATCTATTTCAGCTCTCATTAGTTACAGTTTGATGTAACTTAATAAATAAAACTAAAATTATTATACTACTACTATATTATCATTATTATTATTTTAAGTTATATAATAAAAAATTGTTAATTCTTTAACAACATTCTTTTTAATAAATTTTCTAAAAAATTATCACTTTTAACACTACAATACCCAATAAGAAGCTAGGAAACAAAATTTTCGTTTCCCCGTAACTAAAACAAAATAAAAATTACTTATTGTAAATTGATTTTTTTTAGCTTGATCAAATTCATGTCTGATATTTTGTTCTTTGTTTTTCCTGAAGTAAAAAAGTCATTTAAAGATAAATGCAATCAACGTGTTAACTGAGAAACAATTTGTGTTGGTTTCAACACATATCAAATCCATTTCACAAGGAAATGCCAAATCCATCGAGCATAAATAACATGTAAATTGTGTTCAATTATATTATGGTTAAAGTGCTAATAGTCAAATGAAAGAGATTGAGTGATAAAAGTGATGCGTTATACCGGCGATTATCTGATTTTTCCATCACGAGGCACATATTTTCTTACCATATTCATCCCTAAAGTGTGATATATAAGAGCTAAAGAAGGTACTCATTCCCCTTATTATTTTGCATTACCATAGTACTACAAAAGCATTTCCACCCATCTGTTTTTCTGTGAGCCTTTCTGGGTCTACTAACTTGTTTCAAGTATCACTCTTTCACTAAAATTTTTTTCTTTCTTCCCTATCATTCTTTTTATTTGGTATGCTAGAAAGTCCGCAGAGACTTTTTTCTTTGTGCTTTTTCTTTCTTGATTTTTTTATTTTTATCTGATAGAGTAGTGGATTGAATAGTGTTGCATGCTCTGAATTGGTGCTTGACAGTGCTTGTAAACATTTCTCTGGTGTTTGTTGGCGTAGGGGTTAGATGGGAGGGTGATTAGGATAGGATTGTGTTCATTACATCTGTGCCTAGTTTCTATCATATTACTGCCATGTTAATCCTTAAGGACCAGTGTGATGCCAGCATTAATTGATTCTCAATTAAATTTTTTAGTCCAATGTTCAATTCTTTGCCCATGTACTTCCATTGTCTTTACTATCTTCATCCTTTTTACTGAAATTTGTGATGTTGCCTTCTTGTTAATAACAATGAGAGAATCTATATTTACTTGAACTTCTAATAGCTTTAAGCTTTGGTTCATTTCATATTGCCACCATATTGATTATTTACATTTCTTGATGGTCTGGATTTTGCCATAGGTTGTTAATGAAATAGGCATTGTCCTCTTGTACCAGGATGAAGACTGGGAGAAGAACTCAAACTTTTAGAATCAGTGGGGCTATGCCTTTTTCTCCAAATTTAGTGGTCAATTCTGTAGGTGGCAGAAATTTGGAGAAGTATCAGCTTGGTGGTGTCATATTCGGTTGCAAAAACAGCACATTCAAAGAATGCCAATCAAAACTACTCTTTGGTTAGTCTTTAACTCTTTCGCATTTTATTGCTTTTCTTGTAGCATTTGTAAGATTCTGATGCCGTTAGTGTGAGTCTAAAGATAAATTATTCAATGATATTTAATATAAAAAATGGACTGTATTAACATGCAACACTGAAATATTTTACTTGAACTATATTTTTCTAAATGCTTTGAAGTAGAATGAACAAAAATGTTATAATACACTTTTTTAATTCCTTATTGAAATTTATTAATATTTACAAAAGATTTTGCAGTTTTCAATAAATTTCAACTAAGATAGCCCTACTATCAGTCAGGAGATGTTGCAGCAGTTTCTTTGCTTGCAGTCCTCATAGGATGAATAATATAATAAAATTATGAAATCATCTGGTTTAACAGTGAAATCCCACATTTTGAAGGTGGGGTTATGTGACCATTAACTCAGTAATATGTGTTTGTTTTAACAGGCTTACCAGCTAACCACTTTTCCTATGTGAAGAACATTGATCCTGGCCTGCCAATTTTTTTATTCAACTACAGTGATAGAAAGCTCCATGGAATTTTTGAGGCATCTAGCAAGGGGAAAATGTACATGGACCCTTATGCATGGATTGATAATAATTCAGAATTGGATAGAACACAATATCCTGCACAGGTATATCACTTGCTAAATCTACCTGTTAAACTCTAATTCTCATGGTTCATGATAATAGTGGTCATGTGTTCATGTCAAGATTCATCTAAACGGCCCTTATTTTCTGCTATCAATGATTTAAGGTGAAGGTTCGCGTCCGGCTTCAGTGCCAGCCATTGTCCGAAGATAAATTTGCAGCAGTAATTGCTGGCAACTACTACACCTATAACCATTTCTGGTTTGAATTAGACCATAGACAAGCAAACAAACTTACCTCATTACTAGCTTCTTTAGCATTTGCCTCTGGTTGTAACTTGAAGTGGAAAACTGTGTCTTCATTTCTTCCATCTACTCTGGAAGAAGGTGAAGCATTTGAAACACCTGAGTCAGATACACAACATTTTACAAGCTCAAGTAAGAGAACATATTCCACTGAAATGACTTCTTCTTTAGATGTAGACATCAGACCATTGGTTACTCAAGCAGTAGTGAAGGAGGTAAATGAGAATGAGATCAACCTTGTATATGAGAAACTAAAGAAAATAGCTCTTGGCCATGGAAGTCAAGACCTCTCTGTGTCAGACAATGTTAATGACACTCCTGATGAGAATGATGCATGCACAGTGGAATATGATGAGAATGAGTTCGACACTCCTGTTGAGAATGATGCATGCACAGTGGAACATGATGAGAATGAGAATGAGAATGAGAATGGCACTCCTGATGAGAATGATGTGTGCATTGTGGAAAAGGAGTGTCTTGAGATGCCAGAAAGTTTAGAGAAGGAAGAAAATTCAAGTACTGCAGTTCAGTATAAATACTCCATTGACCAGGTGACTGAGACTGATGAATGAAAATAGGTTTATGCCTTCAATATACATTTACACTTTCTTAAATGTTATTTTTCTAATTTTAGTTTTAGTTAAATTTTATTCTTTTAATAGTGTCTACTTTTAACAAAAGATAGTACATGTTTCTTTGTCAAGGACCAAAGACACTTGATTTTCATAATCATAAAATACATAAGTCAGTCTTTAATACTATAAGCTATGCACCTAACCTTGTTGCATTTGTAGTTGATGCAAGAAGTTGAAGAACTCATGACTTTCAAACAAATACAAATGCAGAACACTTGTTATCTTGAACAAAAACTGGTATTTCTTTATTATCATTAATGTCACTTAAATTTATTCTTATCTTCCTATACTCTGTCTCTTTCATAGCATATTGCTTGCATGTAAAAAAATGTATATGGTTACAGCCAAACATATTGAACTTCTTAATTTATCAAATTTATGAATTCATTTTAAGTAATTCTCACTACATAGAACTTAGAACTTTTGTCTTTGTCTGAAATTCTCAAATATGCAGAACTTTGCTGGTTTTTTTTTCTTCTTAGTTCTTACAAAATATAACTGACTCAGCTGATTCCTATCTTTCATTTTTCATAGAGCCATTTTTTTTTCATAAAATTTTGTTTCAATTCATAAATGGGCCCCACTTTTGTGTCTCGCAATTCGTTCAGTAGATATTGTAGATTCAAACCGCAGCAAAATTTTATTCCTGTGAAAGTTTGGTGCCATGAAGAATCAAAACTAAAAACAGCATTAAATTGAAATATCTAGACAACAATTAAAACCATGAACATAATCATCTTGGTCCCTTTAATTGTACCCATTTGCTGTTTTCTGATCTCAAATCTTTTATGCTTATTCTGTTTACATCATTCCAGAGTGAAGCAGAATTAAAAATTCAGCATCTGATGGATCGTTTTAAAATCTTAGAGTCAACATCTAATGTTATTGAGACAAGTGTTGAAAAGACAAAGACAGTAATTCAATCACATGATGAGCATGTAGACCACCCTGAAAATACATTATTTGTAAGAGTGTTTTTAGATGGAGAATCATGGTTATCAACTATTGATATTTGGTCTTTCCAGCATGTGATCAATTCTCTCTATCCTATGAACTCAACTTTAATCACCCAGATAAAAGGAGGTGAGTTTCATATGTTTTTTGTCTTGAAAATGATCATGTTTGGTATTAGTATACAGGAGTGAGATCTTTCTAAGTGATTCACTTTATTTTGTTTATGACAGAATTTTTGGTTAATTTTTTTGTCATAGATGGATCATATAATCCAATTTTCAACAATTGGACCTTGTGTCCTTTAATTCAGAAGAAAGGAAGCTTAGCAATAATTTCTATAACTAAAAGAATGTTTTTTGTTGATGGTGTCTATGGCCTTGACAGCTTTGTAATCATTGAAGTGCTTGATTTAAATATTGGGAAGTGGAGATATGGTTCAAAGTTATACAAGGTAAATCATAATAGTTCATGTATATTGTATGATCTGGTTAAGAAAAAAAGAGATATCTTCAAATTTATTAATAGCATAAAAAATTTCACTCTTCAACTAAAGAATCTATTTATTTGATAGGTTTAAAAAAATTTAGTTTTTCATATTTCTTTTTATGTACTATGATAAACCAAACATTTCGTATTATTTACTTATCTATTATTTCGTCTCACATGTCTTTAAATTGTCCAAATTGTATAGATTGTTAAATTTTAAATCATAATTAATATAAAGTGTCTTCGTAATGAAGCAAAATATATAGATTATACTATAAAATTATCAAAAGACAAAAAAATCTAAAAAAATTTAAAGACTTAAAATAAAAAAAATATTTAACATAGGAACTTAAATAAAATATTTAATTTATTAGATATTCAATAAAAAAATTATTTGATGTTCAAAATAAAAATAAGTCGTATAGAAAATTTTGAAACTTAATTAAGCTTATTTCAAATAAAAAAAATATTATAAAAAATTTTACTTATATGATCTTTAGATCTAAAGATGTTTAAAGAATGTATGTCATTAATTCTAACCAATCTAATCCAATTTAAATGTGAGTAATTGAGTTAAATATTTTAAATGTTTAGGTCTAATTAAACTCATCATCAAATTCATTATTTATTAAACTAGATATCGGATTTTTGTGTTAAAGATTATAAACTTATTCCATTATTATATAATATATTTTTAATTTTAATTTATTATTTACATATTTTTATTAAAAAAATGAAAATTACATATATTAATCATCATTTTATTAATTTCTTTCTTAAAGAATTATTAGTGGATAACTCATCTTTGGTTATTGAACTACTATTTTTTTTTTGCAAATTTTAAACTTCTAATAGAACACATTACTAAACCTTCTCTATAGTGAACTAGATTTTGAATGTGTGATAAAGATTTTCTTAGTCCTTCCCACCTTTGCATTTTTTTTAATTTAAGATGTTGTTTATATGCATTATTTAATAACTATATATATATATAATATAAATATTTGAAAGTTATTAAAATATAATACATTTTTTACTTTTTGAATACCATAAATTAATTGATAGGATTAGTTTAGTTAAGAAATGACACAAATCTAATTCAACCCAAAGTATCAACTATTAGGTAAGGGAAATCCAACCCTATTCATGAACACCTATATATACTTAATTGAACTTATTTCTTCCTATAATGTATTTATCACTTTTAGAAAATGTATTTATCCATAATTGTTAAATATAAATAACTAAATCTTGATTACAAATACAAGTTAAATTGAAGTTCTTGTTTGACAAATAGTACATCTACATTTGTCAGTTATCTGTTATTGGTATTGTGGAAGTGAATAGTTTTTTAAATAAAGATGGAATTGAGTATCTCAAGTAAGATTTTATATTGTTCAAATTTTTTTTTTCATAAAATAAAAAATATTTTTATTTAATTATTCTTAATTATATTTATTGAAAATAATATTTGAATATAAATATAAAATATTTTAAAATAATCACATTATAACAAAAATAAGATTTTCTTATATTTAAGTTTTTATTTTTTTATATTTGAATACGAATAATATATTAGGAGACTCTGTTTTTTTTTTCTTATTTATAATTATAAGTTATGAATAAAATGATTACCTCTCATGAATTAAAGAATATAAATGGTAAGTACTCAAGTAATTTATTATATAATAAAGGCTTAGAATGTGGTGTTTATGATTATGTGTAGGACTCAATTATTCTCAAATAATTTTTCTCAGTCATTTTGTGTACTTTAGTTCCTTTATTTAATAATTGTTGTTTATAGGATCTTGTCTAAAAACATTAAAAAAATATTAATTATTAATTCAACTCACCTTTGTCATTTGTACAGCTTTCTAATTCAAGACTATTAAATTAAGCAGACAAATATCACCTAATATTGAAGTAAGTGAATATAATTATTTTACACAATATACTCCTTATTATTAACATTTACAACTTTCATTTTAAAATAATTAAAACATTGAATAACTTCATGTTTCATTTTTTAGTATTTTGAATATTTACTATAACATTTACAACTTTCATTTTAAAATAATTAAAACATTGAATAACTTCATGTTTCATTTTTTAGTATTTTGAATATTTACTATGATAGGTGGGATGAGATTGTGTTCAAATGTTTATTAAAATTTCTTTTTATTAAATATATTAAAAATATACTTCTATAACCATTTTATAGTTTTTTAATGTTTTAAATTTACAATTTAAATTTGTTTTTGTCACAAATAATTACTCATACATTAACATATTAGTCTTTAAAATCTAATCTTGTATTTGTTTAATCTAATTTTATATAATATTATATTAAAAAAAAATTGTCATCACAATACTTCATTAGTATATGAATAATAGTATAGTAAAAAAATATCTTTATGTTAGTTATTAATAAATATTAATGTTTCTATCTATTTTGAGGTGTTTTTCCATCAAAATTTATAACTTATAATTAACTAATTAACAATATAATCATTTGTGTTCATTTATATTCCTTTCACAAATTATAATATAAAGATAAACATGGTTATAGAACTGAAGTATCTATAAATACTATTTTTTAAAACTTGGAACCAATATAAATAATGGGTTTATAAAATTGAGTAATTTCTAAGAAGTAAAGATAATATAAAATCAAATATTATAATTACTATAATTTTATGAACTTGAATATGTACTCTTATATGGATTCATTAATTAATTAAGTTCATTAACTTACACTAATTTACTTATTTATAAATGAATCTATTTTAGTCTACTAAATATTTGATTTAATTATTTATTTTTAAACAATATTGATAATAGTTATTTTTCAACTTTAGTAATAGAAAAAAATTTAAATTAGCCATTTTAACATTAAAATGTGTTCGCTGTTTTAATATCCACTATATGTTAAAACATAGAAGAAAAGGAAGAATTTTTCTATCTCACATGAAAATAAGTAAGATCTCTATTAAATGAGTTGTATGTGGATGTAAGTATATATACACATGCTCCAATTTTGTATGACATTAATGTAAATAAAATTGGAATACATTAAAAATTAGTATATATATATATAATTAACTAATTTTCAAAAACATTTAAATATTTTATTAAAACTTTTATGGTTACCAAACAATAGATAATTTTTTTAAAAATAATTAAAATAATATTTCTACAATGGAAATATTATGATATAATTTATTTATTTATTTCATATTAATAAATATACTTTTATTTGAATTTGACTATTTAAGTTTAGAAAGTGTTATTTTGGTTTATTACATGCATTTGTTAAATCAGATACATTATTGTGTTACTAACATGTGACATATTATGCTATATATGAAAATGTCAAATCAATTAATACTATCAAGAAAATATCATAAAAGAATTAATTTAGTTTAATTAAAATAATTTAGAAAAATTAAAGTAATTTTTTTAATTTAAGAAAATACATATAATTTGATGAGAACTTAAAATCTTGATGTGGTAATTGAAAATAAATTTGAGAATGAGAATTAAATTCTAAAGAAGAAAGCGGAGGAAAAGAGAAGTATGTCACAACAAGAACACGTTATTCTGCTCTTATAAAACAGTAATTTGTATTTAAAAATTAAATATAAATTTTGTATAGACAACAAATAAGTTGAAAAACATATTAAAAGAATCACTAATTACATTTATATTAGACGACAAATAAGTAAAAAACATTATAAATTTAAAAATAAATTATAAAAATATTATAAACTCCTATAGTTTTATGACTTTTGAAAAATGTCTTTATAACCTACATTAATAGTTGTGTTTATATATTTAAATCTTTTTCCATGAAATAACTCTTCAGAATGTTAAATATAATTGTCCATGAAAAAAATTTAAATTGAAACTCAACCTTAATTTTTATTTATAGTCACGGTAAAGGAAATAGTCAAAAACAATAAGATAAGATAATATAAGTATAGATATATTAAGAAAAAAGCTTTAAAAATTGTAACCCTTTTAAAATCCAATTAAATGTGATTTTTTGTAAAACCTTTGGAAGAATAATTTATATATTTAAAAATTGTATATTTAGAACCTATTTTTATTAAATATAGATTAAAAAGTTTTTATAATATAATAAAGCAAGTTAATTAATATTTAAATTAATATAATAGATTAAAAACAGTAGTTGGTATAAGTGGCAAGAACTTATATTTTTTAACTAATTAAGTTATTTAGGGTTTGAATACTAATGATATAAATTTTATAATGAAATTATTTAAATTTTTTTAATGAAAAAATTGATTACAAATCCTATTTAAGATTTCAAAATTTCGAAACTTTTTCAAAGTGTTATCAAATTATCTTTCTTTCTCACAACATTATGGAAATAATTCTTTTCAAATTATTGAATGATTATCTTTCTAAATTTTTTAAAATATTTATTTGTGTTTGCTTTAAAGGTTGACTAACTTAAAAATCCAAAAAGAAGATGAGGAAATTATTTTAGAGAGGTTATAATTTTTATAACATAAAATTTGAATAATCATTTATAAGTTTTTAACATAAACAATAAAATATTTAGACTTTAATTTATTTTAATCATTTATATTTTTATTAACTGTTAGATATGTTTAACCATCCAAACACTTTTTACTAATAGATTATATATATATATATATATATATATCACATTAAAATGTTTCCTTTTTATGATATTTTTTCATATGCATTAATGTGATATATATATATATATATATATATATATTACAATTTGGATGGTTAAACATGCATAACATAGTTAATAAAAAAATTGTTAACAATGTTATAAAATAAATTAGACTTGGTAATTACATTATTTGTTTTAACTAATTGTTGAAAGTACAAACTTTCTAAAAATTAAATATATTTGATGGTTATTTACATAATAATGAAAAAACATTATCTAAATTAGTAAGAAAGCTTACCTTTTGCTTTTAAAGAAAAAAGATAATATATTGTAGTAAACATGTTTCCTATTTTATTTTAAGCACAAGAAATAAAAGGAAAATGTGATCTTCTATAAAAAGATAAAACCATGTGCACTCGAGTTCAATAAAAAAAATTTTGAAACCAATATTTTTTGTATTTTATTGTTTGTATAAGTGGGAGTTACAAAAAAGAATACTTAAAGTTCTTAGTTTTATGGGAATTAAGAAGGGTTAAAGGAGAAATGTACGTAGTCCAGTGTTACTTTCGCCTCATATATCACTTACAATAATCTCTCTCTTCATAATTATCCCGTTACGAATCGAACTCGTGGATTTGACTTTGATACCATAGTTAGAACAAATGTTTGTCACTAAACCAAAAACTATAGTCGTTAGTTAGAAAGCTACTTTTTCTACTTAAGAGCATAACACCTAAGTGCCACGATTTAATTGTGACGTGGTCATGGTCTTTAACCCACCTAACCTTCGTTATGAGACAATTAATGCCACCCATAACACTATTTTTTTTGTTGAGTCACCTATTTCAAAGGTCATTCTTAATTCTACAATGTAACGAACCTCTACTTGTTTACCCAAAAATCCTACAATGACCTATCAAAAGGTTTCAAGAAGTTGTGGGAAATCTTCAAACCTATGTAGGTGCCCTAGAACATGACATTTATGGAGCTTCCATATCTATGGTCAACATTATGACTCATTGTTATTATTGAGATAACAACGAGACCATCTATATGAGGAACGACCCAAGGAGATGAAGCACAAAATTATGAGTATGAAGTTGGACAAATGAGAAACCCAACAGTGGAAAGCAAACCCAAATGCCATAGGACCAGATGCAAACATTTCGAGGATTATGATTGCACTATCAAAGGCAAAATGAAGTGATTGTACAAAATCCTAACTGGGGTAAAGGGCATAACAATAATTTCTCAGGTTATTAGGATCCTCCATAGATTTCTTTTCCTGTTGTTTGATATGTGTCTTTCTTGACTAGAGACATTGTCTTACTATATGTTTGGGAAATTTTTGCATGAAATAAAGTAAGGAAAAGTTATTAAACTTTTATTTTTCTTTTATCTTCTAGAGAAAGCCTAACATGTAAGATATGCATTACAAATTTGGTGCTTTCATTCAGAGACTAACAGTAGAGGACACCATGTCTTCATAAAAAATTGATGATAAAATGGATGTCATTTTGCAATTACTAGAAATTCAAAAACCCTTCCAAGAAGAGATTAATATTCGTATGGCCAATTTGGAAGCACAAGTAGTGGGTCAAAATGGGTTTGGAGGAAATCCAATAAACAATTCTACTCTTCAAACCTTTACTCAAACTTCCTTGAAAATAGATATGCCTCGTTTTGATGGATCGGAACCATTAGCTTGGATCTTCAAAATCAAGCAACTTTTTTATTACCACCTGACCCCAGAAGATCAAAGTCTTCAATTGGCTTCTTTCTGCATGGAAGGACAAGTCCTAACTTGGTTCCAATGGATGCAAGACAACAATTTAATCTCAACTTGGCAGAATTTTCTCCAAGCCTTAGAGGCTCATTTCACCCCTTCCCACTATAAGGATCCAAAAGGAGTGTTGTTCAAACTTTGCTAGACTTCGATTGTTCATGAATATCAAAATCAGTTTGAATCACGGGCAAATCGGATTGTGGGTTTACCTCCTCCATTCTTTCTCAATTGTTTCGTTTCGGGTCATGTTAAGCAAGTCAAATCACCTACACATCTGCCATATGGGTTATTATAGTCCATTCCTCCCCCTATTGTGGCTTGGGAGGATATAACTTTTGACATTATCATAGTGCTCCCTTCTTTCCAAACTTATTCTATAATTTTAGTTATAGTTGACAGATTTTTTAAGGCAACTCATTTCGGCATGCTTCCAACCAATTTCTCAGTGGTTAAGGTTGTTGAACTCTTTGTTTTCATGGAGTGCAAGCTACATAGAATGCCTAAAAGTATAATTTCTAATAAAGACCTTGTCTTCATGAATAATTTCTAGCAAGATCTTTTTCGAATGAGTTGCACAAAATTAAGAATGTCCTTCGCTTATCATCCACAAAGTGACGAGCAAACAGAGGCAGTCAACAAAATGTTGGAGCAATATTTGAGGGGTTTTGTCCATGTTGAAACAAAGTTGTGGGGAAAATATTTGCATGGGAAGAGTGGCACTACAATTCAATAGAACACTCCTCGATAAGGGTTACTCCCTATGAGATCGTTTATGGGAAACCTCCCCCATCACTACCCCAATATATCACAAGGATAAGTCGCAACAAGGCTGTGAATTTTGACCTTGCAAAATAGTAGGACCTACTTGATAAATTGTATTCCAAGTTGCTCAAAGCTCAATCTTTCATGAAATATTATGTTGATAAGAAGCAGTCACCTCATCCCTTCAAAGTAGGTGATTTAGTATTAGTGAAGTTGCGACCATATCGACAGGAGATTGGACGAAACACTCAATTTTCAAAGTTGACTCAACGATTTTATGGTCCTTTATGCATTATCAAACAGATAGGGGAAGTAGCTTTAGAATTGGAATTACCTCCAGGAGTTCAAATTCACCCAGTTTTTCATGTTTCCAAGTTGAAATCATTCCATAATGAAGCTGAAACACCTTAATTGGAATTTCCACTGAAAACTTTCAATAATTAACCAAAATTGCAACCCCTAACAGTGCTTGATTGGCGTGCATTTTCAATTTGATGCGATAGAGGCCTTAGTTCAGTGGCGAGGCCTGTACCCTGAAGATGCTAGTTGGGAGAACCTTGATACTTTTCTTCAGGACTACCCAACACTGATCGTTGAGGACAAGGTGTTTATTGAAGAAGAAGGGGATGTTATGTCTCAAGGAGATGAAACATAAGATTATGAGTATGAAGCTGGACAAATATGAAGCCCAACATTGGAAAGCAAGCCCAAACGTCATAGGGCCAAACCCAAACATTTGGAGGATTATGATTGTTTCGTCAAAGGCAAAATGAAGTGATTGTATGAAATCCTAACTACGGTAAAGGGCATAGTAGTAATTTTTTAGGTTGTTAGAATCCTCCGTAGATTTCTTTTCTTGTTGATTGATAGTGTCTTTCTTGACTAGAGATATTGTCTCACTATATGTTTGGGGATTTTTTACATAAAATAAAGTAAGGTAAAATTATCAATATTTTATTTTTCTCTTATTTTTGGGAATTTTTCGTATAAGGTAAAATAAGAAAAAATTATCAATCTTTAATTTTTCTTTTATCTTCTAAACGAAGCCTAACCTGAAAGATAGGCATCACAAATTTGGTGCTTCCATGATCCACGATGGACATTATGATTCATCATTTTTATTGAAATAATAAGACCATCTATACCAAAAACTATCCTTATAAATCGACATTGATGAAGATTGTGGCTAGTGTAAATCAATATACGATGATTTTTGTGGATATCGTTATGATCAATCTTGAGTGTCACTTTTAATCTCTTAAGTCACCTTGCTTGTGTTGTTTCTTATAGTAGGTTAAGCATCCTTCTTCATGAGTCTTCTCATATGTTAGATCAAAGTATATCATTTTTCCCTATGATGTCCATATATGTCCTATGGAATTCGCAATAGTCATTGTACTCATAGCTGAGTTGTTTAGTTGTTGGCATTGGGATTTGTAACAATTTAGTTATGTTTATATCTTTGTACAATTCTTTATTTGAGGATTTAGGAGAGTTAGCTTAAAATCCAGAGTCAAACAGTGACTATTGTAGAATTGGTATTGTGGGTGATATGACTTTTTTTTTCTTTCGTTTATTTTACATTTCTTCATTTCCCATTCCATTATTCACATAAGAAGCTAGGAAAAGGAAACTATTACTCCACCCCAATTAGAAAATTAGCAAAACCTAAAGTGCTTTCCAATTCTTCCTCAATTATTATGTTTTATAGACGTTACTCTCAAGATAAAACATGTTACATCCATAATTATGCCTCTCAATCATGCCCTGAAACATCTAACACAAGATATTTTCACTATTTTTCTCCCCACAAACAGATCATTAACACCCATAAACTATATGCTTTAGCTTGTCTATTGAACGTGCAGTGATCCACTTTCAATATCTAAATCAAGCTCATCAACATCTAAAAAGTTGCTAATTCTATAGAAGCCATAAGTAGAAAAATGTATTTTTTTTTTCAAGAAACTATTGCTAAGCTTCCTTTCTTTTGATTCAAAGATGGGCACAAGGACCACTCGTTGAAAATTGGAAACTATATGATTCATCTTCATACACATAAAAGATGTTTGGTACATCCAAAAATTTAATATAATTTAGAAATTGCAGTAGTAATAGTTCATAAATACTTGTCTTTTTTAATTCATCATGATAATTTTTAAAAGATAAAACTAAAATAAAAATAATGTTTCAAAACATAATACTTTAAATACCATAATTAGTTATAATAATTTTGTATTAATTAACTTAAGATCATAACATGTTTATTTTATTGATAAAGTAGGGTGTGGAACTATATTAACTAATAAACTACTGCAGTGTTTATTCTAAGTGAACTTAGTTGATTGGGAATTCAAACCACTAGGAAGGAAAGTCAAGAACAATTGTAGTAAATAATTAGTTTTGAATAATTGAATGTTTAATTTGGTCATTAGAGGCAGCCATGAGCTATAGAAAGCCATCAATTTGGGCACCACTTTTGGTTGTAGTTGTTTGATGCTGATTGTACACATGTGGTCTACAATAATGATCATGTGACTATTAGAACCTTATTCCGCTAAAAAGTAAAATATGTTTCTACATTATATTAGTTTGATGCACTTCAAACAAAGATGTTAACCTTTCATTTATAATGACATGGTTCTTCATATGAAGCTCTGAAAATATTTATGATACCAAAATTAAGTAAGTTCTATGCAAATATTTGTTAAATTTCATGTTTATAATAATGAGATCTTATAGGTAATTAAAAACATGTAAGTAGATACTACAATTATAATGTTATGAGGAAAAAATTATTACGAAATTTCGAATGCTCAATTTTAAAGATAATCATTTTATTGTTTAATTTTGTATTACTCGATTATAATAATATTTAATATCAAAGTTGAATAATTTCAAGTCTTTTTATTTTCAACAAAATATGTTTCAAAATTAGTCGGATGAACAAAACATGAAAAATAGGTATCTAAATTAGAAATAGATTGACTTGATCTGTACTTTTTTGGGTAGAAGATTATGAAAAACAAATTTATTAAAAATACTAAAGGTTGAATTTAGTTTTTGAATTTCCAATTGTTTCAAAAAAATATTCACCTATTGATACAATTTATTATTTAAATTATGTCATTCTACATGAAAATTTTATAATAGAAATACCAACTTATAATATTCAAAGTCTTTCATTTTAAAAGATTTTGTAATTCAAAATTTTAAATTGAGCTTTTAAGTCTACTTTTTGAAAAATATTTGTCTCATAATCTGGTGGAGTAGAACTTAAGTTAAGAAAATTTTTTTCATTAACTTATGTTAATCTAAAATTTAAGTTGAAAGACAAATTTTTAATTCTTAAATTTTTTTTAAAGATGGTTCACCATCAAATGAAGTAAATAATAAAAGAAATAAACATCAGATAAATAACATCCCTTCAATTTAAAATTTAAGATTATTACTACAAAATATAATTTAGTTTAAAAAATAAATGATGTATATCATTCCGCAAAATACTTTATACAAAAAATAAATAATATTTAAAACTAGTTTTATATTAACTACAAATATATTACACATTTATATAGCATAAAGACTTTAAGTCCTTAAAGCTATCACACATTAACCAATTTTTTTATTAAATTATAGTATATCATTTAGAAGTTAGTTTGTTTTTACTATTATTATAATAAATACGAACGATTATAGTAGTGATAACATGCAACCCTAAACCCTAAATAATTATAACATTATAAAACATTTTTAATATATTTATTCTATCATTATATATTATTATTATTGTACATTACAATAATTGTATATTTTATAATTATTTACATCAACATGTTGAATTTGTCATGTATATATATTGAAAATATATATATAAAAGTTAATGACCCACATTTAACCATACAACATGTTATGGCTAATTATGAGGTATTTGTTGGAAAACTTTAACTATTATAAACAAGTCTCACTAACATTTGACATATACTAAAGTCATGTCAAGGTTCTCATTATTAAGGTGATACAAAACATCTACTATAGAGATCCAAATGTATATCTACTTACCAAATCTAGTGTAATCCTTCTTCAGCTTCTCATCTCCTAAAGTCTTTTCTATATCACTAAACAACAGTAAAGTTAGGATACCTCCATTAAGCGAGTTACATGTTTATCATCGTCACCTTAGGCACAATAGCAACCCAGTTATCCTTACACTACTCATGAAAGGTAATGCACCACCCATTTAGGGACATGCATCACCCATTCAGGGCCATGCACTACCCATTCAGACTCAAATCTTATATACACATATACCACAATCATATATAAGCCATCCATACAGGAACAATCACCCATAAAAGAAATAAATCATGCATACAACTTATCATGCATCTCAACATTAATTAACTATATATATATATATATATATATCATCAACATAACATAAATACAAGCATTAACAATACCATCTCAACATATTGTCACTTGAGTGACTTCAACATCATATACCAGCTAATGCCCGTTTTGCTTAAGAGACACCCTTGTCACTTTAATGAAATGCAACCAAAGAGCAAAAGCTTCTCAGGTCTTTCCTTGTTCTAGCGACCACATTGTCGCTTAAGCATCAGTCACTTCAATGTTAATAAAGCTTAAACAACATCCACTTATTGGAAACAAAACATATCAATTCTGTAACATTCTTCCACCACTCATTGCCATTCGTGTTGTCTCCATGGCGAGAGTGATGATATAACTTAAGTGTCCAATCTATGGCTTGTGCGATAACAATGCTTAAGCGCCCAAACTAGTGCTTGAGCATCCAAAATTCATGTTTCATGCTTTAAAACATGTTTAAGACACATATACATCGTTTAAACCTCGCTCAAGTGACCAAAACTACACTTGAGCTATCAAACACACCACTTGAATTCCCAAACCAAGGCTCGAGTGATATTCTTTCAGAGGAGAGTGAAGTGTCTCAACATCTTTCTCACTTGAGTTACAAGGCATCACTTGAGCGGTATAGAATGTGGCTTGAGCGGTATAGAATGTCACTTGAGCGATACAGAACATCACTTGAGCGATCTAAGGTAGTGAGTGTAATTATCACACACCACTTGGGCCTTGCTTGAGCACCACATGTGGCTTAAGTAGTATTCAGTCCAAAAGCAACTCCAAACTACAAAGGCATAGTATTATTGATTTTCCAACACTACTAAGGTTTCCTTCCTTCCTAAACTCATTCACAAGATAAATATTAAGCTAGTAACAACACATATGACAACAAAACCAATAATCATAACATAGAAAATCATATATCAACCCTTTTTTCATACATTTTATACAACCAAACAACTAATACTATTACAACAAAATGTTAGTATCTCGAGTGCCCAAACCAAGGCTCAAGTGCTATTCTTTCAAAGGAGAGTCAATTGTCTCATCATCTTTCTCATTTGAGTTACAAAGCATCGCTTGAGCGTTATAGAATGTTGCTCGAGCAATACAGAACATCACTTGAGTTACTAACATGTCACTTGAGTGACCTAAGGTAGTGACTGTAATGATCACATACCAATTGGGCCTTCCTTGAGTGACCACACATGGCTCAAGTAGTATTCAGTCCAAAAAGCAACCCCAAACAACAAAGCATAACATTTTAATTGATTTTCTAGCATTGCCAAGGTTTCGTACCTTCCCAAATTCATTCATAAGATAAATATTAAGCTAGTAACAACACATATGACAACAAAACCAACAATCATAACATAGAAAATCATATACCAACCATTTTTCATACATTTTATACAACCAAACAACTAAGACTATTACAATGAAATGTTAGTATCTCCATTTACCTAGATTCAAACAAGTTGATCCAATAGCTCCTTGAGAACTTCTCCAAGCAATCAAGGTAAGCTCCCAAAAATAAATCTTACACTGGCAACATCCCCTCTTAACCATCCATTCAGAAAAAGAGATGAACGAAATTTAAAATGCTAGCAGAGATAAAACTACTTACTAGAAACAAATTTTGAGTAGTCCAAAATGATTTACACTTCACTAGCTTATCAAGAACTCAATGTGATAATATAGCAATTAAAAGTTCCCTCTAAGTTAGGAAGAATGCAGAGAGAAAAATCTTCTAATTACAAATTTTAGAATAAACTAAAAAATGAATATTTAACTTCTATTTGTAGACTTCATAACTAATTCATTTTAAAATATATTAATAAAATAATAATGAATCTTGCATTTTCGCTAATAAAAAAATTGATCTTGAAAATTCATTTACTAGAGAAAATATTTGGATAAATTTTCATCATCTTATTCTCCAATTTCTATGTAAAGTCACTAGTCATTTGATCCTAAAACACTTTGACCATTCTGATGTTTCTACCTCTAAGACGTCTTACCTTATGATCTTGCATCTTACTATTCGAGCTTTATAAGATAAATCCTCCCTAATTTGAACCTTAGTGGATTTCAACACATGAGTTGGATCAAGAATGTATTTCCACAACTGAGATACATAAAATACATTATGCAACTTGGTAAGGTGAGGTGACATGACTATCACATAGACCACTGGACCTATCCTCCTCAAAATATGGTATGGTCGAAGAATCTTCAACATCAACTTCCTGGATCTAATAGCTTAACCAACTCTTATGATAAGTGAAACCTTTAGAAAAATTTTATCGTCCACTGTATTTCTTTAGTTTTCTACCTACTTTGAGCAATTTTCATATGATCTTATATCTATCAAACTTTATTTGTTGTTGTTAGAAATAATGACAATGTAAAAATCAAGAGGGGGATGAATTGGATTTTAAAAAAAAAACTTTTTCCCTTTAAATTAATTTTTCAGATCTTAAATAATTGTTCTAAAAACAAGATTCGAATTTTCCTAAACCTTTGACAAGCGCAGTTTGAATTGCAATTGTTAATATGATCCACAACAAAATAAAGAGATAGGGAAAGAGAGAAAGAACACAGAGATTTATACTGGTTCGGATTTAGCCAATCCTACGTCCAGTTCCCAATCACCACAAACATGTGATGATCACCCCACTATCTTTAATTGAAATTACAAACACCAATTCAATGAACACATGCAATAACAAATAAAGATAAACGGAAACACCTCCTTAGACACACTAAGGATGAACTCACCTCCTCAGACACACTGAGGATGATTCCCACCTCTCTTGACACACAAGAGATGAACACACCTCCCTTAGAACATATCCAAGGGATGAATTACACCAATCAGTAAAAATAGTAAAGAAAACACCTTATGAGTGCTGGATATGAAAGTTTAAGCACAATGATCACTACTTCCAAGAACTTAGATCAACCTTGAGAGAGCAAGAAAGCGGTTTTGAAAAACTTTAGCGCAAGAACACTTTGAATATTGTGTTTTTTCATATGTATTGAACCTAAGACGTTGCCTTTCATTTTATAATTTGAAAACAGCCCAAAGTTTCCATTCTTAGGTTGATTCAACATTGAATTCGCAAACACGTCTTATTTAATCGATTATCTAAAAGGTGTAATCGATTATATCAGAGTAAAAAATCTGGAAAACACATTTTTCCTGATAAAATCGATTAGATTAAGGCCATAATCGATTATATGAACCCAGAAACAATATAATTGATTATCAAAAATACTTAATCGATTATTTTGTTCGTTAAACTCTTTTAATTCAAATTTTAAGTGAAATAATCAATTAGATTTCGTAACTTAATCCATTAAAAGCGTAGAAAAACATTTTTGCGAGAAAACGACTTGCTCTCAAGTTTGAAATGGTCTTGAATGAGATTTATGACTTACTCTTTTTATCCTTCACCCAAAACAGAAACTTCTAAACTTGAAACTTCAGCTCTTGAGAAAATCTTCATCAATCTTCTCTCTTAAAAGCATTTATTTTCCTTTATGTCTTGCCTTTTCCATGAAGCAACCTTCCTTTGTGAGATAGAAACAAGTCTTTAATGTTGTTTGAGACTTTAAATCTTCATCATCAAAACTTTAATCTTCATGACTTATTGAGAGAAAACTTCATCAACACTTATACTTGAAATATGTCAACAGTTGTTTGTTGTAGCAACTCATGCCCAATCACAACAGTTTCTCCATCCTGATACCTACATATTGGTGTCCTACATCTCCTTATCATACAATGCCTTATATAGAGTCATCTCAATACTCACATGATAACTTGTTATGATAGGAAAACTCAACAAGAGGTAATATCTAATCTCAACTCCCAAGATTATCTAACACACATGTTCTCAACAAATCCTCCAACATTTGTATAGTCCTATCTAATAATATTCATCTGCCTGAGGATGATAAGCTAAGTTGAACCTCAACTATGTTCCCAAGGCCTTCTGCAAAATTTGTCAGAACCTAGATGTAAACATTGGATCCTTATCTAATACATTGCTCATAGGAACTCCATCTAGTCTCACTACCTTACTATTGTATAATTGTGTTAGCCTCTACATTGATATCCTCATGTTCACTGGTAGGAATTAAGCACTTTTCATCAGTGTGTATACAATAACCCATATGGCATCAAGTCTTTGAAATGTACATGACAAATGGGTAACAAAATCTACCGAGATATTATCCCACGAGAATATCCAACAACTACAAGTCACTTGGTTTATGGTGCTTCACCTTTTACTTTTGACAAGTCAAACAAGATGATACGTAGCAATTCACGTCAGTTTGTATGCCCGATAAACAAAAGTATTTTTTCAAATTTTAATACATTTCAATCATACTAGGATGAAGACTAAATGTGTTCTTGTGACCCTCATCAAGAACCATCTTTTTCATCTCATCATCTGCAAGAACACACGCTCTGCCCTAGAATCTCAACATCTCATCTAGATCTACTATGAAATCCTTCGCCTGATTTGTACCCCACAACTCCTTTGTATGTCCCAAACTAGGATCTCCCAACTATCTATCCCTAACCAAACTCGAGAAATCTTTAGTCCAAATTGAGTGTTACAATTAAGGTGGCTAAACCTGACTGTTATATCTAAAACTCATTTGAAAGACTTCAAAAACTCTTGTTCTCACATCACCATACTAGATATTTGCACAATCTTCCTTCTCATTCACCTTTAATTGTTGATCCTTTAATTGTTCAGAAGCATAAACAACTAATTTTCTCTCGTGCATCAACATATACCCTAAAGCCAAATATGAAGCATGATAGTAAACCTAAAATGGCTTACATAGATCAGGAATCACCAACATTGGGATAGTCATTAACCTCTGCTTCAGCTCCATAAAACTTTGTTCACATTTGTATGTCCAAACAAAATATTGATCCTTTCGGGTCAACTATATTAATAAAGTTATAATCTTGGAGAATTCCTCTATTCATCTCCTGTAATAACCAGTCAACCCCACAAAGTTCCTTATTCTTAATACTATCTTGGGACGCTTCCGCTACAACATTGTTTACACTTTAACAAAATCTAAGAAATCCCCTTAACTGAGATGACATGTCCCAAGAACTATACTTCATATAGTCATAATTCACACTTTGATAACTTAGCATACAATTGTCTCTCCCTTAGAACATCTAATATTGTTCGCAAGTGTATCTTATGCTCCTCATAAGAAATGAAGTATATCAAAATGTCATTGATAAACACCACCACAAACTAATTCAGATATGGATATAGATCTTGTTCATTTGTTCCATGAACACTGCAGGAGCATTAGTCACCCAAAACAAGATAACTACATATTCATAATGACCATATTGTGGCTCGAAGCTCATCTTCTACACTTCTTTGGCCTTCACTCAAAATTGACGACACCTCTATCACAATTCAATTTTCAGGTCCACCACAACTTTATGCACTTGTTCCATCTGATCATCAATCACTTTATTTTCAACCACCAACTTACTTAATCACTTATAATCCACACACCCACCCTGAATTATTCATCTTTCTTCTTTGTCAATACTGTTATTTAACCTAATAAATTGTTTCATTAGCAAATCACTAAAGCCCTCCTTTAGGACTCCATAAACATTGACCTTATTGCAAATATCCATTCCACATCCTTCTAGTTTGGAAACACCATATTCTACTTACCACTAACTATGAGAATGAAATTGACACATATTCAACCCATCCTAAGATATTATCTAGATCTTTCAATAATAGATATCTCAAATTCACTTAGAATTTGAGTTCATCCCCAACAATAAACACCTAAAATATACAAAATTGTTATGCCATAATAGATGTTGGGTAAAACCACCAACTTGATGGACAACTTCAAAACCTATTTACAAGCACTTACTATCATGGAATATGTTATCCTATAATCCAACATATATTCAACATCAAATCACACATCATTAGAAATAACTACTTAGATTATATCTTCATAATTAAGATAGAAAATCACCTTGATTTAGTTGTGAGTGTGTACCCTCATTAGTTTATCATTCTTTTCGTAATGCTTTATTTTCGTTCAAAAACAACCATCTCACTCAAATGCATTTGATATTTCAAAATTGATTTTCAAACACTCAATCAAATGCATTATCTCAAACACAACAACCTAGGATAGCAAATCCATCTCCTTAGGTCAATCCTATGAAAGAACTAGTGTGATACAATTAATGTAACATACTACAATGAATACCAATAAACTCATATTTTGGCACATAACACAAAGCATCTTCTAGAAGATTGTACCCATGATAAACAAGTCCCACCAAAGGCTAACACTTACACATACTAAAACTAAGCCAAGGTTCTCAATGTCAGGGTGACACAATGTATTTGCTATTGAGAGCCAAATGTATATCTACTAACTAAGTTTGGTGTTAATCTCCTTTAACTTCTCACCACATGAAATCCTATTTAGATGACTATACAATAGTAAAGCCATTTGTTAAGTGAGTGGCATGTTTATCATTGCCAACCAAGGCACAATACTACCTTGAGTATCATTACATCGCCCATGATGGGTTATGCATCACACGTTTAGGATCAAACCTTATATACACATATACCACAACCATATATATGTATATAATCACTTTATATGGGACCCACCACTCATGAAGGGCATAGATCATGCATACAAAATGTCATGCATCTCATCATCAATTATATATCTATCCAGAGCATTTATAATTTCATTTTGTGCCATCTACATTAAATCATCAACATAACATGTATACAAAGTACCATCTCAACATATTGTTGCTTAAGTGAGCTCTACTCGCTTGAGTGACCTCATCATGATATAGTACATAATATCCATTTCACTTAAGCAACACACTTGCCGCTTGAGCAAAATGCAACTCAAGAGCAACAAATTTTAGGTCTCTCCTTACTCTAATTACAACCTCATTGCTTATGCATTGGTCACTTAAGTGTTACAACCAAATCTTGATTGGAAACAAAATCTATAAGTTCCATAGCGTTCTTCCACCACAAGTTATCATTCATGTTGTCACACGGCTTGAGCGTTCATTCCATATCTTGAGTGTTCATTCCATGTCTTGAGCAATGATGTAGTTATTGAACTTGAACATGTGATTTGATACTACCAACCTCTTTGAAGATGTTCCTCAATGAAGATTCAACCACTTTGATGATATGTCGTGTTGTAGGTTTTGTTTCATGTCATAGGATATGTTTGAGTAAGGTGACAATGCTTGATATAGGTGAAAACATTTTTTTAAAATTGCATTGAAAATGTTTTAAATTGATTTTAATAGTGATTAAACATTTTCAATCAATTAAAATAATTTTTAATCAATTGAAATGTTCATAGCTAAATGAAAATCCATGCTTGAACATTTTCACTAGTTAAAATACTTGAACCTTTTTCAGGAATTTAATTCATTTCGTTTCAACAAATTGAAATGTGATTCAATAGATTGAAATCACTTAAAACTCAATTTCAAGTTATTTCAATTGATTAAAACATGTTTCAACTAATTGGTTTCGCTCTTCCAGCTTATGTACGCTCTGATCAATTGATTAAAAGGAATTTCAATGGGTTGTGTGACACCCTCTACCCCACAACATATATCATGAGAATAAAAGTAACACACTTTATAAGGCCTATTGTAACCTCATAATTAATAAAAATCATAATAACAGTGTACACAAGGTAAAGGATTCATATTCACTAATAACATTACATGCTATAAAATAAACCAACTAAAGTCTTAAATAAAAATAAATAAACAAAAGTTCTAATTTTCTAGTCCTATCCCAGTGTCACATATCCTATCAGAGCAATCCCATGAACACTAAGCTTCACCACTAAAATCACCAACATCAAACTAGAGATCACCTGCAATACGAGGGGAAAAACAAAACAAAGAAATAAAGGGAGTGAGAAATATCTCACTCATGTTGTGGTGTAAAGACACTATAGGATAGTCTCACACAAAAAACAATTAATCAATAATTAATCAATACTTAATCATATCCAAACATGAGAAACAACTTAATTTAACCTCAACAGAAATTATCCATAAATTCAATATACCCATATCATAATTGCATCGTATGCAATGCATGTTGTACCCGTATATAGACTTTGATGATGAATGCATGTGGCACCAATCACATATTATACTTGACTGCAAAAGCGATACACAATGATCTCAAGTTATGATCTCACATTATGATGCATGTGGCATCAATCACATATCACATTTGACCACAAAAGCGATAGACAATGATCTCACGTTATGAAGCATGTTCACATAAGTCCAAGGACTTCTTATACACTCATACTCATTTCCTTTCACATAAGTTCATATTTACAGTCACAATCACTTAAGTGGATAAAAAAATATAATAATATTCAATTAATACACATTATCCTTCATTCATCATTAAAATTATATCACCTTGATTCATCCCCTTCTTAAGGCATAACAAGAATCCTTAAGGTACTCTAAAACAATCACACTATTATCAAATTAAGAAATTATACATATTATTCTTCAATTCATGTCATAAAGAACACACAAGAATAAATAGGAGTCAAACAGAAATAAAAGAGGAAAACCTCTCTTTTAAGAACACACATAAAATAGGAATTGAGTCAAACAATCAAAATATTATCAAATTAAAAAAATTACACATATTATTCTTCATTCACATCATAAAGAACATACAAGAGTAATTAGGAATCAAACAGACATGAAAGAGGAAAATCTCTCTTTCAAGAACATACCCAAATTAAGGAATTGGGGGCCAACTCCACTACCCAACAGATATTCCACACCCCAAAGTGAGTTCTCACTCCCCCTTACCTTTTTTATGTGCAGACGATGCTCCCAATACTTTAAAATTTCCCCTCTTGCTATTCTCCTCTTCCTTGCTAAATAGAGAACAAAGAAGATGAAAAAACCCTCCAAATTATTGCTATTGTGCGAACTGAATATCTCCATACTTAGGCCTTTTATCAATGATCCAACTGATCATAATGAATAATGAATAACGAAGTGTCACAAACCACCTATTAAATTTCCAGCTCGATCCAACGGTGGACGAATCTGCAACACTGGTTTTACCGTAGCAGTCCTATAAAAAAACGAGAATGATTTTCTCTCTTCCTCTATCTCAAAGTACTGGTGTTTTCAGTGACCTAAGACTTCAATATTTATTTAAATAAGACCTTATATTCTAAAATTAATTATTTTATTATTATGAAAATGAATACTATATTAAAATCAAATAAAAAACATATATTAATTAAATTAAAAATCCTGAAATTTCCTAAACATATTTAATTAATCTCATAAAAAATTGGAGTATCACAGGTTGATTATACCGATTCAATTTTAAAGTGTTTAAATATTTTTTTTAAATTTATTTTTGCATTAAACAAAAAAATATTTTTCAACTACGATTCTGGGATACATTCTTAACAAAACCACTTTCAAAATATCCTTAGAAAAACTTTTTCCAAGAATTAAGATTCAAGTATTATTCATCACTACATAATATACTACCAATTCATTAATATAAGGAAAAAAATTTGAAATAAAATTTATTCTATGATGGAAAAATCATCCAACCCATACTTCATGGCTAAGAGAACAGAAGAGTATGAAACTTAAAAGATGAAGACTCTTCTATTTTGGAGGATAGAACTAGGATTCTTTTTCTTTCTTCTTAGTCTTTTAAACAATTTTATAGTTTGTTTCTTTTTAAATTTGTAGAGAAATTGTATAAGTTAGAATAGGAATAAAGTTGTAAAATTGGGCCACAATTATGCCTCAAAATGGGGTCTTAATTAGGTGGATGGAGAGCATGGAGGAGGGCTTTCTTGGACTGCACTTTTGATTATTCATAGAACCTGTTTGATCATCCATAGGACCTATCACAAGGTTCATGGCTTAGAAGATTCAAGAGAAGGAACATGGAGGTCAAACGACTCTTCTACTATGGAGAGTAGATTTTTTAGCTTCTTCTTTTAATCTTTCGAGTCTTGTAAAGTAAATATTTGTTTGTATTTTTTTTACCCTTGCATTTTTGGGTTATTTTAGTTACTAGAACTCATAAGACAAATTGTAGGACAAGGCTAAGTAGGGTCATTGTCCATGTTTTAGCCTTATATTTGAGACATTTTCTTTGTTTTTCTTTAAAGAAACTTTGGGAAAGAATTTGGACCATTGGATGGGGTGTGATATGGAGGTTAAGATTGAGTGAAAGTGGCGCTCCAAAGTGAAGACTTATGATATGCCATGTTCCACTCAATTCTAGACTCCAAAGTGTCACATCTTTTACCCCAAGTTTAGCAAAATTATCTCAAACTTTAGATGTTGTTTCAAGCTTCTTATTTGGCCTAGAATAATTTGCATCTTCAATAATAGAAGAAGGTTGTCCATTTAACCCAACATCAATAATTTGCTTTCGGGTTTCAAATTTCATTCTATATATTGAAAGCATTAATAATAAAAGTTACTTATACAATCAAATACTAATATATCACTAGTAATAATATATAACAAGATATTAATAATATAGCAATGTGTTAAACTATTATTTATTCAATAAAACATTATTCAAAATAAAAATATGAGAATGATAAGGAGTAAATCAATGTGTAAAAGATATTAAAAAAGTTAAATAGTCATACCCCTTTTGAAAGTTTAGATATTAGTTGTGTTTGAAAGGTTTTTAATTGATTTAAATCTATGTAAACCACAACAAATTAGCAACAATAAGAATGTTACCTTTTGTTTGATTTCCAATGTCAAGGAGGAATTGAGAGACTCACAGAAAAGTTCAATACCACTTCGAACCACGACATTTCTTTTTGCATGACCTAACACAAGAGGTCATGGTGGCTGAATGGAAAAAGAAAAAATTGAATATAATTTTGTTTTGGACTTTGATGTGTGTCTATCACACTTAACTCAAAAATGGGTGGGATGGTGGGTTGCCTGACCTAACACTTACTATAAAATTTCTAGATATTTTTGCCTGATCCGTTTTCAAGGTAGGTCGAGTTAATCCATGGGCTATAACTCATTTTGACAAATCTAATCATAGTTGTCTCTTTTTACTTATCTCTCATACCAATCCTATTTATGTTCATATCAACTCTATACATATAATAGGAAGGTAATGAAAGGGGATTGGTTGCATAATTTTCAAAAATTAGGTAATTTTTATAGTAAAAAATTTCTTATTTATTTTTACAATAGTTTATTTTAATTTTTTTTCCTATTTATAGATGAAAATAAAGTGAATATACAAAGAAAAATTATTATTAATATTTTTGTAAAAAAATTTAATTAAATTTATTTTACAAGACTTTAAATAAAACATTGAAATATTTTATTTTAAAGTTTGAACTTTAGTTATGGTTTATATTTAATTTTGTAAAATAAAATATTGAAACTTTTTATTTTAGTGTTTAAATTTTAAATATAATTTTTAGTTAATTTTCATTCTTAAATTTAAATTTTATTAATTTTTTTTATGGATTAACTGATATGACCATGTAACCTATGATGACTTGGACTAGATAAAAAAGAAAAAAAAATCAAATTAAATTAAATTAACACATTTTTAAAGTGGATTATGCCGATTGACATTAACCGGGTTTGCCCGTTTTTAGACCTTTTAACTACACTAATAATTGGAGCATATGTGAAAACCAAATTAGACACACATGTAACTCGAAATGTCACCGAATTTGGCAGGACATCATTGTTCCAACTCGTGACCAAAAATATTTCTAAAATTAATGCAACGAAGGCATGTGGGCCACTCGTCGTCTATTTAGAATTTGCATTACCACAATTTTATTTTATTTACAAAAAAAAACAAAAAGCATAGAAAACAATTATAAAAAATTAAATATATAAATATGTTAAATGCTTACGACATTGTATGTTATTCACATTTTTAAATTTAATTACAGATGTATGTTATTCACATTTTTAATTTTTCTTCATAGAAGAATTTGAACTGTTTTTTTGTGAATAGTCCAAATAAATGAGTTTAAAAATGATACAATGTTATTTTATATTTCTTAATATTTACTTCATTAAATTCTAAATATCAATCCTTTAATTACAAATTAATTTTAATTTATTTAAATATATTATTAATATTTTTTACTTATAAATTGAAATAAAATATAAAATTACTACTATATTCTTTAACACATATTTATATATTTATATTTCTATATAATATAGAGATAGTTCCATGAAATTTAATTAATATATATATATATATATATTTGTTTTAGATTCTTAATGTATAGTTTATATATTTATTTGTCAACAAAAATAGTTATTAAAAGGAAAATTATGAAGTACATATAGTTTAAAATAATTAATTACTGTAACAACATTAACTAACTAATATAGTATTTTTAAACAAAATAAAATTAAGAATATCACACTAAACTATTTATAATTATAAATAACATATAATAAATAAATAAAATAATAATAATAGACGAGTAAAATAGTATAACCGATTCTAAAAATAACAAGTGTCTACTAACAGTAAAAATATCCAATTTATTTACAATTTCTTATTTCGTTCCTCTTTTTACTGTACCTCTCACTATTCCCATTTTTTCTTTCTTTTTCTTCCTGCAGTCTCGTGATCTCTTTTGTAGCCCTTTCACCATCACAAGTCCTGTTTATAGAAATAGATTTTGCATTGATTGTCTTAGTTGTACTTCAGCTAAACTTTAAGATAGTTTGGTTTCGTTGTATATATAAGCTTGGAGTTGGTTTTCAGATAATCCTATTTTGGTACCATTTTCTTTAAATTCTGCATTCATTGGGCATAATTTGTACAAACATTATTTATATATATATAGAAAATAGTTTGATGAAAACATCTTCACCGGATACATATTTAGATCGAAAAACAAATATGTAGATTTATAGGTTATATAATATAATAAGAATTGAAAAATATAAAAAATTATTAAATATATGTATATAAAATAAATGTGTATATATATCATTTATATATATATATATATTATTAAAATTTCTTAACAAAATATAAATATTTTACTAAAATTATCATTCTATAATCTAATTAATTATCATTTATATTATAATAAGAATTTTTGTACAGATACTAGAAATTGTTACTATAGCAATATCTTGAAGTGACTAAATATAAAATATATGTATTATTTATTAAAAAAGAAATTTTCACTAGTAAGTAATTTTTCAATTACAAAAATATAAATATTATATATGATAAATTATCATCTATTTCTGTCATTCCAAAATCACAATCGGATAAGCTTGATAGAGCATCAATTCTTGTGCATATCATCGTAGGTCTCAAGATACGCTAGCGTAAGCATCCATTTAAAAATAATAAAATAATTTAACAAATAAAGTATCAACAAAAATATCACAACAAACTAAATTCAACACTAATATCATCATATAATACCAAACATGTATATGTATTCACACAACATACATCACATATTAAGATTGTCTTCTGGAAGATTAGGATGTTATACCCGAACTTAGATACTACCATTTGTGAGTTACATTATGATCGCCTATTGTACCGGACGCACCAATCGAACAGCTAGAACCCAGACCACCCTACCCACAAAGTAGGATCACTGACCCCATCAACCCCTCTCGGCATACCTCATCTCATAGCCTTGGGCCGCTAGTGATCCCTCCATCGGCTCCTCACCACCTGGTATCTTACTCTATATGACCGGACTACCAATGGAACCTGGGACTTCATCGAATCTGTACTAATATAGCTCACGACACTAAAATAGTGTACTACCCCGAGTACCATACATAATATACATGTATCATATCTCAATCATGCAAATAGTTCAAAGGATATTACCCTAGGCTTTACTCAGCCCACCACATCACTAAGTGAATTTTGGACAACAATCTCAAACTTTACTCGACTTATCACATCACACAGTAGATTTTAGACAACAATCACAGACTCTACTCGGCCTAACTTATCTTACATACATAAAAAATTATTTAAACATGCATATAAGCATCAATCAACTCACATCATGATGAATAATCATCATTAATTGCTTCTCAACTCATAAAACTATTTAAATCTGCAACATTTTTAAATAGCTAATAGCTTGACCTTTGTTCACTAAAACGAGTATAACTAAAGTTTTAGACTTCCTTTTTAGTTGATTCCAAAGCTATTGGAAAGCTAACATCCAAGGTTACAATGTTTATGAAGACCACTTAACCTAATTCCAAAACCATGTCTCGCTTGAGCGAAAATTTCACCGCCTCAATCTCGCTTGAGCGAAAATTCCGCCGCCTTGACTCTTAACAGCACCAAATCACTTCGCTTAAGCAAGAAAAGCCTCGCTTGAGCGAAAACAGTGTCGCAAGCAAACCCAGGGATGAAGAAACCATGGTTTCTTCTCTCCAAACATCCAAAATACATGTTATCTACCTCATTTAGCATCATACACACCAACCAAACCATCAGATAAGTTGTTTCTAACAATCTTACCGATTCATACTTCAGTTACATTTCTATTTTAACATTCAAAATCACAAAAAGTGTATATGTCTATTGTTTTCAAATGAAAAATTCCCTAACATGGATTCCTTGGGCTTCCTAACTCCTCCAGAGAATACCCTTCTACCTTCATATATTATTTTCAAATGAAAGCTTCCCTAACTTGAATTCCTTTGGCTTCCTAAATCCTCCAAAGAATGCCCTTCTACCTTCATATCCTTGTCTAATCAAAACTTGGGCAGCATTTCAGCTTACCAGTGGTTAGTTTCTTGTCCCCAGAAAGCTAGAATATGGTTTCCAACTAAAACTTAGAAAAACAACTGAGAAAACTTACTTTCTATGCAAAATTAATCGATTAGAAACCTTTTTTATGACTTCAGTTTTGACTTGTCTCTTCCTATTCTGCAATTCGATAGAGTCTCAATATAAAACTTAGAAAAAAGTGAAGAAGTTTGAGAGAGGAATATAGTTTTCTTGTAACAAGTGAACTACTTTGCTCCCTTATTTATAATGTTTTTGAAGAATAAAATACTATTTTTTGTCTACAGTTACAATTTTATAATATTTTAATTTTTTAATAATATTGAATTAAAATTTTATAATTATTTAAAAATATACTTATAATATTATTATACTAAAAAATTTAGACCGTTATAACAATATAAAAAAATAAAAGTTGAACTCTAAACATTATAACTTGGAATATAAATATAAATTTTTTTGTTCAAACTCAATCTTTAAAGAAAAGGAAAACATCTATCTTTTTATATACAATAAAAGCTTTATAAAAGAGCTCATTAAAATATTGTCAATTTCATATAGTAGACAATCTACATTTTGAGAATGAAATTTTAAAAAAAAGTCTTATATTCACATTTTGAGAATGAAATTTTAAGAAAAGTCATATATTCTCAAGTGGAGAGAAATAAGAAATTAAATTTCTTTATATGATTCACTCAAAAGTCTTTAATAAAATAGGATTAGACTTTAAGGAAGAAAATTAATGTCTAGTGCAACAAAATGCATTTAAGCATTGGATACCTAAAAAAGAAATAATTTATGTTGGAGATATGTGCTTAATTGGAAGAAAGAAACCATTTACTTGGATAGTAGGTGCTTGCAACACATGATGGAAAAAAGATCTATGTTTCTAAATCTAAAAAAATCTTAAGGAAGAAACATAACATTTGGAGGAAACCAAAAAAGAATGATAGTAGATATTAAAAATATAGGTATGAAGTTTACTATTTGTATTGATTATTTGCTTTAGTATATGGTATAAAACATAATTTTTTTATCAATTGCTTGACAATAAATCAATGTTTGATTTAGCAAAGACCAATGTCTATAATCTTTTCTATTAATAGATAAGGTAACTTATATAGAATAAATTTGTGTGAGTTATCAAATAAAAATATTTCTTTCTTACTATCTTTTTAATAACGTTAAGTACTACACAAGTCTTTAAAAAAATTAATTATATAAATAATAGATAAAAAATTTAATTATATAAATAATAGATAACTCAACCTTCCATGTTCAGAAAATATTCAAAATTGAATATAAAAAAAGTTTAATACAACAAGTTTGATATAGAATTATTAAAGTTTAATAATTTTTTCTGTAAATTGTAAATTTTGATAATACGATGAAAATAAAAGACGCATTTATTCTCTTAGACAAGGTGTCATGTGAGGGAAACTAATAATATTAATTAATTTCATAAAAAAATAAATTAACACAAATAACAAATCTAGTTTTAGAAACTAATTATAAGAATTTCTACGTAATAATTAAGTAAAATGGCTATACACATTAACAATTAAAAGTATATTTAAATAATTGGATCTTGATTGGTTGATTTGAATGACTGAATCTGTAAAACTATCATTTATTTAATGAATCCTGCGTATGTGACCCTCCCATCAGTAGTCAAAATAGAATTTAATGTAACACAATGTTGCAAGCAAATCTCATAATAAACAAGTTAGCACATTTCTCAATGACAATAGAGATTCCATGGAAGCAAGGGCATTTCGTGAATAAAATTTAATGTCATATAAAAATTATAAAATATTTTGTAAAAAATCACCAATTTCGTCTACATTATCCGGTGAAAACACATGTATCCACTATTTTATTCATAAAAAATAAAAATTTAATAATTAACTAAAATATTTATACTTTTTATAATTTTTATTTGATTTTTTATTCTATATATAGATTTATTTTATTATAAATATTAATTGTATTCTAAAACGTATTATAAAATAGAAGAAAGATTAAAAAAAACCGTAATTTGAAAAACGTGCGAGCATAGTTTAATTTGGCCAAAACCATTTTTGAAATCCCAAAATTATATGAAATACATTATTAAAATATAGATTTAAATATGTCTTTTACTCTGAAAATTAGTTTTTTCTTTTGGTGCCTAATATATTTTTAAAAATTCATCTCTAATAAATTTTTTATTTTATTTGAATCCCTAAAATGTTAATTAAAGTACTTTATTTCACTATTCAAAACATTATTTAGGGTAAAATAAAAAATAAAAAATTATTATAGAAGCAAAAAGATTTAAGAAAAATCATTTGGGAGGAAAATAAAATTCAAAATTTTTATCAAAGATAAAAAAATTAATCTAAAACATATAATAAATAATTCCATGAAATTTTATTTTTTTAAAAAAATATACATATATAATAATATATAAAAATTCTTATTTTTTTATACTTCATATTTTATCCTTACTTATATTTTAAAATAAAATTATTAATATATAATAAGAAGTCTTATTTCTAGTACATATTTTATATTTCTTATCTTAGTTATATTTTAAAATAAAAAAATTATTTAAATACTAAAAATAGTTTTTCTAAAATATAATATTTTTATCTTATCATCATTCTTAAAAAATTCACTAATAAATTTAAAGACATAAAATATTTTTATCCCACTAGTACATTAAAAATCACTCTCATAGTCTTAACAAAGCTACCCAAAGATTAATGAACTATTTGCTATACATTTAATATGATACACCTTTACCATATCTCTTTAACTTAGCCAAAATTTCGCCATATTTTGTGGTAGAAGTATAATGTAATGGTATTCATGATTAAAGCAAAATAATTTAATGTTATTCATGAATAAAAAGAAATGTTATAGTGATGTCAAATGTTTAATAATATTATTAGATAATTAAAGTCTAATAATAAGAATTTGTTCTCAAGAAATCGATTTCCAAATTATTCTAATGCCAATCACAGTGTCCTACCACCAAATAACACTCCTATATTCCAAAATCTTAAATGTATATTGTCTTTTACATACCTTCTAAGATATAAAAAAAAAACTAATTACATGATTATGTTTTCACTAAATAAAGTCAAAACCTATTAAAAAAAAGTAAAAAAAAAATGTTTCATAAAATTTTATCTGTATATATACTCTCAATGTCAATCTTATTAAATATCAATCACAACTTTAGTTTGTGATTAAAATATAATCATCTATTATTTTTTATTTATAGTATTATTATTTATCTAAAATCGATATATGCTTAAAATTTTAAAATGCAAAAGTATCATTTGAATTAGAATATCTTAATTTGTATACCTTATAAATTACATATTAAGTGACTGTTGGTGTCGTGTAAAGATCATTTGGGACGTTTGTGAAATTTTTTCCTTTTAACAAAATCTTCTAGATCTTAAGAAGACTTCTTACAATCTTTTATTTTACTTTAGAAATAAAAAAAATAATTAATGAAATAAATCAGTATTAATAAATTAAGCATTAATTTTAAACAGACTGAATATATTTTATTATAAATTAATTTTTTATATTTAAGAATTAGTATAAAAAAATAATATATAAATATATTAATTATTAATTTATTTTAAGACAATGTAGTTGAAATATAATTTTTAATTATCAGATTTAAAAAATATATATTGATAATTTTATATATGATAGAAAGTCATTTTTAAGTGATTAAAATAAATAATAAAAATTTATATTTTAATAATTATTCAGATAATTTAAAGATAAAAATTATTAATAAATGTGAAAACATCAAAATTAAAATTAATTAAATAAAAGAAATTCAAGATTAACATAAAATAATTATGTGTCAAATAATTTATTTTATATATTTTATAAAAAAATAATTTAATTAAAAAATATGTAAAATTATAAAGTTAGAAGAATATTAAGTTAAAAGTAATTGAATATTTATTTAATGTTTGAAAAGGAAGAATACAAAATATAAATAAAAGAAATATAACTTAAATTAAATGGATAAATAATTTAAATTAAAACTTAATTTAAATAACAAAAAATAATAAAATATTTAATACCATAATAATATTTTAAATTTATCAATTATTATGTTTACAAATATTTTAAATAGTATTTTTCTAAATCTAATAATTAAAAATTTTATTTATTAACTATTACAGTATTTTAAAAAAATTATTATCAATTATTATATTTATATATTAATTTTTCTATAATTATTTTAAATATAAAAAGTTTAATTTTCAATAAAAATATTTAATCCGTTTTCTAAAATAATATTTAATTTATTGATAATTATTTATTTATTTCTAAATTTTTTCTTATTTAATTTTAAAAAATAAAAAATTTATAATCTATTTATAAATGACTTTTCAAGTAATTAATTCTATTTCTATTGAGATTTTGACATCTTACACTAAATTGTACTATCTTAAAAAACATTATGTTAGTTGAAATAATAAATGAGAAAAAGTATCATGTGGGTAAAAAAATCCTAAAATTTCTTAAAAGCAATAATCAGATGGAAAGGAAAATATAAGAAACAGAATTTTTATTTAGAAAATTTATTTACTCATCATTCCAAAGTCTTTGAAATTGAAACATTAACGTTGTTCTAAATTTTAAAATAGATAATATATCAAATATAATAATAATTAACTCTAATAATATTATTTTAGTGAATAATAATGCTTAGAATGTGTTTGGAGATGCCACTTACGTCATGCTTCCCCTTTAGACCTTGGTCAAATCTATAATTACATTGAACGTATGTAAATATGCATTTTGTATCTTATGTGTTGTCATAATATATAAAAAATTCAATTCTCCTTAATTTATTTCTTTTTGTGAATAAATAAATTAGTATTTTAATTTTACCTCATTTATTTAATTTTTACAAATAATCATTATAAACTATAATTTTATAATATTGATCTTAATTTATTTTACAAAATAAACGCCTCTAATTGCAATTCGATCGATCCTTAAAACCTATATTTTAATCATAAATTATGTATCTTAAATTTTAACCGTTTATTATTTTATTTTATTTTTTCCTATACCATATTTAAAATACAATGACAAATATGAATAGGAAGATTTAAAAGGGCAACTGATAAAACTTAATTAATAGATCAAAATTATTTTATTTTATTTTTAATTCTAAATTTTATTATATTTTAATTTTTGAAAAGATGATTTACAAAAAAAAAATGAGTATATGGTTGAGACTCAAATAAATAAATAGTTGAGATTTCTTCTTAATTAGTAATTTAACATAAGAGACTATTCATGGAATGAGTAAATTTAAAAAACCAATTCAAATGAAATTGAAATTCAAGATCTATGTGCATAAAGAAATCAAAATTTAAATTTTATGGTATTTATTTGTAAGGGGCTAAGTTCTTAACACATATAATTAATCACAACAAAATCCATGATTTAATTAAAGTACATCATACCAATAATTTGATTACAACAAAATAATTAATTGGGATAAATTAAAGTTAAAAATATCCCATTTATAGAAGAAATTCAGTTTTAGAGAGATAAATACTTTTTCTTTTAAAAAAACAGAAAATGTAAAGAAAAATAAAAGAAAAAAGAAAAATTCTACTTCTCTTACTAAGAATAAATTAGAACAGACAATCTACAATTTAAAAATCATAACAATTAGATTGAATCACAGAGACTGTAATTTAATTTTATCTAACATCACTCTTTGGGTATTATTGGGCAGAACTGAGAAAGTTAGAGCAGAAATGAACCAAGTCAGCAAATGAATTTATTTATGTTTTTATATGAAAATGAAAAAGAAAGGGTATGATTAATGTCACTGTCCAGGCCAAGCAATTGGTGTAAACAGTGAAAATCAGGTTTTCACTCAATTAATTATACATATAAATACATGCACATACAAGATGGGGGTTGCAGTAAACTCAGACTTGAATAGAGATTGAAACTATCCATTTGGTTTCCCAATCAGAAAGGAAAAGAAGAGAGTAACAGGGAAAAGATAGGATAAGATATGCCTTGCCTTTACATCTCCACCAACATTAACTTAGATGGAATCAACATCGATCCAATCTTTTCTCAAGCCACCACTGCAGTTTCCACAATCATCGGCAAACCAGAGAAGGTATGCCACACTGCTCTTTCTTTTCTTCCTAGTCAATCTTTTTTCCTTATTAATTTGGTCTCACTCTCTCAAGCTGTGAAAATTCTTTTGGGGTTGGCTCAAATTTTAATTTTTGTGGTGTTTTAGAAGTGATTGTGATTTTGGTTTTTTAAATTTGAATGCAGCTGGGTTAATGTTCAACTGTCTACCTTTATGCTCCCAATAATTCAATCTATTATATAGGACAAGAACTCTGACTTGTAAAATGGACACAACTATAAGTTTGACTGATATTTGTTGACTGTGAATATTCAGAAGTATGTGCTTTTCATTGCTCTCAAGTTTGTCTGATATTTGTTAACTGTGAATATTCAGAAGTATGTGCTTTTCATTGCTCTCAAGTTTGTCAGACATTTGTTAACTGTGAAGATCCAGAAGTATGTGCTTTTTTCATTGTTATGCAGATGAGAAACTGCCCCTTTTCCTTTTATCTTGCATAGTTTGGTCAGAGATTTGGAAATTTGCATAGTTTGGTCAGAGATTTGAAAATTTGCATAGTTTGGTCAGAGAGTTTGGAAATTTCCAGATAGTGATTATTGATTGGTACAAACTAATAATCTGATTAGGCATGACGATCAATTTGATTTCTCTGACTTATTTCTTATTACAAGAAAATAGTATAACATTTGGAAGAAGCTAATTGCTGTTGTAGTTGGAAAACAAGATCTTGAAAAATTTACATTGGAATCTGAGTTTTCTAATTTAAGATAGGTTTTATAGTTTGATATTGGATCTTATGATTCCACCACACTCCCTGAATCTCACTGTATCATCCACACCATTTGTTTGTAGATGAGAGAGATATAGTGAAAAACTCTGACTAACACATATCAGTAAGAATTTAGAGAAAAAATATGCCATAAAAACTAACTCTGACATATGATATGAATATTGCACCAAAAAATAGTGCTAGTAAATATAATTACCAATATTGTGACTGCGTGAAAATTGGGTAAACAGAACTTTGGTCATTAATTTGTCTGACTCAAGTGGAATAAGGTGAGTCGAACTTGGAAACATTATTAAGACAAAGTATTTTAGAAAATGAAATAAACTAATCCGAATGGGCAATTAAAGAAGTTAGTTGAAAAAGACGGGCAAGTTGGGTGGGTCTCTAAGTGTAGGGTTGAGAGCAATGTTTTAATGTTTTTTGATATTGTTAAAGAATCAGATCACTAGGGTATAAAATAATGCAATAGGATATTCAACACTCCATAATGCAAACATTGTCTTCCTTAAGATAATGAAAGCCTAATGAATGAAGATTAAGGAATTAAATAAGAGAAGATAAGATAGTTTAAAGATCATAGCAATAACACTCTGTCACTATGATAAAAAAAATCAATCAATTTCCTTTTTACCACTCTCTTTTATAGTTTAATGATGTATAAACATTCTTAATTAATTGACATGCTTTTATTAAAAAAATTAATAAATATTCAAAACAAACTTTCCTTGATTTGAGAGTATAAGTTACAAATAGTAAAGCCCCACTTGATTACTTTAATTTTGATTATGGTATTGACGATTTTGGAATGATAATACAAATTATTGATTCAATTAATTTAACTAATTTCTTAAAAGGGTGTGAAATAGTTGAAAGTGTCTTATAATTAGGAATAAAAGGAATAATTTATTATTGATTGATATTTTACATAAAAATATATAGCAAATCACATTTGATTCAATTAGTTAGGCAATATATTGCACTTCTTTCAAATTTTTTTATCCTAGAAAAGAAACTTCAAAAAGTCATAATGTTGTGAAAGGAGCACCTTGAACCCATAAATTCAATTAAATTAAAGTTGTAATATGAGATATATACATGCTTAAGGTAGCTTTATACCTAAAATGTCTATTAATGTACTTTTATAACTAGAATATTTTGTTAATGTCTTTTCATATCTAAAATAAAATGTATATACAGTTCCTTCAAATTAAAGTATGAGTGACAATTTTTTTCATTTTTTCAACATATATTTTTTGTCTATTAAATTAGTTACAAATGATTATGATAGAGGCATTAAACATCACAACAATATGGATTTTAGAGAGGCACAGTGTAAGTGTGATACTAACTAAACTGCACAAATTCCAGCTGAAAAAATACCATGATTTTTCTCTTCTCTTAACTTTATATTACTAACATTCGGACTCATAAAAATATTATAAATGTGTAATGACAAATTGCAAATTTTATATAAAAGTATCTATATAGTCAAATATCTTACAAAAATCCCTAAATTAGAGTATTTTGAGATGAAAATAAAAATAAGATTTAAAATCTTAAATAACTTTGAGTTATAGAATAAATAAATATTTATTTATATTAAATAAAAATTTCTTATTGAAAAATTAATAAATAATTAAAATATAAATAATATATTATTAAATTAAATCTCATAAAAATTTTACATTAAAAAATTATATATAAGATCTTCAAATAATATTTCATAGTAGAATTCACAAAAAGTGAATTACTATAATACATTAACCTTTACAACTAAGATGTCTTAAAAATTAAACCTAAATATCTCTATAAAAGTTAAAAAAAATGTTATAATTCAGAAATAAAAGAGGGTACTCTAATAAACAGCTAGATACCATGGATATGTTTCCAATAGTTTAAGTGTGAAGAAAAAGAAAAATGTGTTGTGGGAGAGTTAGGGGTGGCAAAACGGGCCAGCCCGGCCCGTTTAGGCCCGTCCCGCCATGAGCCCGCCACAGTGATACGGGCCAAAATTTCTAACTCGCCCCGTCATAAGGCGGGCTGACTGGTTGGCGAGCTGGCCCGCCTATATTTTTTGTTTTTCATTTTTTTGAAAAATCTATTTTTTGGGTTTTTTATTTTATTTTTTAATCTTTGATTTTAAATTGGACTTTTTTTTTCTTTGCAACTATTTTGTTTGTGTCCAATTTAAATGAATTTTTGTAATTACAACAATATATTAAAGATGTATATGGTGACATGACATTTAAAAAGTGCAAGCTAAAAGACATAATGTTTATTACAAAAGAAATTACAATAAGTGAGGAGTTGAAGGAACCCTAGGTATAGCTACTTTTCCAAATTTAAAGAGAATGAGTGAGAGTGAATGAGGTGTTGTATTTTTTTTGCAGGCCAGCGGGCTGGCCCGCTCCGTCCCGCTCCTGGCCCGACGGGTTGGCAGGCTAGACGGACCGGACTGATACGGGTTGGCGGGTTGAAAATGCTAGTCCGTCCCGCCTATATGCTGGCGGGCTGGCGGGCCAGCCTGCCGGGTCCAACCCACTTTGTCACCCCTAGAGAGAATGGTAGTTGTTGTGATGTGTAGTGATTGCACTCACAATACTATAACCTAACTTCATTTATTAATGGTTATTGAACACACTCTCCAACTATTATTATCTGTTTGGGACCCAAAGTAACCCACTATTATTCCTTTGAAATGTTAAGGTGGGATCTCATCATTCTTTCTCTTCATAAAAGATGGATGGGATATTTAAGGAAAATAATAACTAAAACTCTACTTAAAAAGAGTGGAAGATGTCAATAATTACAGAAAGAGGTAAATTAAGAAAAACATGTACATAACTATTGAACTTGGTATTTAAATTAGAGCCACTTACATAGTCTATTTGAATTTATAATAACATTTTATAAGACAAGGCTTTTAGATTTGTTTGAATAAATTTTATTATCAGTTTCATGATTTTTGACACATACACTTTTTTTTTTGCTATTAGAATATGTTTTTTATGCATTACTATACATTATTTTCGGAAAAATAGTTATTACCACAAGATTTTTAAAAAAGTACATAATATTCTTATTATTGATTTTGAAATGATGTGAAACTTAAATGTATAAACTTAGTCTTTGAAATATTGTTTATTTTAAAATCTGATGATGATTGTATGATTTTATTTTGAAAAAGTGTTTAATTATAAGCTAAGAAAAAAATATGTAATATAAATTATTATTGATATATAAACAATGTGAAAGTCATATGTATAGAAAAAGTGTTTTGATTTTTCTTTATAGTACTGGTCAAATCTTATGAACTTCAAATTAAAGTATTCATCAAAAGAAAGAAATTAAGGTTCAAAATTAAAGTAGGTCATTTCTTCTTGTAACTTAAAAAGATCAAAGTGCATTCTTGGATCTTATAAAGACTATTTCCAAATGTAAAACTAAAATTCTGATTTTCGTTTTTTTTTTCTGAAATGAAAGGAGGTATGCTTAATTTTTAGAGGAGGTAGAAAATTAGAATACAAGTTGGGCTATTCTCTATTTTGACAAATTTTTCCATAAGAATTTTTAAGATAAAAAAATAAGAAGAAATAATAAAACTAGTTTTTCTAGTATAAATTGATTTTGACCAAAGAAGTTTAGGGTTTCATTTCTTGTTTTTTTTTTTAATTCTTTTAAGTAAAAGTTCCCTAACACTAAATGTGTCAAATTTTTTGCACTGTATAGTGACTCCAAAGGCTATGTATATGTGCAGTTTGTGATGGTGATATTGAAGGGTTCAGTGCCAATATCTTTTGAGGGCAACAAAGAACCAGCTGCATATGGCGAGATAGTTTCAATGGGAGGCATAAATTCAGAAGTGAAGAAGAAGCTTATTTACACCATTGGCACCATTTTGCAGTCCAACTTATCTATACCAAGAACACGGTTTTTTCTCAAAGTCTTTGACACAACAGTGTTTCGCACTAAATCCAACATGTAATATGCTTCATCTTATTCTCACATAACACAATATTGCTCCCCATCATTTCTGCATGAGTTTTGACTATTGCTACTAATATGTTTTCATGTGTGATTTTGGTTTAGCACTCAATAGAAAGAATCCACCTTTATAAGGCTATGTAAAAAGAAAAAACACTCCCACTTCTCTTCTATTTTTAATTTTGTCTCACCATAGCTTTTTTTCTTATCGATTTATGGCATGTTTTGTGCTAGTCAAAAGTAAAAGACGAGAACAGCAAAATAACTTTTCAGGGTTTTGACAGGAATGAAAGAAGGAAAACTAGTCCCCCTATTTGATAAAGAGGAAAAAAAAAAGAAGAAATAGAAAATGAAAGAAAAGTGAGAAAGAAATAAAAAAAAATAGAAGAAATGGAATTTAATTAAAAGGAGATAGATAATAAAAAAAATACATTTCTTATTAAAAAAAACATTTATTACTATTTGTTCCAGCCAAAGGTCTTATGGGCCAAGTCCTTTTGGCGAAGAGTTTAAGAAGTGTATTGAAGCTTTAGGTGAACTTTGAAAAGACATTTCGTGTGTGTCCCTTCAACAATTGCAGTAAAAATGTTTCATAAATACCTTTTAACGGCATGTTTAAGAGTGTGTTTCCTCTGTCCCTTCACCTAATCACATTGTCTCTTGCGCTCTTATCTTTCCAAGTATGTCTTTGTACCTCATGTTTAAAGCACAAATGTTTAGATTATTTATTGAACTATTTGTATTTAGATAGAATCTCTACTAGTACATGTCCTCACACCCGGGTTTTTTTTGAATGCGGAGTTCTTTAGAAAACCAAATAACTAGTAACCTTCCTTTTTGTGTGTAGTAACTTATTGAATTAAAAGATTACTAAGTTTTTATTAAATTTTGTGATATACAACACAACTCAAGTTAATTATAAGATAACACATTTATATTGTATTTAATTTTTTATTGTACTTTCTATATAATTTAATTTAGAATTTTTTATTTAAAAATAGAAACAAATTAAAAATATATATTAGAGGAAAATCAAACTCAAAGGATAAAAGGTCAATTCACTTTGATCATGATGTGTCATATGGTGTCGTTGAGTATTAAGTATGGAAGTATGAATACATCAAATTCTCAATTTCTCTTTCATGATGGTCTATAAGAATGAACATGATATTTTTTTCTCTTGTTGTTTTCTGACCATGACTTCCTCAACCTTTATATGAATGGTTTGAAATTCAGTGGTTATTTTTAATTGTCGTTATTCAATTAAAAGATTACTAAGTTTTTATTAAATTTTAGGGTATAGAAACACAACTCAAGTTGCATATAACATAAACATTTTTATATTAGTATTCAATTTTTATTATTCTTCTTATACAATTTAATTTGAAATTTTTATTTAAAAATAGAAACAAATTAAAAATATATATTGGAATAAAATCAAATTCAAAAGATCAAAGGTCAATTCACCTATTCAAAAACTAAATAATTTCTTTTATTATAGTTATGTAAAAGTTAGATTCAAGTTTGAATAATTAATCAATTAAATCAGTTATACCAATAATATTAAAGTATCATTTAATATAAACTATATTTAATTATAAAATTAAGATTCCATAAATTCCTAATTTCAATCCTAAATTTAGAAACACAAAATAATATCACAAAGAGCAAATCCAAAATTAGATAGAAGAAGAACAAACTTGGAACATTAAACGATCAATGCAAAACTCAATTCGAAGTTGTTTGGTATTGTTTCTGTGAATTGCTCTTCAAGAATCACTTCTACATGGATGAAAAACAAAGAATACAAGAGAGGAGATAAATGAAAAGACAATTTCAAAATTGAGAGAAAAATAAAGGAAAAGACAACTTCTAAAATTGTAAAACTAAAAAAATCATTTCTCCCCTATATTAGATCATATTTAGTCCATTTATATGATAAATAATATAAACTAAACGTGAGTCTATATTAAGCTTTAATTAGTTTCATAAGTACGAGTACAAAAGTCTAAGGAAAAATAAGAAAAATTCAATTTGCTTGAGTTTCTTTACAAAATATTAACAAACCAGCCCCAACTTCTAAAAACCATGGAAAATAACAAAAAAAATTCAAATCCAACAAGTGATATGTCCCTTTCCAAGACTTGGAAATATAGAATCTAATGAACTTGGAACTAGCCAAAAATAATATCTTTAGAAAGTATTATGGTCAAAATAGTACAAAAATGTCAAATTAACTAAAAATACAAAATTAAAGCAAATATGAACAATGAACCTAATTTATTACTATTAATAAGAAATGCCTTAAGAACTAAACATAAAGCCTCTTGGGAATGTTCTCAATGTACACTAAAGTTATACATGTATGTATAAAGTATGTGCCATCAGTGATTAGGGTATTTTTTTCTAGGTTTCTTGAGTTTGAAACTTTGATGTTCTAGGTTTTTGGGTTTTGGGCTTACATTGAATGTTTTGAGTTTTGAACCTTTAACATTCTAGGTTATCTAGGTTTCCCGCTTGAATGTTCTGTTAAATAAAGACGGCAGTGTAAAAACCAAGAGGGGGGGTGAATTGGGTTTTTAAAGAAATTTTCTCTTTCAAATAAATTTTCAGGTTTTGAAAAACTTTCGAAAACTTAAATGTGAATTTTTCCAATCCTTTGATTAAAGCGGTTGGGATTAGCAATTGTAATAATAATCCACAATTAAGAGATAAAGAGCAAGAGAAAGAACACAGAGATTTATACTGGTTCGGATTAAGCCAATCCTACATCCAATTCCCAACCACCACAAATCCGTGATGATTTTCCCCACTATCTTTAAATTGAAATTACAAGCACCAATTCATGCAATAACAAAATAAAGATAAAGAAACACCTCCTCAGACACACTAAGGATGAAACACCTCCCCAGACACACTGAGGATGAAACCCACCTCTCTTGACAAACAAGAGATGAAACACCTCCCTTAGAACAGATCCAAGGGATGAATTTTCCCTTTACAGAAAAACAGTAAAAGAATACACCTGAAATGTGCTGGATAGAAAGCTTAAGCACAATGATCACCACTTCCAAAGACTTGATCAAACTGAAGAGAGCAGGAAAGCGGCTTTGAAAAAGCTAAGGCGCAGAAACACTTTGAATGTTTTGTGTTTGATCAGATGTGTTAAACCTAAGACATTCTCTTTCATTTTATAATTCGAAAATGCTCCAAAGTTTCCATTCTTAGGTTGATTTAGAATTAATTTCGCAAAAACGACTCATTTAATCGATTATATTAAAAGCTTAATCGATTATATCATGTTTAAAAACTGGAAAACTGAAATCGTCTGATTTAATCGATTAGATTAAGGCCATAATCGATTATATTAACCCATAATCAATATAATCGATTATCAAAGACACTTAATCGATTATTTAGCTCGTTAAACATTTTTAAAACAATTTTTAAGTTAAATAATCGATTATCTACGTATGGTAATCGATTAAAAGAGTAGAAAAACGTTTTTGCGAGAAAACACCTTGCTCTCTTGTTTGGGAAGGTCTTGAATGGGATTTATGACTTACTCTTTTTATCCAACACCCAAAACAGAACCTTCTATCTTTGATCTTTCAGCTCTTTGAGAAAATCTTCATTTATCTTCTCTCATGAAAGCTTTGAATGCTCTTTATGCCTTTCCTTTCTTATCAAGCAATCTTCCTTTGTGAGATGGCACAAGTCTTTAAAGTTGATTGAAACTTCCTAAAAACTTCATCATCAAAACTGTAGGTGTCCATAAAACTCTGGACTTGAAATATGCCAACAATCTCCCCCTTAAGTGATGGAGTACTTAGTACTTTAGATTTTACTGATTTTGAGACTTGTGTGGATTGCATTAAGGGTAAGCAAACTAACAAGTTTAAAAGGGGTGCTAAGAGAAGTTCAAGCTTATTAGAGATCATTCATACAAATATTTGTTGTCCAGATATAGATGCAAGTAGTCCAAGATACTTCATCACTTTTATTGATCATTACTCACGATATATGTATCTCTACTTATTTCGTTCTAAAGACGAAGCTTTGAATGCCTTTAAAGTTTTTAAGGTTGAAGTAGAGTTACAATGCGGAAAGCAAATTAAGATTGTTAGATCGGATAGAGGTGGTAAGTATTATGGTAGATACACAGGGAATGGACAAGCACCTAGTCCATTTGCGAGATTTCTTCAAGAGCATGGGATTGTTGCCCAATACACTATGCCTAGTTCTCCATATCAGAATGGTGTGGCATAAAGAAGAAATCGAACCTTGATGGATATGGTGAGAAGCATGAGGAGTAACACAAAACTTCCTCAATTCTTGTGAATTGAAGCACTTAAGACGGCTGTGTATATAGTAAATCGAGTTCCAACTAAGGCTGTTTTAAAAACACCTTTTGAGTTCTTCAAAGGTTGGAAACCCAGTTTATGACATATACGCGTTTGGGGATGTCTGTCTGAAGTGAGGATTTATAACCCACAAGAGAAGAAACTACACCCTAAGACTATTAGTAGGTATTTCATTGGATGTGCTGAAAAGTCTAAAGGGTATAGATTATATTGTCCATCCCATAGCACTAGAATTCTGGAATCATGAAATGCAAAATTTCTTGAAAATGACTTGATTAGTGGGAGTGATTTAATTCAAGATATTGATTTTGAAAAGGATCACTATGAAGTACAACCCACTGAATCAAATGATAGATTGCTAGTCATACCCGCTCCTTCAATTCAAGAGCATGCTAGATAATCATTCGAGTTCCACAAGTTGTTGAAAATGATAATGTAGATCAAGTTGTTGATGAGGAACAACAAGTAAATGTTGAGCAACCTATTTTACAACCTCTTGTTGATGAGGAACAACAAGTAAATGTTGAGCAACTTGTTGTACAACCTCTTGAACAACAAGTTTCTCATCAAGATAATGAGACAACATTAAGAAGATCTACAATAATCAAAAGATCTGCAATTTCTAGTGATTATGAAGTGTATTTGTAAGAATCGGATTATAACATTGGAGCCAAAAATGATCTGGAAACGTTTTCACAAGCCATGAATTCTAAGGATTCAAATTTGTGGTATAATGCTATGAAAGATGAGATGAATTCTATGACATGTTATCAAGTCTGGGACGTTGTTAAGTTACCTGATGGTATAAAAACCATTGGATGTGGATGGGTCTTTAAAACTAAGAAAGACTCACAAGGTAACATTGAGAGACATAAAGCAAGACTGGTTGCCAAAGGATTCACTCAAAGAGAAGGAATCAATTACAAGGAGACATTTTCTCCTGTATCTAAGAAAAATTCTTTTTATGTTATCATGGCATTAGTAGCTCATTTTGATTTTGAGTTACATCAGATGGATGTGAAAACGACTTTTCTTAATGGTGATCTAGAAGAAGAGGTTTATATGAAACAACCTGAAGGATTCTTCTTTAGTGATGGTGAGCACTTAGTATGCAAGCTTGATAAATCCATTTATAGAATGAAACAAGCTTCACGCCAACGTATTTAAAATTCTATGAAGTTATCTCTTCTTTTGGTTTTGAAGAAAACATCATGGATCAATGTATATACCAAAAGGTTAGTGGGAGAAAAATTTGCTTTCTTGTTCTATATGTGGATGACATTTTGCTTGCAACTAATGACAAGGGAATGCTATATGAGGTGAAACAGCTTCTCTCAAAGAACTTTGATATGAAAGATATGGGTGAGACATCTTATGTTATAGGCATTAAGATCCATAGAGAAAGATCTCGAGGCGTTTTGGTTTTTTCTTAAGAGATCTATATCAATAAGGTTTTAGAGAGGTTTAACATGAAAACTTGTTCACCAAATGTGGCTCCTATGTGAAGGGTGATAAACTTGAACTCAGTCAATGTCCGAAAAATGATTTTGAGCGGGAACACATGAAAAATATCCCATATGCTTCAATTGTTGGAAGTCTTATGTATGCTCAGGTTTGCACCAGACCTGACATTGCATTTGTAGATAGAGTTTTGGAAAGATATCAGAGTAATCCAGATGTTGACCATTCAAAAGCTGCAAAGAAGGTAATGAGATACCTTCAAGGAACAAAGGATTTCATGCTCATGTACAGACGGACTGATATCTTGGAGATGATAGGTTATTCTGATTCAGACTTCGCTGGCTGCATTGATACCAGAAAATCAACATCTGGTTATGTTTTTATGTTAGCTTGTGGAGCTGTATCTTGGAGCAGTAAAAAGAAAACCTTGACTGCCACTTTCACTATGGAGGCTGAGTTCGTTTCTTATTTTGAGGTTACCTCGCATGGTGTATGGTTGAAGAGTTTTAATCTGGGCTTAGAGTTGTAGACTCAATTGTTAGGCCATTAAAGTTATATTGTGATAACTTTGTTGCAGTATTTATGGCTAAGAATAACAAGAGTGGAAGTTGAAGTAAGCACATTGACATTAAGTATTTAGCAATAAGCGAACATGTTAAGGAAAAGAAAGTGGTCATTGAGCACGTTAGCACTGAGTTGATGATTAATGATCCTTTGACTAAAGACATGCCACCAAAGAATTTTAAGGATCATGTAGTACGAATGAGACTTAGTTCCATGATATGACTATCAATATTGTTATAAAACTCTTATTCAATTTAATGATTTCTCATTTATTTGTGCACATACTTGTTTATCTTTGAGAAATGTCATTTAAATTTGACCTAGAAATAAACATAAGGTTTATTCATTAATGTTAGGAGCATTTGATAAGAGACTTGATATATTGTAATACATGGGAGATAATACTCATTATTAGAGGAACTGTCACCATGATTCATATATTTAGTTTCTTGTTTTGGTTGATAATGGAATTAATGGACCAAGTGGGAGAATGTTAGCACATAAGCATCACTTTGCATCACTTCCTATATTATAGGTAAGTGAGAGATAAACATGGGTATTTAGAAATCAACAAAACCCACGTTATAAGAAGTTATCCCACATTAAGTGTAAGTGGTCCATTATTCAAACCACTATCAAGCAATTATCATAAATTTAGGTATCACGTTTTTGAAGTTCTGTGATGAACAGAGCCCTATAAATACCACATATACTTTGTGTTTCAAGGTCACCAAAATTGTTTTTTTCTATAACATTTACACCATCTATATTTTTAGAAAGAAAAGGTTTTAGAACTGTAAACACTTTGAGAGAATTTCAATGGCTAAAAGTTAATAAATTTTGCTTCCGCTTTCAATTTTTACAATTAAGTATTGGGACCTTATAAATGGGGCTACCTTAAGCACGAGAATGTATGGGAATGGATTCATTCATCACATTTGTCGAAAATGGTTGGAACTGATGTTGACATGTTTCAACCTCTAAGTTATGCCCTCTAGCTTGTTGAAGGGCTTGTTGCAATTTTTTATTCTACTTACGCAATTCTTCTTGTTCTTCTTATGTCACCTCACTTCTATGTCTCGCTTCCTCTGTTTGTTACTTCAAATTGATTACCATTTGCATAATTTGTTGTAAACTAGGGGTACCATTTTCCCCATTTTGTTGGAAATTTGATCATAATCCTTACATGTTTAAAAAAGAATAATAATAGTAGAACGGGTTTAACCTACCTTACAATGAACGCCAGAACAATATTATCATCCATAAATTATATTAGGTTTATGAGTAGTATTATCATACATAAATAATATTAGATTTTGTAACTACTTTTTTCTCTTTCAGTTTTTATATTTTTATATTCATTAATCAATATTTTATTTTTATTATCTAAAATATACTCATATAAATTGAAATTTTTTATATTTTATAACTATAATAATAAATAAAAAAATATAACTATTTTTATGCATATTTTATAACATATTTAATTTTATCCTAATAAAAAATTATAAATAATCAAGTATGAATTACAACTTTATAACTATTTTTACGTAACCAAATTTTTATAATGTCAAGATAAATTTTAGTGACATTTGTTAATTAACTTTATTATCTTTCTTCCTATACGCACCTTTTTTCTTTCACGTTCTCCCAATTCACTGTTCCAAACAAGTAAAATGATTTCGAAAATGTGTTTTTTTTCTTCTTTCAGGGTTTCTCTTCCGCTGCAAAATTTACGAAATCAAATAAACCTTAAAACTTATCAAATAAAAAATGAGATTAACAAAATTTTATAATTTCCAATTTGTGTTAATGACTTCATATCATAATTAATCAAATATGAAGGTAGAATGAGTACCTGCAATTATACATACTCATATCCTCTCCATCAAGTTTTGTGTGTAATGAATATGCAATTAAATCCCAACCACTGATTAATCAATGTACATTAATTTTTGTAAGTAGTTTATGGACATCCAAAATACAAAGAATGCAATGAATGCTTCAATTTTTTTTATTATAGGCATGAAAAGCATTAATTTTGTAAAATTAATTTTAAAATTTTATTTTATGTGTTTTTAACTTTTTTTTTAACTGAAAACTTATTTCACTATTAATGTTTGATAACCAAACAAGTTTTTTTTTAACTCTGCTTAAAGTAACATTTTTAAATCATTAGTTTTCAACTTATAGTTTTTTATTTATCTCCTTTCATCCTTAAATTATTTATTATTTATAAGGTATGTTTTCATTATACATATACATATTATTTATAAAATATTATTGTTTATTATATGCGATCATTTTTATTTATACTTTTGGTCGCTACAAAAAATTCACTTATTAGTAAGAAAATTAGCGAAGGAATAATCCCTTCGTTACAATCTCAAAAATAATGACAAATTAACAATGAAGTTGGTCGTTAGTTGATTTCTCATTAATTAACGATAAATTGTGTGATGGCAAATTATTATTTCCTCATTAAGTTGGAAATCTATTTAGTGATGAAAATATTTCCTAAATTATTCCTCACAAATAACAATATAATAGTTATTATTATTATAAATTTTATGTTTACAGAGTATATTTTTCTCATTTTGTCGCAAAATACTCGCCAAAGTGGGCGACAAATTACAATGTAGTGTAGCGCTGGGAATATTAACAAATTCCTTCCGTAAGGCAAACATAGATAATTTTAAATTAATATGCATAATTTTTAATTTGGTGAAGAAGTTTTCTTCTTGTGACTCAGTCGTTGTTTTGTTTTCAGAAAATTTAATTAATTAAGCTATATCTCATTAAGAGAATAACATCTATACAAATAGATAAAATAATATCTATTCATTATGAACACATAAAAATAAATAAAATAATTAATATATTTTTTATTATTTTATTTTTCAATTAAATTTTCTTGTTATTTATAACTTTTCAAAATATTAAACTTTTGTATCATGGTATAAAGGAGATAAAGTAAAAAAGTATCTGCTACAATCATCCAATTGTCTATCAAAATAGACTAAGTTTATCTAAATACAGATCTCAAAAAGTATATTAATTAAGGTCTACACTATACAAAGGTAGTGATCCTAACTATAGCAGCTCAATTAGGTTTTTCTGTTCCCATGATAACCCACGATCTTAACAGAATCTAAGAATCCAACAAACAACACATACAAGCAAGGGTGAGCTACATCTTGACAAAAGATATATTATCAACATTTAATCATTTACAATATAAACAATCATCAACCTGCCTTAGGCTGAACATACCCAATAACAATCACAAGTAAAACAGACGACTCCCAAAAGACAAAATGGGATTCAGACCAGTGGGACTACCACCTGATGAGGGAAAAAGGCCCCAGAATGAACCTTTTATCAGGGTGACAACATACACAGGCATTGCACTCTGGCCGAAACCTACTATCAATCCTATGTAGTGCCTCCATCAACTTCTCACCACATATGACTTTGTCTATGTGACTCAGACCATCTTAGAAGTTTGGATGCCCCATTTATGCCTATGCTTAATCCCATACACACTAATTTACACACAACATGCATGAAATAATAATTTCTCTTATTCTCAGATTTCACCATTTTCCATTTGTGGGTCTTACAGCCTTTACTCACTCATCATCGGGCCTTACTGTCCAACATCATTCACATAGTCTCATAGCATCTTAACATCATTCCATAAGATAAGGCATCTGAACTGTCATGTACTTATTTTGTTCAGTTGTAATCGATTACAGAATCCCTGTAATCGATTACAAGGCATTTTAAACATGGTAATCGATTACATGTAACTGATTACTAGAGACGAATTGGTGTCCAATTACCTCTCTGGTAATCGATTACCATGGGGACGTAATCGATTACCACGTGCAATGACAGATTATGCAGAACCTGTATCAGACCATAACCAGTGTAAACAATATTCCAATACATCCAAACAGTAGTCCAAAATACAATATATATCTATACCATACAACAGTTCAAGTCATCGTAATGCCATACACCAATACATTCAATACAACATAACATCATAATTCATCAATTGATTCTCATACAGCATATACACAAAACCATAACACAGGTTCAACCAAAACCAGTTCAAGTTCAGAAAAAGTTCTCCACTCATAACCTCTCAATCAAACCTATAGAAAATCCAAACAGGTTCAAGTGAAGTTCCTCTTACCTGGAATTGAGCTAATCCAAAGCTCAATAGTTGCTCTTCCTCACCTGGTCAACAAAATACACTTTGAGTTGCTCCTTTAGCACTTACAATGCACTGAATTGCAAATTGAATCCAGAAAAGTATCTTAGACTAGAGGAAACGAACATCGAATGAGAGGTTCTAATTTTGCCCCTAGCTATAAAAGCCCCAAAAATCCCCAAATGACCTACAAAAATCCTAAAAATGCAAAACGTACTTGATCGGAGATTCTAATCGGTCCAAACTATTCTATTCGTCGAGGGGAATGCAATGGTGGTCTCAGTTCTTCAAGAGGGTGGCAGGAGGTGGAGGAATCCTAGAGAGAAGGGAGAGGGAGTGAGAACTCCAACAATAGAAGAAACGTGAGAGAGTGAGAGAGAGAAAGAAAGCTAAGAGTGATGAGGAGAGAGAAAGTCCTTTCTCTTTTTATTTTTTGATCCTTACATTATTAACTTTATTTAAGGTTATAAAATAGATCAATTCAATTTATTTTGACCCAATTTATAAGTGGTCTAAAGAAGCAGGTTGGACAGAATGGTATGTTATACTAAAGTAGACAGATCATGTTTTTTATTTTGTATTTTTAGTTTTTATCTTAATTTTTTTTATTTTAATATGTATAATTTTGAAATTATACTTAATTATATAATTATATTTTAAAATTTTTAATTGAATAATTAATATCTCTAATAAAATAACTTTAAATTATTATTATTTTTAGGTGATAAATTATTATATTATAATTAATTATTAAAATTTAATTTTCAAATATTAATAATTTATATTATAATATTATTGTATATTTATATTTTTTAAATAACATAATATGAAAAGATAATCTCTTAAATTTTTATTTTATTTTTAAATTGAGAAAAATTGATGAGTCAAAACAGATAAGTGGATTGAAAATTTCATCATAACTGGTCAAATTTTAAAGATTGGTTAATTAATATCCACTTTATCATCCTGATCTTCTTTTGAATAATAGATAATTTAATAAAACATCATAATTTTATTCACATATTAATTTTAATATTTAATTTTTTATTATTTTATTATTTTATTTATTGTCATAATACTTTTATAATATTTTTATTGAACGATTTTATTTACTTAAATAGTGATGAGATTTATAATAATGTTGGAGATACGTTGAATACTTATTACAAAGGAAAAATATTATACCATCACTTTGGAAGAAATAATAGTTTACGTGGGTGAAATGTATTAGGAATGTCCTGTCTAATTGTTAAGTTTATAAAAAAAATATAGGTAAAAAGAAAAATAATTCAAAAAAATTAAATACATAAATAATTAATAATATAAAGGGCATCTTATCATGTTATGAGAGCACATTGTTAGGCGCAGAGATATATCAAGAAATGATTGAATTGATATATGAATTTATTTCAAAATTGTTAAGTTTCAGAATTTTCTGATGCAGTTCAGAGCAAACTAGTTGATTGTTTATTGAGAAATAGTCGATTAGTTCTATCTGACAGATATTTAAAGATGATGAAGGATAAGAAAGAATGCAATGGTTCACTCTTTTTCAAGAGTTACATCCAGTTTCAACATGTAACACTAACATATCACTAATCACGAAAATTAACAAGAACCCCTCTTCTAAAGACTACAAAATCCAAAAAGATTAAATCCTAAACCCTATAGAATTTGATCTTAATCTCAGACTCACACCAAGTCTGCAGTGATCACCCCAATCACCAAGAAACAGGTTTCGTAACCCCACAAAGTAATCTCAACACAGAGATCAAAAGCAATACAGAAAAATACAAATCAAGACTCTCTCTTGATTATCCCCAAAACTGAAACTTTCAAAGAATTCTATGCAGGCTTTTCTTGATCCTCTCTTCTCTGTTATTTGGCTATTCTTTCAGTATTCTCTCGCACGTTGAGTCTTCCTTGAGACTTGTATTTATAGACAAAGAGAAGAGCTTCAAGTCGCGCTTTGCTGTTTTCTGCATAAAGGGAGGCCTGGAACAAAATAGTCGACTAGACAGCGAAATAGTTAGTTATTTTCATTAAAACCACATTCCTGACATATTAATGAAAATAGTCGACTAATATAGCAGAATTAGTTGACTAATTGACGATTAATAAAAATAGCAGACTATTATATCAAAATTAGCTAACTAATAACAGATAATCTAACATCTTTTCTAAGCTGCATAATCATCAATTACTCATCAAAGATCCAACAACATCATCAAATCAAAATCATCAACACACATGTTAACTACAAATGTATAATTAACATGATCCTGCGGGAGAATGGAGAAGTTGAGAGTGAACATGTTTCTCCCCCTTTCTCTTTAAGAGAAAATTCCACCCACTCTTCCTCTAGTGATGAAGAGGTTAAACCTTGTGAGGGAGATTTGTTGGTAGTGAGACACATGCTGGGACAAGTTCAAAAAGAACTTGATAACTCTCAAAGAGAAAATATTTTTCACACCAGGTGCCTCATTAACAACAACCGTTGCTCACTCATCATCGATGGAGGAAGTTGTGTCAATGTGGCTAGCACAAGGGTGGTAGAGACAAACTTGGTTTACCTACCACTTCTCATGTCAAGCCCTACAAGCTCTCATGGCTTAGTGAGGAGGATGAGATTGAGGTAAATAAACAAGTTCTTATTAACTTCTCCATAGGGACTTATGAGGATGAGGTGTTGTGTGATGTTTTACCTATGGAAGTAACCCACATTCTTCTAGGTAGGCCATGGCAATTTGATAAACAAACCTTTCATGATGGCCTTACCAACAAATTTTCTTTTAGCTTCCATGGTAAGAAGGTCACATTAGCACCTCTCTCCCCTCAAGAGGTTAGTGAGGACCAAAAGAAAATGAAAAAAAAAAGAGAAAAGAAGAAAAAAAGGAAAAAGAAAAAGCAAGCAAGGAGGCCAAGAAGAAGGACATCATGATCTCCCACAAGGGGGTTAAGAAGGTAATGCTTGTTAATAAACATGTATATGTAGCTTAACCTAGTTTAGGTTCGAGAGGACTCCTCAAGTTGTTCCACAAGCTTGTAATTAGTCTTGTATGATTTTAAGGATGTTTTTCAAGAACCACTGATAAAGGTTCATTTTAATATTTAGCATATAAGGTGTTTGATGGAATGTCACTTAGAAAGAAAGCCTCAAGGAAGATTCCCACTGGACACGGAGATAATCCCGGAGGTTATCTAAGTGTGAAGGTTCACTTCACAAGGAGCTCAAGAGGAGAAGAGAATGACAAAATATAAAAACTAGCCAACACAATTTAAGACAAGGCTTGAATCATAAAGACATAAGAGTAAATGACATGAAAGTAAAGTGCTGGAAATTAAAGAGCACGAAAGTAAAGAACATGAAACAATAATGGAGGAAGAGATTGAGAGAAAGTGAGGGGAGTGGAGTGCTACACGCCACTTGGGGGATTGTCCAACCCAAGATGAGTGGTGTTAGTCGCCACTTGAGCCAAGGCTCAAGATAAGACTCCAAGATGGGGGAGAACACCCAAGAACACAACACAAGCTCTAGGCTATGCAACAATGCTCTCTATTTCATTAATGTTCAACCCTTTTACAAGAATGAGAGGCCTCCTTATATAGAGTTGGGGTGGGGACTTAGAGGGAATTACATTGGAAAAGATTCCTAAGCATATTCCACTCTTGGTGGCCAAGACTCACACATTCTAGAAGGTAGGGCACAAAAAATGGGTGGCCAATGATTGGGATAATGAGAGGACGTTTTCCAAGGGTTCTAGAAGGTCAAGATGGACTTCTTCACCCCCCATTGGATGTCCTAGACTTGGGCCTCAAGCCCAAGTGCTCCTTTGCTCCAAACAAGGCTCTACTTGTAGAAAAAAGGGTGTCAAAAGCAATCCTGCAAAACCCAAAAAAAAACATGAGTTTAGAAAATATTTAACAACTAATAGAAATGCTAAAAAGGCTAAATAAAAGGGGAGAGGAGGAAGTGTCCCTTCTCATCATGCTTCTAGTAATCCTCCTTGGACACTCCTCTTCTTTATTTGTGGTCAGGGACTCATCAACCTCCTAAGGGGTTACTGCCTCTAAGGGGAATCAAACATCAAATAGACTTCATTCCTGGGTCATCCTTGCCTAATAGGCCAGCTTATAGAACCAACCCTTAAAATAACCAGCTCTTGATACCAATTGTTAGACTAAATGGCTGAGTTTGAGAGGAGGGTGAATTAAACTCTTAAAAGATTTTTGAAATCCTTGGCCAATTTTAGAAAAACAGATTGTAATTGCAGCTGAAAATCAATTCTTTAAAGATTCTTGAAATGCTTATACCAATGTATCATATATCCAATTCAATTAGAAATTCAATTATCAATAACAGAATTTAAAGAAGCAGGGAAAGAAGATCAACACAAGAGATTTATACTGGTTCACCTTCCAATGAAGGCTACATCCAGTTTCCTAAACACCCAAATCAAAGCAATTCACTAAATTTCCGTTTTTACATGAACCCTACATGAAAAACTAAAAACCAGAACAATACACTTGATCTTGAACCACACAAGATCTGTATACCCTTGTAAAACCCTATTACAAGAACACCCTAATCACCCTGATTAAGAAGAAACAAACCCAGTACAAGATTACACAAGATTATGGAACGAATTCACCTGATTAACAATTTCATAAAATGAAACAGGACAAAATTCAGGTGATGACTTTCTATGGAAAGATTCTCAATTCAATTTGATCTTGGGCTCCTTCATTGATTTCGCAAATTGATTTAGAACACTTGAAAAGTTTTTCTGAATAATGGGTTTTTCTGTAATTGATTTGTTGCCCAGTTCTTTAAAACTCAAAGTATATAAAACAGAACTGGTTCAGTGATTTAAAGTTGTTACTGATAAAATCAGTTAGTTGAAACTTAATTTAGCTAGTTGTTTTCATTAAAATGAATTTTTCAGAAAGCACCCCAAATCTGAAAACTGAAAACAGTCATTTGAAAATGCAATTAAACTGGTGGAAATCATTAAAGAGAAATCCTTAAGTGATTTTAGCCTGTTTAAATGCGAATCAACCAGATTTTCCAGAGAGCTTGAATTTCTTAAGAACAGCTCCAGAATTTTAGTTGATTTAAATTCAGAAAAATAGCCAGCTAAAATCAGCCAGAACAAAACTTTAAAACACCAGTTCAGAAACTTAATTAACTGAAAATCATACCAGTTGGTTAAAATGTTTAAGATTGACTTGGCCATCAAACTAAGAACATTTTAAATGACTGAAAACACGTTTTTAATAAGTTGAAAAACAGTTAAGACTTTTAAAACATTTCAAAACATTTTAAAACACAAGATTAAATCTTCATTCTTCAAGCATCATCATCTTCATTATCAAAGTGGTTGGAGACATCAAATTAACTTGAAACCAAGTCTTCAAGTCCAAAATTAATGAGTAAGGGGTAGGTGCAGCACAGCATGAGTTCTTATGCCATGCCAATGATTCTTGTTCCCAAAAAGGATGGGAGTTGGCGCATGTGCATATATTGTAGGGCCATCAATAACATCATTATCAAGTATAGGCATCGCATCCCCCAAACTAGATGACTTTCTTTATGAGCTACATGGTTCCTCAATATTTTCCAAAATTGATTTGAAAAGTGGGTAATAATCAAATGAAAATCAAAAAAGGTGATGAATGGAAAACCGCTTTCAAAACCAAATTTGGACTATTGAGTGGTTAGTCATGCCCTTTGGACTAACCAATGCACCTAGTACCTTCATGTGGTTAATGCATCATGTGCTTAGACCTTTCATAAGCAAGTTTGTGGTAGTTTACTTTGATGACATCTTAGTCTGTAGCTTGTCTAAAGAGGAGCATATGTATCATTTGAGAAGTGTGTTTGAAACCCTTAGGAAGGAAACCTTGTATGCTAATAGGGAGAAATGCATTTTTGGCATGGATCATGTGGTTTTCTTAGGGTTTGTTCTAAGCTCCAGGGGAGTTCAAGTTGATGAAGGAAAAGTGGCAGCCATTAGAGATTGGCCAACCCCCAAAACTGTTAATGAAGTGCAAAGTTTTCATAGGTTGGCTAGTTTTTATAGAAGGTTTGTGAGGGATTTTAGTACCCTCGTTGCCCCCTTGAATGAGATAGTGAAGAAATATGTGGGCTTCAAATGGGGCAAGGATCAAGTTAAAGCTTTTGAAACTTTGAAAGAAAAATTGATCAATGTTCCACTTCTAGATTTCCCTAACTTCACCAAATCATTCAAAGTTGAATGTGATACATCTAACGTAGGTGTTGGGGATGTCTTACTCCAAGAAGGCCACCCCATAGCCTACTTTAGTGAGAAGTTGAAGGGAAGTCACCTCAACTACTCCACCTATGACAAAGAGCTATATGCTCTTGTTAGGGCATTGCAAACTTGGCAGCACTATCTTCTTCCAAAGGAATTTGTGATACATAGTAATCATGAGTCCCTTAAATTTTTAAAAGGCCAAAGAAATCTTAGCAAGAGACATGCTAGGTGGGTAGAATTTAATGAGCAATTTTCTTATGTGATCAAATACAAACAACGGAAGAGAAATGTGGTGGAGAACGCCTTATCTAGGCACCACACTTTGTTATCTCTTCTCGAGACCAAATTTCTGAGCTTTGATCACATCAAGGAGTTGTATTTTAATGATGGTGATTTCTCCAAGCTTCATAGTGAGTGTTCCAAGGGGGTAACAAGGACTATTACCTCCACAGAGACTATCCTTTTAAAGGTAAAAGACTTTGTGTACCCCAATGGTCCTTAAGAGCCTCACTCATAAGGGAGTCTCATGAGGGAGGGGTGATGGGATATTTTGGGGCTTCTAAGACTTTAGAAATCTTGAGTGAGCACATCTTCTGGCCTCACATGAGAAAACAAGTTGAAAAAATTTGTGAGAGGTGTATCACTTGTAAGAAGGCTAAGTATAGAGCCCACCCTCATGGGCTCTACACCCCTCTTCCCATCCTTACTATGCCTTGGGTAGACATATCCATGAATTTCATACTTGGGCTTCCAAGGACAAAGCAGGGAAGGGACTCCATCTTTGTGGTAGTGGACCAATTTTCAAAAATGGCCCATTTCATCCCCTACCACAAGGATGATGATGCGTGTTTAGTAGCTAATCTCTTCTTTAAGGAAGTTGTTAGGTTGCATTGGTTACCTAGAACCATTGTGTCGAATAGAGATACAAAATTCTTAAGCCATTTCTGGAGAACCTTATGGGGAAAGCTTGGCACCAAACTTTTGTTTTCTACCACATGTTACCCCTAAACCAATGGTCAAACTGAAGTGGTTAATAGAACTTTGTCCCAACTCTTAATATGCATGATCTCTAGAAACCCCTGAGAGTGGGAAGATCTTCTTCCTCACATAGAGTTTGCTTACAACCGGGTGGTACATTCCACCACTTCCCACTCTCCCTTTGAGGTTGTTTACGGGTTTAACCCTTAACCCCTCTTGACCTCCTCCCTCTCCCAACTCATGAGGCTTGAACTAACCAAGATGGGCAGGAAAGCTAAAAAATGATCCAAGACTTGCATGCTCAAGTCAAAGCTAGGATAGAGAGGAAGGTTGGTCAATACCAACAAAGTGCCAACAAGGGAAGGAAGGAAGTCATCTTCCAACCTAGGGATTGTGTCTAGCTTCACTTGAGGAAGGAAAGGTTCCCCACTCAAAGGAAGTCCAAACTCAACCCAAGAGGTGACGGGCTTTTTCAAGTTGTGTGCAAAATCAATAATAATGCATATGAGTTAGATTTACCAGCCGAGTATAATGTCAGTACCACATTTAACGTTGGTGATCTTACCCCTTTTGATGCAGGTTTTGCAAATTCGTGGTCGAATTCTCTCCAAGAAAATGATGAGTCCTTGACCACCAATAAAGGAGAGGAGTGTTCTAAGATGATCACAAGAAGCATGATGAGAATAGACACTTCTTCCTCACCCTCTTTCTTTAGTCTTTTTAACATTTCTAATTTGTCTTAGAATTTCCTAGACTTATGTTTCTTTGATGTTTTTGTAGGATTGCTCTTGGAACACCCTTTTTTTCTACAAGTGGAGCCTTGTTGGGGCAAAAGAAGCACATGGACTCAAGGCCCATGAGGTGGGACATCCAAAGGAGAGGAGAAGGTCAACATTTGACCTTCTAAAAAGTGCTTGTGCAGCTTGGACACACCCCTCTAGACCTAGCTTATAGAATTTTGTATCTTCCCCACCAAAAGTAGAATATGCCTAGCATCTTTTCCAATGTAATTCCCTCTAGGTCCCCAACCATTGCCTATATAAGGAGGTTTCCCCACCACTTGTAAAGAAGTTGAATTTTGAGTAAAAATTAGAGAGCATTGGCTTTGAGCTTGTGTGTGTTCTTGGGAGTGTTCTTCCCCTTCTTGTGTCTTATCTTGAGCCTTGGCTCAAGTGGCGACAATCGCCACTTATCTTGAGTTGGTCCATCCCCCAAGTAGTGTAAATGCACACTATTCCCCTTCCCCTTTCTATCATCTCTTCTTCCATTATTTTCAATGCTCTTTACATTCTTGTCATTTAATTTCTAGCATTTATATTTCATGCCCCTTACTTGTGTTCTTGCTATTTTGTTTATTTTCTTGTCTTCCCTTCTTCTTGAGCTCTTGTGAAGTGAACCTTCACACTTAGATAACCTAGGGGTGTCCACTGGGAATCTTCCTTGTTGCTTTCTTCTCTTTGTTTTTCCATCAAACACTTTAAGTGCTAAATATTAAAATGAATTCTTATCACCTTGGCTAAAGGAAATCCCGAAAGGAAATATTTTCTTTCCAAAATTTAGGCTCTTGGCAAGACCTAAGCCTGAGGAGCTAGTGTATGCATTATGCCAAGAATATCTTGACATGCTCACGCTCAATAAGAAAGTATCTCGATCCGCACCTAAACATAGCCATAAACATAAATGTTAGGAATCTAGGAGTTAACCTAAGGAGCTAGGAGAAACCTGTAAGAATGGATAACCTCAATTCGTACAAATCCAATAAACTATAAATACGTTAACAACTTACAGGTAAGGGACTCTGTTTCTAATTTGCATTTACTACTTCGATTAACGAGACTTAACTTGAACATTAGCGTATCTTTTACAGGTACACCAATATATGTAGGACTCATTCAAGAAACCTTTAATGACATTGTGTTGATATAATACGCACAAAAATAGAAAAGATATTTTGCTCCAGAGTAGAAAAGGAAGAGAAAAGTTTATCAATTTGATTAAGATAGTTTATGTGATATTCATCTCAATTCTTATAACAATAATAAACCTCCACTTAAAAATACCAAAAAATTAATAATATATTAATATTGTAAAATATGCCAATAATGTGACTTACTCCCTCTGTTTCTAAATAAGAGTCGTTTAAGGTTTTGGTACATAGACCAATAAAAGCAATAACTTTTAGTATTTACATTAAATTTTTAATTTTTTTTCCAGTAATACCCTTGTCATTAAGGTTAAAAGAGTGTATTCTTTTTCTCTCAGTAATAAAGTATAATAAAGAGTACTCAATGTATTCTCTCAACAATACAGTATCTCTGTATGAAACATTTTTTTCTCATCTCCATGAAAATAAGTTTTCTTTTATAACTTTTAATTTGAAAATTTTTACCACCAGAAATTTTGATTTAAAAATTTGAAGAATATTTTTGTTTCCACCAAAAAATTTAATATCACTCTTAGTTTCACTATATATATATATATATTGAATCTAAACTTTAAAAAAATTATCATTCTACAAATATGAGTATTGGAGATAGATTCTCAATGTGTGTTATCAAATGAGTCTCCAACTCTCTCTATGATATAATTGTCAACTTCTGTCTTCATTTTTTTGTGTAAGTACCAACTTGTCTTTCTATTTCCTTTATAATTTCACTCTAACGTTTTTTTAAATTAAATACATTTTATTGATTAAAGAGAAGATAGATAAAAAGGTAGAAACAATAAATTACTGTATTAAGTAATTGGTTGATATAAGCAGCAGACTACTTAAAGTTTCATAAAAGAAAGAGTTTAATTATTATTGATATTTTCAAAAATAAAGGTATAATTGATAAAAAGTAATTAATGTAATCTTAAATTCTACAAACGACAGATAAAAAGAAACAAAATCATTTCTCTAAAACGACTCTTATTTAGAAACAGAGAGAATACTTATTAACTTGATATTCCATAAAGAATCCTCAATTATTCATTTGAGAATTTTCAATTATTCCATTGAAAATCTTAAAACATGTTTTCCTTGTATTCCTCCATGTTTTCATCGTGTTACATAAATGAAAAAACAGTCATCCTGTTTTTGTGTTTTGTAAAATGAAAAAAATAGACCTTCAACGAATTATTTAAAAAAGTAAAATGTTTATATTTGGATATAAAGAGTCTATTTTTTTTAATAAAAAAAAGGAAAACATTAAAAAATGTAATTTATTCTATCAGTTAGTATCACCATTAATACTAATAAGACCTAAAAGTAAATGAATTAAAGACCATGGTCTGCTAAAAGGGGCATTTTAGAGAGAGAAAGAAAAGAAAAAGATATTTTTATAGACGCGTTGCCTTATAAACAAGAATAACACGGTATGTCGTGTAAGGGTGTTAACTCGTCATTGTCAGCAACAGCAGAGAAAGTAACCGAAGAGAAGAAAAATGCCGTGCCTCAACCTCACCACCAACGTCTCCCTCGACGGCGTTGACACCTCTTCCATCCTCTCCCAAGCCACCTCCACCGTCGCCAACATCATCGGCAAACCCGAGGCCGTACGTTTTTCTTCTTCTTCTTCTTTTGCTATTCTATTTATGCTGATTGTTCGCAATTTGTGTACGAAACGGTGAAATCGAAATTAGCTTTAGAAATTGTCGATGTTCATCGCTGGTTGAAGTGTTTCTTATCTTGATTATATATATATATATATATATATATATATATATATATTATTTATTACGTGCTCTGTTAACCGCGGGATATTAAAAAAATACTAATACTTGCGGATATTCTTTATAATAGTGGTAGATATTTATATTTTTTTTTACTTTTTTTTATTTTCTAATTTTAAGTGAAATTATTTAAAATATAGTTTAATTAATGTTTTATAATGAAATGTTAATATAAATAAATTTAATTTCTATTAAAAAAATAAATTTAAATAAGATAATCATAAAATATAAGTTTAAAAGTGACACAAGTTTTATAAGTCTAAATAAATAAATATATATATATATATAATTAAACTTTAAATAACTTCTTAAAAATTAATATTTATGTATTTTAAAAACATATTTAAATTAAATCTACTAATAATAATTAAGGATTTGAATATCTAAGGATTAGATATCATAGTACTTGAATCAACCTCATTAAATTTATATTCATTATTTACAAATATAATTAAAGGTATTCTTTTAAATATTTAATGATTTTATTTAATATGTGTTACATATATCTACAAATATTTCCAATTTCAAATTATTGTGCCACATAAATATGGTACATGCTGAATTGTTAGAATTAGGATAACAAAAAATCTATACCTTTTAAGTGTAAAATTTATAATAAATATATTAAATAGATACTCACAAGTACAAAAGTACTTTTAATCTATTTGTAGATGGCTAAGTAATATCCATTACTTATTAATTATTATTATTATTAATAAACAAAATTAAATGTTTATAAAAAATAAAATATCAAAATAAAGTTATTAATAAAAAAATATTAATAATTTAAAAATAATTGTTTAATTTTATATGTATATATTTTTCTATTTCAATATATAAAATTGAAGTAGTTTTTAAAAAATTAATTTTTAAAACTTATACATTATAGACTAATTTATCTAAATTTATTTTTTAAAAAATTAAATTTATTTATATAAATATTTTATTATAAAATTTTATTTAAATTATATTTTAAAATTAATTTTTCATCTATTATATTTTAAATAATTTTATTTAAAAATAAATAAAATAAATATAAATATAAATAAAACATATATACAAGTATCCATGAATACCCATATTTTTTTACAAATATCCAATTAATAAAAATATTTTTTTTAAACAAAACGGACATCAGATAGATATTATCGCACCTCAACCGACATATTGCGTTCCTTAGTTAGAATATTAAATAATAAATAATAATATATATACATACACACGCATACACTGACCATAGAAATATTTACTCTAATGTAGTTATAAATTGTGATCTATGTTAAGGTTTTTTAACTATCTTATAATATATAATTTGTGGACAATGTAAACTACTTCACAGTTACATTGCATGTTTTTAAATAAAATCCTTAACGTTTTATTATTTTTATAATGAATTGTAGCCATTTTTCATCTTTCTGATGATTTAAAATGTTTATCTTATATTAATTTTCACATGATGTATTTTGGCTATGCCGGCTCAGGATTTTTAAAATGTTTTTGTATTCTTGTGTCCATTTGTATTAATAGTATCCTTCAAAATTTGTCAAATAATAAAATATTTTACAGTTCGTTGTTCTGCTAATGTTGGTCATTTTTCGCTTTGCCTTTAGATTGTTGTAATGCCTGTATGTGAGTATGTAAAGGATTTACAAGGTCTGATTTATTTATTTGCTGTATCTGCAAATCTAATTAATTAATGAAAAATATTATCTAGTGAGATATGTCATTATGATTGAATCATACAAATTTTTTTATGTTCTTGTTATTTTCATTCATCTTGTAATTATGTATGTCTGTTGTGATCTTTAACATTGTTTCCTTTGTTTGTTTCCTTTGTTTATTTTTGCAGTATGTGATGATTGTGCTGAAGGGATCAGTGCCCATATCTTTTGGTGGGAATGAGCAGCCTGCGGCTTATGGAGAATTGGTGTCCATTGGTGGTCTTAACCCTAGTTCGAACAAGGAACTTAGTGCTGCAATTGCTTTAATTCTGGAAACCAAATTATCGGTGCCCAAGTCACGGTTCTTCCTGAAATTCTATGACTCTAAGGCAAGTTTTAAACTTCAGCTATCCTCAAAAGAAGGGTCACAAATAACCCTTTACCTCTTTTCTGATTGGATTGTTCAAAGTTCATATGATATTACTATTTTCTTCCTCACGTGAAACTATCCTAACTATTGTGATATTATCTTTTACTTCTTTTACTCTTCAAACTATTATGATATTATCCTTTACTTCTTTTACTCTTCAAGTATGACTGTTAAGTTTACCACAATTCTTAGTAGTTGAAAGTCTCTTTAAAAGAAATATACCACTGTGAAAAGATGTGGTAAACTTAAAAACAGTTAGGATAATCTCACACTTAAGAGAGACTTTATGAATTTAAGTGTAAGAGTGGATATAAAGTCTCATATTAAGTATAAATGATAAACTTAAAGTGTATAAAAAAAATAAAAATCAATAGACATTGAACCTTTAAGGTTTTATGTTGAAAGTAGTTTATGTTAAAAAATAAGTTATGTATTAACCAAGGAAATTAGTTTTACACTGTCATCCCATTATAAATTACCATGGATTAAACTTGTTGATTTTTTTTGAAAAAATATATTAAAAATCATATCATTAGCGATTTGAATAAATAGTATAAAGCTTTTACACTGACAATACACATTTATTAAACTCTAACTATTTTACTTATTTGCTTTTGACATCAACTCTCACTTTTTCCAGGGTCTGCTTTTACGCCCAAGAAAGTAAATGTTTTGTTTTCTTGGCTGATGATTGAACTGTTCCTGGTTTGTTCTGCAGGGTTCCTACCTTGGATGGAATGGATCTACATTCTGAATTCTATGTACATTGGTTGTGATGGTACCTTTGACTGTTGGAATGAATTCTAAGTATGTCTTTATTATGTCTATGTTTGATATCATAATATAAAGTACTTGATTGATCCCAAGGATAAACAGGGATCATATGTTTGTCACTTTCGTGACTAATACTATCTTACGCCATCATACATTTATATTGATGATTCATTTTGTGAATTAATCTTGAGACCTGGATTTGATCCCATGTTGTTGCTTGTTAAAATGATACCTACTTGTTCTGTGGTAGATTAATGGTACGATTTTGTTCTGTCCATAGTAATTTGTTCGAATCATGTTACTTAAAATGTAAATTGGGGATAAGGTAGATGCTGTTGAGTGCTACACAGTGCATCAAGTTTTGGAGAGTAGTAGAACTGTGTCTTTGGGACAATCCAAAGAAATTTTCTCTTGGATGAATAATTTGAAGTTAAGGGTATTTGACTTGCTTATAGTCTTCTATTTATCTTTCCACTTTCTCTTTGGTTTTGCATGTGGAAAAGAATATTGGTGAGTACTCTTGATTTTCTTTGTTTGGTTTTGAAGATGGGTGAGAATGAATATAAAATAGATGTTTGGTGGAAATGTAAGAGAAAAAGAAATAAGTTTAAAAAGTAGTGGGATCATTGCATTATCCTATCAACTAAAATATGAATTTTAAATGGATACATTTATATATGTTAATAAATAAAGGGGAGATGAATATCAACATATTGAGCTTGAGAGCATCTAACATAATAAATTTATACATAGAAAGTAACGGTAATGTTTTTTTAAATTTGTACTCAAATTATAATATAAAGTTTAAAATACAAGTTTATATGATCTGTATTTTAAATTATTTTAAATTTTTATAAATATAAAATTCATATATTAAATGGATTAGTTTATATTAGAAAAATAGATTATTTTAATATTTATTTATGTATTTAATTAAATAATGTATAATTAATAAAATAAAAAATTAATTAAATTGAATTTAGTGATGATTACTAAATAAAAAATATTAAATTTTAAATTTAATTAAATTTAACGAATACTAATAAAAATAAAAATAAAATTTAAATTAAATTAAATTTAGCATGGAATTATCTGTTAGCTTATAAAGTTCATAGACAAAATTTGTTCAACGATAAGACTTTTATTTAAATATTCAAAAATAATTGACTTTGATAATAATTATTCTAAAATTCACAACAGTAATATTTAATTGAATAAGAATGTAAAAAATTACACTAACAAAATTGTATATACTAAAATATATTTAACCCTTAAATTTATTATAACATCCAAGTCATACGAATTAGTTAATTTATAATTAGATAATAATATTATTTTATATTGTAACTACAAAATCATTAGATTCTTAAGAAGATATTATATAAATATTAGATCATAAACTTAACTTTCGTGTACGAAGTGAAAATGAAATTATAATTCAACGTACACAAAGGGGAATGTATAGAATAAACAGTAATAATATTAGTTGCATAAATATTTTGAAATTATTGGTTGTGTTGAATTTTTTTATAAGATCAACAAATATTTAATAGATATTTTGATTATATTAAAAAGAATTTACATAATTTTTTCAGTTGAGTTCCAAATTTTATTAAAATTTATTAATATAATTCTTTTTTAAAAATTCACATTATAGTATTTGTATTAGTATCATTTTATTTACATATATACCATTAATTAATTTGAATACCTCAAACCTAATGCAATTAATATTGTTAATATTAATATAACATAAAGCATTATATTAATAAATTTTAATAAAATTTAAAACTCAATTAGAATAAAAATAAATATAAAAAATATAATAAATTTTCACAAAAATTTTCATACCAAAATACCTAATTAAACCATCAACAAATTATCATTATTTCTTTTTTAGAAACCTCCTTTACTTTTCATAAAAGTTCATTAATTCAATTTTTGGTAGAAATCAATTTTATTATGAAAATAGGTTAATAACTTAAAATCATTATAACCAATAACACTACCCTCCGAATTAGATGGTCCCTTTAAACACCACTTCCAAAAGGGGATAATATAGAAGTTCTTGATAGTCGTATGTATAAGTGTGGGTTCTATCAAGGCTCATCAACCTTTTCATTGTCCTTAAGAACTTCAACCAGCTTCTCCACAAGCTTCAAGGTTCACGAATTTGGCCAACCAAATGTTAAAAGTGTTTTTGTGGAATTTTGTTGTTGGGGATGATGACTTGCACCGTATAGTCAACAACCATGATTTGAATTTTTCAACTCATTTTTGGTTGAAGAAAGAGTTCATATGATACAGAAAGGAAGAGGCCTATAGGCACTCAATTCCTTTGAAGTGACCTTGAGTATTGTAATCTCATGTCATGGGTTTCTTGATCACAAGTGTACTCATTTATTGGTGATGAGATCTTGACCAATGACGTAGAGTGATGGTAAAAGGTCGATTTCATTAGTTTTATACATGTAAGCTATCAATATGCGGTTTTTGTACAGAAGAGAATCAAAAATTTTTTGGTGAAGTGGTGTTTATATAACGCAACTTTAAATAAAGAAGTTGTATATAATACAAGTTTTATTTAATTTTTAACTTTTTTTAATTAAAGTTATGTTGCATAATAGGTTTAAATTTTTTATTTTTTAGTAAAATAGCACGTCGTACTACGTAGCATAATTTTAAATTCAAAAACCAAATCTGTAATTATTTTATTTTTTCACCCTCTTAAGCATGAAAACCATTAATATGTTACTATTAATATAAGCATCCTAGAATATAGAGTCTCAAATAATGAGATTTCATGAAATTTGGACAGTTTTAGGATAAAATATGTTGGAGACCTAAATAAATGATCATAAGATATAATTTATAAAAATTGATGAGAGAGATATATATTTAAGACAACTGAATTCAAGAAATCTACGAGTAAATTCAAGAAGTCTATAACTAAATTCAAGAGAGATTGATCTCCTGGACAAAGTCTAAATTAAGAGGAATTTAAAAAAAAATTGATAAAGCAATTATTGATTTAAGAGAGTCTAGAAGTTATTGTAAATGTGTTTGATTGTCTAAAAGAACATGGTAAATATAGTTAATAATTATAGCACAAATTGAGGAGTTATAAAGTTTTATGTTTTTAAATGTTAATTGTCATTTTTAAACATTATAAATGGGATATCATAGTCCCTTTGTAAAGTAAAAAATATATTTATAAAAACTACTCACCATAATTATCAATATAGTCCCTTATCTTGTAATATTTCTCTTAAACTTTTTATCATTTTTTTCTTTTTACTTAAGGTTTTTTCTTTTCCTTTAATTTTTCTCATTATTTCATCTCCATTACTACTTATTTTTATCAATTATATTACGTAAAATATTTATCATAGTTTTCTTTTATTCATTACGTAAAATAGAAAAATTTTATTTTACAAAAAATTAAAAAAATATAAATGTGTTTCTTATCTATATATTTAATTGAAAATCAAATTATTTGTATATAATCATTTGGTTATATTCAAATATTTAATCCATTTCAAAAATATTTATTTAATAATAAATAAAAGTTAAAATCATAAATTGAAAATATCAAATTGTTAGTCATTATAAAAAATTTATTTTTTAACTAAAACAAATTGACATGTGTAGTGAGATGAAATATTCATTGATGTTTATTTTATATGATGAATGCAATAGTTAGTCTTATTATTGTTATCGGTAAGTAAATTGTTTAGTGTTTGTTTAGATGTTATTTATATGATTGCTTGTTAGTTTAATATTTGTTTATGTACTTATAAAATGATATGGTTTTGAATATGACTAATAATATAAATAATAATAATAAAAAAGATAATGATAATGATAGTAATAATAATAATATATAAGAAACAAATGTATTTAATAAAACAATAATCACCATATCAAGTACAATGTCAACGTCCTTAATTAGTCAATGTCAATTGTGGTTAATCTCATTATAGACCAACCAGTACTTATGGTGGTAAGTTATTTAATGACAACTTGAGTAGAAACAATATCTATTATCGTGATAGTGGAGGCAAGAACATCAAGTCAAAGATATCATTAAGAAATGTTACATTGGAAAAATACCCAAATGATAAGGCTAGATAATAATCCTGGATTAATATACAATGGTAATTGAAATTTGACTTATACTTATAGCCGAAATCTTGTGAATGATAATTTAAACACATGCATCTTGAATACAACTCTAGAAGATTTAAGACAACAAATGGTCAAAGTAATTTCAAGATGGTTTATTTGTTATCTCAAAGAATGACCATTGGCTTGATCCTTTAGTACAAATGATAGTAGATAGTTTTAGAATGTTAGTCAATCAAACAACTAGTTTGGTTGAAATCTTGGCTTTGCCTTAAGACAAAAATAATATACATAATCTAGGGATAAATAATCAAATTCAATGAGAGAAAAACCCTTATATATGTTATACTTAGAGGGGGAAATGTTAATGCTTTACTACAAAAAATGAGAAACAAAGATCAAATAGGTTTGAATACTAACTTAGACATTAATGATTTTCAAATTTCGAACAAGTTAATCATCATAAGGTAAACAACATGTTTGATTAGTTCCTAAATGAACAAGAAATTAAAATAGAAAATAAAAAATTAATCCCATTTTGTTTTTCCATTTTCTAAGGTAGTTTTAAGGGTTGAATTACCCAAGGATATAAACTTTCAAATTTTACTAAATTTGGACGAGAAACAAGTGAATCTACTTTGGAATATGTAGCTAGATATCAAATCGAGTATAGAGACATGACAATCAATGAATTTTTTATCGTTGTAAATAATTGTTTTGTATGTTGAATATGACTAAGTATTTTAGTTCATTATTTTATCAATATGATATATTTCTAAATACGAATCTATATTTTTTTTTGTACTTAAATATATTTATTTCCTAGTATGCTTCCATATTTATTATAACAAATAATAAATTATTAATTTTTAAAATTTTCTTTTAAGTGTTATATTTGTAGCAAATTCTCTTTTTTACGAGGAAGTGAAATTTTGGATAAATTTTGTTTTCAATAACTTTGTTAATTTTTTCCATTTTTGTTTTCATGAGTGTGAGCTGGCCTACAAGCCCTCGATTGTGTGGGGATAGGGCAAACATAATAGTCTGGAAGTCTCATGCAAGTTAATCCATCCTAATCTATTTTTGTCAGATCAAATACGGGTGAGCCAAAATAGGGCAGAACCCACTTTTCCATCCTAATAGAAACAAATAATTTTTGCTATCAAGTAATGTCATTTGGCTTCAAGAATGTTGAACTTACCAATGATTGATGGACAATTTTTTTAGGATATGCTTGGAGGAAATGTGTAAGCATGTGTTGATGACAAGGTGATTAAATCCACCATTAAAAATCTCTCAATTTGGACGCACAAAAGTTATTCAATAGCATTAACCAATATCATTTAAATTTGGATCCAAATAAACGTGTTTTTGGAATAAATGGATAAAAAAATTTGGGACTTATGTTATAGATGTTAGTTAGAGCACAACTTTTTGTAATTCGATAATAATCCTCATGATCTTTGACTCATCTGATTTTTGCCATGAGACAATTGATATCACCTGCAACAATCTCCCTCTTAGCAATTGTCTTGTTGAGAATAGAATTTGTGACCTTATACTAATTGTTGGATTGAACATTTAGTACTAGTTTAAAAGTTATAATTGTTAGTTAGAATGTAATTCTTTCTTATTGAAAGTATAATAGTCAAAGTTTCATGATTTAATGGTAACTTAACTAATGTGGCTTCTGATTTACTTGACATTTGTCATGGAACAATTGATGTCATATCCACAAGTAATGATGAACATTTAAACTAAAATTAGATAAAACAAATTATTTCTAACAATTTTCACTAAAAAAGTTAAAAAAAATAAATTTTGGAAGTAGATTCACTGAGACTACGAATTTATTAGCCTGTAGAAGTAAATTTATGTTCTAACTTTAATTTATTAATCTATGTGCTAGTGAATTTGACCCTAACTTCAATTTATTAATTTATAAGCTAACGAGCTTCCAGTTTGACTCTATCTCTTAATTTATATGCTAATAATTTTACGTTTTGATTTAACTATATTATACTATGTGTTAATGAGCTTTGATTTCAACTCAATTTATTAAGTTATGTACTAATGAGTTTACATTCCCATTTAACTATATATTAGACTATATGTCAATAAACTTTGATTTTAACTCAATTTATTAGTCTATGTGTGTTATCGATGGAGATTTAAATCGATAAATATCGAAGTAGTCATCAGTATAAATATCGAGACAGTTGGGATCCAGTGGTAAAAGATCGAAGACGTAAGTAAGGAGACTTAGTTGTGGCTCAGTGATGAAGATTTAGCAAAAGATCGAAAGTGCTGATGAAGATACGTGATTAAAGATCGAGAAAGCTGGGAATAATCGAGGAATGTGAAGAATGGACATCGAGACACTTGGATATTTCCACGTCATTCTTGTAAAAGGGAAAAAACACGTGTATAAGAGTTTTAAAGGTCGGAACGTGGGGAACGTGGGAAAACCGTTTTAAAACGGTTATTTGTAATGAGATAGTATAAATAGACAACGCGGGAAACATAATGAGGGTTAGACTTTTGTAAGTGAAAGCCATAGAGCAAACAAGAGCAAAAAAGGCGAAGCACTGCATAATTCTAACACTTTTAGCATGTATTTTAGATTTCCTACAATTGTTCTGGTTTTATCCCTGTTAATTAATAGAATTACTTCTTCGGCATTTATATTACTGCTTTATTTACATTTCTTGTATCTGGTAACGAGTTATGATTCCTTTATTGCATTTTGAAACACTATTTATGTTTTCTGCAACATTAAAGATCGAAAAACAAAAAGAAAGATTGAAACTAACCTAAAAATAATCCACAAATCAAATTGCGAGTAGGTAATTAAACACTTATTTAACGTTAACCAAAAAATCATCGAAAAAAATGTGATAATAAATTTATGCTTCAATTTAACTATATTAACCTATGTATTATTGAGCTTATGATTTTATTTGATTATATTAATATATTTACTAATAAGTTTTTGTTCGATTTAATTATATTAGCTACGTGGAGGTTTCAGGTGCTTCCTTTTGAAAATTTTCGCAAATATTACAGGACTATTGGAAAGAAGTTTTAGACAAAGGATGAATACTTAAAAAAGGAGAATTTGTGACAACTTTTACCAAACTATTAGAAAATAAAAATAAAAAAGCAAAAAAATTGGAAAAATGAAAAAATAATATATTACAATCATGAATGTGTGATGGTTTGATTTCACTTCATCAACTCAATCTTCTTAATCGTCTTATCAAATACATTCAAGAAAAACTTTCAACTATATAATGATACGAAGAATCTTGGCCTCAATCATCTGAAGCTCACTCACATGCCCAATACATTGACTACTATATTCTTCCATGAAACACACCATTCCTCATATTTTTCCTTGGATTTGAATTTCAATTGTCATAACACTACTCCTTATTCATTTTCTATTCTTTATTCCACCACCATCCATTTTTAGCAAAAAAATGTTATACTTTCTTAACATTTCTCATTGTTCCTATGAATAATATATCTCTTTGATTTGAGATTGAGACCAACGTTTTTTATAATTTGTTGTTTCATTGCAACATGGATTTTATACTCATTTATGCTAAAAAGAATAAAAAAAATCATACTCTTGTTCTGTTAGGTTTAATTATATTACTGGAAAAGTAAAATGGGTATGTATTTATCTTATTTTAAAATAAAATTTAAAATTATTAAAAGAAACACTGAATTAACCATAAAAAGGATTAAGGCTAAAATAAGAGTTATGAAATAAAAATTATAATAAATATTCATGCAGCATTTTAAGTGTAATCGCATCTATGGAAAGAGATGGGTGAAGGAAAACCACATAATTTGTCACAGTTTGACCTAACCAAAAAAGAAAATCTTCTGCTAATTCGCACTTTCGAAATTATAAATCGTGGCTCTCTCCACAAACGCGTTTGGCAAACGACGTGTGAGTGACGACGAAGGACCCCAAACGCCACTGCGTTTTTCGTCGGTGATGCGTTCGTAACCTTCACCACTAAGCAACCAAACAAAACAAATAAATATAAATACAAACTCCTCCCATTTTTTCTTCTCACATTTTCTCTCTCTTAAAGGTTAAAGCCAAACCCCTCCCTTTCTCTCTCTAAAACCATGTCTTCCTCCGCGCCTCCCGTCCTCCCAATCTCCAACGCCCAACCCGCCGCCGCAGGAGGTCCCGGGGCGGTGATGTCTGAGGCTCCTGCCAACAACCCCGCCTTCCGCGCCTTCATCAACCACCTCTCCGCCTCCCTCCGCCACGGCCTCGACCAGCGGCGACCCTGGGCGGAGCTCGCGGACCGCTCCGCCTTCTCCAAACCGGAATCGTTCTCCGAAGCCACGCTCCGCGTGCGCAAGAACTTTTCCTACTTCCGCGTGAACTACTACGCCGTCGTTTCCTTGATCCTCGCGGTCTCGCTCTTCACCAATCCCTTCTCCCTTGTCCTCCTCGCCGGCCTCCTCGCCTCCTGGACCTTCCTCTACCTCTTCCGCCCCTCCGACCAGCCTCTCGTCCTCCTTGGCCGAACCTTCTCCGATTTCGAAACCCTAGCTATCCTCTCCGCGCTCACCATCTTCGTCGTGTTCCTCACCAGCGTCGGCTCCGTCCTCGTCTCTGCTCTCATGCTCGGCGTCGCCGCCGTTTGCCTCCACGGTGCATTCCGCGTGCCTGAGGATCTGTTCCTCGACGAACAGGATGCCTCTCAAGCCACCGGATTCCTCTCCTTCCTCCGCGGCCCCGCCGCCGCTGCCGCTGCCGTTCCGACTGTGGCCGCGCGAGTCTGAGCGAGGAATCCTTAGATCTGGCAGTCTCTCCCGATCCGTTGATTTTTGGTGCCTCAAAGCGAAATGAATGTGGAAATGTAGTTTCTCTTTTCTTTGAATCCTCAGATCTGATACTCTCTCCCGATCCGTCGATTTTTGGTGCCTCTAAGCGGAATGAACTTGGAAATGTAGTTTCTCTTTTATTTTTTGTTTAAATTCCTTAATCCGTTTGAACAAATTTTATTATACATAGGGTGAATAATGAGAATTATCATGATATATGTATGCATCTTTGTTGTTTTTATTTTTTTCATACACGTGATATGTTGATCCATCAAGATCTGTCAGTTTTATCAATATCATTCTCTGATTTATTTGATATCTAGAAATTTGGGATCAATAACCTTAATGGTATGATCAATAACCGCATTGTGTATTGGTTTAGCAAGTATGTTGTAGGATTTCAGTGGCGCTGGTGATGGATCTGTGATTTTTCTCAATTTTATTTATGCCTCATCAAGCATTTCGAGAATTATATTGTACACCTGTGATTACTTTTTCGTTTTTATTCGAAATCTAGCATGTCTTGATTACTTGTTTGATTCCGTGGAAATTGATCGTAGTGATGTAATGTCTCCTAGATCTATTCATATCTGGTGTGAAATAGAATTGTCGTAAGGTTTCATTTGTAAATTCTGCATTTGCGTGAAGTTCACCAGCAGTGTTAAATTTCTCATAGTGTTTGCATGATATGACTTGTATTGTTTTTCATAATTATGTTGTAATGTAGTTCCAGTGATCAGATCTTTCAGTGTTTATAGTATATTCTGATCTGTCAACAGCCTTATGATCTGTATCCTTCAATGTTCCATTGTGGTGGATCTACTGATTTTTCTCTTCATGTTTTTGATATTGTATTATGTCGAAAATGATTTTTTAATCCCATGGAAGCATACTCTTTGCTTAGAGCCCATATTAACTGGTGTGAAATAGAATGGTGCAAGGTTCTTTCTTGTAATTTATCTACATGTGTGAAGATGCATAAGCAGTGTTAGATATAGGGTTAAGCATGATGTTTTCAAGTTCTATTTGTTCCCTAATAGTTCAGTTCATGTGATATGTATATATCAATTCATTACTTTCGTTAAGATTTGTGGTTTTAACTTTAGGTGTTTGTTGGAAGTGGGATATGGGGTTTTATTTGTGAGTTTATTATCTATGGTTTTCAGATTGTGTTGTTGGATTTTGTTGTTCTGGTGATGAATTTTTAATTTTTATAATATAGTTCTCCTTTAAACCTCAAAAAAAGCATAAACTAGATCTCATTATATCTGGAGTATGAAATATATGGATGGTTACTTTATGCACGAGCAAGGTTGGATTTGTCAAAATGTGTGTATGATTGTTTAGTTAGACTCTAATATTTGAATGGGTTTCGTTATTTTGGTTAAATGGTGATTTGGTGTTGATTGCTTTAGGAATCTTTCATAGGAAATTTTTTTGAAATTTGTGTAATAAATCATTCCTATTTATTGTTAGTACGAATATTTGAGCTAACCATTTTAAATTTGAGTGAAGAGATTTAAATCTTCTCAGTTATGGGCTATAAAATAATTATTGAAAAGGTCTAAATAACTTTTCGGATAGTAATATTCACAATGGTAGTTATAGAAACGAGTTAAAATAATGGACTGTTTTATAGATAATTTTTAAAATAATCACTTATTTAAGAAGCAATTAGGATTTTTTAATTAAAATGAATAAAATATATTATTTTAAAGAGTAATATTTAAAAATTATTATTAAAGAAGAAAAGACAAGAGTAAAACTTATATACCATTAAATAACTTCATTTCATTTAATACCACTTGATTTTAGGTTATACCACTTGATTTTAGGTTGGTTTGAACACGAAAATATTAAAATCAAACAAAACTATTTTTTTGTGTTTGGTTTGGATTGGTCTTATGATTTTATTATATAATTTTTTATTAATATATATATTATACTTATACATTATATATAAACATTAGATAATTCACATAATTTATTTCTTATAAGTCTAACAAATCTTATACACATAACATATCAAAACATAAACATAAAACTTAGTTTTTTTTATTATTTCCTTTTGATAATATTTTATTTTGTTTTAAATTTTTTCTTCAAAACTATTAATGTAATGTTCACACTATCTCTATCTTACTCATGTTAAACATATTATGTACACATATATTTACATTAGATTTTTCTCTAATATACACATCTCTTCTATATAAGTGAGATAAAAATATTTAAATATTTAATTTCAATTCAGTTCGGTTTAGATTAATTTCAAACCACAATATAATTAAGACCGCTCAATTATAAAAAATAAATAATCCAAATCAATAAATATAATCGATTATCAATTTTTTGAACCAATTTATTATTAGTTTTAGATTAGTTCAATTCTAAAGATCCCTACTTCTGAATATTGTCTCCACATCTTTTAATGAAATGTATTGGTTGGATACTATACTAGTTATTAACCAGAAAAATTATAAGAGAATTGAACTTGTTGATTATAATTAAACACTTTATTCCTCTTTATTTTAATTTCTTTCCTTTTGTTTCAACATCAATTTTGTTAGAGTGGTGTGATGGAAAAGGTTTATTTCAAACTAATGATTACTATAAATTTTTTTATCCCTTCTCTCAAATTTTATTTGTGAATGTTACAGGATCTAGCAAATTTAATCAATTAAAAATGTTGTTTTGGGCTATTGTAGTTTCTATTAAACTAAGACTATGATATTATATTAAATTGGTTAGTATGTTATTGAAATATTTATTTGAAATAGTTGGAGGAGATGTTGAAATTTGACAGAAATTGGCTTGATGAATTTCACTAAAGTTTTAGGTGTTACATTATCATAGTTTGAATTTTAGACCAAATGATGATGGTGATGGAAAAATAAGTAAAAATTGATGTTTTGAACTTGTTGAAATAAATAGGAATAATTGGATAGTAGTTGAAATTTAGCTTTGCTTTTGCATAATTTTGATTCTTTTACATATATTGAATTGTTGTTTGAGCGTACAATTCGTTATTGTTATAATGTTTATTTGGTTACTCAACTAATAAAACTTATTGTTTAACTTGAGGTTTAAGGTTGAAACAAGAGAAATGTAACACCTTTTACTAATATACTATGATTGTTAATTTAATTATATTTTAAGGAATAATGTTTTACGTTATTTCTTGTTACACATGATTATATTTTTTGTAGTCTATTAACAAGATCAAAATATAATATGAAAGTATACATATATATATATATATGTTACAACATTTTTATTTCTTTTGATTATTTATAAAGTAAATTAAGATTGATAGTCATATTCCTTTCAAAGTAACAGAATTGACAACTATGTCCATATTCTATCTTGTCTCTAGAGAACGGCTGAAATAATTATTTAGTTTTGGAAAGTCTGGTGTCTCCATCTATTTAAACTGATAATTCCATTTTTATTGTGTACAAGAGGCAAAAATAAGGAAGTAAGAAAAATATCATGTAAAATAATGTAATATTAAAACATTTAATATATATAAATGACTTCATAATTTCATCAGTATATTTTTGTTTGTCATCGATTAGGTTCAATAATAATTGTTAAGTAAAAAGCAAAATCAACTTTCTATTGTGAATTCTTTTTGTTTAGACTAACTTATCCTAATTTTCAATCTAAAAAGGGCCTAAGTATGAGACTAATAAAGAACAAAAAAATTCCAAAATAACACCTTTATCTTTTTATTTAAGATTCAACAATTAATATAAAATTAATGTGTACACTAAACTCATCACAAAATAAATTTAATAATTATATCTATTTCACTAATCCATTCTAGAAAACAAACATTTAACAATGTTCACTAAAGTTTTTTTTGTTAGAGTTTCTTAGAGCATCTCTAGTAGGAGTTACTTGATAGACATGCTTATAACTTGAAAATTGTAAAATGTGGATGATATAGACTCTTTTCCACAATTGCTTAAACAAGTAACTATCAAATAATTATAATTACAAAAAATTAAAAACATCTTTCATATCGTGTCATCAATTTTAATAATAAATTATTATAATTAACTATAAATAACTTTAACAAGCAACTCTTATTAAAAATGCTCTTATAAGTTGAAAACTGTAAAATGTGAGTGATATAGTTAAGCCCTTTTATTTAGAATTGCTTAAATAAGCAACTATTAAAAAATTATAAGCACATATTAAGATATATTAATTACTCTTTATTTTATTATCATGTCATTAATTATTTACTCAATTTCTCTCTCTTAATTATTATTATTATTATTTTTATCTTAATTTCTATATCTTATAATTATACAGTAGATTCTAACAAAATAATACATTATTTATAAAATAGAGATTTCAAAAATAAAACAGTATATTATTAATGAAACAATTTAAAAATAAAATAATATATTACTAATAATTTAAACTTTAATAAAAATACATGATTTAAAATTTTAAATAACTAGGAAGTATATTCAAGTGAATAAAATTGTTGTTGTTCCATTGTACTATTGAAACTTACATATCACTATTTGTTGTAAAGAGAAAGATAAATAAATAAAAAATATAGAAATGCAAGATAATAACATAAGAGTTTAGTTAGGAGAGAGAAAACAATACAAAACTAAAAAAATATTAATTAGTTTACATCAAAATTTCTGTTAGTGGATAACTAATCCATTTATTGTGTGCTTTAAGGGCACATATTATATTAATTGTACTATTAAAAAAAATTTAAGAAAGTTGTAAATAAATGGTTTGTAATGTAAATGACTGAAAAAGTAAATTGTGTGCCCTTAAGGGAACATGTTATATTAGTCGTACTATTAAAGACAAACTTTAAGAAAATTGTAAATAAATGGTTTGAAACGTAAATGATTGAAAAAATAAATTGCTTTAAATGTAGATTTGAAAAGAATTTAAGTATTGAAAATGTAAATTTGCAAGAAATATAAATGCGGTGACCCAAATTTCCATAAATCTCTCTTGGATTAGTCATTATCTTATTCACAACGTTTTTCATAATGTTAATTTATGAGTATAATTTGTCGTCCATATTTCTATACAAACATCTTATTTATAGTTCCTATTACTTGACCGTTAAGTAAAATAAATTAAAATAGTAAATGTAAAAAAGTTACAAAATAACTTTCCATTTCTTTTTAGAAATGTCATGTTTCTTGCTTTCTAACCATTTTCATCATGAATTTTTATTATGTAATTGCTAAAAATGACTCTTTGCAGTTGTAACTTCTCTTCGATATATTTCTCTTGATAATTTTGTTCGCTAGCTCTCTTGATCTACTTTTATCAATGATTTCACACATTGACTGTCTCGATTTACTTTTATAGATGATTCCATATTTTAAAAGTTTTTTTGCAAATATCCTTTTTGTCTATTTTTTCCTTCATCAATATGTTTATATTGACACTTCTCTTTTGGACAACATTCATTATCTATTTATAACTTTGATTTTTTTTTACTTCTGTCATACTCAATTTTTATCTTTATTGAGACTTGATAACAAATAACTTAACCCAAGTAATAATTTTTCTTCTCTCGATATTTGTCACATTTTCAATGTAAAATTCCATTTTATTTTCAAAAGATTTGAGTTAATTTTGCATTAGCTAGTCAGGATAAATGAACTTAACTATGATTAGGAAATAACACAAGATTATTCATCTTGAGTAATATCTATTCATTTGAATCCCCAAGGTTTAACCCCCAACTACAATTTTGTGAAAAATAGGAAAAACACAAGAAGGCATGGTTGAATTTTGTTTTTAAAAAAATTCGTAGCTTTTTGTAATTTGTCTGAAAACACAAGGTTTGTTAGTAGATAGGTTGAAATTTAACAAATGGAAGAATCTGTTAGTTACAGAAAAATTCGCAAATAAAACTTTTGCTTAAAAATCTCCCCTTTCTAATATTAGGTACAAATGATAAAATGCAAGCTGAAAAGGTGAGAGAGATTACTCAAATTTTTATACTGATTCGTACCATAAACTATGTTAAGTTCTTTAATCAATTTGATTGAGTTCCACTATCAGGCTAATGCTGCAAACTACAAGTATTCTTTTGGCTCATAGTCACTCTTGGCTAATCCGTACAAATATTTTTTCTTACAAAGCCACTCCTGTCTCAACCAAGTATTCTTTCTTATAAAGCCACTCGTGGCTCTATTAAAAGAGGTTTTTAAGGAAGTTGTGATGAAATCACAAACTTTTAAGCTATTCTAGAAGAACTGTGTCTCAAAGACGAGTTGAAAGAAAAGTTTAGCTTCTGGAGGTAGCTAAGAAACTAGTAGTGTTCTTCTAAAGCTTTAAGGAAGAGATTAGAATGAGCTCAGAAAAATGTGACTACACGTTTTTCTCAACTTGTTTTCTATGTCTCTTCAAGATGAGTTTGGTCTCTTATATAGAGCACTTGTAACTAACTGTTAGAGATCCGTTTTGACATCTTTAGCTTTAGGTTGGTCTTGAGCACATCTTCTTGTTGCCTATGATGAAGGCTTCATGTAAATGCATTAAATGCTCTTCTTCATGCAATAAATGTGTGCTTCTAATTTTTACACAAAACTTGATAACTTGTTGCACTTATCCTTCGTTGGACATTGAGCTTTACTCTTTTTAATGAAAGAAACACTTTCGTACTTGGTAGGTGTACTTTGAGAGTTGAAAAAACTCAAGCGCATAAAAAATTTAGTGAAAAAAGCAGTTTTTACTTTTTATAAGGAAGACACTGTGATGCGACCTGAGAACTGCTTCTGTACTTGATCATTAGACTATCAGACTATCTGGAAGAATGTCTCTAAAATCTAAAATGCAAACTTTCAAACATTAGTTAAGATCCATATACATATCATATGATGACTTATCATCATATGATTGTTTAAGGTATCGTCTGACATACGATACATTTATGATCTGATGTAGGATAGAACTTTGCACTCCTTTGTTTGACAAGTTGCTTTGTCTAAAAGACTATTTGTCTATCATAAAATAACATTAATTGTTTTCAGTATAATTCAAAATTATGGAACGTTGGACTTTTCCTTAACAAATTTCAACAAAGCTTGAATATTCATCATAAATAATTATTATGGGAATATTTTATTTAATAATTATTACTTTTTTTAAAAGGATACAAATTAAGAAAAATATTGATAAAAAGAAAATATTGATTTACCAACCAAAGAAAATAGTTAATTACTAAAATCAAGAAATGAATATATATTTATAAATTTAAATAATAAGAAATGATTAAATTAAAATAAAATAAAATAAAAATTAAAGTAAAGACTTAAATAAATAATTAGTTGTGAATTAAATAACAAATATATATATATATATATGAATTTAAAAGAAAAATATGATTAATAAATAATTAAATAGTACTAACATAAAAAATGAAAGGCTAAATATATTACTGAAAGGAAATTAAAAAAATATAAATAAATAAAAGAACTAATACAAAACTAAAAGAAATATAACTAATGATAAAAAAAGTCTACTATTGGATATAAATTAAATAATAGAAATATAAATTGATAAGAATGACCAGTACATGGTTAAAGATAAATTAAATAAATAAATATAACTTATAAAGTAATCAAATAAATAATTAAGATGAAATTAGGAAAACTTACTAAAGCAAAGGTTAGGAACATCTCACAAAATAAAGATACATATATGATAAATAAATAAATAAATAAAATGAGGTTAGAGACACCTCACTTGACGCATATAGTTATAAAATAAATAAATAAATAACATTATAGATGTTTCATTCTCTTACCTCATACATTGTATTTGGTACCATAAAGTTAGAATAATAGTAACATTTTCTTGTGTGTGTGAACACCTAATTTATTTTTTTATAAAAGTATAATTAATTTTTTTTATTGAGTACAATGAATTTTAGATATGGGTTACATATTCAGAATACAATAAAATAAAAAAACAATTAAAATTTAATTACAAAAAGTAATAAAATAATAAAATAAAATTGTCTTTTTGGAAAGCAACATTCAAGTCAGTATCTTGAGTGACCTATAGCCATAACATTCAGGGATAGATCAACCTATGACCACTCTTACATAGAGTCCCCATCTTTAGAAATAGAGTCCCCATATTTAGAGATAGAGACTCCATCTTCAAAGATAGAACCGCCATATTTAGAGATAGAGCCGCCACCTTCAGATATAGAGCTGCCATCTTCAAACCTATTACCATGTAGAAACACAAGACTTAAAACCACCCCTCATAAAGAATTAAAGATACTGCATCATCATCTTTCAAATGAAAGAGGACAAATGTCTCCTAAACTCTGAACTCGTGCAAAATTGTCAAAAGTTTTAACTTTCATTAATGAAGTGTTCAGAAAACAACTCTCTATAAATTGTGAGATTCAGATGGAAAAATGGTTGGAAAAAATTGTTAACTTTCATTAATGAAGTGTTCAAGAAACAACTCTATAAATTGAGAGATTTAGATTGAGAGAGGAATTTTTTTCTTAATTGATAAGGAGATAAGTAATGGGAAAGGGTAAAGATTGTGCAATCGATAATGTGGAAGCCAAATCAGAATAGATAAATCCAAGGCATGTGATTCTTTACAAGTAAGAAATCCTAATTTCAGTTTATCATTTTGTGAAAGCTTTTAATATGTGGAACAAATGTGATTTGAAATACAAACCTTTATGCAACCTTCAAAAGATTCTTCGAGAATCACAACCATCATTATTACCTCTCACTCATTTCCTTTTCTTATGACATCCTCTACGTCACATCATATATCATGAGAACAAAAGTAACACATTTTATAAGGTTTAGAGTGACCTCATAAGGTAAAGGATTCACCTTCACTAATAACATTACACTATGTAAAATAAACCAACTAAAGCCTTAATTAAAAATAAATAAACAAAAATTCTAATTTTCTAATCTTATTCTGGTGTCACATATTCTACCATAGCAGTCCCACAAACACTAAGTTTCACCATTAAAATCATCAACATCAAACTAGAGATCACCTACAATACAAAAAGAAAAAACAAGACAAAAAAACAAAGGAAGTGAGAAATATCTCACTCAGGTTGCAGTGTAAAGACACTGCAGCATAGTCTCATACAACAAACAATTAATCAATACTTAATCATATCCAAACAAGAGAAATAAATTAATTTAAACTCAACAAGAATTATCCATAACCTCAACATATCCATATCGTAATTGCATCGTATGCAATGCATGTCATACCCATATATACACTATGATGATGAATACTTGTGGTGCCAATCACATATTACACTTGACCGCAAAAGCGATACACAATTATCTCACGTTATGATATCACATTATGATGCATGTGGCACCAATCACATATAATGATGCATGTTCACATAAGTCTAAGGACTTCTTATATACTCATACACAATTGTTATATACTCATACACAATTGTCTTCACGTAAGTTCACATTTATAGTCACAGTTACTTAACACATGACGACTTTTATCATAATCAGTGGATGAAACAATATAATAATATTCAATTGACACACATTATCATTTATTCATCATTCAAATTATATCACCATCGACTCATCCCCTTCTTAGGGTATCACAAGAATCCTTAAGGTGCTCTAAAACAATCAAAATATTATCAAATTAAGAAATTATACATAATATTTTTCAATTCATGTCATAAAGAGCACACAAGAATAATTATGAATCAAATAGATATCAAAGAGGAAAACCCCTATTTCAAGAACACACATAAAATAAGGAATTGGGTCAAGAAATCAAAATATTATCAAATTAAGAAATTACATATATTATTCTTCAATTCACGTCATAAAGAACCTATAAGAATAATTATGAATAAAACAGAGATGAAAGAGGAAAGTCCCTATTTCAAGAACACACATAAAATAAGGGATTGGGTCAAGAAATCAAAATATTATCAAATTAAGAAATTACACATATTATTTTTCAATTCAGATCATAAAGGACATACAAAAGTAATTAGGAATCAAAAGGAAAACCCATCTTTCAAGAACACACTCAAATTAAGGAATTGGGGTCAACTCCACTATCCAACGGATATCCCACACTCCAAAGCGAGTTCTAACTTTCTCTCTTCTTCTCTCTCAAAGTACTAAATGTTATCAATGACCTAAGACTTCAATATTTATTTAAATAAGACATCATATTCTAAAATTAATTATTTTATAATTATAAAAATAAATATTATATATTAAAACTAAAATTAATTATTTTATAATTATGAAAATAAATATTATATATTAAAATAAAAAAAATATATATATTTAATTAATCTCGTAATCAATTGGAGTGTCTCATTTCTCCCACAAAATAATAACACATGCCCAGCATTAGAATTTCGCCTGATGCATTCTCCCCTAGACGATTGCACTGATTTCCCTAATCATGGTCACTCTCGTAATCGCGGCTTCGATGACTACCACTTCGGCAACCGCAACTCTTGTGATTGTCGCTCTGGCAATCGCGGCTCCTGTGAACGCTGCTCCATCCCACTGCCTTCCCTCATGAATCTTTTCCCATGTGAATCACAAACCCTAATTGTGGTTTTGATATAACACACTTCTCTCTTCTGGAGTGTTTCAATACTCTTTATCTCTCTTTTCTTTTTCTTTCTTTTATTTTTTATTATTTTTATTATTTTATTGAACCATGGGCTAGAATCATGTGCAACCATTCTTTTTAGCACCACACTAATGTTTATTTTTGTTTATAGTTTTAACACCATTCTATATAATAACTTAAGTGTTTATATTTTATAACATTAAAAATATTTAACTTCAATGAGTTAATACTGAAAAGTAATAAATACTTTGGTACTTATTTTGGATACACTATCAATTTAGTTATTGCAAAAATTTTAGAATTATTTTAAACAACTTTGAATTTTTATTTATTTATTTAAGTTATTTTTTAATTTTTTTAACAATTTTAGATGCACTTTTAATTTGGTTATTTTAAATATATAAATAAATATTTTCGACCACTTTATATTCACTTTTAACTTACTTATTTTATAAAATATTTTCAACCACTTTAGATATATTCTTAATTTGGTTATTTTATAAAAGTTATCATGACCACTTTAGACGTATTTCTATAAAATTTTATTTTAAACCATTTTAGTTGTATTTTAAAATTATTTGGAACCACTTTAGATGCACTTCTAATTTGGTAATTTAAGAACATTTTAAAATTACTTTAAATGCACTCCTAAAAAGTCAATTAAAATTCTAAAAATATATTAAAATCTTATTATCTACCAAAATTTTCTACAAAAGAATTAAGTAACTTTGATTTTTCATTGCACTTGGAGATACGTAGGAGTAAAGTATTGTCCATGTTAAACTAAAAAAATAATAAAAAATTATTTTTTTATAATATTAACAATAACAATAACAATAATAATAATAATAACATTTAAATTTTAAAGTAAAAAAAAGTATATTAAATAAAAAAATAAAACATATTTTAAGAGATAAAATAAATATTTTTAAGTTAACTTAATTTTCGCATTTAATAAGAGACAACCATTTTAGGATAAACATATCAGGTTACTGACAACTTTCTTACATGTAACCCACTTTCACGGTCTTGAAGCTAACGTAACTCATTTCCACGGTCTTGAAGCCAATGACTATACTTATGGAACAATATGTAATGATTGCAAATTTGTTTAAATTGTAACTTGATTTTTTATTTTAAAGTTTGTTAAAGATAAATGTTAGTTTGATAGTGATAAATGGGATGAGATAAGGTGTAAAGTAAGTCACACTTATCTTTTTTTAATAATAAATTATTTTTCTTTATTTATTTAATTTTTTACATATTTATTTATTTATTTATCTTCTTTTTCTATTAATTAAGTAGTTAATCATATAGTAAAAGAAAAAAATATAACAAAATATTTAAAATTATTCAAAAATAATATAATTTAGTAGATTGTATTCAAGACAATTGTCTCACTTCTAAAGCTTGTATTCCTCAAACAATAAAAAAATGTGGAGTTTGTAGTGGGATTTTGAAACTTTGGAGAGTGATTGACTAGTATAATATTTTATGAATGCTATTCTAAATAATAATCAAAGCAGTATTATTATGATAAATTGATAATATATATGCATATAGGTAGTAAGTGAGAAGGTACTATTAAAAGTAGGTACATGTTAAGATAATGAGTTACATGAAATATTCGAGTGACACACTAAAGTAAATAGACAAAAATATAATCTCATGAGAATCAATAAAAATTTTAACATTGTTGAGAGTGAAAAGTTATCACTATTTAACGAGAACTTTAAAAAATTACTATATCATAAAATATTGTTAGATGAGATCTATATAAGAATAGGTGCACATCGTGAAATATCTTATATAAATGAAATGTATATTTTTAGTAAATTTGATGTGTAACTAATCATATATTAATTATGATTATAGATTTATTTATATGATTAGTTCACTTACTTTTTTTTATTTCTATTCATGATATATTATAATTATAATTTGATAACTGAATATATGATTATATGTGTTTGAGACTATACAATTAGATTATATTATAACTTTTGCTTTAATTACATATGGTTTTGACTTTTGTTCAAACTACATATCCAATATCCAATTGATTTAATAATATGTAATTTAAATATTTTAATAATCTTAAAACGGAAAGTTACATTATAATATTGATTTTTTAAATTAAATTTAAAATTATTTTTCAATGTCTATCTTATTGTTTTTATTCAATGAAAATAATTAATTAGAATGTATTGAAAATATAAAGGTGAAATGATTTTTTATAATCTTATCTAAGGTTGGGAAGAAATTGTTTGTTAGGGAAAGGAAGGAAATCCAGGGGTTAGAGTTACCAAAATGAACTTAGGTTGGTCTGAAAATTCAATAAAATTAAGTTTAAGTCAAACTGAAAAAATTGTAACCTAAATTAAATTAAATTATTTTTTATTTAATTTGTGATCTAATTTAAACTAAATCAAATCTAAAAATTAGAACTCATTTAAAATATAGAGAAAATCGATACAAATCGCATGCTAAACAAGAAGTGTTATAAGAGTAGTTTTTTTAACTAATTTGTGATATATGAAACATGAAAAGCCAAAGCACTTTGACTCATAAAATGGATGGATAGCAATGTGTTTCGTTCGAAACAGACATGCTCGAGTTGTGACGATACTAGTGTTTCCTCCTCACATAACACGCATTTTTTTAATATGTAGTTTTTTATCATATTTTTACCTATCTCAATTAATTATTTACCCAATAAAGTTTCTTTTCCTATCAGGAAAAGAGTTATATATTAGTTTAAAAAATATAAAATATAAATTTTATAAGTAAATACTTCTTATTTAAAGTTGGTTACGACATTTTCAATGTAAGAATTATTTTTTATTTAAAAAATTGTAAAATATGAATCGCGTAACTAAATACTTTTTATTTAAAATTTTCTTAAAAAATTATAAACAATTTATATATTATACCATCTTATTTTAATATAAATAACTTTTAGTAATTATGTTAAACATTGTCACAAGAGATGATATTAGAAAATCAAGTTTGAAAAAATTATAAATAATTATCATGTTATATTACTTTATTTTAATAAAATTATTTTAAATAATCCTTATTCGTCTTATTAGAGATGTCTTTATGTCAGATTATTTGATTTTTTTTTTATGTTTGAGTTATAGAATATATAAAGGTTAACTATTTGTTGGGTTTGTGCATATAGAAAATAATTGTAAAAAAAATTATTTATCATATAAATCACATGTGCTTATTTATAAGTTAAAAATACTTTTTGATTAAAAATGATTTTCAAATTATTTTAGATATAACTCACAGTTTCTTATAAAAAAGGAGTTTTCCTTTTTTTTTCTATTTTTTAAAATAAATTTATCCAAATATAGAAAAATTGTTGACAAGGGACTATTTTCTTAAAAAATAATTTTTCCTGAATTTTTTTAAAACAAACATAGCTACTATAAGAATTAAAAGTAAAAACTGATATGAATATAGTTATTAGATAATTAAGCCTGGCCAAAAGGTATTACTAGTCATCTTTGTTCTTGAATTGGGAAATGGTAAAATTTTCTAGCTGAATACCAAAATAGAACATATTCCTCTAATATACAAGCTAGTTTACAATTCTTTTTAAAAAAGTTAAACTTATTTTCATTTCTTACAAGGAAAATAATCCTATCGTTAAATATAATAACTTAGGTTCACAAAATTTCTCTATTTTTTTCTTTAATAAGATATTTTAAATACCACTATATTTTTTATGTAATATAAAAAATAAATTATTTTTTTCACTACTAAAGTTTCTTATATTTTATAAATTTATAGGAAAAATAGTAAACTTTTTTTTGAAATTTTTTATTACAAATTTGTAGAATTTTTTTTATATAAATCAGAAAATTTATAACATAACTAATTTTATTTTTTTTCTTTAAACATTATATATATATATATATATTATTTTCTCACATACAAACTTACTGTTTTCATAAAAAACGAAACTAGTTATCTTAAAATTACTTTTCATCGAATTTATTCAAGCAAAAAACTGATTTTAGTTATGATTCAGTATAACAAGAATTAATTATACATGTAAGTAATTATTGAAATAATTTAGTTTTGATAGTTATCTCAAACTATTATTAGTTAACACAAGTTTCAAAATTATTAGTTTTTTTTTCACAATGAAGATAAATGTAATGTAAGATTGAGAACTTGTTCCCAATTTAAACCTAATTTTAAAAAATTGTATAAATAAACTCTCTCAATCTCTATTTACATAAATAGATTCGTCTACACTGTTTACATATCAGAATTCGTTCTTTGAAGAGTCAAAATTTTGTATGTAAAAAGGTTTTTGGTGATATGTTTATTTAGGAAAAAAATTCGTAAGGTTGAAGCTATAAACATGATCACTATCTTGCTTTTGCATTTCAAAATCTTGTTTGTTGTTGAAAAAGCTGAAGACAATGCCTTAATCCTTAATTAAGCATCTTAATTTTGAATTTCTTTTTGTTCACTTCTTCTCCATGGTGTTTCCAAAACATAGCAAAATCAATTTGTGGAAACACAATGCGTGATTGGGCAGAGTCTCGTAATGAATGTGACACTGACACAGCAATGTATTTTTGCCCCAACGTAACACAAATCACAACTCTTTTTTGTTTTGTGTTCCACTTTTTCAAGCTAATAATGTGTTCTATTCCACAGATCTGTGAATTATGAAAGCATAAGGTGCACAATCTGTGTCACTTTGATGTCCCTACATTACACACCATTGCCAGAAAGATGCCCTAGATAAACACCTTCTTTATGACCACAAAATAATGACAAAGTAAAACAAGAAAAATAAAGTTTCTTTAGTTCTCACTTTTGCCCTCAATAAGGTTCATCTTCAGGTGGATATTTAGGTTTAGTTCACTTAATAATATCTGAAATTTATCATTTTAAAATTATTATTTTTTATTTTATTTTATTTTTTGTTAACTGCAACCGGTTTACTAAACTAGTGAACTATGGGTTTTGTGGATTGTGGGTTTTGGAAACGGGTTTATCCTATACCAAATCTAAGTTCAACATCACAAATAAAAAAAATAATTTAGAATTACATTAAAATGTCAATTTATATAATATTTGGATAAATATTAGTTTTTAGTTAAGGATGATTCAACTTTGCTTTGAGTTGAAAAATAAAATTTTAGTTTAATCAACCATTTCATTTTTGTACTTGATTTTTGTCTCAATAAGTAAATCTAAGCCTTAGTTGGACATTTTTTTTTCTATTTTTTTGGGTTTCGAAAACTGTAAAAATCACTATAAAATGGACTTATAAGAATTAAAATGTAAAAATAGTTCTTCCATGAAACTAAAATATAAGAATTTTAGAAGTTTAACTGCACGCTAAATTCTTAAAGTCGTAAAAGAATTTTTTTCAATAACTGTACTTAAAAACGTTCACATTTTAATTCTTACGCAAATGGTTTTTAACACATTTTTTGTTTGGTTTTAGAGATTATTTTAATATTTTTTAATCTTTATTACAAGGACAGCAAGTACTATATATATATATATATAGAAATATAATGAAGTGTGTTTTAGTAGATTGACCAAAATCTAAAAACTAGAGAAATTAAACGAGTAATTGAATATTTTAAGTGTAGAATCTAAAAATGAAAAATGTGCACAAAAGAATAAATGAAAAAGCAATATAAATTTTTTACTACGTAACTTCCGAACATAAAAATCATTTTTTGCAAAATTAATAGAATTTAAAAACAATTTTACAATTACTCACCCAAACAGCCACTTATGCAAGGGTAGTTTAGGTAATTAAAGTTTTTGTCTTTTGTGACATTTTCTTAGACTATAATAATGTTGATGACGAGGAGTCACACTGAGGAAGTAGAACGTGGAAAAGAATGGGACCCTTTGAAAATATAATGCATCCAAAACCAAATCCAATGCAATGTAGCCGTTGGAGGAGGAAACCCCATTTCATATCTCATCTCTGCTTGGTCTTCTGATGTCCCAACCCAACCCGTTATGCAGCAGCAGTTATGATAATTTAGACTATGAAGTAAAACTAGCCGTTAGGATTAAGAAAATAGCAACCTTTGACTCATTCTACTCACGACCACCACCTCATTTCACTTAAACCTTAAACCCCACCAACACCTTTCCTCATTCACATGCCTTTTTCAGAACTGTAGTCCTTCTCTTTTCACTCTCCACTTTCTCGTGTTATTTAGATCTTTCTCATTGTTCTTCATCGTACTAGTATTATACTACTACCACTTCTACTATCTGAGCTGAGTCTGTTTGAGAGGTGTGAGCCTAAAGAGATAGTGGAAGTGGAACCTGTTTGTGTGCGTCTTACTTTCTTTGCTTAGCCATTGTTTGTTCCAAGTTCCCACTTACCACTTTCATGGGACACAACAGTTGTTATGTCAAAGATTTCTACGCAGACCCTTTTCAGATTAACCTCTCTTTTGATTCATATGGTTATAGGAGGAGGAGATTGGGGAACAACCACAAAGGTGGTGGTTTTATTTGCTTAGCCTTTTTTGTGTTTCTTTTGCAAGCTTTGGCTTCTGTCATTCAGCCTGTTTCAGGGCAGTTGTGGGATGGGGTGGTTGTGACTCAAGCTGATTTTCAAGCCCTGAGGGCTATAAAGAATGAGCTAATTGACTTCAAAGGGGTTCTTAAGAGCTGGAATGATAGTGGTCTTGGTGCTTGTTCAGGGTGGGCAGGAATCAAGTGTGTGAATGGTGAGGTTATTGCAATTCAGCTTCCTTGGAGAGGGTTAGGTGGCAGGATCTCTGAGAAAATTGGCCAACTTCAGTCTCTTAGGAAGCTCAATCTTCATGACAATGCTCTGGCTGGTCCAGTTCCTTTGTCACTTGGCCTCCTTCCCAACCTTAGAGGAGTTTATCTCTTCAATAACAAGCTTTCAGGTTCTATCCCTCCTTCCCTTGGCAATTGTCCAATGCTTCAGTCTCTTGATATTAGCAACAATTCCCTCAGTGGTAAAATCCCTCCCAGTTTAGCGAGATCTACTAGGATATTTAGGATCAATTTGAGCTTCAACTCACTTTCTGGATCTATTCCTAGCACTTTAACTATGTCTCCTTCTCTAAGCGTTCTTGCCCTCCAACACAACAACCTCTCTGGCTCTATCCCAGATTCTTGGGGTGGAGCTGGAAAGAAGAAAGCTTCTCAGCTTCAAGTTTTGACCCTTGATCACAATCTCATTTCTGGAATCATCCCAGTTTCTCTAGGCAAGCTAGCTTTACTTGAAAATATCTCTTTGAGTCATAATCTGATTGTAGGGCCTATTCCAAGTGAACTAGGTGCCCTTTCCAGGCTTCAAATTCTTGATCTTTCACACAATGCCATCAATGGCAGCCTTCCTGCCAGCTTCTCTAACCTCTCTTCTCTAGTTTCATTAAACCTTGATAGCAATCAACTCGCAAACCATATTCCAGATTCTTTGGACAGGTTGCACAACCTTTCTGTGCTTAACCTGAAGAACAACAAGCTTGATGGCCAAATACCACCAACAATAGGGAACATCTCAAGCATTAGCCAAATCGATTTCTCTGAAAACAAATTAGTTGGAGGAATTCCAGATTCCCTCACCAAACTTGCAAATCTCAGTTCATTCAACGTCTCTTACAACAACCTATCTGGTCCTGTCCCATCTATATTTTCCAAAAGATTCAATGCTAGCTCTTTTGTAGGGAATATTGAGCTATGTGGGTACATCAGTTCAAAACCATGCGCTTCACCCCCTCCTCATAATCTTCCAGCTCAATCACCCCAGGCTCCTTCTAAGCCTCATCACCGCAAACTAAGCACCAAGGACATAATCCTCATTGTGGCTGGTGTTCTTCTGTTGATTCTGTTATTACTGTGCTGCTTTTTGTTATGTTGTTTGATCAGGAGAAGAACTGCTTCAAGCAGAAAGAGTGGCAAGGCTGCTAAGGCTGCAGCATCAGCTAGGAGTGTTGAGAAAGGTGCTTCAGCTGGTGGTGAGGTTGAATCAGGAGGTGAAGCTGGTGGGAAACTAGTTCACTTTGATGGGCCTTTTGTGTTTACTGCTGACGATCTTTTGTGTGCAACTGCGGAGATAATGGGAAAAAGTGCATATGGAACAGCATACAAAGCAACACTGGAAGATGGTAACCAAGTTGCTGTGAAGAGGTTGAGGGAAAAAACTACTAAAGGGCAGAAGGAGTTTGAAACTGAGGTTGCTGCACTAGGCAAAATCAGACACCCAAATCTCTTAGCACTTAGAGCCTACTATTTAGGACCAAAAGGAGAGAAGCTTCTTGTCTTTGATTACATGACAAAAGGAAGCCTGGCATCATTCCTTCATGGTAAGTACTAAACAGTAATTAGAGTATCTTTATTGGCTCTTCCATTGCTTGTGATACTGATATTTTATATATCTTAACATTTACCATTATAATTAGAATTTGGTTTGACTTGGGATTTAATCTTGTTACGTTGTGCCATTTCTTCTGATGCTGATATGATATAGTTAAGATACGCATCAATTCTTCACGGAGTACTTGACAGTAATTAGAATGTGTTGTGTCATTGCTTCTGAAACTAATAATTACATGAATTATTCCTGCATGGTAAGTACTAAACAATGATTAGAATGTGTTGTGTCATTGCTTCTGAAACTAATAATTACATGAATTATACCTGCATGGTAAGTATCAAACAGTTATTAGAATGTGTTGTGTCATTGCTTCTGATATTGATATGTGATATATCTAATTCTAACAACTGCAGCTCGTGGACCTGAAATTGTTATTGAATGGCCAACAAGGATGAAGATAGTGATTGGAGTCACTAGGGGCTTGAGCTACCTTCATAGCCAAGAGAACATTGTACATGGGAATCTCACATCAAGCAACATACTATTGGATGAGCAAACGGACGCCCACATAACAGATTTTGGTCTCTCAAGGCTGATGACAACTTCTGCGAACACCAACATCGTTGCCACTGCAGGAAGCCTTGGCTACAATGCACCCGAGCTTTCAAAGACCAAGAAGCCTAACACAAAGACTGATGTGTACAGTCTTGGTGTCATCATGTTGGAACTTCTAACTGGAAAGCCACCTGCGGAGCCAACCAATGGCATGGACTTGCCCCAATGGGTGGCATCCATAGTGAAGGAGGAGTGGACTAATGAAGTGTTTGATTTGGAACTCATGAGGGATGCACCAGCCATAGGGGATGAATTGCTTAACACATTGAAGTTAGCACTGCACTGTGTGGATCCATCTCCTGCTGCTAGGCCTGAAGTACACCATGTTCTGCAGCAATTGGAGGAGATCAAACCAGACTTGGCTGCAGGGGAGGAAGGAGCTACCAAGGTCCAAACAACTGAAACTGAGTAAAGGGTTGATGTTGAGAGAGTGTGTTGAGGAAGAAGATTACTCTGATTACTTGAACCACTGGAGAAAAGATACATGTTTTATTCTTTATTTATTTGTTCATTGAGTTTATGTGTATATATAGAGTGAGAATTATTTTACACTATGTATTCTTTTTAACTTGGAGAAATAATGTATGTTTTGAATATCTATGTAACAAGTAGATTTTGCCTTTACTTTCATTGATTCAATGCTTGACTCTTTTTCTTCAATGCATCTTGTAACTTCGCACATTTTCTCATTCCAAATGATGAAAAAGGGATTGAGAAAGAGTTGATGTTATATTAATATAGCAATCAGTACCCTAGCATCTCCATTTCATCACAAAGTCGAATAAAAACATGTTTTTGTCAGATTATCAAAGGTAAAATCAAACATACTAGAATATGACACAATCTTTTTAGAAAAGCTTTGATTGCATTCTTCAGCCTTCTTTTCTTAAATAGGCAGCAGTGCATATAATTTACATTACTATGAAAGATTCTAGGAGATATATACAATAAAGGAAGGGATTATATAAGAGATTTCCTCTTCCAAGAGTAATTACTCAGGATTCCTAACAGCCAGTCTATAAAAGGTATAAAAAATTCATTAAAGACAGCTGATAAAATACATTTATATACATTAACATCCCCCTTCAAATTGATGCTGGTAAGTCAACCAGCAACAATTTGCCAACAAGAAACTGATGTCGTTGTCTAGTCATAGCTTTGGTAAATATATATCAGCAACTTGAAGATTTGTACTAATGTAAGGGAGAGAGATGACATTGTTGGTCAAGGCGTCTCTGATATAATGACAATCCACTTCAATATGCTTGGTACGTTCATGAAACACGGGATTTGCAGCAATCTGAATAGCACTTGTATTATCAGCATGGAGAGGTGTAAGGTTAGGTTGAAAAAAACCAAGTTGCTCCAGAAGACTACGTAACCACACAACTTCAGCACAAGCAGATGACATTGAACGATATTCAGCCTCAGTAGAATATTTAGAAACACGGTCTTGCTTCTTGCATTTCCATGAAATTAAGGCACCACCAAGAAACATACACCAACCTATAGTAAACCTACGAGTATCCGGACAACCGGCCCAATCAGCATCGCTGTATGCCATAAGTTGTAAAGATGAGTCTTTAGGAAAGAATAACCCACGTGCAGGTGATCCTAGAAGATAGCGGATAATGCGACGAACAACAACAAAATGAAGATGTTGAGGAGAAGACATAAACTGGCTGACTTGGTGAACAACATACAAAATGTCAAGTCGAGTGGTTGTTAAGTAGATAAGGCTTCCAACCAAACGCCGATATAGAGTTGGATCTGGCAAAAGATCACCTTCATCTTTCTTGTATTTGACATTTACTTCCATAGGAGTATCAATAGGAGTAGTTCCATCTAAACCCGCCAAATTGATCAAATCTTGAACATACTTTTGCTGGTTTAAAAAAATGCCATTGGATCAATGATGTACCTCCAATCCTAAAAAGTATGTGAGGTTTCCAAGATTTTTCATGCGAAATGTTGCATGTAGCTCAGCTTGCAACTTAGTAATTAACCCATTGTCAGTTCCCGTAATGATGATATCATCCACATAAACCAAAATGAGAACTAAACCTATGGGAGACTTGTGAAAGAATAGAGAATAATTATATTGACTTTGTGTGAATGAGAAACTAATAAGAGTAGAACGAAACGTCTCAAACCATGCCCGAGGAGCCTATCTAAGCCCATACAAAGAACGTTGTAGTTTACAAACATCAGTAGAAGAAACAAGAGTCATACTAGAGGGAAGTTTCATGTAAATGTCTTCTTTGAGATCACCGTGAAGAAAAGCATTCTTGACATCCATTTGATGTAGTGGCCAAGATTGTGAAGCAGCAATAGCAAGGATTGTTCGAATTGTAGTCATCTTGATAACAGGAGCAAATGTTTCCTCATAATCAATTCCATATTCCTGTCTATTACTAAGAGCTACTAATCGAGCTTTGTAACGATCCAAAGAGCCATCAGCTCAAAGCTTGATAGAGAAAACCCATTTACTTCCAATAGGTTTGACAGTGGGAGGACAACTAACAATGTCCTAAGTGTGATTTTCTTAAAGTGCATGTAGTTCTTCTTGCATTGCCTTTTTCCAACATTCATGTTCCATTGCTTGTGAATAAGTAGAAGGAATAGAAATGGAAGACAAGGTAGTTGATAAAGATACAGGTGTAAAAAAACCATACCAATCAGGGGGATTAGAGGATTGAGTGGACCAACGAAGAGGTAAGATAAATGTGACAAGATCTAATGCAGGAGCAGGGATAGGATCTAGTGTAGGAGTAGGGATAGGATCTAGTGCAGGAGCAAGGACAGGATCTAGTGTAGGAGCAGTGACAAGATCAAGAGTTGAGGCAGAATCATGAAGGGGACCAGGAGGATGGCGACGACGTCTTTCATATACAAAACCAGGCTTAAACTTTTCCACAGTTTGTGAAGAATCTGAAAAATGTGGCATAAGAGATAATGAGGAAGATGATGGTGCAACATATAAGGAAAAGAAATACTGATGTTCAAAGAAAACCACATTCCTAGAAACTCTAATGCGACGTGACTGAGGATCATAACAAACACAACCTTTTTGAGTAAGAGCATATCCTAGAAAAGCACACTTAACAGATTAGGCAGTTAGTTTGTTATGTTCATGAGTAGGAAGATTCACAAAACAAACACAACCAAAAGTATGAAGGAGAATGCCCAAACAACTTAAAAAAGGGAGAAACATTACGTAAAGTAGGAGAAGGTAACTGATTTATTAAATGAACAGTAATAGAAAGTGCTTCACACCAAAAACGAGGAGGAACAAAGGATTCAAGAAGAAGAGTGCAGACAACATCAAGAAGGTGACATTTCTTTCTCTCGGCAACACCATTTTGTTGTGGAGTGGATGCACAAGAACGCTGAGATCTGATCCCCTCGTTTTGAAGAAAACTGTGAAATTCCTTAGACATATATTCTCCTCCAGAATCTGATCTTAAGATTTTTATGTGAGCAGAAAATTGAGTCTTAAGAAAGGAGACAAAACATTGAAAATAGAGAAAACTTTTGCCTTAGACTGAAGAAAATATACCCAAGTAAATCAACTATAGTCATCTATGAAAGTAACAAAATATTTATAATCTGCATGAGAAACAACAGGTGAAATCCCCCAAACATCACTTTGAATAATGTCGAAACAATGATTGGCACGAGATGCATTATGTGGAAATGGTAAAGTTTTACTTTTGCCAAGTTTGCATGTAGAACAATCAAAAGAAACAGAAGAATCTTTATTGCCCAAAGAACCAGATTTAAACAAGGTACTAAATACATGAAAATTTGGATGGCCTAAACGATTATACCACATTTTATTCGCTTGTCTATCATCAATACAGACTAGAGAAATTAAAGGATAAGTAAGACAATTGGTGGAAGAAGATAAGCATAGCAGAAAGAGTCGTCCCATTTTAGGTCCCCTCATGATGATCTTCCTGGATACTTGATCCTGCACAACACAACTAGAACGAGAAAATTGGACTTTATAATCATGATCAACTAATTGGCCAACAGAAATAAGATTTGTGGAAAGACTGGGAGACACAAAAATATTAGTCAAATAAGGGAAATAACACTAATAGGCAAAGTGGTGCCATCTGTTGTGTGAATTTGCCAATTGCCATCATAATTTTTCACATTGGATAGAGACATAGAAGAGTTTGTCATATGGTTAGATGCTCTAGAATCAAGATACCAAGGTTGAGAAGAAAAATGAGAATTACCTGAGAGACCAAAGGTAGAAAAAGCAGACATAATCATTTTTTGTACCATTTCAGGAGTAAGTGTGTTTGAAGGAGGTGTAGGAAGAAAAGTTGAAGCAGGCAATGTAGCAGAACTAGAAGTACCAACTGAAGCATGATAAGAAGTTCCTTGCTTTTTTTTTCAGGTCGAATTGGACAAGCTGTGATAATATGCCCTTGATGTTTGCAACAATTATAGAACTTTTGTGAGAAATCCTTTGCAATATGACCAAATCCTTTACAACTGTAGCATTGGACAGAACACATATCGCTGGTCTTATTCTTTCCTTGTGTTGCATAGGCCACATTAACCAGAGCATTAGAACTGGTGTTATGTTCCATGGCTACGGAAGTTGCTATGCGTTGTTCTTCTCGAAGAAGTTCACTCAAGCAAGCATCCAAAGTTGGCACTGGGTTGCGATTCATCATATTAGGACGAGTGACTTCAAAATCAGATCGTAGCTTCATTAAAAATTGATCTCGCTTGCTAGTCTCATGCACTATTTGGATAGCAGAGAGTGTTACACCAGAAAAATTAGCATAAATAATAGATGAATATTCTGCTCAAAGATTCTGAAAACCTAAAAAATATTCCTCAATTGATAGACTCCCTTATGTGAAATTAGCCATCTCATACTCCAACTGAAGCTGCGTTGACTTGATGATAAACCTTTTATGTCCTTAGCAGTGTTATAAGGCCTAAGATTAAGAATAAATTGAGACTTAACAAAACTAAGTATCCAACTCATGATTTGGGCATCTTTGGTTTCCCATTTTGCCAAATCCTCTTAACCTGTAGGTGTTGGAACTGAGCCATCAATATGACCCCATAACTCTTTTCCTTTGAAAAATAGTTTAAATTGAAATTCCCAAGCAGAATAATTTTTGCCATTAAACCGAACAAGAAAGGAATCAGACTTATCATAAGACATGATGAAGAAAAACAAGAAAACAGAGGACAAACTCTCAAAATCGAAACCTGATTGCAAACACCAAGGTTGTTTCAGATCACAAATTTTTTTTCCAAAGACACCCCCAAGAGCACAAGACCAAAATACAAGAGTGGACCACGGTTCAGAGTTGTAGCTTTGATACCATGTCAGATTATCAAGGAAAAATCAAACATACTAGAATATGACATGATCTTTTTAGAAAAGCTTGATTGCATTCTTCAATCTTCCTTTCTTAAATAGGTAGCAGTGCATATAATTTACATTACAACTCATAAGTTCTAATCAATTTGCTGGCATGGATCATGAAGACTCTCACACTCATCTCTACAATTTCTATGAGTTGTGTGGCTTAGTTGGGATCATGGGAGAAGATGAAGAGGCTTTGTTCTTAAAATTGTTCCCATTTTTTCTTACTAGAAAGGCTAAGGCTTGGCTACAATCTCAGCCTAACCAAAGGCTGACTAGTTGGAGGGATGTAGAGACCAAATTCTTGTCTCGTTTTTTCCCTCCATCCAAGAGCATAGAAGCTAAGACGACTATTGCTACTTTTGTTCAAGGGGTTGATGAGCCCCTGTGAGAAGCATGGGAAAGATACAAGACATTGTTGAGGAAGTGCCCCAATCATGGTTTTGACATAGAGATGCAAGTTCAAACTTTCAATAATGGATTGCAACCACAGACTAAGATGATTTTGGATGCTTCTTTTGGTGGCTTTGTTTTGTTTAAGACTGTTGAGGAGGCCATCACAATCATTGAATCTATGGCTTCTATAAACTTGCGAAGTCAACATTGTAGGACTCAATCATAGAAGATGAGAGTGTTAGAGTTAAATTCTCAAGATGCCCTTCTAGCTCAACATAAGCTTCTTTCTTAGCAAATGGAGGTTCTCAATCAACAAATGGCCAAGTTGCCTCAGCAATTACAAGCCATGCATGCAGACACCTACTCAACTCAACAAGTGATGAGGTGTGATTTTTGTGGAGGTGATCACTCCAATAGGTTTTGTCAAGCTCCTAGTGATTCCCAAGGTGAAGAAGTTAATTATATGGGAATCAAGGACATCAAAATTTCTCCAATAACCCTTTTCAAACTCCTACAATCAAGGGTGGAGAAATACTAATGCTAATTATGGAGGCAGGCAAGAGCATGGAGCATCTAGTAGTAGGCCTCACCACCACCAACAACACCTGTTGTTGTATGAGAGGACCACCAAGTTACAAGACACCCTACAATAATTCATGCAACTCTCCCTCCAAAACCAAAAGAACACTGACATTTCAATTAAAAATTCGAAGGTACAAGTGGGGCAACTAGCAAAACAATTGGCAAACCAACAAGGGGGGTCATTCTCAGCAAATACTCAAGTCAATCCCAAGGAGCATTGCAAAGTTGTTATCACAAGAAGTGGGAAAGAGTTAAGAATAGGTAATGGAGAGAAAAATGTTGGTGATGAGAAAAATAGTGAAAAAGAAAAGAATGAAGAAAAGGAAGAAGCGAATGAGGAGAGTGTAGTAGAAGAAAAAGAAAATGAGAAAATAAAAAAAGAGAAAAAGAAAGAGGTATCTAAGACTCCACTTGTGAAGAATCTCCCTTATCCTCATGCTCCTTCAAGAAAAGACAAAGAAAGACAATTTGCTAGATTTCAAGACATTTTCAAGAGGCTACAAATCAATATTCCATTTTCAGAGGCCTTAGAGCAAATGTCTACTTATGCAAAGTTCATGAAGGAATTATTATCCAAGAAGAGGATGTTCATAGAGGAAGAAATTATCTAGTTGGAAGTTGGTTGTAGTGCTATCATTAAAAAATCCTTGCCCCTCAAATCTAAGGATCCAGGGAGTTTAACCATCCCAATGACCATAGGTTCTTTACCTATGGAGAAGGCTTTATTAGATTTAGGGGCTAGCATCAACTTAATGCCTTTGACTTTGATGAAGAGGATAGGTGACTTGGAGGCAAGACCTACCAGGATGACATTACAGTTGGCTGACAGATCAATTAAACACCCTCATGGTGTGGTTGAAGATGTCCTCGTCAAGGTGGACAAATTCATGTTTCTTGTGGATTTTGTGGTGATGGACATAGAGGGGTTCATTGACGTTAGGGGGTCGAATTTGTTTAAAAGTTACGGATAGGGGTCGTTTTTTATTTTTTTACCGAGTTAGGATAAGTCGTGTTTCGATAACACGAAATACATAAAAAAGTCGTGTTTCCAAAACACGAATTTCTATTTTTACGTGCAAAATAGAGAGTCGCGCAAGATAAACACGATTTGAGTACCTTTTATATTTTTTTATTCATTTAGTTAGGAGTCGTGCTATGTGGCACGCCTTAAATTAAAAGTCGTGCTACATAGCACGATTTTGTTTTTTTTTTCGTTTTTGTGGTTTTTATTTTCTTTATTTTTTATTTTCTTTGTTTTTTTATTGTTTTTTATTTTCTTTGTTTTTTATTTTTGTTGTTTTTTATTTTCTTTGTTTTTTATTTTCTCTATTTTTTATTTTCTTTGTTTTTTATTTTATTTTTTTATTTTTGTTTTTTTTATAATAATTTCAAATAAAAGAAATAATAAAATTAATAAATAAAATAAATTGAATATAAAATAATTAAATTTTTTTATATTATAATAATATAAAATAAAACAAATAATGAACCTAATATATAAAATTAATTGAATATTAAATAAAGTTTACAAGATGTAAAAATTAAAATTGTTATTAATATAATAAAAATTTATTTATATGGACAATTTTTTCTAGTATGACCCTCGTTCCTACAGAAAGAACATTTTGGTTTATTTGAGCTTGACTCGTCCATCTCATTCCTTATACAACGAGTTGAAGGTCTTCCAGAAATATGTCGCCGTGTAGTTGGGTCAGGAATAAAATTTGGTCCTGTATAAAAAGACCAATAATCTTCATTTGGAACGGGATGAAATTATACTTGGTAAGCTTTAAAAATATTGTCTAAGTTATAGACAGGGTCCACATATGTACCTAATTGTAAATGAGAAAATGAACACACAACAATGACGTGAGAGCAAGGCAATCTAAGAGCTTGAAATTTTCCACAGTCACACTACCAATCATTTAATCTAACTGTGCAGTTGATTATTTTTCGATGGTGATGGGGATTTGTCAACTCTTAGACATTGAATTCTGTATTTTCTCTGTTGTATGTTTGAACACAACACATGTGAGCGCGATTTTGATACTCGTGAAGTAAGGAAGCAATTTCTTCACCACATTGATGTCCTGCTCGTAACATCATTTCTGCTTTTGACCCATATTCGACAAACCAAGTTATGGTTTTGTGAAATGTTGCTTTAACTAGGGCACATATAGGTAAAGCTCTTGCTCCCTTTAATACAGAGTTCATGGCCTCGACCAGATTTGTTGTCATATGTCCATATCTTTTTCCTCCGTCATATGCTTGTGTCCACTTTTCTAATGGTATGTCATCCAACCAGGATACCTACTGTGGAAACTCGGCTCTCATTAGCAGTTAATTTTGCTAAAAGAGTTGGTTGTTTCATTTCGTATCCTGAAAAAAAAAGACTACCTCAGAATAAAGGTTTTCAAAAGAATTATTTATGAATGTAAGATAAGTACCGAAGTTGATGACTTGTCTTTTCAAGTCAACATTCCTGAATCTTTTATTGAAGTTTGATGCAATGTGTCGAATATAGAATACTGAGGAGAGATCACACCATTGAAGTTCTTCAGAAGCCAAGGCGAATAAGATTCCGGAACCTCTGTCGGTTATCATGCATAAATTTGGTTGAGGAGTAACGTGTTGCTTCAACAATTGGAAGAACCATAACAAAGCTTCTTTGGTTTCACCCTCAACAATTGCATATGCCAATGGAAAAATATTTCTATTTCCATCTTGCCCAGTGGTTGTTAGTAAAGTTCCATGATAATTGCCTGTTAAGAAGGTTCCATCAACTTGAATGAGTGACTTGCAATATTTGAATCCTTCAATGCATGGCTTGAATGCCCAAAATACACGTTGCAATACGTATACATTCTCATGATCCTCAATACGGGAAGCTATGTATCGAATAATGGTTCCCAGATTTTTTTGTTGAAGGGCTTCCATCCATCTTGGAAGATCGTTGTACGATTCTTCCCAATCTCTGAAAGCCATGGCTATTGCTTTTTGTTTGGCCATCCATGCTTTTCTGTAGGAGACAATATAGTCATATTGGTCTTTTATGTCTACAATTAGACTTTTAATTGGAATGGATATATTTGTGTTCACCAATTGATAAATGATATGAGCAATGTGTGTTGAATCGAGATTGCGATGATCAGGGTGCAAAGTTGTTGTTAAACAAGAATGAGAAGCTTCAATTTTCTTGATTTTCCATTGTTTGTGTATCTTACTATACGATGCTCTAATGCACCACTGACACCCATTGTTATAATGTACACATCGAGCAATATATTTGTTAGATTTCGACTCAACAACCGAAAAGTTGTAACCTTGCTCAATGTGGAATTGTTTGATAACACTGACTGCAACATCCTTTGAGTCAAAACACATTCCCTCCCATATTTCTGTTGTATGTGCATGTCCACTAGATGACTCTGCTAATTGATTAATAATGTCATCATCCTCTGAGTAGTATTCTTCATCTTCCGAACTAAAATCTTCGATTATATCAGCACGATTCATTTTTTGAAAAGAAAATAAAGTAATTGAATATATAAGACTTTGATGTAGGAAATAATAAAAGTTAACAGAGAGTTGTAATTGCAAGAACTCAAACTATGAATGGAGAAAAAGTATTGAAAACAACCCACATATATATAGCATGTCAGGGGCTATAAGGGGGTCTGAAAATTTTTCATTACCAAAATTTGATTTTGTTAATATAAATTATTTCAAAAAACTATTTTATAAATATCTATTTTAAATTTTATGTTATTGATTATAATTTTTTTGGTAAAATTATTTTATAAATATATATTTTTAAATTTGATTTTGTTAATATAAATTATTTCTTAAAATTATTTTATATATATCTATTTTAAATTTCATGTTATTGATTATAATTTTTTGGTAAAATTATTTTATAAATATATATTTTTAAATTTGATTTTGTTAATATAAATTATTTCTTAAAATTATTTTATAAATATCTATTTTAAATTTCATGTTATTGATTATAATTTTTTGGTAAAATTATTTTATAAATATTTATAGTAATTTTATAAATAATTATTTGAATGTGATTTATGTTTATAATAATAATAATTTAATATGGAACACGTGCAAGGTGGGAAATGCAATTAATTGGAAGTCGTGCAACCCTAGCACGACTTTCTTTTCTCTCTCCCCCTAACCTTATTCTTCCCTGGCGCAGGCGGGGCACATCGTCGCAGCGTAAACGAAAGCATCTCCCATCTCCCACGCCCATTTGTCCTTGCCGTAGGCGCGACACATGGTGCCAGAGTATAGGAAAGCATCTCCCAACAATGGAGTATAGGAAAGCATCTCCAATAGTGGTGTGGCAGGCGAACATTGGTAAAGTAAAGCCTCTCTAAACAGTCAGCACAGAAGCTTGCAGGAGCATCGGGCACGCACATGGAGCATTGAATTCATGGTGAATGCATCCGTGAATGAACACCTGATCTACTCCTTTAAAACCTAGTCATAGGTTTCCCTCTTCCCGTGTGCTACCAGTCTTCTCCATTCTCTCTACTTGTGTTATCTGGCGTGCTCTTTTTTCTACAAACAGTGGTCTTCTATGGCGATCTTATGAGGCGTGGTGTGGTATTCTTTCAAGGTCTGAGTAGCGTTCTATCCCATCAATACAACCGGTCTAACAATCATCTATCTCATCATTGCACTAGTTACCTAGTTCAATCTCTGTTTCTGTTTAGGGTTTGAGTTAGGTTTTCCTAATTTTTTTCTATTTGTATTATGCTTTTTATTTCATTTACGTTTTGTTCATTTTTTTTTCACTTTCTGGTTTGGTTATTATTTTATTTACTATTTGTTAATTTTTTTTCTATTTCTGTTTTGTTTATTTAAGTTTTATTAATTTCTTTTAAATTGTCAAATTAAAAATATTTGATTTCTTTTTCGTTTATGGGTGTGTGAGTTTTTTTTCCTGTTTCTATTTCTTATTTAGTTAAATTTTATTTTCTGTTTTTCTTTATTTTTATTTAGGTTTTATAATTTTCTTTTTAAATACTAAAATTAAAATTTTAGATTTATTTTTTTTGCAGTGTACGTTTTTTTTTGTGTTTGTATTTTTTATTTACTTCAATTATATTTTCTGTTTCTGTTTTTTTATTTAGGTTTTGGTAATATTTTCTTCAATTCTAAAATTAAAAATTTTAGATCTATTTTTTCTGCATGTGTATGTGTTTTTTTTATGTTTGTATTTTTATTTTAGGTGAGTTTAATTAAATTTAATTTTTTATTTCTGTTTTCTTTTATTTAACTTTTGTTAACTTTTTTTAAATTCTAAAATTAAAAGTATTGGATTTATTTTTTCTGCATGTGTGTGGGTTTTTTTTTCTTGTTTGTATTTTTTATTTAGTTAAATTTTACTTTTTGTTCCTTTTTTTTATTTTGGTTTTGATAATTTTTTTTTTCAAATTCTAAAGTTAAAATATTCGATTTAATTATTTGTACGTGTGTATTTTTTTCTATTTGTGTTTTTATTTGATTTGGGTTTGTGAATTTTTTTTCTGTTTTATTTAATTTAGATTTTCTTATTTTTTAAATTTTTAAATAACTTGTTTAAAAATAATTGCTTTCGAATAGTAAAATTATTTGCTGTGTAGGAGCACTTTATCTTAAAAAAAATATTATATTGTATAATACATTATTACATATATTATTATATATTTAGATTAAATAGATATATATTGTTTTATATTATTTCAGTTTTGTATATATTATTATTGTCATTTAATATTGTATATTATAGTAATGGCATTTACTCGTAACCTTCCATCGGATATGTCTTTGCTACGATTGCAAGACTAACATGTTATAAAGGCGGTATGAGAGGGGAATGAGCGATTTTTGCAACCCAGGTGTCATAAAGTCTGGGATGCAAAACATTCCGACATGTTGGACGTTCGTGTACGAAATGCAATTAATATAGCAGGGTTTGAATCCCTGTTGGATATGGGAAATGTTGACGTTAACCATCATTTAGTCACGACCTTGGTGGAACGATGGAGAACTGAAACTCATACGTTTCACTTCTCCATTGGTGAGACCACCGTAACATTAAAAGATGTTATTGTGCAACTTGGTCTTTCGATCGATGGTCACCAAGTCACCATTCTAACTAATTGTAAGTTCATTGCCTTATGAAAATCACTGTTAGGTTCACTTCCACCAGAAGGGGTTGCAAAGGGCAGCTCAGTAAAACCCTCTTGGATGAACAATGCATTTCAGCAACTCCCAGATGATGCAGATGATGTTGTTGTTGCACAATATGCTACGACGCATATACTAACCATTATAGGCAGTCTACTGATGCCAAATACATCTGCATCATGAGTACATTTCATATACTTAATATTACTTGAAGACTTAGCCTCGGTTACCAACTATAGTTGGGGTTAGCTGTACTTGCATGTTTATACAGAGCCCTAGATCATGAAGTAGACGTCACTCAAAATAATATTGGTAGATGCATGCTACTCCTGCAGTCATGGGCATGGGACCGCATCATGTGCATTTGTCCAACAATCCCCGCCTTGACTGCTACTGAGATTGCTGAAGGCTACGGTTTCCCTTGGCAAGAAGGTATATTTTTATTTTAATCACCTATTTTTTATATAAAAAAGGCATTTCATTTCAATTAAATTTGTTGTGTAAATTGCAGGTGGTCTAGACTTGGTGTAAGGTCTAATTTGATCATATATACATTGTCATCTCTGCAGGTCAAATTTGACCAGCTTCAACCAAAAAAGGTATTGCATTTCATATTTTATAAATATGTTTTATATATTTGAATGTTGTTGTACACTTTACTATCTTTTGTATAAAATGTAGTTTTTATGGACTCCTTACGCAAGGAGTAATTTAAGGGACTTAATAATTGGTGATGTCCCTCCTGTGACTCGTGCCATTGTTCCCATGATTTGTTTCACCACTGTTGAGCCTCATCCAGCTGATAGGGTTATGCGACAATTTGGTCTTAGGCAGATCATCCCTCAAGATCCAATAAACTTGGATGAGCTACATAAGCAGGATATGAGAGGGAAAGCGGATAGAAATTGACCTCAATATCATGAAACATGGATCACATTGTGGAATGATCGACAAAATCGTTTAATTGAAGGAGTCGGTTTCCATGGAAATGGTCACCTCAGAGAAAATACACCATATATGCAATGATATTTTCAGAGGACTATTCGTTATATTTCCCCTCCTAAAGACGAAGAAACAAATAACGACGAGGTAAATATATACACTTTAGTGCTTCTAATTTTACAGTTCTTTTGTACTAATATTTCATATTCTGTTTTCACCTGTACGACACAAGAAGAGCAACCACCGTCACAATATGCTTAACAAAATTGGCAGTCTAGTGAACAACACGACAACAGTCACCAACTTTTTGGACAAAGCAGTCAACATCCCTTTCCGTATTATGGACATATGCCACACATGCAACCTGGCTCATCGCAATTTGGAGGAGTGTCTTCCACCTACACTACTTTCCCGTTTTAACAAAGTATGTTCGGCACCTCTTCCATGACACCTCCATCTGCATACTATCAACCTCCTCCACCTCCACCAACGTATAATTATGGGGGCATACCTTTTCACATGCCTACCATAGAGCAAAATGTAGAAAGGGAAGCTAATGAGCAACCTAGCCCAAACCAAGAACGACGACGTAGACGCCAAACTCGGAGACCACGTTGTGAGACAGGTGGTCATCATTGAATGTATTAATTTGTTGACGATGTTATAATATTTTTTTATGTTAATACTCACTCTATTTTTTATTTTAGCAAGTCGAACCAATTTATATTTTAATTATATGAAAGACACAATTCATAACAATACAATGCGTAAAACAAAAAATCTCATTACACAAATTAAAATAAATATTATCACATTGACAATAACATAACTCTTTACCTTTTAAAAATACACAACTCTTTCATTAACAACAAATAACAAACCTAGTACATTAATAGATAAAATCATAAACAATTCACCAATCACTGACTCCACCAGTATGTGTGGAAGTTCCACAATTAATTTATGCTGGCTCAACCTTCATTAAATTTACAAACAACTCCATTTCTTCACCTCTTCTAAACTCCGAATGCCAACCAATCACCTTATTAACATCTTCATCAGTAAATATTTGCGCAAGGTCATGTGTTTCGACTGCAGTAACAATAGGAAGGGGATAACAATAAAAAACATTTGTAACAGTTCTATCACTTGTACAAAATACTTGACTACCAATTATTTGCTTCAAATGGTTAAATGTAATACGATTTGAAAACCTGCACAAGGATTCAGTATTATTATCGTAATATACTCTAGCATAAAATGAGTTAAAAACATTTAATTCCTCTCTCAAAACCATATTTACTATAAAAAGAAAGAAAACTTATTTTTTAATATATAAGAAATAAAATTCAAGAGTGACTCTCGAGACCTTATACAAAAATAAAATTTAACAAAAGAGAAAATAAATCACAAAACTCCAAAGTAGCTCAAGTGCGAAGGGAAGTGCAAAGGAAAGAACAGCAAAGCTTCGCAACACTGAAAATGGAAAGTGAAGGAAGTGCAAAGGGAGGTGCAAAGAAGGAAAGTGGAAAGAAGACCAGAGTTTCGCACTGAAAATGGCAAGTGAAGGCAAGTAAAGGAAACTCTGTGAAGGCAAGTGAAGGAACTGTGTGCATGGGAATATATGGTGGTGGAAGTCGTGCTACGTAGAGTGGAAGTCGTGCTACGTAGCACGAATTTGGGTCCAACATTTAAAAATAAATAAATAAATAAACAATTCGTGCCAGAAAAACACGACTCTCTATTAAAACCGTGTTTTCTAGCACGACTCCCTATTTTCAACATAGGAAAAAGAAATTCGTCGTATGGACACACGACTCTTTCATAGATTTCGTCTTACCATAGCACGACTTAACCTAAATCGGTAAAAAAAATGAAACCCCCATCCGTAATTTCCAAACAAAATTAACCCTCTCGCGTACAAAAGCTGACATAGAGGAGGACATGAAGGTTCCCTTGATACTAGGCAGGCCTTTCATGAAAACTGCCAGAGTTATTATTGATTTAGATGATGGAAAGCTCAAAGTGAGGGCTCAAGATTATGAGGTGACTTTCAATGTTTTTGAGGTTTCTCAACATTCCAATGGTACAAAAAACTGTTTAGGGATAGATGTGCCGGATGAAGCCTTTCCTGCAACCAAAAGGAAGTTTCATACTTCAAATATTCTGAAGAATGCTTTAAATTTTTGTATTCCACAAGTAATTGAAGAAAGGAAAGAGTCGGTGCATGAATTTGTGGAAAATAAACTCAATGCCAATAAGCTCTCCATATTGTTCAAGGAACAAGAAGTCAAGGTTTTTCATGATACAATTATACCTAAAAATGTACTTAAACTAGGTCAACCAATTATGTTTGGTAGCTCTAAGATGAAACTCAACCCTAGAAGATTAAAGACAAAATGGTCAAGGATATCAAGGTTGATGGCACTATGGAAATTGAAAGCCCATATTCTAGAAGAACAAAAGATGTAACCAGGAAAATGTTGAAGCCATATTTGGGTGGTGAAGTGGAGAGACTCACCCCGAAAACCCATCCACCATGATTAAATCATCTGTTAAGCTCATGACATTAAACAAGCGCTTTCTGGGAGACAACCCATAGTTCTAATTCTTTTCTATTTAATCTTCAATGTTTTTCAATTTAGTGTTACTTTCATGCTTCCTTTTATTTATTTGGTAGTATAAATCTTCTCTACTGTTGTGTGTTTACCATTGCTGTGTTGTTTTGTTCTTTTTGTTTATGATTAGTTGCTGAGTGCAAGGTTGAAGAAGTTGGCAGACTTTCTGGTTTCTAGGGTTAAGACCAGAAGAAGAAAGCAAAACCTGAAAAAGTTTGGCTCCTAGCTCCGAGGATCCCACATTGGACATAATTCAATATTTTGCTTACTGGATCTACATCGCCCAGCCCCAGTCAACTACCGCCAGATGTCACATCAGTTTAAAGATTAAATTAAAAAATTTTTGATCTAGCGCCCGACCAAGGAGTTATTTTGTCTTATGGCGCCCGACCCTAATGCTGCAGTGTCTAAATTTTGGTTTTGGCACCCAACACGTTGGAATTTGTATCTAGGGATGGCTTGTTGTTTTCTTTCATCGTATTTTGTTCCTCTTCATGTTTCCAAGCATATATAAACATATTTTGTTGTGAGATTCTCCATTTTACTATGATGATAACTCATCTTGGTGTTGTGTTATGTTGTTTCAGAATGCCTTCCTCCACAACTCCTAGTAGGTCTTTGGTTGCACTTACCAAGCATTGCTCTTGAGTTTCATGTATCTTCAATTGAGGTGAATGATGCATGTTTGGCCTGGGGCCTAGCCTCGTTTGCTAGAGGGGTGGACATGATGAAAATGAGATTGGAGCTGTTGATGAGGAAGCAAAAGGAGAGAACCACACACCATGATGAGAATTTGATGGAAATTGTCACTTTTTGTAAGACTTTGTTTAAATTCATTTATGATGATAGTCCTGATTTACATTTCTATTTTTTAATTTCTAGTTTTTAAACTTCAGTCCTTACATTTTAGTTAATAGTAGTTAAAAACTGTGACTTGGCTAGTTTGACAAAAAAGATGCAGTTGATTTCATGACTTGGAGTGAGTTTTGCATGTTACTAATGATAATATTTTGTGCTTGCTTATAATTGAACTATGTAAATTGCACAAAGATTATGTTGTTGTTTTTGTTTAGTTTCAGTCTGTGGTTGCTCTCATGTTCTTCTGGTGATAATGCATTCATTGTTGTTGGTCGCGATTAATGATTGTGGTAGACTATTTGACAACTTTTGGAAAATCAAATAAGTTCAACCATGTGAGATTTTGTGCTTCAGAGTTTATGTTTTAGAGTGTCACCACTTTTGACTTACAATTGACTTTGTTTGAGTTTCACTTTTAATTATACACTTTCACATTTGCATATGAGCAAAGTCATTTTGTTTTCTTCTATTTTACATTATCGTTTGAGCCAAATAGCCAACTTTTGTTATTTAAGAATAAAATTTGTGTGCCCCTTTGAGCCTTAAAAGAATTTTTTCTTTCATCCTTGAACCCTTAAGTCATATTGAAAAACAATTTACCACCTCACTTTGAGTTGAGAGAGCAAACATTTCATGGTCATTAGTGTGATTCGAGTTTGGGGGAAATAGTCAAATTGATGCATAAGGGAGTATAAAGGAAACTTCAAAAGAGGTTATGGTTCATGTTGCACAACAATGTAAAGTAGTACTTTTCTTTTAAAAAAAGAGAGAATCAAAAAGAAAAAGAAAAAATATAATAATAATTAGTGTGTAAGATGATATTTGGTTCCATTCTAGTTTTCAGATAGAAAAGACTACAAGGTTAAGTTCATGAGTTGGTGTAATTTCTCTTTTTGCTCAAAGTCTTTGCTATCTAGAAAAACCAAGTTTTCTTCTGAGCCTAGCCACATTACAACCCATAAAAGTCCTTGTGATATTTGCATGTTTGTGAAAAAATTTGGCTCTCTTGAAACAAAAAGCAAAGTTAAATTGTGTGGAATTAGTGGTGGAAGAGAGACAAACAATTAACCTTATACACTAGCGTGCTTGAGTGAAACACTTATCCCAGTGAGGATGATTCCTATAGTTGATCAATGAATATGGTCAACCATGATTGTTAGTCTCTCATAAAAATTTTGTCTGCACTCTTATTATTTTTACATTGTGGGCACCGTAATTGAGGCTTGACAGGGAAACACATCTTCTCCACATAAAGATTTTGAACAAAAGCATACATGAATGAAATATGAAGTGATTGTGTGAACTTGCTTCTTAGTTGCCGCTGTTGATTAGTTGTCTCTTTGTGCCAAGTTACCTTTTGCTTGAGGACAAACAAGGTTCTAAGTTTGGGGAAGTTGATAATGTTAATTTTTACCACTTCTTTTAGCCTTTTAACATTAATAAAATCAACTCTTTCTTAAGCTTTTAACTTGCTGATAAGGCACCCTTGTGTTTATTTATTCATGCTCTTCAAGAGAAAGGGGATATCTTGGCAAAAACTCGAGCTGGAACACAATTTGGAGCTTCTAGGGCTTCCTTGGAGACTATCTTCCTCCTATTGGATTATCATTCTTCTTCCATTGCTTATCTTTTATTTTTTGTGCTCTTCATGACAATGAAGAGCTAAAACCCATTTTGTTGGGACTACGTAGCCAAATAAACTCTCATGTAATCTCTTTGTTTATATATATATATATATGTCTTTCCATTGAATGTTAGTATTTTGTTTCTATGCTTAATGTTTGTTGTGGTTTGATTACCCATAGCTTGATGTTTGATTCATTAGGCTTTGGAAAATATCTTTTGTAATCTTGGATTGAAGCAAAATACCTAATGAAACTTGTATCTAGGAATGGAACTTGATTCATTAGTTGTCTTAAACTCTTATTGTGATTTCAAGTTTGCTTATTAGGGGATCAAGGAAAGGACTCTTAATAAGGGAACTTAAGCTCATTCCACTAAGGGACTAGGATTGAGTAAACTAGTGGGTTGACATTTACATTAAATTTGAGAGAGGTTGAGTGATTATATGCATGAGCATGAGTTTTGCTGAAATCTAATCCTAACATTAACATTCCATATCACTTCATATCTTTATCGCCTTCTAAGTGTTTGTAAAAATACCAAAAAGAGTTTTTATTGTTATTTGCAGAGTTTTATTTCTTCTAAACACTAAAATACACTATGGAAATATTCTTTGTCTAGTTTAGTTATCAATTGCCAATATTGTCGTGTATTGCACAAGTCCTTTGGGAAACAATACTCGAACTTTCCGTATTATTACTTGAACGATTTGGTGCACTTGCCAAAAAATTAACGAACATCTTGTTCTTCATTATGACTGGTTGGATCATTGATATGAGGTCTAAGTAGGAAGATATGTAGTTCACATAGTAGTATTGTGATTTAAGGTTTTTCATCTTCTTTGTTCTCTATTTAACAAGAGGAGAGGAGCAAGAGGGGAAATTTTAGGATATCGAGAGCACCGTCTGCACATAAAAAAAGAGGGAGTAAGAACTCGCTTTAGGGTGTAGGATATCTGTTGGGTAGTGGAGTTGACCCCTAATTTCTTACTTTGGGTGTGTTCTTGAAAGAGGGGTTTTCCTCTTTCATCTCTGTTTGATTCCTAATTACTCTTGTATGTTCTTTATCATGTGAATCGAAGAATAATATGTGTAATTTCTTAAATTGATAATATTTTGATTGTTTGACCTCAATTTCTTGTTTTAGGTATGTTTATGAAAGAGGATTTTCCACTTTCATATCTGTTTGATTCCTAATTACTCTTATATGATCTTTAAGATGCTAACTAAAGAGTAATATGAGTAATTTCTTAATTTGATAATATTAAAATTGTTTGACCCCAATTCCTTGTATTATGTGTGTTCTTGAAAGATGAGTTTTTCTAATTTATTTCTATTTGACTCCTATTTATTCTTTTGTACTTTTTATGACGTGAATTGAAGGATAATATGTATAATTTCTTAATTTGATAATATTGTGATTGCTTTAGAGCACCTTAAGGATTCTTGTGATACCTTAAGAAAGGGATGAATCAAGGGTGATATGATTTTAATGATGAATGAAGGATAATGTGTCTTAATTGCATATTATTATATTGCTTTATCCACTGATTATGATAAAAGTCACGTGTTTAGTGATTGTGACTGTAAATGTGAACTTATGTGAAGGAAAATGTGTATAAGAAGTCCTTGGACTTATGCGAACATGCATCATAATGTCAGATCATAACACGATATCACTGTGTGTCGCTTTTGCAGTCAAGTGTGATATGTGATTGTCTCCAAATGTGAGATCATTATCTATTGCTTTTATGGTCAAGTGTGATTGGCACCACATGCATTCATCATCATAGTGTGTGTATGAGTACAACATGCATTCCGTATGGTGTGATGATGATATGTATATGTTGAGCTTATGGATAATTCTTGGTGAGGTTAAGTTAATTTATTTCTTATATTTGGATATGAATATGTATTGATTAATATTTTTTTTGCGTGAGACTATCCTACAGTGTCTTTACATTGCAACCAATCTCACTCCCTTTGTCTCCTTGTCTTGTTTTTCCTTTCATATTGCAGGTGATCCCCAATTTGACGTTGATGATTTTAGTGGTGAAACTTAGTTTTCATGGGATTACTCTGATAGGATATATAACACCGGGATAGGACTAGAAAATTAGAATCTTGCTTTTGTTTATTTATTCTTAATTAAGACTTTAATTGGTTTATTTTACATTATGTACTGTTATTAGTGAATGTGAACCCTTTATCATGTGTATACTAGTAGTATGAATTTTATTAATTATGAGGTTATTCTAGACCTTATAAAATGTGTTACTTTTATTCTCATGATATATGGTCTGGGATGGAAGGTGTCACATTACACACACTTGTTTAATATTGATTCCAAAACATAAACATAAAAATTCATCTTTCTATATAGTTTATTTAACTTTAACATTTTCGTCCCCTAAGGCTAATAGTGTAATATTCACACCACTATGTTAAATTTTCTTCCACTACATTCATATTTTAAACATATCATGTGACTTTTTGTCACTAATTTGTAGACATGAGCCAAGTAAGATATGTTAGGTTTTCCTCTTGCACATATATCTCATAAATGAGTGAAATAATAGGTAATATAATAATATTTAAATAATAAATTAAGTTTAGTTTGATTGGGGCAAATTCTAAAGTGTCAAAGTGCAAAACAAATCAAACTACTCAATTTTGAAAAGAAAGATCCAAATTGATACAAAGATTTTTTAACTTTAATCGACCATTAGTACTTTGTGTGAATCATTTTAGTGTTGGATACCCCTAGTTATAACAAATGTCAAAAGTGAATTTTAAAAAAAATATATTACTCATTTTGATACCAACCCAGAACATGCATTGAAAGAAATAATTTTAAAACAATAAACAATTATAATAACTAAATTGTCCTTTTCAATATAAACTACCTGATATAGAAAACTAACTAAAGTATTTGAACAAAATAAAAATAAATATGTTAAAGAAGATAAAATGATCATTGTTGATGTATTTGCAACATATTAGCCTCAAACAATGAGGTTGTATCCTTAAATAACCGAAACATTCAAAATATATTAATGTTCAATTATCATAAAATGAAATTCAAACTTACTCTAATGTGTATATATTTTATATTAGCTCCATTCAAGAATCAATAATACTCATAGTAGTGACAACTTTCATCCAATACATGTTGTAGTAGACACATTTAATTGAATCCTCTTGTTTATTATACTAAAACAAGAGGCAAATCAAAGAATTATTTCAAATTTTATAACTAAAGTGATTAATGTATACTAAAATATAACTAACCTTAGGGAAAGTGTATTATGATGGTCTTGTTGTAACTCTTATAATTAAAATATTGATACACGACTCTAATTAAACGAAATACACATGTAAATATATAATTGAGTTTAAAATTAAATGTAACTAAAAATAAACTTATCCCTATAATAAGTTTTCAATTTTCTTGGTTATTTGCAGTTTAACGAACAAAATCACGCACAATTAGGGTTGTCAAAATGGGTGGCCAAACCTAGCTTGATTTGGCCCTACAAGCCAAGTTAAAAAAATTTGATAGTTTAATATGACTTATATTTTAAAATAACCCAATTTTTTTCCTAGTTTAGCCCTATGTTAAGCTTATGGGCCAACATGTCATTTTTTGTCTAAATGAAATTTAGAAAGATTACATCTTGTTCATACAAAAATATTATGATATATTATTATTCAAAAGTATGAAGTTTAATACTCAACAACAAGATACATTATACAACAATGATGGTTCTTTTGAAAGAGGAACCAAGCAAAATGCCAATAACATGCTTGAGGTTGTTGTTGGTGATAAAGACATTAAGCTGCAATAGAGGTGTGAAGTTGCAATGGAGGTGTGATAGTTGAGGTGGTAAAGGTAACAATGTTGACTTAATTCAAGAATAAGTGCAAATTTTATTTGAAGAATTAAATTAAAAAAGAATGCTAAAGATTGGTGTTTTCATGATGAAGATACAAAGTATTTTGCAACATTAAAGACTTGATTTTATCCCAAAAAGGAAGGTTGGATCATGGAGAATAAAGGCTAATAAAATATTTAATCATGGAGAGCTAAAGTAATCAAGGATGGAAATCTTGAAGATTTGCTCAACCTCTAAAGACTTATGTTTAGAAGTTTCAGTTTTGGGTGTTGGATAAAAAGAGTAAGTCATACCTTTCCCCCAAGACCTTTTCAATCTTGAGAGCAAGTCATATTTTCGCAAAAAGCATTTTCTACACTTTTAATCAATTAAGGAACGAATAGAATCAATTATATTACTTAAAATTTAAATAAAACAATGATTAAGTGTTTTTGGTAATCGATTATATTTTTCTAGGTTTAGATATAATCGATTATATCTTAATTTAATTGATTATTTCAGGATAAATATGTTTTTTGAATCTTCTCTAGAATAATCGATTATGGCTTTTATACAATCGATTAAATACGATGTTTCTACGAATTAAAAGTTGAATCAACCTAAGAATGGAAACTTTAAGCTATTTCAAATTATAAATTGAAAGATAAGATCTTAGGTTGATACACATTTATTTAAACCCGAAAATAAAGTGTTCTTGCACTCAAATCTTTTCAACGCCACTTTCTTGCTTTCTCAAGGTTGATTTTAATTCTTGGAAGTGGTGATAGTATTGTGCTTAAGCTTTCATATCCAACACTCATTAGGTGAATTCTTTCTTAGTTACTGGTTTATGTAATTTTTCCATTGGATAGTTATAAAGGGAGGTGTTTGTTCATCTCTTGTGTGTCAAGAGAAGTGGGATCATCCTTAGTGTGTCTGAGGAGGTGTTTTCATCCTTAGTGTGTCTGAGGAGGTGTTTCATCCTTGGTGTGTCAGAGGAGGTGTTTCATCCTTAGTGTGTCTGAGGAGGTGTTTCATTTTTAGTGTGTCTGAGGAGGTGTTTCCGTTAATCTTTATTTGTTTTTACATGTTGTCACTACATTAGTGTTTGTGAATTTAAAGATAATGGAGAAAATCATCATGTGTTTGTGGTGATCGAGCACTGGATGTGGGATTGGCTAAATCCGAACTAGTATAAATTCTCTGTGTTCATTCTCTCTTTCTCTCTCTCTCTTTATTTTACTGTATTCAGATCATATTTACAAACTGCTATCTTAATCATCTCAATCATAACTTAAGAAAAATCCGAATCTTGGTTTTATTATATTCAAGTTAAAGTCATATTTGAAAAATCTTTTTAAACCAGAAAAAGTTTTGAAAACCCAATTCACCCCTTCCTCCTGCTCTTGGATTTTGCATTGTCATTATTTATAACAAATAGAAGGTATGAGGTGCAACAAAGAAGATAGAGGTGCACGTGAAAAAGGAAGACAGGAAAGGGATAGAGATGCTAGTAGGGATAACAACGGGGTGGGACAAGGATGAGTTTCACTTTCTCATCCTTATCCCCACAGTAAAAATTCATTTCCATTTCTGTCCCATACCTAATAGGTATGAAATTTTTGTCTCATCCCCATCGGATACAAGTATATCACATCAGGTAACAAGTATAATCGTAATCCCTCATTGCTAATCCAAGTATTATCTAAATATTTTTTACAAAAAAATAAAAATCACAACAAAGAAAACATGATATCAATAAAAAATTATTCAAACTCAAAATGACACATATATTCTTTTCTCCAATAACAAATATCAATAAAGAAATTATAACTACATAAATCTCAAATTAAAGTATCATCAAATAACAATAGAATAAAAGATCAAATGATTATAGAAAAAAGTAAAAGAATGATCATATATATGCTCTAAAAATAAATTACAAAACTAATAACTAAAGAAAAGTTAATATAAGTTTTTTAGATTACTTAATACTCTAAATATGTTTTAATAATTTAAAACATGAATTAGTATAAGGTCGAAGATATGGTATTGTGACGGGTATGGGAGCGAGGACAGAGCAAGTATGTACATCCATATCCCTATCCTCATACCCAATTTAAAAAATCGGGTATTACCCATATCCATACTCATACCTAGTCAATGCAGGGATTCTCCGTCAAAATCCGGACAAGTTCGGATAATACTCATAGGGACGAGTTCATTTTCCATCCCTAGATGCTAGAGTTTCTTTCTTTTGTATGACACCATAAGAATTAAAAACAAAAAAATATAACATAAAAGAAAAATGGGTCAACATATTAGCTTGCTAGCCAGCCTAACCTCAACCTATATGGGTATCGAAAAAATGGGTTAGGCTAAAATAAACTTACTTTTATTTAGGGCACTACTTTTGAAGTTCTTTTTACCTAAATCATAAGTCGTGCAAGTCACTCCATTGGGCCAGACCCATTTTGACACCTCTATCAATAATGTAGTCATTGGGTAGAATGATAATTAATTGTCAGTAAAACTTGCAAGCAATGACAAAAACTAATTAGTGATACAAGTAAGATAATTACAAAATAAGAAAGTATTCAAAACTAACTCACCTATATATGAAGCAAAATATAATTGTCTTTGTGAGTCACTCATGCAAGTTTAAGTATTGTTAAATATGCACCTTTGTGTTCTTAGACTTTTGGATAGATAATGGTTGAACAAATTTGTATGCCTCTAATTCTATACCCAATTTCTCGACATACCTAAAGGAAATGAATTGGTTAAATGTGATCATTAGAATATTAAGAAATATAATTAAAAAAAGTTAGTGGAGGCAGATTAAGGTGTCATTATCATCATTATCATCAATAACAAATTGTCTCCTACCAAGAGGCACAACCTGTTTCTCATGTCGAACAACATCCTAAATAATGGACAAAAGTTAGTGGAACATTGATATGTTTAATTGAAAACAAAAATAAACATAACTTAGTACCTTTGTCTGCATTGAAACTGGCCTCACCTTGTTATAAATGTGTTTAATGTATCCTCTCACTATTTGAACCTTTGTATTGGATAGAGGTACTCGAGCAAAATCATCTCAAGCTTCATCGACCATTACCTGCATCAAATCCTATTTGGACATCATGAATGGTTAATCCTATCTTAACTACTCATTCAATTTCCACTAGATGTAGGAGATCATTTTTAACATATAACTTACATTGGTTTGGCAAGTTAGTGCATGTATGATGCGTTAATAAATCTATCGCAACATAAATATCCTTGGTTATGACTAGAACAACTTCATGCTCCATTATTGCTAGAGTTTGTTGTTAAGAACGAGCTAAGGAATTAAACTTCTCATCAAACTCTTGCTTCAAGGATTGTTAGATTTGATTATTTTTTTCTTCAAACTACATATTCATATTGTGCAAGTTGTCCTAACTACAAGACTCACCTCTACCCCTTCATGATGTTGCATCAAAGTAATCATGGATGCTCCAACCATCACCAGTACCATGCACATGTCCTAAGTGCTTCAATCTTCCAATGATTGTCTCAATATATCCCCTTGCCCACAGGGAACAAATGAGCCTTGAATGGTTTGCTCTACTAAAGAATCCTAAAATGTATCCGACATGAATAAGTATACCCCTAACCAATTTACATATGAACAAAGTGGAATAAAGAATTTATTAGGCATATTGTAACACTTAAAATCTTATCAACAATGTTGTTTGTTGACTCAAAAGTCATTTGCTCATATGACTTGTATGGGAAGCCTTCCACATGTCATATAGTGGAGGTGAAGATGAAAGGTCAAAAGATTCCTCATACCCTATTGTTTCTTCTCTAGCCTTCACGAGTCTTTGTTGTACCTTAAGACTATAAGTGGGGTGCATCATTCAACTTTCATGACTTTAAATCTTCTTCCTGTTGACTTCAATGTTTGGAATCTCAAAATTTTGCTTTAAATTTAACAACATAAACAATGATTACAAATTTATTAATTACTCTAATAATAAATGAGTAATTCACTATCACTAAGTAAGAGATTGTAATATACCAAAATATGTTGACATATGAGGCTCTTATTAGTTCTCTTAAACATCATCCCAAAAATAAATGGTAATAGCAACATGGCGCTAAGTCATGACTCCAAAATAGCTCTTAACCACAACAATATTTGGTCTTGATGCCTTGCCAAAATAAGGATCCACATCAACACATGTATTCTCCGTAGCAATCCAACATGTGGTCAACTAACACAACCTAGTGATAGATATATGTGGTCAACTTTTTTAGTGTCAAACCTAGAACCCATCATAATTGTGAAAAAAAAACGGTTACATTAGTTCATTTTAACAATCAAATAATTTACAATAATAAATGAATGACAATAATATATTAGACAAACACCAATTAGGTCACTACATTTTCCCATATTTCTTCACCGTGATCATTTCAAATAGCATGCATGACATTCATTTCATTATCCTTCGTGACAATTATTGTTTATGTTGATAAACTAAAGTGTCTCACAAATATTAAGAGACTTGTCCCCATGTTTCATTCATGTTTCTTTTCTGGAGGACCATTAACCATTTTTCATTACCGGGATTTTTAACATAAAATATTTCTTTTGGTTGATATGCCATAGTAAAATTTTTATCCTTTAACCAATGTTATGCTGGTCCACCAAAGTAAAACCTAAATAATCCAGTTGCACACCTATATGATCATCAATTCATTTTCATTTGAGCACTAGCATTATAAACGTCACAAATCAATTTCCCATTGTCTTGTACAACTTCAATATAACTCATGGACACTGTAACGAGATTTTTGTCTTTAGAACTAGCAAAATGGCAACCTCAGCTTGGATGGTAATCCCACTATTTTGTACTCTACTTCTATCTTGGTATAGAAACAACACTTGTTAATATTGTATACATTATGTTAGGTTCTTGTGAAACACCAAGAGATTTTGCACCAATGGGTCATGAGCAAACCATATAAGAGATTGAGACACCACCAACAATCCAAAACCTTAGGATAATGAATGTGAGTTTTTTTTCTTATATATTGCTCATCTTATTCATTCCTACTCAATGTAGGATTCTAACTCACTTAAATTCCTAAAACCTTCCTTCAAGTAAGAGTTGCTTCCACATTGGTATACTTTGCCTCGAGCATAATGGTTACCTACTTGTATTGTCATTTACCACAACAAGACATACTTACTTGAAACTCTTATCAGAAAGACTTCTGGTACAAGGAATCTTCTATCCATGTTCACTATACCATTTTGTTTGGTTTTTGCATGGGAAAGATAAGAGAAATTTGACACCAGTGAGTCCTAAGCAAACCATATAAGAGACCTAGACAATACCTCTAACTCAAAATCTTAAGGAAATGACCCTATGAGTTTTCTTTCTTATATATTACTCACTTTGTTCATTCTTACTCAATGTGAGACTCTAACTAACGCTTGGATTCCTAACATACTAAATGTAATGACATCATCATTAGACCTACAAACAAATGTCAAAAGTGTTTCAGAAGCATCAACCTCAACATGGATATTTTTCTTAAACCAACCTAAGAAACTCTTATTATACCCATTCAATGCTCACATTTCATTCATTCGTGGATGTGCTGCCTTGATTTCACTTATGTGGTAAAATATGTAAGAGAGTACTTCATCAGTGTTGTTCAATATGTAAAAATATGCTTGCTCTGCTTCTTTTTTTATACATATATCTAATGTTTACATTTCAAGTACCCTTACCTTCATATCTTTCATCACATCAAGACTTAGAAATTCCTATTATTTAGTCTTTGACATGTAGTCTAAACAAAACTAAATGGCTTCTTATGTAACATACCTCTCAACAATAAAATCTTCTAAATAAGACCAATGTTTCACATATGCTTTCAAGATCTTTATGTATCACTCAATAAAGTACATTCATTTAAAATAAATTATGCCACACATTTGAATCTCCATCATCAAATACACTACCAAATGCACCATGATATAAAACATGAGGGTTGGAAATACATTTCCATCAAACACAAGATTATAATGGCTTCATTTTCAATTCATTTAACAAAGGGTCAATTACTTTCTTCAAATGCCATCGAAGAACAAACATAACCAAGTGATAACAACTCTAATAGTAGAAGACAAAATGTTATGAATAACCATAGTTAACATTTGTTGCATCAATACACGGTAATCATGAGACTATAAACCAACTAACTTTAAATGTTTCATGAACATAAGACTCTTAACATTTGAAAATGGCATTAGAAAACAAACACAATCGAGTAATAACAACTCTAACAACATAAATGTTGCGAATAAACACATGAAAATCGTGAGACTTTAAACCAATTAACTTTAAATCTTGCATGGACACAAGACTCTTAATATTCACAATGTACCCACGTGACACTTTCACACCATGTAAAAACTCACAAATGTTTTTTTATCTATGATATGAATGGTTATGAATGAGGAACTTTCAATGCTTAAATCTTTTTGCCATGTTTCAATTGTATATAACTAGTGTTTTTTTCACATATAGGACATATATAATGACCCTTTATACTATGACTACTCAAGTTACCACATGTTGTAAAGCCATTTATGGTGCATAATAAACACATAACCTAAAATTATCTTTGCGATATGCTTCAAAAACATGACTCCTATTTTCCACAACATCTTCAAATAATCAGTAAAGGGGTTGAGATATGCATTTATGTCATTTTTTATTGTTGTGGGCCTAAAATAATCATAAATAACATAACATATTTTATTTCTAACCAAGGAAACAATTTAAATGACCAATAAAACTAGCCACAACCCACAACATATGTTTACAAACTGTCTACAAAATTCATCTCATTTGTAACTAGCCTAATTCTTAAGTTTCATGAGTGTTACAAATTATGTTTCACCAATCCTCTTCTATTGTGAAGAATCTAGTAAATGTCAAAGAAGTTTGTCATATTTTCTACCATTTGTATGCCATGTTAGGTTTTCACATTCTCTCTAATGATAAACAATCTCTTAATTTTAGAACTAAAATTGTTTGAAGAATTTTGAAGAGTTATATTAGATACATTGATATCTTTCTACCTATACATCCCCACACACATATATATATATTGTTAAATTTAATATTTTACCAATTCTTAATAATATTAATTAATTGAAAGAATATACTAAAACCATTGACCAAAATTAACGTCACAATTAAATTTGATTAAAAACAAAAGTCATAAAAAGAATTGTACTCAAAACAAAATTTATAAAAACTTGATATATAAAAAGCGAAAACAATATCAAATAAATAATTATAACCTCACTTTAGTTATCAAGTTAGGAAATTGACTGTTAACGTCTACTTAATGGAACTAATTAAAAGCCTAACAAAAAGAATTCTATTGGATAAAGTTATTTTATTAAAAAAATTATAAATTTTTTTTAAGGAAGACATATATATTATCTCTTAAAATTTATGTAAATTATAAAATCATGATAGAAGATTCCTAGTATGGAAGAGAAACCTACTCTGAATTTTATAAAAGTAGAAAAAAGTTATTGAAAAAATTATACATATACTTGTTCTCAGTGTAAAATAATTTTATATGATTATCCAATTCCAAATCACTAATTCAGAAGTTACTTGATTCCTGTAATAATTATTATAAATTATATAAACAATAATTTGTGATTAAATTATAATATACCAATCCAAGGTGATTATATTTTAAAATGTTTCTTTAAATATTTAAAAACGAAATATAAAATTTATGAATTTATTGTGATTTTTTAATAAATTTCTATTGACTGAAAAAATTATGATTAAAATAGCATAAGAAAGAAGCACGAGAAAGTGTACTCATCACCATTCCAAGACTCTGTACCGGTAAAGTAAAACAAACTCAAAACCTCTCTATTGTGAATAAAGATCCGCACCAATCTCTCTCTCCCAGCGCCGCCATGGACGACGATCTACCGTTGCAGAAGATCGCGATTTCCGGCCCCACACTCGCCTCCCTCATCCAGCGTTTCTCCAGTTCCCCCTTTGCCATCCATGGCCTCCTTTTCGGCCACGTCACTCACCTTCCCCTCACACTCTCCGACGACTCTTCCTCCGCCGCTCCCACCCTCCTCGCCACTATCACCGGCTTCCTATGCTCCCCCTCCTTCCACGACTCCTCCGGTGCTGTCCTCCCCTCTGCCCTCCGCCCCCACTCCTCCCTCCTCGGCTGGTTCTCCGCCCGCCGACGCTCCCCCCTCCGCCCCTCCATGCGCGAGTTCTCCGTCACCTCCTCCCTCTCTTCTCTCTCTCAATTCTCTTCCTCAATCGATAACACAATTCCAAACCTAAACTCAACTTCCCCTGAACAACCTTCTCTCTTTCCTCCCTGCGTCTTCCTCCTCTTAGCTTCCCCTCCCTTCGACCACGCGCCCCACTCGCACGTGCACACACACGAGTATCGCGCCTTTCAGTTCCTCACGGGGACCCAGTGCTTTCAGCCCCGCTCCCTCGACGTTGTCAACATCGGCCCTGCCTTCCGCGGCCACTACGGCGCTTTCAGCCCCAACTCGCGCCTCCCCGCACTCGACTGCGGGCCCCGCGGCTCACCCATGGATGACGGTGGCGACGAGAGGCTCGCCGGGATGAAGCAGGCCTCCAAGGACCAGAGGGATCTCGACGGGTGCGCCGAGGGGTTTGAGGTTGGGAGGTTGAGCAGAATGGTCGGGTCTGATGCTAGGAGCTACACCGAGGGTTTGGAGGAGTTGTATCAGAAAATGCTTGTTAAGATTCAGAATTTGACCAGCTTGGTGGAGGAGAGTTCTGCTACTGTTCTTGAGCAGGTGATATTACTATTAGACTTTAGTTTCCATTCAACACTGTGCCGACGTGTTCGATATTTTTTTTTCACATATAGTTAGATGTAAAATTTACCTTGACTTAAATGCTACACCGAGTTGCTTTTTTATTCAATTCCGGTACAGTTCAACTCAACTCAATTTCTTAACTGAAATCCAGACACACCAAGTAAAGTTTACAAACCTATAATGTGCCTGTTTGGGTGTCGATGGAGATCCTAGGGACCGAATTAAAGTATATAAATGTGGGCAATGCTAGCTTATAAGTCAATTTTATAGAATTGAGTTAGATCCAAATCCTACATTCTAAGTGATACAAAGGAAGAGCTTTCGAGAACTTCTCTGCCAGAGAAAGCTTTATGTTTTCTGTGGAGAAGCTCTTCTAGCTTGTATCCAAATAAGGTCGTGTATGACAATTTGTATGTGATTAGATTACTGTATAAAATCTTCGATGCATACACTACCAATTCTAAAAAGCCATCCTTGAAATGATTGAAAGATGCCAATTTATGTTGTTGTCAATGTTGGACAATTATATTTATCGTATAAAATGATCATCGCGATTAGAATGTAGTAGTAGTAGTTCATCTTAATGTTGAATATTTGTTAGATGGCATGATGATGCATATCAGAATGTAGTGGTTGTTTAAATGTGTGGAATGTTAATGGACTAGAAGTACTATTTCTTTTTCTTAGGAATGTGTTGTTGTCAACTAGTGTTTTTTAAGCAATGCTTTTGAGGTTTTAATTTAGGGGTTGATGTTGACCGATTGAAACTGATGTGGCTTGCAGCCATAGCCTGATGTATTGGAACTGAGATGTTGTGGATGTGCCATTTTCTTTTTTTAGTTTTGGAGTCTTGTAGAACTGTTTTTAGTTATTTTTAATTAGAGTAGTCAGTAGCACACATTCGAGCCAGTGTGGGATAGAGCAGCTTCCCCACACCAGAAGGTTGCAGCCATTGTGCAACATGGGCCATGTTAGATGAACAAAACTGCGACCAGTTGCACAGTTTCAGGGAGGTCTGTGTTGCAATTTAGCATTAACCTAAGGGACTCAATTCCAAGCTGGCGAACAGGGTCGCCGCATAGGTGTTTCTGTTTTTTTCATTAAGGGTAGAAGGGTAACTTTTTCTTTAGCCTATAACCAATGATTTTCAATCCCCTCTTTAGCAAATCAGCCTTCCCTCTCTATTTCCCTCATTGTTTCCAGTGAGGCTTCCAGTGACTCTTATGTTGGTCCTATGCAACCAACCTGACCTGAAACTTACGACCAAAACTGCACCTTTCTTGCTTGCTTCTTTTCTGTTCAGCTGCAATCCCTTTGTCTTGGCAACCACCCAATGGCATTCAAACCACTCAACCAACCTCTTGCTGTTTTCTGTTCAACATGTTGATATGTTTTTTTGGACCTCTGCATCATGAAACTTTAATCAGAATATGATTTTTAAATTTAGGTGTTTTTCTTTATTTTTAAGTGCACAAACAGGGTCGCATATGTATATATAATATCATATATATTATATACGTCATGTGTTAGCAATAATGACAGTGCAAAATCCAAGAGGGGGCAGGTGAATTGGGTTTTCAGAAACTTTTTCTGGTTTAAAATAATTTTCCAGATTTTAATCTCAATTCCAATTTCAAGATTCGGATTTTCCTTAATCTTTGATAATAGCAATCATGATAACAATTGTTAATATGATCCGAATATAATAAAATAAAGAGAGAGGGAAAGAGAGAATGAACACAGAGATTTATATTGGTATGGATTTAGCCAATCCTACATCCAGTGTCCAATCACCACAACACGTTATAATATACCTAACTGTCTTTAAATGCAATTACAAACACTAATCCAGTGACAACATGTAGAAATAAAGATAAACGGAAACATCTCCTTAGACACACTAAGGATGAACACACCTCCTTAGACACACTAAAAATGATCCCACTTCTCTTAACAAGCAAGATATGAACAAACACCTCCCTTTAGAACTGATCTAACGGATGAATTTACAACAATCAATAACTAAAAAAAATTCACCTGATGTATGACGGATATGAAAACTTAAGAACAATACAATCACCACTTTCCAGAACTAAGACCAATCTTGAGAGAGCAAGAAAACAACTTTGAAAATATTTGAGCGCAACACACTGTAATTTTCGTGTTTGATCTGTTGTGTGTTAACCTAAGATCTTGCCATTCATTTTATAATTCGAAATCAGCTTAAAGTTTTCATTCTTAGATTGATTTAGCGTGTAATTTGCAAAAACGTCGTATTTAATCAATTGTATAAAAGTCATAATCGATTATTCCAGAGAAGATTTGGAAAACATATTTTTCTTGAAATAATCGATCAAAATAGGATATAGTCGATTATATATAAACTCAGAAAAGATATAATCGATTATCAAAACACTTAATTGATTATTTTATTCGTTAAACTAGATTAATTCAAATTTTAAGTTATATAATCGATTTTATTTGATTTCTAGTCGATTAAAAGCATAGAAAAAACTTTTTGCGAAAATATGACTTGCTTTCAAGATTGAAATGGTCTTGGGGGGAAAGTATGACTTACTATTTTTATACAACACCGAAAACTGAAACTTCTAAACATCATCCTTCAAAGGTTGAACAAATCTTCAAGATTTCCATCCTTGATTACTTTATATCTCCATGATTAAATATTTGATTTTTCCTTTAATCTTTATAATGAAACCTTCCCTTTTTAGATAAAATCAAGTCTTTAATGTTGTAATATTATTTGTATCTTCATCATCAAAACACCAATCTTCAAGACTTAATTTGGATTTAATTCTTCTATAAATCTTCTAAGTAAATCTGCACTCTTTCTTGAATTAAATAAACATCATGCACTACAAATCTACTAAGGGATCACAATACTGGTCCTCCGGATACCATTCTGCCACTATAGTGGTTTTTGGGGGTGGCCGCTTTGTGCTGCTATCTGCCAGTGACTACCAAGTTTTTTATTTCCTGCTATTTACTTTCGTGTTTAGTTCATATTGTTTTTGTCCTTTATTTAACTTGCAGATATCATGTGATTTACATTTGTGGTTATAATCATTCCATGAATCCACTTGTGTATCTTTTCTTTTTTCAGTTTTCAGTCACATTTCTGGATTAATGTTTAGATTTATTGTTTTTATTTTTGTTCAATGCTTTTAACCTATATTTAAAATTTTGATAGTTGTCTTCATTTTGATAATGTATATATTTCTTATGCTTTAGGCTTTTATTTTGAAGTTCTTTGTCTTCATTTTGTTTACTTTACCCTACCCTTTATTTTCAGTTTTTATTTTTCCTGCTAATCTCATTTGCTCCCATCAGTTTGTTTGCCTTGTATTTAAAGTTTTTTTTTTCAAAGAATTTTATTTTTGACTACTTCTCTTATGATCTGATTAGTATATTCCATCTTTTCATTTTTTATCCGCTCTTTCCAAGTTACGGATTACTTGAATGCACTTGTCTTTTTGGGTTATTTGTGTTGATTGTTTTTCTTTTTCTTCATGCTCAATTTTCTCCCCTTTCATCATTGTAGTTTTGTTGAGTTATTTATATTTTCCCACCATTTGAATCTTGTCAATTCTTTTCCTGAAAGTTTGAATTAGCTGTTCCATTTCCTTGTTCCTACACGTTCCCTTTATGTTCTATATGTATTTGCAAATTTGGCATGCAATGATCAATCACTGTCTCAATGAAACATACTTTTCAAGATTACTGAACAGGTTGAAAACCTGCATGAAGTGGAAAGGGTTTAGACTAGGGATTAGTTTGGTTGCTGTGAAGATTGAAAAATAATTATACAGAATTTGTTTGTGTGCCTGTTCGCCCGAGAGAAAATTGTTGAATTTTATGCAGTTGTTAACTCGTGCTTGATTTTTCTTTTATTAACTTTGAACAGGAAAATCATAATAGGAAGTTAAAACACAAAATTTTAAGATCTGCTGCCTCAGAATGACTACTTATATCAAATCCGGTGATCTCTTCTTTTTTTTGTTCAGGTAAGTCTTGTTTTTAAATTGCGTTTTGGCTGTAGAATTTTCATTTTAATCCACCAAAGAAAAATACAGCAGAGCTTTTATATTGTGCAAGTGGTTTATCACTATTCATACTAGATTTACTGTAGCCTTGTCCCTGGGAATGTTTTCCAGTTTGCACAAGCGAAACTGCATACAAGTTCCACTTCTATACAGCAGGATATTTCTGCTAAACCTCTAAAGCTTTTCATAATATATATACTTTAGATTTCAAGTTCTATAATATGCAATTTCATGAAATTTATTGGTGTGTGAACTTTGTCTTTTAAACAATTCAAATTTTAGGTTAATATTGAGCTGTAAAAGTCTGATGCTTCAAGGAAATAACCCTTCCCATCTTGGACATATGTGATCACTCATACTCTAAAAATTGTTACTCAATACAAACTGTGACATCTCCAAGCACAGTAATAATTGAATAAGAAAATATTAATTATGATATTTAACACTTAGATGGTTTAAAATCATTTTAGTGCCTATGAAATATATCTATAATATTTGTATGTTGAGTATATGTTTTTGTACATATACTTAAAAACATACACACTTCTATAATAATTATTTTTTAATATATATGCTTATACCTGGTGTCCTTATATTATCAGATCTATTGTCAGTTGTCATTTTATTTTATATTGGGGCTTATAGACAGTGTCCATGTCTATGCTCCATAAATTTGAACTTTTTACTATTTCATTTGCATTTTGTAGTTAAATCTTCATTTCCGAATTATCAATACAAGAACTCTGCTGTGTATGATGTTCAAAGCTGTGGTTTTTAGAGACCAAGTATAAGGATCTTCTAAGTGACTCAGTTCATTTGTGACCTATGAAGATGGGGACACAACTAAAATAAAAATCATAGGACACGGGACATTGTTTGCAGTCCAAGTAAACCTTTAGGCCTAGAGACTAGTATTTTTCCTCAGATTGCTAATAGGTCCATTATTTGGAGAGTGTATGGAAGGAGGAATAGGAGAGTGAGGGAATGATGAGTTGGCTAGGGAGAGTGATGCACACATTGTATGTGGGGGCTAGTTAGTTGGTAGGTTATATTGGGGAGTGTGGGGAGTGTGTGGAGAGAGAGGTATCTTTTTGTTTATTCGGAGTCGGATATGGATGGAGAGTAAAAGCACACTGTAGGAGCTTTGCTCTATAGACAAGAAATTGTTTCCTGTATTACCCCTTCTATATTTTGATCCAATAATACACTATTACCATATTTCCTATGTTCTTTGTTCTGCTTTGCAATTTCTGATTTTGGTTTTCCATCAATTTGGTTTGACCAATTGGATTGCTGTTGAGGTGAATGCCACCAAAATATAGTAAAAAGAAGAATGACAAGACTGCAAGAATGGAAGCTAAAGTCATCTTATTGGAGGTAGAGTGCACTGCTCTTGAAGAAGTTGGAGGCTTTGTCGATTAACTAGAAGAAACCGAAGCCACTGATAAGGAAGAGGGGAGGACAACATGCATGAAAATGAGCAATCGAAGAGTAAGGTGGTTTCAACAAAGAAAACCAGTCTTGGGAAAAATTCTTCAAAGTTTGGCCTAAAGAAATCACAAGGGGATTCCTTAGAAGAGTTTTATTAATTCGTTAAGAAATCGAGTTACCAATCTTCATTGTTATCGAAAATTTTTGCTATGGTAGTGCCATGGCGAAAATTGGTGGCAAATTTGTAGCTTGCAGCCACAACATGGTGGTGGCAATGTGGGTTTTTCATGCAACTACTTTGGGCATCGCAGTGGGGCATCGAGAAATGGAGATGGCGAAAGTTGTCAAGAAGTGATGCATCTCCCATGCGAAAATGAAGGAGGCAATGATGTCCATGCAAAAACGAAAATGCTGTAGCATAGAGAAGACAACCCCAATGTTGTCTCTTTCCTTCTTATTCTACTCTAGGGCCAAATATTTATCGGTTCAAATATTCTTTTTCTTCCTAAAAATAGGGTTGGGCCTAGGGATGGCAACGGGGCAGGCAGGGATGGGTTTCACTTTTCCATTCCCATCCACACAGTAAAAATTCATCCCCATCTCATTTCCATACCCAATGGGTATGAAATTTTTGTCTCGTCCCCATTTCCACCGGGTCCCCGTCAGGTAACGGGTATAAGCATATTCGCCTTTTGTTATTTCAAATATTAATTAAATAATTATTTTACAAAAAATTAAGAATCACAACAAAAAACATGATATTATAAATTATTTAAAGTCAAAGTGATACACATCTTTTTTCCAATAACAAATATTAATAAAGAAATTATAACTGCATAAATCTTAAATTAGAGTATTATCAAATAATAATTGAATAAAGGTGAAATAATTATTAAAAAATTAAAAAAAAATCAAATATATGCTCTAGAAATAAATTACAAAACTAAGAACTAAAAAAAAATGTAATATAAGTTTTTTATGTTATTTAATGAACTAAATGTATTTTAGAAATTTGAAACAAGAATGAGTATAGGACATGGGAGCAGGGATGGACGAGTATGAACATCTTCATCCCTATCCTCATACCCAATTTAAAAAATCGGGTATTATCCATACCCATACCCAATCAATGTAGTGATTCCCCGTCAAAATCGGGATAGGTTCAGGTAATATCCACGAGGACGAGTTCATTTGCCATCCCTAGTTGGGCTTTACAACCTTGCCCAATCCAACCATTGCAACATTAACCTAACCCACTCACCATTGCAGCTACTGTTGCTGCCTCTATTGATGCCACCACCTCCGGTGACATTGTTGCCTCTGCTAATGCCGTCGGCCTCTGCTGTTGATTGCAAGTCTTTATTTTTAATTTTTTTTAGTGTCACCCATGCTTATATAATCTTTTTTTTCTTCTTTTCCACTCTAATCATTATCTAGAAAAATGTCATATATTCTCATAAGGAGAAGAGGAGGAGGGATATGTCCCATTGGATAATATCGAAGATAATGTTGGAATTGAATAAGAGACATAATTAAAAGTTTAGACATTTATCTTATATTTTGTTGTTATTTTAAGTTTTGAACATGAAATTTGTGGCGTTTTAATTTTATATTATAGTTATTTGAATTTCTAAACATAATATTATTATTAGTTATGGTTGTCTCTTTCATTATTTTTTCATTATAATTATATTTCTATTTTCTTAAAAATTATCTCGAGGTATTTCTGTTTTGTCTACAATGCTTTTATCATAACCTATTATGCTGTTCATTATAATTTCATAAAAGATTTTTGGGGTCTTTGTTATTTTTAGTTATTTGATATCGATAGCATATGATTCAACTAGTTGGATTTCCTGAGTCAATTTTTGGATACAAGAAACACTAGATGATGTGCATAGGAATGTGGTGCAACTCTGTAAGAGTGGTCCAACAATATTTTTTTCATTTTTTGTTGAAGGTTCAAGAAGATTTAACATGGGAGTAGATGAAAGTAATGCTTTTGGATCGTTATGGGAGTAGAGAGGGGGATGTCTTTTAGTAACTCACTAATCTTTGATAGGAAGGATGTGTGAATTACATTGAACAATTCAAATTGCTCACAACCCAAGTCAACAGTATCTCGATGATCAATGTTTACTTGGGTTGAAGGATGAGATATGTATAAATTCGCAGCTTACGAATTGTGATACCCTTGACATGAGCAAAGATGTTGAATGTCGCACGTGCCATTGAACAACAATCTTAGGGACTCATATCAGGAACATTGGAAGAAGTGATTTTAGACCCTCTAGAAATTTTTTGATCCACATGTACTAGAAAGGGGGAGATTTTGATTGGGTCTATGTGGCTTGTAACAAGAAGACTTAGAGTGACATGGCTTGAGTATGAAATGTTATTGGATCGGGCTTAAGGAGAAAAAATAAGACAAGTCTGGAAGATAAAAAGGGTCACATGGTTAAGCATTTGTCTTTAGGAGTTAAATAAATGAAGGGAAAAGGTAAATGTGGAGCTAAGTGTCATCTTCTTGATCAATGTCCAAACAAGCACTTGAAGGTTATGATATTAGAGGAGGATGAAAAAGAGTTGTGATTCTGAAAATTCCACCATGTTGAGCTTGAAGATAAGGAAGAATTAGATGGAGAATGCAACATGACGTTGTTGGGAAATCTTATGTGCCCTCATTGTGATTCGTCCACAAACTATGAAATTAAAAAGACATCTTAAGGGAATTATGGTTCTAATTATTGTTGACAATGGAGTCACTCACAACTTTGTAGTTAAGCTTGGGGATGCGCAAAGTGTGATAGCTCAATCTTCTTACTTGGTACGAGATCTATGCTCTTAAACAGAGATTCACCTTTGGTTTTAGATTGATACAACCTTGAACAACTTGAGTAAGTTGCAACATGAACACTTGTAAAGAGTGCTAAATAGGTTTTGAGGATGTATTCAAGGAATCGGTAAAGCTTCCCCGCAAGAGAAGTAAAGAACATGCCATTACCTGAAGAGGTTCGACCAGAAACTTGTTTTGGCATGGAATGAAGGAGAGGGTAGAAGTTTATGCAGGATTGTGACACATGCTACCATCAGAAATACTTAGCTAGTGCTCCTTGGAGTTTCCTGCAACCTTTTAAAAAATTTTCCAGAACAAATCCGGGAAGAACTATCAATGGATTTCATTACGAGGCTTCCAAAGTCCAAAGGCTATGATCTTTGTTGTGGTTGATCGTTTGTCCAAGTACAATTATTTCATTCTCCTCAAACATCCATATGCAACAAAAACTTTAGTTCAGGTGTTTTTGTGGGAGATTGTCCACCTACATGGTATCCCAGCTTTTATCGTGACATAGATTTGGTGAGCAACTTCTCAAAAGCAATTTTTAAGTTGCAAGGTACTGAGTACAACATATCGCCCTTAATCAAATGGCCAAATTGAGGTGGTGCAGCTTGGAGACCTTTCTCACATGGTTCATATTTGATTAGCCAAGAACATGGGTGTTGTGAATCCATTTGGCAGAGTATTGGTACAATACCAATTTTCATGCGTCCACGAGCTCTACACCATTTGAGGTAGACTATAAAAGGCCTCATTATTATATTTCTACTTGGACAAACAAGGGTGGAAGTTGTACAACGTGAATTACTCAATAGAGACAAGACTCAATTAAAACAACATTTGCTATGTACTTAGGTCATATGAAGGATACGTCTGACAATAAAAGAGTGGAGAAGAATTTTTCAGTATGGAGAATGGGTATTTTGTCAAGCTGAGAGCGATATGCAATGAATACTTGAATCCAAATTTTGCCCCAAGCTGTTACCTCCCGAGTCAAGCATACATCCGACATTCCATGTGTTCCTTCTTAGAAAGGCTGTGGACAATTACCTGGCGTAAGCCAATCTACCCTGGGTATTGAATTTGGAGGTTATTGTGAAATAACTCTAGCTATAGTGTTAGCTTCTTTGACTATTAATCTCTAGGGACACCATAAAGCAAATAATAGTGCAATGGTAGGCAAACCAATTGAAGAAGCTACATGGGAAGAAGAAGTCTCCATCGAGACTCAATTTCCATATTTCAGTCACGAGGATAAGACTTTTTTCTCAAGAAAGAGGTAGTGTTAGCCTCCGAAATAAACCTTTATAAAGGCTAGAGACTAGTATTTTTTCTCAAATTGCATGTAGGCCGATTATTTGGAGTGTACGGAAGGAGTAGGAGAGTGAGGGAACGATGAGCTGGCTAGGGAGTGATGCACGCATTGTATGTAGGGCTAGTTAGTAGTTGGAAGGATTATGTTATATTGGTATGCGCGAGGAGAGAGAGGCATCTTTTCATTTATTCAGAGTCAATCATGTATGGAGAGCAATAGCTCTCTGTAGGAGCTTTGCTTTGCAGGCGAGAATTATTTCCCCTAATGTTTTTTATCCAATAATACAATATTACCGTATTTCTTGTTCTTTGTTCCTTTTTGTAATTTCTGTTTTTGGTTTTCTACTAGACATCACAAATGATATATATATATATATATATATATATATATATATATATATATATATATATTATATTATACAGAGAATATGATCAAAAGGAAAAAAAAGATAAAATATCTTGATTAGATGTATATACTGGTACGATAATAAGTCCATAAACAAAAGAACTACAAGACATCATATTTGTCAATAGAAAAATGTAATGGAATTTGAGAAACCATTATTGTAATGAAAATCAAATTCCTAAACCGCCATTGGAAAGAACCAATACCGAACATCTAAAGGGTCATAGATTGTAAAGAACCAACTCATATGACAGTAATAAAATAATTACAAAGATTTTCTTCTGAAAAGAAGAATTCACTTTTATAAAATAACTTAAAATATGACTAAATATTTTTTTTTATTAACTTTTAGGTTACATATGAATTGATTGAAGATAAACAATTTGGGTAAAATTCTTATTTTGTGATCCTTTTGTAAAGAATCAAAGTGCTTACAACAATAAATTATGACTTTTAGATTTTTTTTTTAGTGCTATTGCCATCACTTTTAGCAAGTTAAATACAACTAAGCCTTTCCTCACTAGGTGGGAAAAGTTTTGCAAATGACTTATAGAGAAGGTAAATATTTAAATCCTTATTCTTAACTGAGGATTGGTATGAACACAATCTTTAACATACCCTTTTTTAACATTAACCTAGTATTGGTTAAAATTTATTAAAACTAATTAAGAGAGTCTCGTTTAATACAAAGTTAGACTTACAAATTAGTGATTTTCAATAAAAATTTAGCCAATAATAGAAAGTGTGCATGAGAATCTGTTATTAACGTTTCTCTTCCCAATTTAGGAAGTCTGGTTGAATTCTTAATTGAGAATCTGAATTTTGCTCGTTTTGAAGACTTTTTTGCCCCTTCTAGCTGCCCTGTGTAAAAGAGATCTCTTTAATTATTCAGTTGATTGATGTGCACTAGGGGAGGTTTAAACTTGGTACGATAGTATAGTACTTTTGTTTCATCATCATCTCTCTCCCCCCCCTCCCCCCTCCCCTTTTTGTTTTTACTATCAATTCATATTGGAACACTTACGTAATAATATCACTATAATGGTAAAACATGTGGTTTTTATTTTTATTGGTAAATAAACTAATGCTATTAAATATTGAGAATAATTCAGTGCCGTACTTTTGCATTCTAAGTGTCCAGTTTTAGATGGCTTATTCTAGTGCGCGATCTTTAGAACAACATGAAACAAGAGGGTGATTTTATTGCATAGCTCCCCAGTCTTCTGTGTATGAAAAGCTGATCATAAACTGCTAAAGCATATGACAATGATGTTTCTGTAAAACAATATGACCACACATAGAACTTTGAAAAATCAATTTTATATCCTGCAATAATCTGTCATGGTGTATTAAGTAGCTTCATGTTCTCATTAATGTTATGGTTAGAAAAAATAAATGTTAAACTTCATTTGGTCAATCATCGATTATAACAAGCTGATGTTATGTGTGGCACAGCAGAGAAGATTAAATGGACATTTCAGCGATCTGTGCCTGATCTGAATCAACAGTTTCTTCTAGTCTCTTGAAAAATGAGTTTGCTGTATGGACCTTTTGGTGGTCGTGTGGTATCAAGTCCAGCTATTGTAGATGATGTAATTTACTTTTTGATGACTCTTCAAGCTGAAGAAGGTAGTAATTGTGCAGAGCAGTTTTGAATGATGTGATCCTTCTCCATACAAGAACAATTACATATTTTTCTCTCCGCACCCTGTGGCATATATTCGCTTCATGTACTGATATGCCAGCTCTATTCTGTATTTTTTTTTTCAGCTTTAGTTGTTGCCATGTCGTGTTCACAAGGTCACTTTACAAGAGAGAAATGAAATCAACATGCTTTGCGATATTGTTAATAGCTACAAACTTATTATTCTACTCCTTGTATTAATTTTATAGTGATAAATTATTTGATCATGTCATCAAACTTTTTCCGTTTCAAATTATAAAATGCACATTTAAAAAAAAAAGTTATTTCACATATTTTAGAATTTTAATAGTTTTTTTATATATCTCTATTAATAATATGATTATATGTGTTAATATTAGATAGTAGAAAGAGAAATTAAAATCAGGAACTAAGAATTAATTATTTTTTGTTAGTTTAACTCTTCATATTTGATTATTATCTACTAATATCATCTTCAAGAGTATTAATTTAACTTTTACTAAATCTATATCATCTGGTATTTTTAAATTGCAATATAAATTGAAATTGGAATATTTATGTCATTTTAATTCAGTATTTCTATTTGTATTTTGGTAAAAATTGAAAATTTTGAATGAAATTTTAAAATAAATTGAGTATAGTGTTTCACAATCTGGTGGAAATTAAAGATTTTGATTGAAATTTTAAAATAAAATTTTGATATAATCATTTACTGTTTAGTGAGAATTAAAAATTTTAATTAAAAAATTAATAATTTTAATTTTAAATTATTTAAAAATAATTCTGAAATAAATTTAAAATTATTAAAATTTCAATTTTATAGTTTATTAAAAAATTAATTTATTTTATAAAAATTTCTAATTTAATTTTAATTAATTTAATTAATAGTAATTGATAAGAGTAAAAATGAAATATTTATAAAAAACTAAACAAAATGTGAAAATTTGTTAAGTATGTATTATAATTTAAAACGGATGGAATAATAAATATGAAATTTTGAAATATTTTTTATTTAGGCAAGTCACGTGTAAACTTAATTAAAAGCTAAATAGTCAAAACTTAATAAATTTTTTATCATCAAATACTCAAAACTAAAAATCAAATTATATATTAGGAGGTGAAACTTAATTAAAGCTAATATTTATACAATTTTTATTATTCGCTAGTTTATATACAGTGATAACTAAATATCGTGTTGTTTTCTTATTGAATGGAGTTTGTACCTGCTGAATTTTTTTTAATCTTTTCTTAAGTCCTAATTTTCAATTATTTGTATTGATTTTAAAAGACCTTAATCATATCAGAGTTTGTTCTAGTACTGAGAATATATTGCACTGGCTATTAGCCATATATCATGGGATAAGATAAGAGTATTGTAACAGTGTTCCTGAACCCAGGAGGCTAATTTTCTCTTCTTAAGCAAACCATCTATGGACCAACATGCTGTTATATTTGGTGTTCTTGGAGAGCTAGGGGTGAAAATCTTTCTGTATTTATGGCATATGATGAGTGAAATACATATGATTATTAAAAAGAGATAAATTTTACGATTGTATGAAAATATTTCTCTCTAAATTACCTAAGTTATCTTACATGCTTTCCTTCCCCTAAACCAAATCATTACGGTGGTAATTAAATATCTCTATTTATAAAATTTAAAATAAATAAAAATCAATATTTTAAAATTTGACTACAGTAATATTTAATCATTAACTAATATGTTTGATTTTGAACTTTGAATTTTAAATTTTTTTTAAGTATATATTTGTTTTAAAACATTACTTATGTTTAAAATAGGCATATTTTCATATACGGCAATAAATTTAAATTTTAACGTTGTATTTTTAAGTAAAAATGTTTTGCTAAATTGCATAAAAATCAAGGAAAATCATAAAATTCCTTTTACTGAAAATGGTACAGATAATTTTATTTATTCTCGTGAAAAAATGAATTTAATATTTTCCAAATATATTGAAATAAAATTAGTGAATGAATCGGATAATATAAATTTAAAAAAATCAGTAAATTTGCAATAAAAGAAGTTGCCTCCTAAATATTCTAGATTTTTTAAATTTCCCTCTCCCAAATTAACCTCGACGTAACTTAATTTTTCTAAATTTTCGTTGCATTTATTCTATCTTTCACACTTTGACAAACCCAAATCCATTCATCCGAATCTCTCTTATTGTCCCATTTTTATATTATTTAAAATTTATCTAAGAATATAGAAGTCTTTCTTAGATAGGTTGACTCAAAATTAAGCCAACTTGTCCAAGTTTACTTTTATTTTTGTTTTGTATCAAAATTCTTTTAATGGTTACAGTATTGTTTTTTATTTCTTTTAAGGGTTTAAACATGTTTTTTCCTAAAATTAGTAGTTAAAATTGGTTTTTATCTTTAGAGAAAACTTTGAATCTTTTTAATCTTTGTAAGAGTAATGTAAATCATCTTTGATAACAAACGATATAAAGATCAATCTGTGTGACAAACAAAATTCTACAGTGGATAATATTTTAATGTCAACGTGGCTGCCATGTTTAAGGATCCACCTTCGTCTCTGACACTGGTTATCCTTTATGCATTTTTGGAATGGGGATTAGGGATTTATTCTCCTTTCAACACTATCATGTGCGTGTGCAACATCTGTAGTTCATGTTGCTTTGCTGTCAGCTCCTGCCACAACACGCCTTGAGTCGTTGTGAGTCACTGGTTCTCCCTCACAGGCATTGCATCTCTGCGTGTTGCAACGCTAGCTTCTACTCCATTACTTGTGACGGTGGGAGCATATCAAATGGCGTCACAAGCGGGTGCGACATCACGATGGGACTCAGTGGGATCGACCACTGTAGGTACTAGAACTATCAAGACGAACGGTCCGACTATATCCGACTATATTTTAAAATAGACCACAATTTTAATCTAGTCTGGTCCTATATTATGTCAACGGACCATTTTAGTCTAATTAAAAATTAAAAAAATATTACAATATTTCTTTCGCTTTTCTAGTCTCTTCACAATTTTGTTCAACGTTATTTCTTTTGTTATTATCAGATAAATCACTAATTGGAGGAGTACTCCTTAATGTTGTTATAGGAAATAAGATAAAAAAACATAAAAACCTATTTAATACTTATAATAATTTTACTTTATATAATTCAACAAATATTAAGAAAATAACATAAACCCATGATGATGAAGAAAACAAAAGCAGATATAAAGTTTTGATTATAAATGAAAAAAATAATAATATAAATTAACAAAAAATAAGGAAAAACCTAACCTAATGTGAAACAGAAAAGTTATATCAGAAAACTATGGTGGTGAAAGTAATATAAGGAAAGAGAAGCAGTGTAGTAGAGAAAATGAAAAAACTTGTGAAAAAGGAAGATAAAAGAACAAAGACTCTGAGACACTAGAGTTTCTTTCTTTAGTATAACAACATAACAATTAAGAACAAAAATTTAATATAAAAAATAAACGGGTCAGCCCATTAGCCTACGGGTCAGCTTGGCCCATATGGACATCAGGCCAAATGGGTCAGGCTAAGAAATACCTATTGTTATCTAGGCTACAATATTTTAAGCCTAGCCTGACTTGAATCATAGGCTATACGGGTCAGCCTATCGGGCCAGGCCTATTTTGACAGCTCTAGTAGGTACGGGGGTGACGACTTGTGGTCTTTGCTTCCCATTGCTGAAGATAATGAGTGATTGCGAAATTAGGGCACACAAAAACAAATTTAAAGAACTACGAAATTGAGGTAATGAAGAATTGAATAGAGAAATGAGAATGGTGAAGAAACAAATACATAGTGAGAATACAGGGAGAGAGAAAATGAGAATCTATGGGTGTAAGGATCTAGCAAGAAAGTTGTTGATTTATCATATGTGGAAGAATTTCAGTATGCTAATATGCTCTCTAGTCTTTAGGGTTTCCCATATGCTTCTTTTCTCTTGCTTGCCTAATTTTCTTTTGGATAAACATAAAACAAACAAAAAATGCTATATAGGATTCACGATTATTAAGCTCTTGATTTTTATGAAATTCATGGTTGAGAGGCAAACATAGTGGTGGTGGATGGGGTGCGGCGGAGGCTGGTGGTTGAGGGGTGTGATGGAGGATGATGGAGGGAAAAAGAAAGGAGGAAAAGATAGGGTTGTGACAGACACAACCACATGGAAAATTATATAATATTAGATCTATTTGTCAAATAGGACATTTTTTAACGTCATTTGTCATAAAGGGGTGATTTACATAACTTCCATAAACATAAGCATAAAATATGTCCAAAGTTTGTCCCAATGACAAAAACCAATTCTAATTACTAGTTCAATGACTAAAAATATATTTAACTATTCTTTTAATAATATATCAGTCCAAAGTTGATAGTAACAAATAAAAGTAGGTTTTAATTAATTAATAATGTTCACTAATCAAGTTTAAAACATAAATGTTAATTCAGTAGTGCAAGTTTTTAAGAGTGAACTTTAAATAATGTTAACTTTTAAATATTGACTCTGAATAACATGTTTGATATTATTTTATTATTAAGATTTAAATTAATTTTTAATTTCTAGGATCCTCATTACATAATTTGTAATTCAAATATCTAATAAATTACAGTTAATTATTTTATAAGTTATATATTATATATTCTAGAGCATATTGATGTGTGGCTTCCTTATTAAAAAAGATTGGACTAAATCAAGAACAATCTTTAAGGGTTTTTCTTCGAATGAGAGAGGAACTTCCGTCTTGAGTAGAGAAAAAAATATGATGAATAAAGTTGAGTGTTAAGACATTTACATAGAAAAGTGGGAAAGAAAAATCTTATGCTCACATGAATTATCATATTATGTAATATTTAATTTGAATAATTGGATTAAAACTTAGATATAATCCATATTTTAAATGATAACACTCACGATAAAAATATTATGAACAACTGATGCTAACTTAACCATGATGATTATATTTCATTAAGTTTAAATATAAAATTCCTAATTTAAATTACGGATGCACATGGATTATAAGATTAACATCAACTAAATATATATTAGTTTGATGTTAATTTAAATAAGTATTTAAAATAAATAATATTAGAATTTTTTATCATATTAAAACTAATATTAGTTAAACTAATATTAAATTAAATAAATTTTAAAATAAATTAAACTAACATAATCTAAATAATTTAACTTAAATAAATATAAATATTAAAATAAAATAAAATATTAAAACAAATTAGACTGACATTAATTTTGATAAATATTATAATAAATTATATTAATGTCAAATAAATCAATATAAACTTTAATAAATATTATAATAGATTAGATTATCATTGATTTTGATAATACTAACTTTAATAAATATTATAGTAAATTAAATTAAGTAATATAAATAAATATTAAAAATAACTTATATTAAATTTAAATAAATTAATTTTAATTTAAATAAATATAAATATTAAAATTAAATTTTATATTAAATTATAATAGATAAGATTAGCATCGATTTAATTTACGTTAATTTTAATAAATATTATAATAAATTAAATTAACGTTATTTAAATTGACATTAACGTAAATAAATATAAAAAATAAATTATATTCATTTTAAATAAATTAATTTTAATTTAAATAAATATAAATATTAAAATTAAATTTTATCACTAAGTTGATATGTTAATTTTAATATAATTGATTTAATTATTTATTTTATTTTTAATTCGAATTAGAGTAGGTACTCTAGACTGATTTTATTTGTGTCGATTATATAACTTATTATTGATGAATAACTAATTGTTAATATTCTTCTGATATAAGTAAATATTTATATTTTTGATAATATAAGTAAATATTAAGTTAAATAATATCTTCAAATGGTGTTGTTTATATTTGAATGAACTATTTGTTATTATTCTATTGGAGTGGTAGATAATGTTATCTCGTCATAAGTTGCATTTGAATGTCACCATTGTACAACACCTTTCATTCAAACCACTATTAGAAGCATAAAAAACTTGTAATTCAATGCTTCTGCTAACAAGTACTGCATAATATTATAAATATTTTTTTATTTTTATAATTAAAAAAAATAAATTCAATTAATTTATAATTTTAATTAAAACTAGATTAAATTATAATTACACTGTTCTAAAAGTTAATTAGTTATAATGCATTAATCTTGTTTGTGCAGATTTAGAATGCACATTTCTCAGTCATTGGATGGACATTACTTATACTTTATTTTGCATGCATTGTTTGCCAAACACTAAGAAAATTATACTAGCTGCTGATCCTTACACCGAACCACTTTGTGTAGATAGACTTGAATCCTTTAGCAGTTAACTATGATAGGAGTCATTAGTATTTGTGATACTTCCTTATTCTCATCTTTTATTTCAAAATATGGTTCTTTCTTTTCTTGATTATACTTCCATTTAATAGCTATTATAGTTAATTTTAGTCATATTAAAATTTTGTCCCTTTTTGTCTCTTTAATTTTAAAATGCACCACTTAGTCTTTCAAGCTTAATTTTTCACTTTTTGTGTATCTAAAGTATTATCTAAATCATTTACACAAGCAAAAGTAGTGTTTTTCAAAATTAAAAAGACTTAAACGAGCTATTTCTTTTTTCTTTTTTAAGAAAACGAATTGAATTTTTTAAATATCTGGAGAAAATACAAACATATTTTACATATTTGCATCCATTAATTTATTTTTCACTTCAAAAAGATTTCGTAAGGAATTCGCCAAACTTAATCCAAATCCTTGAATCACTCTCCCATAACAAAAGAAAATTGCTTTAGAAATTTTTTACGTCCTTACAACGTTGAGACCATAAATCATCCTTCTCCTTATTGTTATTAGAATTCAAGAACAGAATCCAAACATGAATTCAAAGACAAGTTTGCACTTTCATATATAATATTGAATTCAGTTTCAATAAGAAAACATAAAATTTGCATATATTTTTTCGGGACAGGAAATGGTTTGAGAGGGGAAAAAAAGAAAGTGAGAAGTTTTAGTCTACCTTTGCACCAAGTTTTCAAACTACAATGACTTCCTTCAATATAATCTATATGCCAGTGAAGTTTGATGTTGAACTTGATGAACTCTGATAAAACCACCACCTCCACTATATTGAACATCAAAAGTCGTGTCTAATGTAAAGGAAAATCAGAAAACAAATGAAGCTTCGAGTCCAATACGAAGGAATGAAGCTGAGTATAATGAAGGAAAATAAGATACAACAATATGGAAGAACAGAGACAATTGCCTAAATCAGGATAGAAAATGAACTGCATTCAGCGTAAAGATTGAAATCAGGACTTCCCTTGTATGTTACAAAATTGATGTAAGTCATGGGAGGAAGAATAAAATATAAGATTTATACGAAAACAACACTGTCCAATTTTTCTCTCTCTCTTTTCTTTATTCCTGCTAATTAATTACAGTTATTTCTTTGGCAATTTTCGAGGAGCTACTAGACTGGAACTGTAACTTTTTTTACTGTTATTTTAAATCACCTGTGCAATTGTTAAGTTGGTTCACGGATCTTTGGTCTTACTAGGAAGATACAAAAACCTCGTCAATTTTAGATGAACCCTCTTAGAATAGGAACCCAACCAACCAAGTGAAGGCATTATGCCTATATGCCATGGAGTTTCCGATGCTATGCTCCAGATCCAGACACTGTAATGGAGCAATCTTATTCTCCTGAGTTATTCTACCTTTGCTATGATAAAATTGTACAAAGTTGAAATGTTTATAAGCAGGTTACAAGTTTGGATCCTGGTAGAGAAAAGAAAAGAAATATAAGAATGTTATGACATTTCAAAAGTATTAAAGGAAAATAAATTCACGGCCATTATTAACTTGAGCTTGAGCATCACATGAATTCCATAATATATGTGATTTCAAATGCTCCAGATGCTGGGGTATGTTTTCATATGCGTTCAACCCAAATCCACCAGTCCATCAAACACGAAAGTGATGACGTGCTAGAAGGGAGTCTATTACAATTTCCTACAACACATGAATAATGGGAAAAGCAAAACTTCAGATACGTCTAGCAGAGCATTTGAAATGGCTAGCAGTTAAAGGGTCAGTTTACATACCTAGAGGCATGCCTGACTGAAAAAATCAATAATAAGAGCTAAACTAAGATCTTAATAAAATCCATGAACAGGTGAAGTTTGTCCAAGCCAATGTAGCATATCTGAAAAACAAATACAAGCTTTCTAGAGTCATGAATTTAATTTTAACCTCAACAAGCTGTTTGATTTATTTTATATAAAACTATTATAAACTTGTGTTTAGAAAACATGAATGGATGACAGTAATTCAGTTTACCCCCTCAAATGAAATTTCAGTGGAAATTATCTGTCACCCATATTCACCATAATACTAAGCAAAATCTTGGCACTGACCACACAGACAAAGTAAGAATAAGAAAAATATCACTACTCACTTCAGCTGGAAGTACGTTTAAATTAAAATGATACGAATGCTCACTGTAAATAAAATACATACAAAAAGTTAGGATTTGTTTACAGTTACAATTCCAGTCAAGTATCAAACTGAACAATTAAGTAATTTAAGACTTATTGAATGCAATGATGAAGGTAAATGTGAAAGGAGTAAGACATGAAATGAAAGATATCTTTGACAAAAAGGTTTTTGATGGTTAGATGTTGATGACGTAAGTGAAAGAAGGAGAATTACCTGCTCATCATCCTTCCTCATCAAATCCATCTATCGTCAATCTTTATCCCACGGACATGGCATATTTTATGCCAAATTTGACGGTCCTTTTTGTGGCATCGTTTCTGCAGCAAAGGACATTCCTTTATGCTTAATTTTATTAGAGAGACAGGCAGCCTTTCTCCCCCGATATTCTCCAGCTTTTCACACCTTTTAATGGTTAATTCTTTCAGCGAGGTGAGATGGAGAAGGCCCTTGCAGTCCAACGTCTCCAGACTTGAGAAATCAGTTAGACACAGAGACGTAAGGGAGGGAGGCAGCAATCCCTCCTTTGGGAAGGAGTTGACGCCATCACATGGACCCCAGACTTCGAGAGAGGTAACCAGGTCCATGAATACCCATCCTTGGCCGCTCAGTAGTTTCTCACAATTCTTTATCTCAACTGTTTTCAAGTTAGGTGGCATACCCGCTCCAGGGAATGACTCAATCTGTTGGCAGTTGGATATGCTAAGATATTCCATCTTTGGGAGAAGAGTTCCCATCAGATCGGGCAACGCCTTCAATTTGTCACAATCATAAACAAAGAAAAAAGTCAAATTGGGCGCAGACAATCCTTCTCCCGGGAATGATACAAAGTTGGGGCAGTTGCCCAACGCAAAATAATTCAGACTATTAAACGACTCTGACCCTAAAACCAAAAGTGATTCCATATTTTTGCAGTTTCTTATTACAAGACTTGTCAGGTTTGGAAATGTAACCAGTGGAAGAGACGTTAGCGAATCACAACTATTATTTATTGACAGTGATTCCAGTAATTTGTGTTTGTGTTCCATCGGGAATTTCAGTTTGTTTAAATCACTGATATGCAGAGTTTTGAGCGATGCAGGAAGACGATCACCTGGAAAAGATATGGCTGACGAACAATCCTTTAATGTTAAAGATTGGAGGCAAGTAAGTTGGATGTTTGTCATGGCCTCCATTATCGATTCCACCATTGGGCTTCCTTCTACTTTTATACATTCCGCCAAAACAGGAAAGGCACGTAACGCTACTTTGTTGCTCTCATATATTTTTAATGTTCGAAGGGTGGGAGCCCTTGGGATAGAAGAGACAAGAAGCTCGCAATATTTAATGGTGAGTGTTTGAAGAGCAGGAAGGTGATTTGGCAAATCTCCCTTTAGTTTGGGGCAGTTTCTTATATAAAGACCCTTAAGCACAGGAAAAGCTTTTGAATCAAAGGAACTCCACACCTCCCAACAAGGCATATTAAAAATGTACAGAGATTTAAGGGAGGGAAAGGGCGTCACACATGAGCAATCTTCCTTCTTATAAAAACCTGCATCAATAGTCTTCACCGAATTCATGTTTGAAATATTGAGGTACTCGAGACATGGTAGTTGCCCCAGTGATGGAAGCATGCAACAGTTTTCACAATCACGTAAGTTTAGACTTGTCATGCTGTGGTAGGAAAAGTTCCCCACCCATTCCGGAAATCTGGTTCCTTTATAACCGCGTATGGACAACGATCCCAGGTCTTGGTGAGGTTGTAAGTTGCCCAGTACATCCAATTGAATTTGGATGTCAATGCTGTTGTCGTCACCTATAGACCATTCCAAGGATAAATGGTTAATGTGCTTCTTATCCACCATCCTGGCCTCTAATGCTTCTTCAGATTTTGTAACATTCTCTAATTTCTTAATACAAAACCTACCATGGAGGTTTGGAAGCCCTCCCAGTTCTTTGATGCTATTCTCTATATGCTTGCCCACAGTGTAGACATCCAACATCTGTAATTGATTTAGTTTCCCCATTCTTTTAGGCATCTCTTTTATGGAAGTATCAATAATTTTAAGATGACGTAAGTTTGCAAGATTTTGCATGGCACTAGGCAACTTAGTCAGCATATAGCAACCAATCAACAACAAAGTTTGTAGATTGTACAAATTACACAATGACTCTGGCAGTGTTTCTATTCTTGTATAAGAGAGATCTAAATAACGCAAATGGATCAATTCTCCTATTGAATCAGGCAGAGCAAGCTGACTTGGGAACTGACAGAACGATAGAACTCTCAAGTACTTAAGCATGGACACAACAATACATGGTGCCTTTTCGTTGTTGAATGGAGAATGTCTATAATTGATCGGCAAGAAAGTTCTTGAAAACTTTACTGTGCCAAAAAATTCAATATCCGATACTGGATCACTGAATCTTGTAAATGACAAATGACGAGTCTTTCTGTCAACTTTGGTTTCTTTTCCAAGTTCATGTGCTCCGAAATAGAATTCCCCGCCAAGGAATGTTGCTAGATCATGCATGAGGTCGTGCATTACGAAACAATTACCCCAAAGCTGATGACTTGAACATTGAAAAAACGATCTGGAAACCAAATCATCAAAATACTCGTGACCAACTTCTTCTAGTGTCTTTCCCTTTTTTGGTGCTTTTATAAGATCTTCAGCCATCCACAGCAGGATCAGTTCATCTTTTATAAATTCATAATCCTTGGGGAACAATGAACAATAAACAAAACACCGTTTTAAATGTGGAGGGAGATAATTGTAGCTAATTCTGAGTGCTGGAATAATTTTACACTGACTTTGAGGTAGTTCCCAAATATCACTTTCAAGTACATTATTCCAATCCCTGGTAGTACGGTTTCTTCTCAACATTCCTCCAAGTGACTGTGCAGCTAAAGGCAACCCATTACACCTTTTAACAATCTCTTTTCCAATCTTTTCTAGAGTTTCCCTATTCTCACTGCCTTCTGAGGGAGGAAACGCATGGCTGGCAAACACCAACCAACAATCTTCATTTGACAATTGGTTTAGATGATACACTTGAACAGTATGAAAAGGGACTAGAGCCGCTACACTTTCATTGCGGGTTGTCACGATAACTTTGCTTCCCCTTATCCCACTTAGAAATGGTTTTGTAAGACTACTCCAGCTATCAGAATCCTCGATCCAAACATCATCCAGGACAATTAAGAATTTTTTATTTCTGATCGTGTCCATTAACTCAAGTTGAAGTGAATTTAGATCATTCAAATTACAAGACATCTTGGTAATTTCCTCTATCATAGTTTTTGTGACCTTCACAATATCAAATTTATCAGAAACACAAACCCATGCCTTTAAACGAAACATTTGAGTCAATTTGCCATCGTTGTACACAGACCGGGCCAAAGTGGTTTTTCCAATCCCACCCATGCCTACAACAGGGATCACAGACACTTGTTCTCCATCACTGCCATCCTCTAACACCATCTTCATTATGGCCTCCTTGTCTTTTTCCCTACCGTACATACCATATCCATCTTCCAGAGATGTTGGCTGTACTTTCGGTGCCTGGTTGCTCTCTACTGGAATGTCTTTCAAATCAAGACTCTCCTTTTGTTTTAAAATGTCATCTAATCTTTCGACTATTTCTTCCAACTTACTGATACTAACAATCTTCTTCCTGTTGAAAATGACAGAAAAGGAATTGCTTACCTCCTTCTGAGTAGCAGCTTTAGTAGAAACTTCATCAAGCAAATCGTCAGCCTGGTAGACAACATCTCTGAGAACATCGAGCCACTCTTTGACATTGGAGTCAGTGATTTGTCTCTTCTCAGCATCAGCAAGCACAACTTTAACCACTAGCAACTGGATCTTCATCTTTTGAAGCAACTTGTGAGGTTTCTTTCCACGGATGAAGTTGACAAGCTCAGGGGAAGCTAGCCTGTCAAAAAGAACGTCAATGAAAGCAGAAAGGAGTGCACCACCTACCACAGCTAATGCCATGATCACAACAACAAACAAGTGAGTATTATCAGAAAGGAAATGAATTGGGTTTTTTTTATCAGAAAGGAAAGGAATTGGTTGCAGCAAAGTGGGTTGGTTCTTGTCAGAAGTGATCAGATAGGATAGAGATTTCAGTCAACTCTACTCACTTTATCTTCACAGGTCCGTGAAGAAGCTACTCTCAAAATTAAGCGTCAGATATATAATATATTAATTAGTTAAAAATTAGATGGTGGAGATTGAAGATGCATACCGAAAAGCTCAGTGGTGGTGGCCGTCATTTTTTTAAAAGACAAGGTTCAAGTTTGGATGCTTTTTGAACGCGGAATCTTAGGGAATGTACGTACCTACCATCTAGGTTCACTGTAGATATATTATTTAAGGAAAATTATTCTACAAAATATCCAAGGTCTTTTATTTTTTTTTCAATTTTTTTTACATTTTAATTGAGTTGAAGTACGTTGAAAGAGGGTGTTGGGTTAGATACCAGTTTTGGAATTCATTAATTAAACATTCAATAGTTGAGATTGAAGACCCTGAAATAAAACACATTTTTGCATTTTATAGGTTGTTATCTAAAATTTTCAAAGAATTAAAGTGTATAAGATAATTAAAGACACTCAATATATTTACCTTTTTTATGTTTTGTAGTGTCTATGAGAAAATTATGAAACAGTCAAATTGTTAGAAATGTAATAAAATTGCAGCTGTGACCTAGCAGGAAGGAAGTTTGTGAAGCTCTACAAAACATTATTTGAAAAGTGTTATTATATTAAACAAAATTTCACATTTTTCCTAAATTATTTAAATAAATTAAATTTAAATTATTCTCATTTTAAATTATTTTAATTTTTTATATAGATAATACAATTTAATTTTTTTAAATAAAGTATTTTAATTATTAATACAAAAAAAATTAAATATAAAATAATTATTAATAATTTTAAAATGTAAATTTTTTATGATATTTTAGTCTAAATTGATTAATGTTATTTTTTTTATTAAAATTTGTTTTAAAAAAATTAGTTTGATAAAGTTTCTTTCAATTAATATTAAAATTATTTTGATGTGATGTTCACTATAATAATGTGATAATGTTAATTTTTACCACTTTTTTTAGTCTTTTCACATTAACAAAATCAACTCTTTCTTAAGCTTTTAACTTGTTTGGTTCTCTTTTTGATACTTTTTGTAAGTAATTTGTATTTGGTTAATCTGATCTAATTATACTACTAATCCCCATATTTTTTGTCTAACAGTGATATAGGAAACATTTGAGGTTGAAAGAAGCAAGTTTGGAATCCTAGGGATGGAGAATGAAGGCCTTAATGAAAAAGTAAAGAGAGTTCCTGACGCTGGGCGCCCCTGAAGCAGGCCCGGCGCTACATGGACAGGGACCTGATCAGGCACCTGGGGCCGGGCGCCAGTCACCTGAGGCCGGGCGCCAGGCTGCAGAACTTGCCTTAGGCCGAGACCACTTTTGTGTTAGTACGCCGGGCGCGAAATGGAACCCGTCGGGCGCCAACTTGCTGACATGGCACCCTTATGCCTATTTATTCATACTCTCCGAGAGAAAATGGATGCGAGGCAAGAGAACTCAAGTGGAACGCGACTTAGAGCTTCTAGGGCTTCCTTGGAGACCATCTTCCTTCTCTTGGGTTATCATTCTTCTTCCATTACTCATCCTTTATTTTTTGTGCTCTTCATGACAATGAAGAGCTAAAACCCATTTTGTTGGGATTAGATGTAGCCAAACGAACTCTTATGTAATCTCTTTGTTATTTATATATATATGTCTTTCCATTCAATGTTAGTATTTTGTTTCTAGGCTTAATGCTTGTTGTGGTTTGATCACCCATAGCTTGATATTTGATTAATTAGGTTTTGGAAATTATCTTTTGTAATCTTGAATTGAAGCAAAATACCTAATGAAACTTGTATCTAGGAATGGAGCTTGATTCATTGGTTGTCTTAAACCCTTGTTGTGATGGCAGGTTTTCTTGTTAGGGGATTAAGGAACTGACTCATAATAGAAAAACTTAGGCTCATTCCACTAAGGGATTAGGGTTGAGTAAACTAGTGGGTTGGCATTTACATTAAAGTGGAGAGAAGTTGAGTCATTATATGCATGAGAGTGAGTTTTGGTGAAATCTAATCCTAACATTTACATTCCATATCATTTCTTATCTTTATCGCCTTCTAAGTGTTTGTGAAAATACCAAAAAGAGTTTTTATTGTTGTTTGCACAATTTTATTTCTTTTAAACACTAAACCAAATTATGGAAATATTCTTTGTCTAATTTAGTTATCAATTGCAATTATTGTCGTGTATTGCACAAGTCCTTTGGGAAATGATACTCGGACTTTCCGAATTATTACTTGAACGATTTGGTGCACTTGTCAAAAAAGTTAACATAATGTTATGTGAAATACATGTTTTTGTGCTTGTGTCATTGTATATATGCAAAATAAGAATTTATCAACATACAAATACATGTATAAGTTGTAAAAAATCATAGTAAAAAAGGAGTTTAGAGTACCATTTTTAGGAATATGTATTTCATAACAAATATATAAGACTTTGAATCACAAGTTTCAAATTATAATGAACTTGATATATCTGTATTTGATTGAATAATCAATAATGAAAGAGTAAGAGATAATATATTGAATATGGAATTAATAAGTTTTATATTTGACCATTTGCATCCAGTGTTATATATAATGTGTTTTAAAGATTTTTAAAAATTTCTTTATAAACCACATTTTTAGTTGTTGTGCTTATATTTTCATCTTCGTCTAGAATGAAGATTTTCAACCTTTTTTTTTATTTCACTCTAGAAGCAACATGTAATTGTCCATGTGTAAATATTGGATACAATAGGTAAAGTCCAACTTTAGAAAGTAATTGTCCTTAATTCTTATTGATTGTTATTTCAAAACAGAGATATAAAAAATTATTTTATTCCTATATATGCTATGAAGTGTTTACATGATATAGTCTGTGAAAAATAGAAAAAATACAAAAAGGAAAGGTTAAATTGAGTTTTAAAACTTTTTACAGCTTTTTACAATTCACCTAAAGATGAAATGTTTTTCGAACGATGATTTGGACTAACAGACGAATAAAATTTGTTAATTAGAGAATAATTTCGCAAAAAAATATATTTTGTTAAAGACTCTCCCCTTTAAAAAGTTAGAGAAAAGTGATAATGTGCAATATAAAGGAGTTAAAAGGTGAGAGAAATTACTCAGATTTTTATAATAGTTTTTCTGAAACCATAGACTACGTCTAATTCTTAATCAACGCTTGAGTTCCACTAGCAGACTAACGCTGCAAAGTACAAGTATTCTTTGGGTTCGTAGTCATTCTTGGCTAACCCATACAAGCAACTCCTGGCTCAATGTATTTTTTCTTACAAAGCTACTTCTGACTTAATTACAAAGGTTTTAAAAATGTTTTGATTTAAAGTCACAAAACTTTTGAACTAGTCTAGAAGATCTACATTTGAAATACTGTAAGATTAAAAGATTTTGCTTCTAGAGATAGCTGAGAAACACTAGCAGTGTTCTTCTAAAGCATAGAGAAGAGATTTCGACAAAACCAAATTTTAATAGCGTGTTTATCTTAACTTATATCTCTTCATGACGAACTGGATCCTTTATATAGTGATTCGCAACTAGTCGTTAGAGATCCATTCTAACTTTATACATCTTTAGCTTTAGGTTGAAGTTTGAACACTTCTTGTTTTGTCTGATGAGGGCTTCACATAGATGCATTAAATGATTTCCTTCATGCAATAAATGTTTGCTTCTTATTTTTCGCGTAAAAATCTGATAGCTTGTTATACTTATCCTCCATTGGAGAGTGAACTTTACTTCTTTTAATGAAAGCAACACTTTCGTACATGACAAGTGTACTTTAAGAGTTTACAAAAATCAGGTCCGTAAGAAATTTGGTGAAGAAAATTACTTTTACTATTCATGAGGAAGACATTGTGATGGGACATGAGAATCACCTATGTACTTGATCATCAAACTGTTCGGAAGAATGTATTTAAAGTTTAAGAAACAAACTTTTTAATATTAGTCAAGATAACGTATATCATCTGATGACTTATCATTTGATAATTGTTTGAGGTATCGTCTAAGAGACGATACATGCATGGTATGATGACAATTTTTCACAATTCCTTGGTCTGACAAGTTCATAATCTATTAAGACTTATCATTTTTTAAGACTTTTCGTATGTCAAGACTCTTTGTATGTCAAGACTTACCATTAATTATTTTTAAACATTAATTTAAAATAATGGAGTATTGAACTTAAGCATTGACTCTCAATCTCAAATACTTAAAATAAAGATTATCCTTAAATCAGTTTTTAAGTGACTAATGTATCCCTTAAGGAAGAACACTTACTCTAATAACACTTAATGTAAGATATATGATACTCAAGCCTAAACACTCAAGCCTAAACACATTAAACAATTTTACGTTTCGTTTTAAAGGATGCATCACAGTAATAAGAGAAATTAGATTTTGAATTATTCAAACCAAAAGTAAAAATAATTAAAAAGATCTAATTTTTAGAACGAATTTGTTACATTTTTATTAATAATTATAGGTTCTAACATAAAGATTATTACTCATTTTATTATACATGGAATGATTTTTATGATGATACAACTTTTATGATGCATAATTAATTTAATAATAAATTATTGATATCAACAATGTTGGTCAGTAATTATTTTTGTTATTAAATTTTTTAAAGAAAGAATATTTTCGTCATAAAAATATATTATTTATGATAGATTATTTGTTGTTACAAGAGAAGATTTTTTCATATATACGTAATACACTAATATTATAATTAAGAGTGTAAAAATTGTTATCTATTTTTTTTTCTGGTATCATTAAGATTTAACATTATGTTTATTATATATATATATATATATATATATATATGTAAAGATATAATCCTATACAAATGTGATGGTACATAACAGTATTAATTCGAATCATTATTATGAGAACGTGCATTTAAATTAAAATAAGTTAAATTACTTAATTAAATATTTAGTTAATTCATTTTGAACGGATTTCACTTCCCGAACCCGAAAGAAAAATATTTAAACTATATGTAAAATATACTAATGTTTTTATCTATTTATTTTTTATAATATATAAAACTTGCACGAGTCATAAAATTATATATATATATATAAAGAAAAATATTTAAACTATATGTAAAATATACTAATGTTTTTATCTATTTATTTTTTATAATATATAAAACTTGCACGAGTCATAAAATTATATATATATATATATATATCTCGTAAAATTAAGTATTAGCTAGTTTAATCATTCTCTCCTATTATTTTATCTTCAATAGTAGTACTAGTAGTTGTACTGCCAATATATAGTTATACATGAATTAGTAATTTATTTTATAAGTAAATTGCATTTTTAATATAGCTTTATGGAAGAAATGTCAACGGAAACAAAATTGAAGAGAATGATAGATAGATATCGCACTCCAGACTAAGGTCAGGGAGATGGAAAAAAATTGGACATCACTATGTGCCTTGAAGTACAACAACAAACAGAACATGTACTTCATCTCTTCCAGTGACAGCTCTTCAGAAAAGGGTAAAACTTCAAATAATAACAGCAGGAGCTGCAAGGTTGGGTTGATCCCTCTTAGTGTCATAGTTATTACCTATATCCTGCACTGCCATCCATCAATCTTATACCCTTCATTTTTTCATAGTTCTCTCCTATTATCCGAGCCAATGCCATCTTCGTCTACAATTGAGAAAAACAAAACTTCAGATATGTCTAGTAGAGAATTTGGAACGGCTAGCAGTCAAAAGTGCACGCTGCATTTTCAGTGTTCTACACAATACTAATAAAAATCTTAGCACAGACCACACAGACGGACTGAAAAGAATAAGAAGACCACTATTCACTTTTCAACTAAGTTTGTTTTAGATAAGATTTTGCAAGGCAATAGGCATAACAGACAACTTAAGAGTTTGTAGATTGAACAAATTACACAATGACTCCGGCAATGTTTCTATACTTGTACGAGAGAGATCTAGATAACGCAAATGGATCAATTCACCTATTGAATCAGGCAGAGCATGCTGACTTTGGAAGCTACGAAACGATAAAACTCTCAAGTATTTGAGCATCGACACTATAATAGGTGGTGCCTTTTCGTTGTTGAATGGAGAATCGTAAAAATTGATCGCCAAGAAAGTTTTTGAAAATTTTACTATCTTAAAGACATCAAAATTCGAGTTTAGATCTCCGAATCTTGTAAATGACAAATGACGAGTCCTTCTATTAATTTTGGTTTCTTTTCCAAGTTCATCTGCTCTCAAATAGAATTCCCCGCCAAGGGATGTTGCTAGATCATGCATGAGGTCATGCATTACAAAACAATTACCCGTAGGCCAACTACTTGCACATTGAAAGAAGGATCTCGAAACCAAATCATCAAAGTACTACCAACTTCTTCTAAAGTGTTTGCATTGTTTGGTGCTACTATAAGATCTTCAGCCATCCACAGCAGGATCAGTTCGTCTTTTTCAAATTCATAGTCCTTGGAGTACAGTGAGCAATAAACAAAACACCGTTTTAAATGTGAAGGGAGATGATTATAAATAATTCTGAGTGCCGGAATAATTTTACACTGACTTTCCAGAAATTCCCAAATGTCATTTTTAAGTACATTATCCCGAGACTCGATAGCCTGATTTCTTCTCAACATTCCTCCAAGTGAATGTGCAGCAAAATGCAACCTATTAGACTTTTCCACAATCTCCTTTCCAATCTTTTCTAGAGTTCCTCTATTCTCGCTGCCTTCTGAGAAAGGAAATGCATGGTTTGCGAACACCAACCAACAGTCTTCATTTGACAATTTGTTTAGATGATATACTTCAACAGTTTTAAAAGGGACGACAGTCGCTACATTTTTATTACGGGTTGAGACCAGAATTTTAATTCCCCTCGTCTCACTTAGAAAGGGCTTTGCAACCAAGTGTACAAGAACGATGGAGTTTGAGAATTATGGGATTTTAATGCAAGAGTAAACACAATAATGGGATTTCAACACGAGTGAGTAACTCTAGGAATGATAAGTCTCGGTGCGAGAGTTCAAGAACAAGAGTGAGCATATGGAAATGAATTTCTATTTGAAAATGAACTTTTATTTTTGTTGATATAGAGAATTAGGTGTAGGATAAATTCCCTAATGTGTATTTCACATAGGATTGTGTGTTTATTTATAACGGAGATACAAGAGATGGGCTGAACCCGTTATACTAGAATAACAAATCCTAGATATTCTAACACTCCTCCTCAAACTGGAGCATATAAATTGTATGAACCAAGCTTGTTACAAATATAATCAATTATAGGTCCCCGTAATAACTTAGTAAAAACATCTGCTAATTGATCATTAGAATTAACAAACTTAATCTTAATCTCTCCAGATACTATTTTCTCTCTGATGAAATGACAATCAATCTCTATGTGTTTGGTCCTTTCATGAAAAGACAAGATTCAAACTGATGTGAAGGGCAGCTTGATTGTCACATATGAGTGTCATTTGAGTAACTTCTTCAAATTGTAACTCCTTGAGTAGCTATTTAAGCCAAATAAGATCGCATGTAGCGGATGCCATAGATCTGTATTCTAATTCTTCACTTGATCTTGCCACAACACTTTGTTTCTTACTCTTCCAGGAGATTAAATTATCACCAATGAAAACACAATATCCAGAGGTGGATCTCCTATCAACGGGAGATCCTACCCAATCCGCATCTGAGTAGGAAACACCTTTGGTATGATTACTGTGTCCATACAACAGACCTTTTCCAGGGGAGCCTTTAATGTATTTCAGTATACGAATGACAGCATGTCAATGATCTGTGCAAGGAGAGTTGAGAAATTGACTTATCACACTGACAACAAAAGAAATGTTTGGACGAGTGACTGTAAGGTAGTTCAATTTCCTAACTAATCTTCTATACTTTTCAGGATCTGAGAAGGGCTCCCCTTGATTAGGTAGAAGCTTGAATAGGTGTACAGAAGCCATCTTTGCAACTGGTGAAAAGGTGTCACCGTAATCTAAGCCAAAGATTTGTGTATAGCCTTTAGCTACTAAGTGTGCTTTAAGACGATCAACAGTTCCATCAGGACCAACTTTGATAGCAAAGACCCACCTGCAACCAACAACCGATTTTCCAGAAGGTAGAGGGACGAGGTCCCAAGTTCCACTAGTCTGAAGTGCACTCAGTTCTTCAAGCATAGCCTGACGCCAACCGGGATCGGATAAGGCATCACCTACAGTTTTAGGGATGGATACAGAGGAAATAGAAGAAAGGCAGGTATAAAATGAAGGAGATAATCTATGATAACTTAAATTAATATAGCGAAGAGGAGGTTTGCGGGTGGTTCGTATACCTTTTCGAAGAGCAATGGGAAGATCAGATTCAATTGGCAGAACCGGAGGAAACGAAGGAGTTGACAACGGAAGTGAGTCAGATAATGGAGGTGGTGGTGTTGGTGGTGGTGGTGGAGGTGATGGAGGTATACTAGACTCAACCGGAGGTTCACATATAACTGGAATAATGACTGTTTCAGAAATGGGTGTAGAGGTAGAAGGGTTGGTCTTAAAATAGAGAGAGGACTCAATGAAAGTGACATTTGCAGAGATAAAATAACGATTAAGAGATGGAGAAAAACATTTATACCCTTTTTGTGACCTAGTGAATCCTAGAAAGACACATTTGTGTGACTTAGCGACAAGTTTGTCAACATTAGGTCCTAAGGTATGAACAAAACATGTTGACCCAAAAGCTTTAGGAGATAAAGAATGGAGAGGTTCATGTGGAAACATAATTGAGTGAGGAATTTTATTTTCTAAAACAGAAGAAGACATATGATTAATTAGATAACAGGCACTTAGAACAGCATCCCCCCAAAAATGTTGAGGAACATTACCATGAATTAACATTGTTCGAGTTGTTTCAATGAGGTGTCTATTCTTGCGTTCAGCCACCCCATTTTGTTGAGGTGTATAAGTACATGAAGTTTGGTGAAGAATACCATTAGACGCTAGAAAACTATGAAAAGAATGAGAAAGATACTCTCGGACGTTATCACTACGTAAGATGCGAATAGACACACCAAATTGAGTTTTTATTCCATTAAAAAAAGTTTGAAAGATAGAAAACAACTCTAAACGATTTTTCATAAAAAATAACCAAGTACACCTTGAGTAATCATCAATGAAAGTAACAAAATATTTAAATCCTAAATTAGACTGGACACGACTAGGTCCCCAAATGTCAGAGTGAATTAAGGCAAATGGAGAAGAAGCACGTTGTGAGATACTAATTGGAAAAGAAGAACGACTGTGTTTCCCTAATTGACACGACTCATAAGAGAAAGTAGATAACTTGGACAGACTTGGAACAAGCTGCTGCATTTTTGCAAGGCTAGGATGACCTAGTTGAGCATGAATAAGAGAAGAAGACTCCATTACTGAACCAACATGGGCAGTTGTCCTAAGATAGTAGAGACCATGAGACTCACATCCAGTGCCAATCGTTCGTCCTGAACTCCGGTCCTGTAAGCAAACAAAATCTTTAGTAAAAGAGATAATGCAATCAAGGGAGCGAGTGAGGCGACTAATGGATAATAAATTAAATGGATATCCAGGGACATAAAGAACATTATCAATAAAGAGGGAAGGAAGAAGTTGAATAGTACCAATACCATGTGAAGGGGCTTTAGAGCCATTAGCCATGGTGACAGATGGCAAACAACCCGAAGTAGAGAGTGATGAAAAGAATGATTTATTACCAGTAATGTGATATGTGGCGCCAGAGTCTAGAACCCAAGGACTAAGAGATGTGGATTGGGTTAGGCTAGCAAAAGAAGTACCTGAATGCACAACAGAAGCAGTGGAACTAAAGTCCTGACGATCCTTTACCCTTTAAGAAACTCATTGAAGATAGCAGGTTGAGCCAATTTATCAGATGGTGTGGGGCCCGAGACAGGTGGTGGTGTTGCGGGAGCAACATAGGCAACTGCAGCAGATTTTGGAGGACGACCATGTAAAGCATAACACCTTTCTTTTACATGATCGTATATGTGACAATGAGCACACTGAGGATGTCCTTTTTTCTGTTTCTGAGGACGATGGCGGTTGTCATGTTGAGAGACCACATAATGATCACCGTCAAATTTGTCAATAGGGAGATGCATATTGACAGAATTAGTATAAATGGACGGAAGAGGCGTGGGAGCAGATGGGGCCATGAGGAAAGAGAAAACTGTTGGAGGAGAGAGAAAGCTGCTGGAGAAAAGAGAGAAACCCTAAAAATAGGGTAAAAATGCAAATAACCTCTGATGAAGAAGTTGAGCACAAATCTGGAAAGAGGATGGAGAGAAGACGTGTGGCGGGGCGTGGCTGCTCCAATGGCGGCGATTTTGATGGCGTTGGACTCGCCTGGCCTAGACGAAGTTGTCTGTGGTGTCGGCGGGCGGAACCGGGACGACGGCGACGGTGCAGTAGTAGAAACGAAAGAGAACGACGCCGGAAAACACTATTTTGGGAGAGAGAAGTAGCGACGGTGATGGCAACAACAACGACGTCGGAGGCAGTGGCGGCGAAGAGATTCCGGAAATTAAGAAAGAAAGATTTCCGGAAAAAAAATTTTAACACTGATGAATAGTGGGTTCACCAGGAGGCAGGGATTTGACCTAGCTCTAGATACCATATAGAGAATTAGGTATAGGATGAATTCCCTTATGTGTATTTCACATAGGGTTGTGTGTTTATTTATAACGGAGATACAAGAGATGGGTTGAACCCGTTATACTAGAATAACAAATCCTAGATATTCTAACAGTTGAAAAATAATTTTCTATTATAATGAAAAAAATAGTGTTTACCGAAAGAAATGAAATTTAGCCTTTTCTTCAATTAGAAAACGATGATTGAAATGGAGGGATGAAAACACGGAAAAAATATAATATATTTGTTAAATGACACTTACTATGAATTCACAATAGGACAATTATAAAGTATTGTATTATAAAAAAAATTATGCTAGTTTTTCAAAACCACTAGATTAAAACTGCCATTGTTTACGTAATTTTTTATAGTGTTTATTGTCAAAATAATAAACATTAAATACAATAATTAAGTTACATTGTGTCGTAGAGATGTGCAAATACCTGAATATAATGTTCCATGAGGTTTTTATCTCTCTCCTCAACGTTAACCCATGAGGAGTGATGATAGAAACATGCCCTCGAGCTATGACTCCCAAATAACTCTTAAACATATTAGCTTTTGGGCTCGAAGCCTTGCCAGAACGAGGATCCACATTAACTTGTGTCCTCACAACCAACCTAGTCAACCAGGGTCATATATCTACCTCTGATCCTACCACTGCCAAACCCTGAATCCACTATAATCCTAAAATATTATAATGTGATTAATAAATTTTAACAACACAAATAAATGTATGATATTAATTTTTTATGTTAATGATTTCTAAAAATGTTATTTGTATACTAATCAGTATTGTTTTAAACATGTAGGATGTTCAGAAGCCTAAAAGTGTTGTTGCTTCTGAACATAGTAAAGGAAAACAAGCAGCTCTCCCAAAAAATCCTATTGTTGAGTTGATCCATGCCTCTCCTTTGAAATTCAGTGAGATGCTAGGAGATTTGGGATAGATAATGCAAGATTCCCTCTCTACATTTCATATGCTGACATCTTAGAGATCACATTGGGTAATAGGGATCTCAACATCTCTATTTTACAACTTTGGACAATGTAAGTACATCTATTTATTTATTATTATTTTTATAATTTCAATTTGACTACTTAATATATAAAATGTTATTATTTTTCATTTTTTAAGATGATGGATGAATTGACTGAGGAGCAGGGAGTTTTAGATGTTTATGGATTTTTTGAGCCTCAGTCAATCCAACAAGCTGGAAATAGAAGGGAAGAAGTTCAAAGATATATCCAAAATTGGATTCAGGCATCCAAAAGGCAGATATATCTTGGAGTTTATTTATTCCAGTAAGTCAATATAAATTTATTAGTGTTTTTATTGTGATTGAGTTATATTCTAAACATGTTATTTTTCTAGGCATCATTGACAATTCTTCCTCATCAGTCATCCAGAGAAAACGGTGTGTTGATTTTGTTCTATGAATAAAAAACCAAATACTGATTTGAAGAATATTTTGAATAGGTAAGTATTTGAAAGTTTGTGTTTTCAAATATAAGTATTGTTCATATATTGACTAATAACTTCTCAACAGTGCTATTAAGGTGTGCAATACCATTGATGGAATGCACATCGGCAAAGCCATTAACCCACATTGGAAATCTTAAATGTAAGGTTACTTGAATTCTCTAATATCATTGTAATATTGAATACGTATTTTTTACAACTAATGATTTGTTTAATTGATTATAGGTTAATAAACAAACGGGTAGCCACGAATGTGGCTACTACGTAATGTATTGAATGTGGCTTATAGTTTTTGGGAATATTAGATATACTTGGAGACAGGTTAGTCCTCTAAAACCCTTAGTAAATTTTCCTACTTTGTCATGTACTTAAGATGCTTTCATTTTGTTCCAGGTATTCAGTGACACACAATCCTTGCCTAAAGAGTCTATTGATAAAGTTAGAGAAAAATGGGTACAAAAATTTTTAGACATTAGAAATAGGCAACAGTAGATTATATGGTAATTTGATTTACACAAGTTTATGTAATTATAACAATTGAATATATAAAATTGATTTGAAATGTTTTCAAATTGCCTTGAGTTCTGATATATATGTGTATGTTTGCTGGTTTGGTTTTAAATATGCAGGTATGAATATTTATGGGAAATGAGGAAACAAAAATTGTATTAGTTAACTGGAACACATTTTGTTCGTTGCCATTACGTCAAAACGTGTTACAAAGGATTCTTTGATTACATTTATGAACTTGGTTTCTAAAATCTCTAATAGCCTTATTCATAATATTTTACCCAATGAGTTATATATATATATATGTATATAATAAAATAACTTTCCACTCTATGTTAACCACTACCCACGTTCTTCACCATGTGCTTTGAAACCTCCACGTTCACATTTATGGAAACTCCTCAATTACAACTTCTTTTCCTTAAGTTCGTTGTAATATAGAGTATTTCAATATTGACATGTTCTTGAGTTTCACCATCGACCTACTTAATGTTCTCACATTTTGGCTCGAGATAATGAACTTGTCTTTGAGTTGCTTTTTCTTCTTCTTGTATGTCTTGATACTTTGTATTTCTCGAATCCTTAAGTAATATCAGTGTCACCCTCTAAAACTATACAAAGTTTCCTCATCCTACTTACTTTGTTTTATCTCGATTTACTCATACTTTAAAAATATAACTATTTAAAAAAGGGTTAAATATGTTTTTAGTCCTCAAACTATTTGTCAAAATTGTGTTTCGTCCCTGGGACAAACTTTGGAACTATTTCATCCTTATATTTTATAAGCTAGTGTAAATGATCCTCGATGAAAAATAAAAACATTTTTAAGGAGAGGAAAATGAGAGGAAAGATAAGGAAATAAAGTGAAAAAAGTTTAGGAGAAAAATGGTAGTGAAGTAGGAAATTATGGAGAATGAAAATAAAGACATAAAAACAAATTCCGACACATCATCAAGGATCGTTTATACAAGTTTATAAAGTATAAGAACGAAATAGGTCTCAAGTTTGCCACAAGAACAAAACATAATTTTGACAAATAGTTGAAGGACTAAAAGTACATTTAACCCTTTAGAAAAAACATATTCTATTTTAATTTTTACTTTATAGTTTTTTTATGTTGAACAAAATATCCATTGGCTCATTTTATGTTTCACCTGTCTATAATAAGAACGGAAGTAACATAATTTATCAGGTGAGCTCTTCAATTGGGTCATTCAATAACTCAAATCATATTCCAACATAAATGCTATATGCAGTAATAATATTTCATTCTATACAACATATTCTATATATTCACTTTTTTTTGCCTCGATACCTCAAATAACTTGGAACTCGCACTTGAGACCCAAGCTAGGCATTTGGGTAAAAATCTGTAGACTACTCATATTGACCGCAACCTTAGTGGATGTGAGCTCATATGTTTTGAAAAAAATTTAGTGCGTGCTTTTTTATACCAGCCCTACACAACTCGCGAGTTAAGCGGTTTTTATCCGTGGTCTTTGTGGGCTACCCGCAATACTAAGTCATATTCAACAAAAAAATCTAATACTCATTGCTTCCATAAGTTATCACTAAGTTTAATTCAATCTAAAATATAACATTTTTTGCTTCAAACAGTTATCACTAAGCCTAAATCAATTCAAAATTTATTTATTTTACTTTTATTGGTTTGCATTATTTAATTAATTGAGTAAATTATTGTTATACAATGAATGCTAAAAAATATTAATATATCTTGCGGGTGCGGATTTACCCGTTTAACCTACGGGTTTTGCGGGGCAGATGCAGTTTACGAAAATTAATGACCATTTAAAATGCAGGTTAAATGGACGAGTTTTGTATAGTGTAAGTTTATGTGGATGTGGACTTAAATGGACGGACCTCCTTGTACTCGAGACTTTCATAATATTTCTTAAATTATCATTCTATTCATTTAATACAACACATCCTGGAATCTTAAAAGTATAGTTCATTAGAGATATATTTTTAAAGGAAAAGCTCAAAGATATTTAAAATCTCAAATTACACGATGAGGGTTTGATATAAATCAAATGACTAAGGTATGAAAATAAAGAATGTTAATTGATACAATTTGAAAAAATAATATCAAAGTTGTTACATATTTGAAGAATGCAATGTATTGAGATTATGTATGGCAAAGTGGGTGCGCTATGCAGGCCAACTCGTTCACTACAAAAAGGTGTGTAAGCTGAATATTTTAGTTCATCAGTTCGCATAGATTCACCCTACATAACTTATAGTCCTCGCAGGTAAAAGTACAAGTTGACTTACCTCACTCTACAATTTGTATTATATATTTTATTAATTTTTTTATTATTTTATAATATTTTGTGCGTTGAATATAATATTTTTTTATTTATTATTTCATTAATATCATATATTTACAAGTAAAAATTTAAATTTTATTTTATGGTTAATTTTAATATATATATTTTTATATTACGTTTCTTTGATTAGTTAGTAAATAACAAATTATTAGTCTCTCCATTTGTTTTTGTAATTGTTATACTTGTTTAAATTTTTATTTTCCTAAAATACTCAAATTTAGAATTAAAAAATTATAAGAGATTTTCTATATTTATTTTCTTAAAAATTTATGCGGATTAGATCGTACCAGTAAACCCGTAAGTAAGTGAGATGGGTCAGACTTTTCAACCCGTAATAGGTCAACTCATTCCGACCATTTTTTGCGAGCCAAAACAAAATTCAGTGAATTTTATTTCGTGGCAGATGAACTTGGGAAAGAAACCAAAATCGATAGAAAGTCTCGTCATTTGTCATTTACAAGATTCAGTGATGTAGTCTCGGAGATTGATATTTTTGACACAGTAAAATTTCCAAGAACTTTCTTGCGAATAAATTTTGAAGATTCTCCATTCAACAACGAAAAGGCACCACGTCTTATAGTGTCCATGCGGAAGTACTTGAGAGTTTTATCGTTTTTTTACTTCGAAAGTCAGTTTGATCTACCTTATTCAATAGGTGAATTGATCCATTTGTGTTATCTAAATCTCTTGGTACAAAAATAGAAACACTGCAAGAGTCGTTGTGTAATTTGTGCAATCTACAAACTTTGAAGTTGTCTTTTTGCTTTCAGCTGACTAAGTTGCCTATTGCCATGCAAAATCTTGTGAACTCGCGTTATCTTGAAATTCGTCATACCCCCATAAAAGAGATGCCTAAAAGAATGGGGAAACTAAATCATTTACAGAAGTTGGATTTCTATATTGTAGGCAAGCATAAAGAGAATATCATCAAAGAACTGGGAGACCTTCCAAATCTCCATGGTAAATTTTCTATTAAGGAATTGGAGAATGTTACCAAAGGTGAAGAAGCGTTAGAGGCCAGGATAATGGATAAGAAGCACATTGACCATTTATCCTTGGAATGGTCTGTGGCTAACGATAATAGCATCGACTTCCAAGTTGAATTAGATGTACTGGGCAAGTTACGACCTCACCAAGACCTGAAATGGCTGTCAATAGCGATTACAAAGGAACTAGGTTTCCAGATTGGGTGGGAAAATTTTCCTACCAAAATATAACAAAGCTGTATTTCAAAGATTGTAACAACTGTTGCATGCTACCATGTCTCGAGTACCTCAATATTTCAAACGTGAATTGGGTGCAGACTATTGATGTAGGTTTTTATAAGAAGGAAGATTGCTCATGTGTGACGCCCTTTCCCTCCCTTAAATTTCTATACATTTTTAATATGCCTTGTTGGGAGGTGTGGAGTTCCTTTGATTCAGAAGCTTTTCATGTGCTTAAGGATCTTTATATAAGAAACTGCCCCAAACTAAAGGGAGATTTGCCAAATCACCTTCCTGCTCTTCAAACACTCACCATTAAAGATTACGAGCTTCTTGTCTCTTCTATCCCAAGGGCTCCCACCCTTCAAACATTACAAATATGTGAGAGCAACAAAGTAGCGTTACGTGCCTTTCCTGTTTTAGCGGAATCTATAAAAGTAGAAGGAAGCCCAATGGTGGAATCGATTATGGAGGCCATGACTAACATCCAACTTACTTGCCTCCAATCTTTAACATTAAAGGATTGTTCGTCAGCCATATCTTTTCCAGGTGATTGTCTTCCTGCATTGCTCAAAACTCTGCATATCAGTGATTTAAACAAACTGAAATTCCCGATGGAACACAAACACAAATTACTGGAATCACTGTCAATAAATAATAGTTGTGATTCGCTAACGTCTCTTCCACTGGTTACATTTCCAAACCTCACAAGTCTTGAAATCAGAAACTGTAAAAATATGGAATCACTTTTGGTTTTAGGGTCAGAGTCGTTTAATAGTCTGAATTATTTTGCGTTGGGCAACTGCCCCAACTTTGTATCATTCCCGGGAGAAGGATTGTCTGCGCCCAATTTGACTCGTTTCTTTGTTTATGATTGTGACAAATTGAAGGCGTTGCCCGATCTGATGGGAACTCTTCTCCCAAAGATGGAATATCTTAGGATATCCAACTGCCAACAGATTGAGTCATTCCCTGGAGCGGGTATGCCACCTAACTTGAAAACAGTTGAGATAAAGAATTGTGAGAAACTACTGAGCGGCCAAGGATGGGTATTCATGGACCTGGTTACCTCTCTCGAAGTCTGGGGTCCATGTGATGGCGTCAACTCCTTCCCAAAGGAGGGATTGCTGTCTCCCTACCTTACGTCTCTGTGTCTAACTGATTTCTCAAGTCTGGAGACGTTGGACTGCAAGGGCCTTCTCCATCTCACCTCGCTGAAAGAATTAACTATTAAAAATTGTGAAAAGCTGAAGAATATTGCGGGAGAAAGGCTATGTCCCTTGCTGCAGAAACGATGCCACAAAAAGGACCGTGAGATTTGGCCTAAAATCTGCCGTGTCCGTGGGATAGAGATTGACGGGAAATGGATTTAGTGAGGAAGGATGATGAACAGGTAATTCTCCTTCTTTCACTTACGTCATCAACATCTAACCATCAAAAACTGTTCCTAATTGTGTATAGATTTTATTTAAGGCATTCACGTCATCTTAATTCAGACGCACTTGCATACTCTTGAACTGCTACCCATTTCAACTTGTCTGCTAGACTTATATGAAGTTTTGTTTTTGAAAATAATTATAGAAGAAGATGGCATAGTGGCTGAGATAAAGGGAGGAGCAATGAAAAATCGAAAAGAATAACAATGATCCATGACAGGCACTAAGTCATGATGTCTGGTAGAGTTTGTTAATATAGTGTATTGGGCTCAGCTGGGATAGATAATAGTTATATGAAATTGACAGGGATAATTTGGAGCTCCTATTATTATGATTTGAAGTTTCACATTTTTGTGAATATTGTGCTGTCACCAGAAGAGATATGAATTTTTGGTGTTTTACTTTGTTCTTGTACTTCAAGCCACAAGGTTATGTCCAATTTTTTTCTATTTCCCTTTATCATATCTTTATCATTCTATTCAATTTTTGTCATGCCATCTAAAAGCATGCAAGAAATAGTTTACACTGTTTTTGGTCCAAATTCTTTCAAATTTACTAGAACTACAATAAAGAAGTATTGAATAAATTACTCTTTTCTGAACTTGAATTGTATTCATGGATAACTATATATTTTCAGTCAGTGTTAGTGTTAGTTATCATCGATAATTATACTTAATTAAAAGAGGTGTTGAATTTGAAACATCACAGTAAATAAAACACTAGTAAACATGTATGTGACTTACAGAAAGAAGAATATAAAAGATTAGAAGGGAAGGATGGATGACCTGTTTTATGTTTGCATGAATTGATAAGAGAGAATGTTTAAACTAGTACCATCATTCCACAACTCTTGCAAGTTTTATATATTATAAATAATATATATATATATATATATAAATTTCAAATATATTAAACATGTGTTTAAGATAATTATTAGTAATAATGACAGAGGGAAAAATTTAATAAGTAAATAATAAAATTAAAAAAGTTACTTTTGGTTATATATGATAACTAACACTCAAAATTATTATTCACTCAAGTTTTTCGTCTATTATTATTATTAACAATGATCTAAAAATATGTTAAACTTTAGAAGGAAAAATTAAAAAAAAGATATTTTTAAGAAACATATTTTATATATATTTTAAAATTTTAATAGTGACGCAAAAAGTATTTTATTTTACTCTATTATATATATAAAAGACTCCTTTCTGAAGTTTCTTTCTCTATACAATTCTTCAAATTATCTTTAGCTTTATTTTGTTCTTACTAAAATATATTTAATTATAAATCAATAAAATAATTTAATTTTCTCTTTGGAAAACATAATAGATATAGTTTAATTGATAAGAGTGAGGTGATGAGTGCAAACAATTTTAAGCATGGTTATTTTTTTTAATAAAATAATTAAAAATTGCTCACTTATGCTACTATTAATGAACTAATTTTCTTAAAAGTGTGGATTAGTTAAAACTAAAAAATTCTTAGGAATAAGCATGCTTTCTTACAATTTTTTAACTATTTCTATCTTATGCATTTTTTTTTTCAGAAAGTAGTTCATCTTTTGTATGTGGACCAACAGTATTTGCAAAAACAGATGAAAATTAAATCGTATAGACAGTAAAATAATTGCAAATTAATTTTACTATTATTTTAATTTTATAATTCACAAGATAAATACTTACTTTATATAACTACAAAGTTATAATAAAAATATTTTTTGGATATATAAATTATATTATAAATAAATTTTATAATAAATAAACATATTTAATGAACGTTATGCTTTATGTTTATGATAAAAAAATTATGAATTTTTATTTTATTGATATCTTTTTAAAAAAAGATACAGAAATTAAATTATAAAAAGGAAGATAAATGATATATTGAAATAAATAAGAGGTTAAGACAAATTTATTAAGAAAATACAAACGAATGTCTAAAAATATTATCATTGAACAATAACTCTTGATAACAAAAATTATAGCAATATATAATGAAAAAAATTTAACTTTGATATCCATATTTTATATTTTTATCTTATTTTTTAATTATATTTTTAAATAAAAAATATTATTTAAATAATAAAAGTAATTTTTATTTTTTAACCACTTATGAGTAATTGCAAATCATTTAAAAATAATTACCTGTTTTTTGTGATAATAGTATATAATAATATTCTTTCTTTAATATTTTTATTTTTAATTATATTTTAAAATAAAAATATTATTTAAATATTGAAAATAATTTTAATTTCTTTGTAACTATTTATAAATAATTGAAAACTCTTCCCAAGTGACTAATTATTCTTTTTTGTTATTATTATAATTAAATTTCTTTTTCTTTAATATATAAGAGGCATAGAGTGTCTCTTTCCCATTAATTTTATATAACATACTTACTATAAATAAGTAATATAACAATATATATAATATAGATTCAACTACACTTTATATATTTATATTTTTAATTAAATTAAATAGGTTTCCATATTTTTAAAAAAAATCAATTTTTTTCTTTATGTTTTTAAAATTAATCTAAAAGTTTTGTCAAATTCTTAATTTAGTATTAAAAATAAATAAATCAGTGGTTTGTTCACCTGCCAGTTATTATTTATACGATGGTGTTATTTTTAACCATTGTAAATATTTTTTACTAGAAATTGCTTACCTATGCTCTTCCTTTCTCTCCCTCGACCTTACGCAATTAATTAGTTAAGGCTAAAAATAAAAGTAGATAAACAAAACCATGTTGTTATGATTAATGGAAAGTGATTTGATTTAAAGTTAAAAAAGTGATAAATTTAAATTCATAATTAATGAATCATGAGTAGATTCATATAAAGATTCTTTTGTAATTTCATCTTCTTTGTAATCATTAAAAGTTTTTTTCCTTCTTTGATATAAGTGGTTATTTGGAAGAAATTTCTTCTGTTTAGTGTAAATTGTCTTTTATCCATGTTTCAATTATAGATAGCTTGTATTTTCTTTAAAGATAAGATAAACATGACGACCCTTAATACTATACATACCCACTCAAGTTTTCATATGTTGGGAAGTTGTGGATGATACAAAGTAAGATTACATGTAACTAGAAATTCTATTTATGATAGGTATCAAACACTTCGACTCCTTCCTTCAACAACAATCTTAAGTTATCTATTAAGAGACTTAGATACAAATCTATGTCACTTCTTGACTATCTTGGACCTGCAATAATCATATATAACATATCATATTTGCGTATTGGGGAAGACTGTAAATCACCAATAAAAATGACGGTGAATTGCGGTTACTGTTTAAGTTACTAAAATTATTCATTTTGTCTGTAGCTAGTTCGAGTTTAAGATTTCTTGCATCACTACCAAAACATGGAAATAAACAATCAATTTTCTTCCACTGTAGAGAATGAACAAGATAACAAAGTTTCCTACCATGTTTTTTTTTCATTTGAATGCCATATAAGATTTTTTGCATCTTGTTCATTAGCAAACAATTCCTTAAATCTTGGAATTATTAAAGTTGTACGTCCTAGATTAACAATTAGGAGAGTACCAATCTTAATATAGATATGAAAATCGTGTGAAAGTTATACATCTAGGATACAAAAGCATCTCTGAATAGGTTTTCAATCTATCGTATACAGATGCTTGTGCTCAAACAAAGCTCTCTTGACCCACATCACGAAGTATGTCCTTTATTTGATCCTCCATAGTCACTTCCTCCTCCTCAATTTCTAATATAGTTGGAATATACACCACTTCACCTACCATGTCCATGTGTGGTATAATTCTTTATGATCTCATCAATATAAGATGCTCTCATATTAATTTATGGTTTGTACTATAATTCTTTATGACCTCATCAATATAAGATGCTCTCATATTAATTTATGGTTTGTACTCTCCCATCAACACAATTAACATAAGGGTAACAAATTTTCCATTCATAGGCTATTTTGTTCGACAAATTTCAAAAGTTTTTAACTCCATTCTTGTACTCTTCTTACATGCAACTTATATTTATCCAACTTCGATCCATTTTCAAATATGACAATACAATTGAAGAGTCAATAAAACAATAAAATGATTAATACTATATTAATCATCTTATTAAATTTCTGAAGATCTATTTCATTTGTATTAATAATAAACAAACGTATTAAGCAACCCAAACGATTCTTGAATTTCAATCTCTTGTCCCTATAGCCTTGGAATTTTGAGGTAATTCCTATACCTATAGGGCTATATTACAACCTTAGACCCAATTCATAAATTTTCATTGAGAGCCAAGAGCAAGGGAACTTACCTAGTGGTGGGGCTCGCAGTGGCTCATGTTGGTGGGAGCAAGGTTGGCTCATAGTGGCAACAACTAGCTCGCAGTGGTAGCAGGTGGCAGCAGTTCACACAGAAATTTGACGAAGGGAAGGAAGGGAGGAGAGCTTTGCAAAAGTGAGGAAGAAGAATGTGACCCTAATTGCTTCAATTTATTTTTTATGTTGATGAATCATTATTTATCCACGTTTTCTTACCTTTTCGTACTTATCTTAATTATTGTTTTGTATCTCATTATCCATTGTTGCAATGTTTTTATTAGTTGAACTTTATTGGGCCTGTAATTCAAATTTTTATTAATTCAAATTTATTTGTCTAACTTTTGTTTGTTTTTATATTTTATAATAATCTTGGACGATTTTGGACACGAAAAATAACCTAGACTTGAAGAAATTACTACCACATTAGCCTTCACTTAAGATTTTAATTTGGTTTTCTTTTATTTTTGTAATTTGGGTTAGACAGTATTATTTTATGACGCCCAGTGGTTTTGTTGATTTGACCGGATATGGCTTCGATCAAATTTGGTGCCGTTGTCGGGGACCATCAGTTTTCGTCAAAGGTTTTTAATTTTTTAGGGTTTGTTGTGGTTTTTCGTTTTTCTTTGTTTTTGGGTTTCTATTTCTATTTTGTTTGGTTGTTTAAATGTACAAGTTTATTCGACAAAAGAATCAAAGGATTGAGTCTGTTCTATTTACAACAATTTTGATTTCTAAGTAATTGGCTTTGAATATAAAAAACTTGTAAAAATTTACAAGAATTCCACCGCATTTCTTTTTATGTCTGTGTTTCAAGGAACCGACGTTGAATAGTGTCGTTTAACAGTGCTTTGTAGTAGTGACGTTGTATAGATTTTAGTTGTTATGCAGAAACAAGATCTAGAAGGGGGTGAATAGATCTTTCAAAAAATTAACTTGTTGGAAACACGAATTAAATCGTTAAAATTTCGTTTTCAGCCTTGATAGATTTACCTAAGATGCAAATTGCTAGACCAGATTTTAATGTAGTAAAAGAACTAAAAGTAAGAAAGGTGCACAAATGATTTTTATACTAGTTCACTCTTTACAAAAGCTACATCCTGTTACTGAATCATAGCTTAGGCTTCCATTAATCACTATCTATTCTTACAAGCAATTACAACCCTAGTAATGCCTAAGAAACACCAAGAACACAAGTCTTGAATCCTACAAGACTTGATTCCAACCATTGCAGAACCCTACTATAGTTTCTCTGGATAACCCTAATCTAGAAATGCACTCAAACAAGAAAACAAGGAATGAGATCACCTAGGATAAATTGCAACCCTTGCACCATTTCACATTCCAATGGTGATCTCCTATGCAATCCTCAAATCACAAGATCAAAGAACACCAATCTTGGATTGCCCATATAGTTCTTCTTGCTGTGAAATATTCTCTCTCAATGAATCTTTGAAAAAGTGTGTAAAAAATTCTTTCAGTTTTCGTAATTGAAATTACTTAAATAAGAGAGATTTTAATAAAACTGATAGTTTTAATTGATTAAAAACTCGACTTAATATTTTAATTTAACTTAACAGTAATTGATGAATCAATTCAAATTTTTAATAAACTAAAATTTATCCAAAATATTTCACAAACTGAGCCAAAGACAATTAATTAATCTATTGAAAATTAATCTTAATAGATTAATAAACTTGTTTTAAAATTATTCAAGATCCTTAACATTTTTAACACATTAAACTTATGCTTTAACCAATTAAAGTAATAGCTGTAGCCAATCTTGATACTCCAAAAACATTTTAACAAATTAAAACGATCTTTTAATCTATTAAAAGATGTAGATGATCAAGATAATTTTTAAGATAGTTTGTACAAGAAATTTAAGTTAATATATAATGATCACCTAATTGTCTAAATGAGATATGCTTACAAAATTGATGAGCTAATGTTGTAAAACCCAAATATTACATCAAATATATCTCCAAATGATCGGGTCATATATATTTGACAAAGAACATTTAGATCAAATTAGAGAACTGTCAAGTGGAGCTTGTGCTGCACTTTCTTTTAAGTGAACCACTATCCAATGGAAGTTTAGAAAATATTGAGGACAATTTTGTGAAGATAGAAACTAAGTTTGTAACTGTTAAAAACCAAGATTAGCTTAATTTTTTATTAACATTAATTATAATTAAAAATAATTTGTGGATAAATTCAAATAATTGTTGCATAATTTAAATAAATTAATCTCAAATAATGACAATTGTAAATTATGTATTATATTTCAAAATTTGCTATAATAATGGCCATTAGAAATGCCATGTTATAAGGATAATTATTGGCATCTAGATGCATCCTTATTTAAATTGGAAGGTATTTTTCATTAAAAATATTACGTTAGTATTAATTTACATTAATTACACTGCACTTTATACACCAGATTAAATGACGGAATTTTTATGAAATTGTCATTTTATAAATTTTTTCCAAATAACATTGGTAAAAAATAATCTTATTTATTGTTGGCTAGAAATTTTGCTAGTTTGAAAAAAAAAATCCTAATGAACATTGTTAAAAAATAAAATTTGTGTTGATAATAAAAAAAAACATTACAGAGATAGTAAAAAATATAATCACAATAGATATCAATCGAAAAATCTAATTCACTTTCATAAGAAAAAATAATCTCTTTAACATTGATCGAGAAAATTCTAACTATTATCAAATGATAAATATTAATAGTCTACACTAATAATAACAACAAAAATCATCCTAAAAATTTAAATGAAAATAATTTTTATCAACATCAATAAAAAATTCTTAGTTGACATTAATTAAAAAGTAATTATGAAAACATTTTTTTGGTTTTAATGACGTGACGACTTCGCAACAAAAAAATTAACTAAAAATAAAATATGAGGATAAGACACATGAGTTTAAAAATATGAAGAATTAGAAATTTTTATTTTTTAGATAGAATTTGAAATTCTTACGTTTTAAGTGAAATTTGAAATTCTCTAATCTTAAATAATTCAATTATTCATAAAATTCTAGAATTTCATTTTTTTTTAAATTTCTTACCTAAATAAAATATTATATTACAAAACATTTTAAATTCTCTATAAAAAAATGTATTACCCTATTAAATTTTCTTATTCAAACATACTGTTAATGTCACTGAAGATTCATTATTTTAACCTTACAAAAAGGTCATAAAACTCCATAATGTTTTATTTTAGCAGACTAAAACTTGATAAATCATGTTGTTAATGAGACTAGGACCATAAGTGTAGAGAAAATATTTGAAATTATAGGCTAATCATAATTGGAATGGAAAGATATATACATATATAATCATAATCAAATAATACTCATCATAAAAGCTGCTAATATTATTCATTTGCATTAATATTTTTGTCACGCAAATTTTCAATCATATTTATTCACAACCATACGAGCACACACGATGAAATGAAACTATATATATTTTTGAGCAATTTTTTTTTTCATTTTCAACCATCCCAAGTCAATTTTACTCACTGATATATTAATTACATTTGATGGAAAAGTATCAAAATCGGAGTAAACGATACAAACAACAGAACTTAAATCAGATCCAAAATAGTCGGACACGCACCAGAAACTGACAGGGAGAGGTAAAAATTTTGCCTAAATTTTGTTTTTACAATACACACATAATCACACTTTGTCACCAATTTTCCGATCAAAATAAAATGTATACAAACAACAGTGATTCTCGTAATCTCAGTTTATAGTTTCACAAAACAGAAACGCTGACAAATAAAGATCAATAAGTTACAAAATGCCAATCCTTTGTCCAACCATGAAGCTACATTTGAAGAGCAATATTGGTAGTGGGGTGAATGAGAGGCACAACCATGGAGGTGGTTTGGTGTTTCATGGAGTTACTTGGAACGTGTAAAAGGTCCAGTGTGAAGAAAATCTCAAGCGTGAGTTAGTTTAGATAGTAGTGGAGTTTTGAGGAACTTAGTGCGTCTTTAATGGTTAAAGTTTTTAAGTAATAGAGTCGTGTTTGAATATAGTTTCTGTTGTAAAATTAGTTAAGAGAAAGATCAAATTTACATTAGATTGTCTAACACGTAAAGGAACAAAATAAAATAAAAGAGAACAAAGTACGATACAATCTGGTTGGAGGTTAAATAGTGAAAAAACAAATAAAGAATTACACTAAAGTAATAGTTTGATTAGAGTGTTAATGAACTCTAATTTACTTTCATGATAGAACTCAAACATTAACAACTCAAAATTTCATAAAACATGATACAAAGTTCTCTTAAATATTCTGAGGTCATTACAATTACCTCTTGTGAAACACATCTATACTAAAGTCACAGACACGTGAAAAATACCTTTCTTATAGAACTCTAAACGTTACTATGATTTATCACCAAACATTTAAGACTGGATAATCTAACGATATCAAATAGTTTACTGAGACTTTTTATCATATACAAAAATTTGACCTTCTACTCAATGATTTTTTGAAGATCTAAGAACGTTCAACAATATTTTATTGAACCAATTCTTCATAATTTCCAATAAAAAATTGAAGCAAACAATGACTAAGTGGTAAGTAGTGATTAGGTTCCACTAAGAAAGGATATTGCACAACAACAAAGTTTTTGTTGGCTCATTCTAAACATTAATTTTAAAATATAATTCTTAATGAATCAGTGTTACCTAACACCACTCTCAAATTCTCCTTTTGCCAATTTGTCAAGTCTATTTTTCACACTGGGAAAGTGAATATGTCACATAGTTTATACACATAATTCCAACTTTGGCGCGTTGAAGTTTCCCCTCATTATGCACTGCTTTAGTTATTTTATATTTTTTTAGATGTGACGTTAACATTTGTTTCATATACAAACCTATGTGTACCCACATTGCTTAGCGTTAGCGAATGTGTAAGCCTACTCAAGGTCAAACAAAATTTCTTCTTCCTTGTATTAAACATCAGGTAGAGGATTTTGCTTTACCATAAGTGAGCAATAGATAAGTCTGATCTGTAAGCCAAAGCATCAAATCAAGGTAAGTTATTGTTTTACAATGATATCCATCAATCATCCACTTCTGTTAAAAGGTGAGATCTCAGAAGAACTGAAAATATCTAGCCACTAATTTGAACCTTTAAGATTTCAGATTCTGTATTTTAACTTTTTCTGTCTCTTTGTTTTTCCTTTCTTTCTCTTTATTGTGATGTTCGAGATTGCAGTGGTGGAAAGATCGAGAGTTTGTTCAATTCAATGACACGTTCTTCTTCAGGAGCTTCAGAAAGAAAATATATTCTTTCTCTTTGTCTCTTGATTCTCTCGGGATTGACGGGTGTAGCATCAAAGCAAACATCAGATAATGTTCCTCAAATAAAGTATGATGTTTTTGTTAACTTCAGAGGCGAGGACATCCGACACAGTTTTGTCGGTTACTTGAGTGAGGCTTTTCATCGAAAACATATAAATGCATTTGTAGATGATAACGTTGAGAAGGGAGATGAAATATGGCCATCACTGGTTGGAGCAATTCAAGGATCACTGATTTCGTTGACCATATTCTCGACAAACTATGCTTCTTCACGTTGGTGTTTGGAATTACTAGTGAAAATAGTTGAGTGCAGGGAGAAATATGGACAAACTGTAATACCTGTTTTCTACCATGTAAATCCCACCAATGTACGACATCAAAAGGGTAGCTATGGAAAAGATCTTGCTGAACATGAAAAGAAATATAATTTGACCACAGTGCAAGATTGGAGACATGCTTTGAAGAAAGTTGCTGATTTATCAGGAATAACGTCTTTTCATTACAAGTAAGCTCCTCCCCAAAACCAATGCGTTAGGTTTTACAGTTCATTTGCTATGTTATAGACTGCTGTGTGCATATTTTTAAATGTTGATTGCTAAAATAGTGGAAAGCATGCACCTCTATTTTCTAGAGTTTTAATTTTTGTTTGTAAATATTGTTCAAATTATCCAAGTATTAATTACATCTAAACATACAAATAAATAGTACTATCTTTAATAGTTCTAGTTTTGCATACTAGATTTTCTAGGAATAAAAATATATTACTCCTACTAGCTAACATGAAAATATAATTTGAATTTTGTTTAACTTAAATATGTTTCAAGCTCTTAATATATAACAAATTTTTGTAACTACTCAATAGTTTTTCCTTTAAAATTGGATACTTAATAAATTAAAAGTTTTGAGTTAAATGCATATTAAAGTTGACACATATATCTTAAAATTTAAAATATTTAAGAATGATATGTAACTAGGGACATTTATAAATATTTTAGAAATAACTTAAAAGATAAATATAACAATATTTTAAGAATAACTTAAAAGAGTCAAGACAACAATAAGCATGAAATACAAATTTATATATACCTCAATAATTTTTTTAATTTATTATGTATTTAATTTGAAGAAAAAAAAATTCTAAAATACTTAAAACAAAAATCCATCATTATAAGACCTAAAACATATTATTTAATAAAAAATATTCAAAAACATGTATATTTAGATTTAACAATTTTTTTAATATAGTTCAAGGAGTGATTAAATGAATAGACATATTTTCTTACTCCAATTAATATGATAAATTAAATAGTGATGATAAACGTACAATGTGTTTGATGGAATTTTTACGATTTTCATAAATATGTTCTTGGATATATATGAGATATACAAGATATATTCTAGAAAGAAGTTGTACTTTATTTTATTCACATACTCTATATATAGAGTAAAAATATAATAAAATATCAAATATTAACAATATTTTAATCTTAATACCCTAAATTTAAATAATAATTGAATATATGTATGAAAAGATATTTTAAAATAAAAACTAAAAGGTTTCCTAGAAGCTAATTTAAATAAAAAAGATATTAAACAAATATTCTCAACATTTTTCTTTATTTTAATATCTGTTTATTTGAATTCCAAATATCGGATTTGAATCTCTTTCTTTTAATGCTTGATTTCCTCCTCTTTCTTTGCCTGTAATTTGTATCTTTCTTTTTTTTGCATGGGATTAGATCATTATAAAATTTGATATTTTTCACAAAAGCATCTTCTTTGTCTATGGTGGATTGTTCTTCATCTACTTTCTTTTCTTGGACATCAAACTTTTTTAAGAGATATGCATCTTCTTTTGAATTTGATCCTTCTTTCATGTCTTCTTCATTTGGAGCCAACTCCTTTTTCATCAAATCTAAAGCAAAAAAAAATTCTTTCATGTGAGCTTGGAAGAGTTCTAGGTTGTTTGCATCTTTAATCACACAATGTTTGCTTTCAAAAGATACCTTGCAACATTTCTCTAATAGTTGACCAACACTTCACAAATTGTGATTAATACCAGGAACATATAAGACATCAAAAATAAATTTGACACCTAATTAGTTTTAAGTGCAATTATTCTTATACCTTTCACATTAATTTGTGCTCCATTTCTAATTCTTACATTAGAAACATCGGATTTATTGATCTCTTTGAAAACTTCTCGATCATGAGTCATGTGGTTTGTACAACCATTATTTATAATACAACTTTTTGCAGATTTGTTGGTTGTAACACATGTTGTAAAAGTAGCTCCTCTTATAATTTGTCCTTTACAATCTTGGCAGCTTCCTGGGATGATCAAATTTGCATATCTTTTTAACATGTCCCAATTGACCACATTTGTGATATTTTGCATTTGGCCTCCACCAACACTTGTTGTGTTGGTGATTATTTTTCTTGCAATAGGGACAAGGAAAACAAACATGTGAGTTTTGGTTTGGTTGTAGTTGCTCCTTTTGTTGTTCTTGGCTCTTTCAACAATATGAAGTATAGTATCTTGAATAAAACAATATTTTCTCATTAATCTCCATTGTTTTTGTGCTTGTAAGACATGTATAACTTTTGTCAAAGTAATTGTAGACAAATCATTTGTGTTCTCTAACGAAGTAATAGATGTTTTGTATCTCTCCGACATAGTTACCAGAATTTTCTCAACTAGTCTGGAATTAGGAAATTCCTTACCTAGTAATTTTATCTTGTTAGCAATACCCAATAATTTGTTTGAGCATTCCTTAATTGTCTAAGACTCTTTCATCCTTGGTAGCTAAAACCCCCTTATCAAGTTTAGCACTTCCATTCTCGAATCTTCTCGTTTCCTTCATATTCTCCTTTCAAATAGTCCCAAATTTATTTGAGTGACTTTAGGGTTATGATTTTGGTGAGTATTATTTGTGAAACACCAACAAATAAACATGACTTTTCCTTTTTCTTCCTTGTTTTCTTTTCCTTTTGACTTTTGATTTGGGCCATGGTGGGATTTTTTGGCAGTGGATCAATAATGTAATCCTATTCTACAGCTTCCCATAAATCTAGCCCTTCTAGATATGTTTTTATTCTTACATCCCATAGATCATAGCTTTCACCATCAAAAAGTGGAATAACAACTTGTTAGAAATTCTCTTCTCCTTCCATTTTACAACTCTTGTAACAACAATAACCCTAATGCCATTGATTAAAGTTTTAGCGTTTTTAGAAATATATTCTTGGAGATATATGAGATGTAAGAAATACATAGAGGAGTTGTACTTTATTTTATGCATGTACTTTATATAGAGAGTAAAAGTGCAACAAAATATCAAATATTAACAATATCTAAATCTTAATACTCTAAATTTGAATAATAATTGTATATATTTTATGAAAAGATATTCTAAAATAAAAACTAAAAGATTTTCTAGAAACTAATTTAAATTAAAAAAATATTAAACAAATATTCTTAACAGAGTTTCATTTTCAAATCATTTTTGTTTGTAGGACTGAAGTTGAGCTACTTGGAGAAATCATCAACATTGTGAATGTTGTGTTGATGAGTTTGGACAAGCATCCACTAAAGTTAAAAGGACTTGTAGGAATGGACTAGTCAATTGAACATTTAGAATCATTACTACATCAAGAGTCAAATTGTGTTATTGGAATTTAGGGGATGGGTGGTATTGGAAAAACGACCATGGCAAAGGAAGTATTTAACAAACTATATTCAAAATATGATGGTTCCTATTTTCTAGAAAAGGCAAAGGAATCAAGAAGTCAAGGAATAATTTCTATGAAGGAAGAAGTATTTTCTGCACTACTTAAGGAAAATGTGAAAATGAAAATAATATCTGGAGTGTCAAATTATATAAGGAGAAAGATTGGTCGTATGAAGGTTTTAATTGTTCTTGATGATGCGAATGATCCAGATCTACTAGAAAAGTTGTTTGAAAATAATGATTGGTTTGGTCAAGGAAGCAAAATCATTATGACCACTCGAGATAAACAAATCCTGGTTGCTAATAAAGTTGATGATATATATGAAGTTCGGGCATTGAATTCTAGTGAAGCACTTGAACTTTTTAGTTTGTATGCCTTTAACAAAAATAATTTCGACATGGAGTATTATGAGCTATCAAAAAGGGTGGTCAATTATGCTAAAGGCATTCCACTAGTTCTTAAAATATTGGGTCATCTTCTTTGTGGAAAAGATAAGGAAATATGGGAAAGTCAACTTAACAAACTGAAAAACATGCCAAATGCAGATATTTACAATGCAATGAGGTTGAGTTATGATGATCTCGATCGTAGAGAACAGAAGATTCTATTGGATCTTGCATGTTTTGTTATAGGATTGTATTTCAAAGTGGATCGCATAAAAGTTTTACTGAAAGATAATGAAAGAGATGATTCGGTGGCTGCTGTGCTAGAAAGGTTGAAAGATAAAGCTCTTATAACCATTTCAAAAGACAATGTTATATCCATGCATGATATCATACAAGAAATGGCTTGGGAGATTGTTCTACGTGAATCTCTTGAAGCCCCAGGAAAACGTAGTCATTTGAGGGACCCTAATGACATTTATGATGTATTAGCAAATAATAAGGCAAATCCTATTATAAAAATAACATGTTTCTCATAACATTTAAATTTTTATGACTTCTAATGATTCTTAAAATTTTCCCTTACTGAAATGGCAGGGAACTGAGGCCACAAGAAGCATAAAGGTAGACTTGTCATTAATAGTTAAAAAGATGAAGTTAAGCCCTGACATATTTACCAAGATGTGCAAACTACAATTTTTGCATTTTTTTGTCTTGTATAATCACTCTTCAACCGACATGATTGCTCTTCCTGAAGGGCTTCACTTTTTCTCAATAGAGATTAGATATCTTGTTTGGGTGCATTACCCTCTGAAATCCTTGCCAGATAACTTTTCTACAGAAAAGCTTGTTATATTGGACTTGTCATATAGCCAACTAGAAAAACTTTGGGATGGAGTGCAGGTAAACATGTCATCCTTTTATTACCTTATTAAAATTGCAAAAAATCTATGACTTAAGCTTGTGTGTGATGTCTTCATTTGTAATATTTTGTTGTAGAATTTGATGAATTTAAGAGAATTAAAAGTCTCTGATTCTGTAAACTTGAAGCACCTGCCAGACCTTTCAGTAGCAACAAATCTTGAAGTACTGGATATTAGCTTTTGTCCTCAGTTGACTAGTTTAAATCCATCCATTTTCTCTCTCAACAAGCTCAAGCGATTGGATCTTATGTCATGTTCTCTTACCAAAATTATAAGAAATCACCATTTAACCTCCCTTAGTTATCTCAATCTTCATTCGTGCCAAAATCTAAAGGAATTTTCAGTGATATCAGAAAATATTATTGAACTTGATTTATCATGGACTGGGGTCAATGTATTATCCTCATCTTTTGGATGTCAAAGCAAGCTCCAAACCCTATGGCTAATAAATAGTGCTATCAAGAGCTTGCCTTCAAGCTTCAAGAATCTTACGAGGCTGCAATATCTGATATTAGAAAGCTCCATAAAGCTTCATACTCTTTCAGAGCTTCCCCCAGCCCTTGAAATTCTAGACGCCACTGGTTGCACATCATTGAAGACTGTATTATTTCCATCAATTGCTGAACAGTTCAAGGAAAATAGGAAAGAAGTTTCCTTTTGGAATTGCTTGAAATTGGATGATCATTCTCTTGAGGCTATTGGCCTAAATGCACATATTAACGTGATGAAATTTGCTTACCAGAATCTATCTGCACCAGATGAAACTTTCTATGATCCTTATCGTCGACATGAATTTTATCAAGCAAAATATGTATATCCAGGAAGCAGACTTCCTAAGTGGTTGGAGTATAAGACAATAAAGGATTATATGGTTATTGATATGTCTTCGATTCAATCCTCCCCACTATTGGGCTTCATTTTTAGCTTCGTTATCTCTGGCCCTAAGATGGAGACAACAATTCTTCATAGATTTGCATTTTACATCATCGTCAGTGATGTTGAAAACAAAAGTGTTAAGGAAACATTTGACATCTTCATGTCTGATTCAGTCTTTTGGATTAAAGGAGATCATGTGTGCGTCATTGACGACCATCTATGTTCTCACTACATAAACAGTAGAGCCCAAAACCAAACAAGGTTTAAAATTAAGGTTGAAGCAATGCTAGTGGAGAAACATCACAGACTAGGTATAGAGGTAAAAGGGTTTGGAGTCAGCCCACTAAACACCTCAACATATCACAATTTCATTCAACAAGTGAATACCTCAACAGATCATAGTTTAATTCATCAAATAAAAATCTCTGCAAATCATCGTTTCATTCAGCAAATGGAAATACCTGGTGCTATGTATTTCATTCAAATGCTTCCTATGATCATTTTTGCGTCCTTCCTAATCAAAAGAAGACGACTTTGATAGAAGTCTTTAGATGTGAATCTACACTTCTTGAATAATGTGTTATTGTTAGTTAAGACCTAGATGCTAAAAACAATAAACCATTTTCTGTTTAGTGGTTAGAACTGATTTGAGTTTATTTTGTCAAAGAGTTATTGTGTTGTGAGTTTTGAAAAACTATAAATAATGAATGTATTCTATGTAATTGATACAAAGAATTTGAGTAATAAAGCAAGTGTTTCAGAGCATATTATTGTGTGTATCCGACTTGTTGTCTACAAGTTGGCATCAAAGCTTTGAGAGAAGTTTGATTTGCGACCGAGTTTGTCGTGTGAAATGGCCAGCCTTGCAAAAGTTTGCTCATCCCTAAGTTGACAAAAGACGTCAACTATGATAACTGGCGCTGGTAGATGAAGGCGCTCTTTGGGTCCCAAGACGTCTAGGAAATTGTAGACCAAGGTTATGAAGAACCAGAGGAAGACAAGGAGATGTCGAGAGCAAAGCTTGCCGAGCTGTGAGGAATAAGGGTGAAGGACAGAACGACTCTGTATTTGATATACCGAGCTGTTGATGAGGCTTTGAGAAGATAGAGAATGCAAAATCTTCAAAAGAAGCATGAGGTATACTGGAGAAGGCGTATAAAGGAGATAATCGAGTAAAGCAGATTAGGCTTCAAACTCTTAGAGACGAGCTTGAAACCATGAGCATGACAGAAAATGAAAAGGTGGCCGACTATGTTTCCCGAGTTCAGACCTTGGTGAATCAACTCGGGACAAACGGAGAAAAACTACCCGCTAACCGAGTAGCTGAAAAGTCTTAAGGTCGTTAACCGACGACTTTGAGAATGTTGTTTGTGCTATTGAGGAGTCTAAGGACTTATCAATAATGTCGGTTGAGGAGCTTGCGGGGTCATTTGTGGCGCACGAGCAGAGGAAGAAGAATAAGGCAGATACACTCGGTTAAACACTCCAAGCATGTCAACCAAAGACAAGGAGTCCAATACTCAGAATACACGAGGCTGAGGTGGTAGAGGACGAGGTGGTCGAGGCTGAGGAAGAGGTGACAGTGGAGGAAGAGGTCAGGGAGATGAGGAGCAATCTAACCAACAAAACTAGCGTGGCCGAGAACAAGGAAGCAGCAGGGGAGGTCGGTCAAACAACATGAACGTCTAGTGTTTCAAATGTCGCAAGTATGACCATTACGCGAAAGATTGCTACTCGAACAAGTGTTATAATTGCGGAAAGGTCAAACATTTTGAAAAAGATTGTTGGTCCGAGAAAGGGAAACCAATTTCCTCATAGAAGACAAGGAGGACAAGGAGGACGAGGGAATTATGTTAATGTCATCGAGGACCGAGCTTAGTCTGAGCTCTTGTGACGAGTTGATGTTGAACTCGGGTAGCTAGATTTCCTCGAACAACTCGACCTGGTATACTGACATTGGAGCGAGCAATCACATGCGCGGAGATGAGAATCTTTTCAAGGATATCTTAAGAGTGGAGGTTGGACACGTGTTGTTCGGATATGCATCGAAGGTAGCGGTGAAAGGTCGAGGTACAATCCAGTACCTATAGAGGGATGACCGAGTTGGTGAAATAAGAGATGTATACTATGTACCCGATCATAAGAGCAACATCCTAAGTGTGGGACAACTGATGGACAAAGGATACTCGGTCTTGATGCAAGACCGAGCTCTACAGTTGAGGGATAAACTCGGACACTTGATTGCTCAAGTGGAAATGAAGAAGAACAAGATGTATAAGCTGGACCTGAAGATAGTCTGAGGTAGGTGTATGAAGCTAGACTGAAGGACGAGACCATGATGTGGCATTTTCGGTTTGGTCATCTATATTTTGGAGGACTAACCGAGCTGGTGAAGAATGAGAGGGTGCACAGACTGCTGAGAATGGAGTTCGGGAAGAAATTTTGTGAAGAGTGTATGCTCAGTAAACATTTGAGGACGTCATTTCCGAGGACTATTGAGTACCAAGCATGTGAACAACTCGGATTAATACACATTGACCTATGTGGGCCGATTACCCCGAGTCCTTCAGTGGTAGGAGGTATTATTTCCTTTGTAGATGATTTCTTGAGGAAAACATGGGTCTATTTTTTGACGGAGAAGTCTGAGGTGTTTGGTGTTTTAAAAAAGTTCAAGGTGATGATCAAGAAGGAGATTGGAAGGCCGATTAAGTTGGTACATTCGAACAGAGGAGGAGAGTACACTTCAGCCGAGTTCATGAAGTATTGTGAGGAGCACAAGATAAGGAGGTTTTTAACAGCTCTATATTCTTCTCATCAAAATGGAGTGGTGAAGAGGAAGAATAGGACCATCCTCAGCATGGTCCGAGCTATGCAGAAAGGCAAGAACATGCCAAAGAAGTTCTGAGATTAAGGTGTATAGTGTGCGGTATATGTGCAGAACAGGTGTCCACATGCAAAGCTCGGTGGAAAGACACCTCAAGAAGTATGGAGCGGCAAGAAGCCGAGCGTGTCACACTTGAGGGTGTTCAGAAGTGTGGCATACGGGATTGTTCTAGCTCAACAACGAATAGAGTTTGATGATCAAAGTACGAAGTATGTGTTCGCTGAGTACGATGAGATGCCGAAGGCTTACAGGTTGTATGACCTAATAAACAAGTAGGTCATAGTAACCCGAGATGTGCATGTAGATGAAGGGAGAAATTGAAACTAGGACGACTCAGTTGAGGAGACTACTGAAAGAATAAGGTCGAAGATAGTGGTTACCCCAGCCAGAGAGAATGAAGAGATTGTTGAGGACGAGGATGAACCTCATCAGCCGAGGATGAGAAACCTGCAATACATATACAACTCCACCGAAGAGGTGCATGTTATATGTCTCTTGGTAGATTTGGAAGACTTGAGTTTCGAAGAATTCGTGCAGGACGAGAAGTGGAGGTGATGGACGAAGAGATTAGCACCATTGAGCGCAATAAGACATAGAAGCTGGCCGACTTGCCTGCAGGAGTTGGTCCTATTAGACTGAAATGGGAGTATAAAAGGAAGATGAACACAAAGGTAGAGGTCGAGTGCTACAAGGCTCAGCTTGTTGCAAAGGGCTACAAAAAGAAGGAAGGAGTTTATTATGAGGAGGTGTTTCCTCCAATAACAAGGCTGGAGACGATTCAACTATTAATTTCCCTAGCAGCTCAGCATAAGTGGACAATCTATCAAATAGATGTGAAGTCGACGTTTTTAAATGAAGTTCTAAAGCAGGAGGTGTAAGTGTTGACATATTTCAAGTTTAAAGTGTTGATGAAGTTCTCTCAATAAGTCATGAAGATTAAAGTTTTGATGATGAAGATTTAAAGTTCTCTAAACAACATTAAAGACTTGTGTCATCTCACAAAGGAAGGTTGCTTCATGGAAAAGGCAAGACATAAAGGATCTTAAAAGCTTTCAAGAGAGAAGATTGATGAAGATTTTCTCAAGAGCTGGAGTTTCAAGTTTAGAAGTTTCTGTTTTGAGTGAAGAATAAAAAGAGTAAGTCATAAATCCCATTTAAGACCATTTCAAACTTGAGAGCAAGTCATTTTCTCGCAAAAACATTTTTCTACGCTTTTAATCGATTATGTTACGAAATCTAATCGATTATTTCACTTAAAATTTGAATCAAAAGAGTTTAACGAACAAAATAATCAATTAAGTGTTTTTGATAATCGATTATATTGCTTCTGGGTTCATATAATCGATTATGGCCTTAATCTAATCGATTATATCAGGCAAAATGTGTTTTCCAGTTTTTAACTCTGATATAATCGATTATACCTTTTAGATAATCGATTAAATACAACGTTTTTGCGAATTCAATGCTGAATCAACCTAAGAATGGAAACTTTGGGCTGTTTTCAAATTATAAAATGAAAGGCAAAGTCTTAGGTTCAACACATCTGATAAAACACAATATTTAAAGTGTTCTTGCACTAAATTTTTTCAAACCGCTTTCTTACTCTCTCAAGGTTGATCTAAGTTCTTGGAAGTGGTGATCATTGTGCTTAAGCTTTCAATCTAGCACTCAATCAAGTGTTTTCTTTACTGTTTTTCTGAATTTGTGTAATTCATCCCTTGGATTTGTTCTAAGGGAGGTGTGTTCATCTCTTGTGTGTCAAGAGAGCTGGGAATCATCCTCAGTGTGTCTGAGGAGGTGAGTTCATCCTTAGTGTGTCTAAGGAAGTGTTTTCTTTATCTTTATTTGTTATTGCAAGAATTGGTGTTTGTAGTTTCAATTAAAGATAGTGGGGTGATCATCACGTGTTCGTGGTGATTGGAAACTGGACGTAGGATTGGCTAAATCTGAACCAGTATAAATCTATGTGTTCTTTCTCTCTTTACCTATTTTTTTTATTGTGGATCATATTAACAATTGCAAAGACCCCAACTTACAAGTGGAGAACTTGTATAAAGTCGGTAATGTGAAATTAAATGAGCGTATGTTACATTATGTTATTGTCTGGATTCTTGTTGCAAGAGGAACCAATCATGCTCAACTTACTAAGGAAGACATTCTTTTGATGTATGGTTTCCTTAATAATGTTAATATTGATTGGCCTGCTATTATTTTAGATAATATGTTTAAAGCCACTAGGCTATGATCCTTTGCTTTACCCTATGTTGTGTTTATATCCAAGATTTTAGAATATAAAGGTGTAGATCTTGAAGGAGAAAACAAGCAGATTTTGCTAAGCAACAGCAAAATCGGGAAGAATGTTCTAAGGCACATGGGCCTTATTGAACAAGGGAACAGGTTCAGGCAAAGAGATGAGGAAGCTGCAATGGATGAAGATGAAGAACCACCACCTCAACCTCAACCTGGATCAATGGAAGCAAATATTCTCTCCAGGATGGACAACATGATGAGTCTTCAAGTAACTCATTATGACGACATTTGCTCCAAGCTCTCAAGGCTTAACAGGAGAGTTTACAGGGTGGAAAGAAAGCTGGAGATTGAAGATGTCTCTCTAGAAGAAGACAATACTAGATCCTCCAGAGGAAAACATCCAGCAGAAGACGCTGAGGAAGAAGAAGAAGATGCAGGGGATAGTGAAGAAACAGAATAGGCTACAAGTTCACTAATTCCCTTAGCTTTTTTTTTTCAGCTGCTGTATTGTTTTTGTCCCTCTATATTTTCTGTGTAATTAATTGTTTCTGCTGTATTAATCTCTGAATATGTAATCTTTTTGAAAATGATAAAAATAAAGGGGAAGAAAAATATTTTTTTTGATTGATAATATGTCCATATCTCTAGTATTTAAGAAAATTAAAGTTTCAGGGAGAGTATTAGGAAATATTTCAAATAATTACCTAGTATATCTTACACATTCAAGAGCAAAGTTTAAGGGGGAGTGTTTTAGAAATAATTTCCATGCATTAATTTACTTGAAATTCAAATTTCAAAATTCAAATTGAAAATTAAATGATATGAGACTGCCTATATTATTTCCTTTGTGGACTAATTTTTATGATGGAGATATCCATACATTATTTTCTAAGTTTTTCAGGATATCAATCACAAGTCTCTATGTTTCTTTTTATCATCATCAAAAAGGGGGAGATTGTTAGCATATTTCAAAGACAAGTGTTGATGAAGTCCTCCAGATATTTAATGAAGTCTTAAAGTTTTGATGATGAAGATTTAAAGTGCTCTAATCAACATTAAATACTTATGTCATCTCACAAAGGAAGGTTGCTAGATGGAAAAGGAAAGGCATAAAGAGTGTTTAAAGCTTTCAAGAGAGAAGATTGATGAAGATTTTCTCAAGAGCTGAAGTTTCTAGTTTAGTAGGTTCTGTTTTGGGTGATGGATGAAAAGAGAAAGTCATAAATCCCATTCAAGACCTTCCTAAACCTGAGAGCAAGTTGTTTTCTCGCAAAAACGTTTTTCTACGCTTTTAATCGATTATGATATGTAGATAATCGATTATTTCATTTAAAATTAGAATCAAAATTGTTTAACGAACTAAATAATCGATTAAGTGTTTTTGATAATCGATTATATTGATTCTGGGTTAATATAATCGATTATGGCCTTAATCTAATCGATTATATCAGGCGAAATGAGTTTTCCAGTTTTTAACTATGATATAATCGATTAAGCTTTTTAGATAATCGATTAAATGAGTCGTTTTTGCGAATTCAATGCTAAATCAACCTAAGAATGGAAACTTTGGAGCATTTTCAAATTATAAAATGAAAGAGAATGTCTTAGGTTCAACACATCTGATAAAACACAATATTCAAAGTGTTCTTGCGCCTTAGTTTTTCAAAACCACTTTCTTGCTCTTTCAAGGTTGATCAAAGTCTTTGGAAGTGGTGATCTTTGTGCTTAAGCTTTCTATCCAACACTATTATCAGGTGTATTCTTTTTACTGTTTTTCTAAACAGGAAAATTCATCCCTTGGATCTATTCTAAGGTAGGTGTGTTCATCTCTTGTGTGTCAAGAGAGGTGAGTTTCATCCTCAGTGTGTCTGGAGAGGTGTTTCATCCTTAGTGTGTCTAAGGAGGTGTTTCCTTTATCTTTATTTTTTATTGCATGAATTGGTGTTTGTAATTTCAATTAAAGATAGTGGGGTGATCATCACACATTTGTGGTGATTGGGAACTGGACGTAGGATTGGCTTAATCCGAACCAGTATAAATCTCTGTGTTCTTTCTCTTTCCCTATCTCTTTTTATTGTGGATCATATTAACAATTGCAATTCAAACTGCACATATCTAAGGTTAAGGAAAATCCGCATCCTAGTTTTTGAAAATTATTTAAAATCTGGAAATTTATTTTAAAGAGAAAAAGTTTCTTAAAAATCCAATTCACCCCCCTCCCTCTTGATTTTTACACTGCCGTCTATATTTAACATCACAAACTAGGTATAGAGGTAAAAGGGTTTGGAGTCAATCCACTAAACACCTCAACATATCACAATTTCATTCAACAAATGAATACCTCAACAGATGAATACCTCAACAGATCATAGTTTAATTCATTAAATAAAAATCTCTACAAATCATAGTTTCATTCAGCAAATGGAAGTACCTGGTGCTATGTATTTCATTCAAATGCTTCCTATCATCGTTATTATGTCCTTCCTGGACAAAAGAAGACGAATTTGATTTAGATAGAAGTCTTTAGATGTGAATCTATACTTCTTGAATAGTGTGTTATTACAAGTATTTAGTTGAGATGGAGAGTCTATTAAAAATATTTAGTTCTATTCATGAAAGTTTTTATATTTACAATCATGAGAATACTATTATAGAATTTTGAGTTATTTTTAATTTATAAAATACCTTTCAATATATTAAAGAATGTAGACAAAATGAAAAAAAAAAATAGAGATAGAAGAGTTCAATTTTCAACTTATCTTCCTTTTATTTTTTATTTTAAATTATGCAATATTACACTTCTAGAATACCACCCACAAAGTGGTATCCTATAGATCCTTGCAACAAAAGAAAAATAATCAAAGTGAAGAACGATGAACACAAATACTCTTTCAGCAAGTAGAATAACTTATAGCAATGTACAAATTTCTTTATTTAAGGGAAAAAGATTATGATTTTTGGGCTATAAAATGGAAACTTTGTTTAACTTCTTGGATGTCAAAAAGTTCATACAAATAGAATCTCACTAGCCATATTTATAAGGATCATGAGAGAAAAAACGCTCAAGGAAACATGGAATACTCTTCAAGAAGAGTTTTGTTGAAGAAGGAGATGGAGATCATGAAGATATGGAAGATCCTCCTCTCAATGACATTATTGAAGGAGACTGGAAAAAATGATCTAAACATGCACTAGTTTTGCTCCTTGATTTTTATTCCTTTTAATTTTTCCCCATCCTTTCCTTGATTCATTTCTTTTTATTCTATTTGTAATACTTACTCCTGCTTTAAATACAATTTTTTTCATTAAGAAAGGTTATCAAATTTTTTTAAGGAAATTCTAGCATCTAAATATCCAATAAAAATTTTCGTTAAAGTTGTCACTTAATAACTCTCCCAAACCTAGAATTTTACTTTTCCTGAACTAAAGTAACACACCTCTTATCAAAACAAACAAAGAAGGTTGGAAAGAAATCATTCCTCAATTCTAAACACCCATTTAGAATACAAGACATACAAAAATTCTTGAGAAATCCAATTCAAAGAGGGATGCTTTGTACAACTTCAAGTGAAATCAAGATGAATGTGCACTTCAACTCAAAAATTACAAAAGGAAAATTTCATTAAATTTTCTCAAAGAAACATTATATATATATATATGTATATATATATATGTATATATATATATATATATATCAGACATATGATAATTAACTTATCTCACCAATAAGTGTTTCTTTCAACCAATCACTCTAATCAAGTAATCCAAAATTGATATTCATCTGCAGTTAATAAATACATTTGTTAATTGAGACTTTAATACATAAGGTCTTTTCATGCATTATGTCGACTACAGGTATATCACTTTCAAACTCTTCTCTTATTTTTTTTTGTCAATTTTCAATATCAATACGTCATCTATTTATAACCTTAATCTATGGGCTTTTCTCTCTAGACCTTTTCAAAATAACATAATCAATTATAATCTTTCAAAATAAACAAAATAACCAAAAAAATCTCCTAGATATTATTCTACATTTAAGTTTATTCAACAAAATTCTCCTGTAGACTTAAATGCCTCTCATGTCCCACATCCCAATACTCTTCAAGCATAGTTCTCGGCATATCAGTATCTAGAGGTCGGTTGTCGACGTGCTACTCCGATGTCGACCTATTGTCAACTCGGTTCACAGGCCTATCTTTCTTTTTCATGTTAAGTCAAACTCTGTACCGCTCGACCTTACAACTTGCATTCTCCTTTCGTATGGGATGAGCTCCTCTAGGTAAGTCAACAAGCTCCCTCTTTTTGCCAATCTCCTCATCCACTGCCTTCTTCCACTTCTTGTCCACACCGACCTCTTCCAAGCTCAAATCTGCCCTAAGACATATGACGTGCACTTCCTCGGTGGAGTTATATATGTCCTGAAGGCTTCTCATCCTCAGCTGATGAGGTTCATCCTCGTCCTCAGCAATCTCTTCATTCACACTGGTCGAGGTAATCCCGACCTCCCACCTCGCTCTTCCAGCGGTCTCATCAACCGAGTCGTTCAAGTTCCACTCGCTCCCTTCATCAACAACTCGGCTAACTATGACCTTTTCGTTAATTGGATCATAGAGCCTGTAGGCCTTCAACCTCTCGTCATAGCCAACGAACACATATTTCTTGCTCCGATCATCAAGTTTTGTTCGTTGTTGAACTAGAACAATCCCATATGCCACGCTGTCGAACACCTTGAGGTGTGACATACTCGGCTTCCTCCCGTTCCACACCTCTTGAGGTGTCTTTCCGCCGAGCTTTGCATGTGGACACCTGTTCTGCACATACACATCACACTGTACTCCTTTAGCCCAAAACTGCTTCGACATGTTTTTGCCATTCTGCATAGCTCGGACCATGTCGAAGATGGTCCTGTTCTTCCTCTCCGCCACACTGTTCTGTTGAGGAGAATATGGAGCTATTAAAAACCTCCTTACCTCGTGCTCGTCGCAATACTCCATGAACTCGGCTGAAGTGTACTCTCCTCCTCGGTCTAACCATACCGACTTAATCGGCCTTCCAGTCTCCTTCTTGATCATGACCTTGAACTTCTTAAACGTCCCGAACACCTCGGACTTCTCTGTTAAGAAATAAACCCATGTTTTCCTAGACAAATAATCTACAAACGAAATAAAGTACCTCTTACCACTGAAGGACTCAGGGGTAATCGGCCCACACAGGTCAGTGTGTATCAATCTGAGTTGTTCACATGCTCGGTATTCAGAAGTTCTCGATGACGTCCTTGAATGTTTGCCGAGTACACACTCCTCACAAAATTTCTTCACGAACTCCATCCTTGGCAATCCGTGCACCCTCTCATTCTTCACTAGCTCGGTCAGTCCATGAAAATGTAGATGACCAAACCGACAATGCCACGTCATGGCCTCGTCCTGTACGTCTAGCTTCAAACATCTACCTCGGACTATCTTCAGGTCAAGCTTTTCTTCATTTTTACTCGAGAAATCAAGCGTCTGAGTTTGTCCCTGAGCTGTAGAGCTCGATCCTTCATCAGAACCAAGTATCCTTTCTCTATAAGCTGACCCACGCTCAGGATGTTGCTCTTCAGATCCGGTACATAGTACACATCTCTGATTTCTCCTACTCGATCGTCCTTCTGTAGGTACTGGATTGTACCTTGGCCTTTCACCGCCACCAACTGTTGTACTTAAAATTTTTATGTGTTCCATGAAATTGTGACATGCAATGGTGTTTATTGGTGTTCCATGAAATTGCTTAGAATGGTGAATGTTTATTGCAGTTACTTTAACCTTGATTTTAAGTTTTGTCGGGTTGTTGACTCTGCTATTTTTGTAGTGTGAACATCATTGGTCTTAAATCACACAAACATGATCTAGTGCAATCCTAATAGGGTTATACATGTAAATGTAGATTGAATCTTTTTAATTTTCACCCTCATCGGTGATAGTGATATAAAATATGAAGCGTTAACCTATCATTTGTAATCTTAAATCGTCACATCAATTTTAAAGACACTTTTCTTGGATGTATTTTAATTCTATTCTTGTGTTTTTTTAATATCATATTTTTACTACTTTAAGTTCTTTTGTTATCTGTATATTCAATTTATAATTGTTTTGCATCACTTATATTAGATTGAGATTAAACATGTAATATGCATTATAATAACATGACATTTGACACATTTGCTGAGATGGTATTTTTGTCAATTTGTATGTAGCATGAAATTGGCGTATTTGTTAAGCTTGGGCACATAGTATTTATATTCATTTGTTTCGATGTATGATGACTTGATATTTAAGTTGAAAGCTGTCATGTATATATTAGTTAATCAAAGTAACTCTTATTAACTCTTATGGTTATCTTGGTTAAATAATGGTGAAAGAATTTATCTTTTCTCCCAAAGTTGATTGGTCAACCTTAGTTTTCTCTAAGGCTAGATGCAAGTTGAGCTGAACTCATTTTATCATCATCCTTGGTTTTCTTCTCAACCCAGACTCCATCTGAGCTAAATTCATTTTATCGTCAACCTTATTTTTCTTCTATGGTAGGACTTCAGCCGAGGTAAAGTCATTTTATCATCGACCTTAGTTTTCTTTAAGACTGGACATTTTATCGTGGACCTTACTTTTCTTCTAAGGCTAGACCTCAATTGAGTTGAAGTCATTTTATTTTCGACCTTACTTTTCTTCTAAGGTCGAACTCCAACGAATAAAAGTTGTTTTATCGTCGACCTTACTTTCTTCCAAGGTCGGACTCCAATTGAGTTGAGGTTGGTTAGTTTCCTTCTAAGACTGGACCCCAACCGAGCTATAGCCTTTTTTTCGCCAACCTTTGTTATCTTCTAAAGTCAAACCCCAGATGAGCTAAGGTTATTTCATCATCGACCTTAGCTTTCTTCTAAGACCAAATTCCAGCCAACCTGAGGTCGATTTATCGTCGACCTTATTTTTCTTCTAAAACAAGACCTAAGTTGAACTGAAATTATTTTATCATCAAATTTAGTTTTTTAAATTTAGTTTTCTCTAAGTATGAACCATAATTGAGCTTAAATCAATTTATTATAAACATGCTAATAAATATTAATCATGGTAAAAAAATAAAATTTTTTATTGTAGCATTCAACTTCTTCAAAAATCTCCTAAAAAATTGAAAGAAAAGAACATTATGTAAAAAGAGTGTTATACTAAAATACATGAACTGAAATTTTGTTAATGATTTTTATTATAAGATTGATAAACAATCAAATTGTTAAAAAACATGCAGTTGATATAACCTTTAATAAAATCATAAAAATATAAATGGTTGAATATAACCATTTTTAGAAATTAGAAAAAAAATTAGAAAAGTACAATATATATGAATATAACTTAAAAGTGTACACATTAAACAATTCACTAAAAATAACATAAAACATATATATTATTATAAAAGAAATTAATTTGACAAAAGATTCATTTCACCTCCACAAAATTCAAAATAGAAATAGCGGTGTAAGATTGTGTTGTTAATCACGTAATAACACTAACTAAACGATTATTATTATTACTATTTCATAATTTTAATATTTATATAATTACTATTATTATTTCTTGTGTTTTACAAAATAAAAAAATTTAAGAAAAATTAAATAAGATTTTTTTAGCTGGTAAAAAATATTTCAGAATATATTTATTACAAAATTTTGAGAAATAAAAGGGTAATATATTATTTTTATTAAATAATTCAAAATGATAAACTTTTAAGTAAATCTTACATTTTTATTTCACAAGCTTTCTATGCAAAACTTAAACTAAAAAATTTCTGTCAAACATCTTTATTTGATAATATTATTTTAAAAACAAACAACTATTTAAGAATATTATATTTCAATTTCAAATTTTAAAAACATTTTTTAGTTAAACATAATTGATGTATTATTTTTAAAACAAATAAAATAGTCAAAAATATTATATTCTAATTTCAAAGTTTAAAAAACTAAATTTAGTTAAACATAATTTATGATATTATTTTTAAAACAAACAAAATATTTAAGAATGTTATATTTTCATTTAAAAAAATTAGAAAATATATTTATAAATTTATTCTAAAAATACATATATTAAAATAATATTTTTATTAATAAATATTCTTGTTAGAATGAGTGAGAGAAAGACATACGTTAAATCCCTAATATATAAAATAACATATAGGATAATGTATATATGATAAGGAGTCATGCAAAGGATGTGGATTAAGCCCATTACAAGATTATTAGAAATAATGTCATATCTAATAATATCAAATAATATCTAATAATATCTAACAATATTCAATATTATCTAATACTCCCCTTCAAGCTGGTGCATATAAATTGTATGTGTCAAGCTTGTTACAATCAACTTTAGGTCCCTGTAAAGGCTTAGTAAAAATATCTGTTAATTGGTCATTTGAGTTAACAAATTCAATCTTGATGTCTCTATATAGACTTCTCGCTAATAAAATGGCAATTAATCTCAATATATTTGATCCTTTTATGAAAGACAAGATTAGAGATAATATGAGAGTAGCCTGATTGTTATATATAAGTGTCATTTGAGTGATATCTCCAAATTGAAATTCTTTAAGTAATTGTTTAAGCCAAATAAGTTCACAGGTTGTTGAGACCATAGCTCTATATCCTACTTCTGCACTAGATCTTGCTACAACACTTTGTTTCTTGCTTTTCCAAGAGATCAAGTTACCCCCAATGGAGACACAACATATGGAAGTGGTTCTTCTATCAGAAGGTGATCATGCCCAATCAGCGTCTAAATAACATACAACTTTTGTATGGTTCTTGTGACTATATAACAAACATATGAATGAAAACATTCCAATGATTTGTACATGAGGAATTAAGAAATTGGCTCACCACACTGACTGCAAAGGAAATGTCAGGACGAGTAACAATAAGATAGTTTACTTTTACATCTAATCTTCTGTAATTTTCTAGATTTGATCGAGGCTCCCCCTAATTAGGTAGGAGTTTGGCATTGGGATCCATGGGTGTGTCAACAGATTTTGAGTTCATCAACCTAATTTCCTCCAAAATGTCCAATGCATACTTCCTTTGAGATATAACAATTTCATCATTGGATTGTGCTACCTCAATTCCTAAGAAATATCTAAGTTTACCAAGATCTTTGGTCTAAAAGTGGTGACAAAGGTGTTGTTTCATCTGTGAGATGTTATGGTGATCACTCCTTGTAAGAAATTTGTCATCCACATATACTACCATATAGATGCACCTAGCACTTGAGTGACGAAAAAGCACTAAATGATCTTCCTCATTACGAGTCATACCAAATTGTTGAACAACACTGCTAAATTTTCCCATACCCTAGGAGATTGCTTGAGTTCATATAAATATTTGCGAAGACGGCATGCCATTTCAGAAGACTCCCCCTGAGCAATAAAACCTAGAAGTTGCTCCATACAAATTTCTTCCTGCAAATCACCATTAAGGAAAGCATTCTTGACATCAAATTGATAAAGAGGTCAACCTTGAAGACCAGCCATTGCTATGAATAAGCGAACAAGTGCCATCTTTGCAACTGGAGAAAATGTGTCACCATAATCTAACCCAAAAATTTGTGTATAACCTATGACCACTAGTCGAACTTTAAGACGATCAATAGTTCCACCAAAATCAATTTTGACAACAAAGATCCACCTACAAATTTAGGAATTGACATAGAGGAAATAGACAAAAAACATGTATATAGTGATGGAGACAGTTTGTGATAACTCAAAGGAACATAATGAGGAGAAAGATTACTAGTGGAATGTATACCTTTATGAAAAGCAATAGGAAGGTTAGATTCAACTGACGGAGCCAAAGGGGATGGAGGAGTTGGCACCGGAAGAGTCATCATGAATAGGTGGAGGGTCTATAGGAACATTAGACACAACAAGAGAGTTACAGATAACTGGATTATGTTAATCTAAAGATGAAAAAGGATCTTTAGAAATATCTAAAGGTTAAGTGTTTTGATGATGATGGCTCCAAAAGAAGAAGATGGATCTTCATGATTGAAGTCTTGAAGTCTTGAAGTCTTGTGGAAGCTTTAATCTTGTATTTTGTGTATACGTTTGCTTGTAATAGTTAGGAATCATGTTGAAGATCATAGCATGCACACAACTCTCCTTTAAACTTTTAAAAAGCATTTTTTCGTAAAAAGTATTTAACATCAAAATGATCAATTATTTCAAGTAATAATTGATTATCATAAGTGAAATAATCTATTATCTCGAAAAATAATTGATTATCTCACGTTGTTTTGTAAAATCAATTTGCTCTCTGGAATAATCAATTATCCCAAGCAATAATCGATATTTTGAACATTTTTAGAAAAACCTTTTCATATTCTACAGACGTTATGCCCCTCTTTGTGTATAAATTGGAAAGGGGTCTTACCTTTCAAAAATAACCTAGAGAGGTCAAAGTAAAAGTTGCTCTACTGCTAGTGTTCAAACTTGTTTCATCCTTTGTGGTTATTTAAAGGAGGTGTTCATCTTTTGAGGTTTTCAAAAAAGGTGTTCTCATCCTTTGTAGTTATTCAAATAGGGTGTTCATCCTTTGTGGTTATTCAAAGGAGGTGTTTTCATTCCTTGTGGTGTTCAAGGAAGGTGCTTGTTCATATCCTGTGTTTTCAAGAGAGGTGTTGTTTCATCCTTTGTTTTGTACAAAGGAGGTGTCTTTATAAATTTTCCTACTATCTTACTCATTCCGTTATCCTGTAAGTTGTAAATTTATTTTAAGATAGTCAATAGAAATCATTCTCTTTTGAGGTGATAAGTCATTGGACGTAGGATCTGCTTTGATATAAATATTTGTGTTATCTTCTCTTTATTCCTACTCTTTTTACATTCAGTTAACATTATGTTTATTTGTTTTATACTCTGATTTTAATCAAGTAGAACTTAAATTTATATTGGGATTTTTGTTAAGCTCTATTTTAACAAGATTAAATTTTGAAAATTGTTTAATTTTAATTAAGAATCAATTTACCCCCATCTTGGTTTGTTTTACGCACCCTATTATTCTAACATAATAGTGGTTTGGTCATATGGAGAGATAGAGGGTAAAAGATTAGTCTTAAAGTAGATAAAGAACTTGATGAAAGTGACATCTGCTGAAATGAAATAATGATTAAGAGATTGAGAGAAACATTTATATCATTTTTGTGATATAGTAAAACCTAGAAACACACATTTGTGAGACTTAGCAAATAGTTTATCTTAACTTGGTCCTAAAATGTGAACAAAGCATGTTGACCCAAAGACTTAGGTAAGGGATAAAGAGGTCCATGAGAAAATAAAATAGAATGAAGAATTTTGTTATCTAAAACTGGAGATGGCATATGATTAATGAATAACATACAATTAGAACAACATCACCTCGAAAAACGTTGAGGAACTTGACCATGAATTAAAGGTATTCATATCTAATAATATCTACAATTCTTATAATTTAAAAAAAAATATTCTGGATTAATAGTATATGTAAACATTTATTAATAAATTAAAAAATAAATGTTAATGTCTTAATTTTAAAGAAATCCTTAGTATAAATAAAATGTAATGAAAATATGATTAATAAAATTTAATAAAAATATATTGAAAGTTGTTAACAAAAGAAAAATTAAAAAAATTATTGATTAAAATTCTTAATATCTTTAAATCTTAGCATAATATTAAAAGAAATTGTAAATTACTTTTATTTATGTTAAAAATTATTTTATTTTTTTTCTTTAAACGTTTAAAGTTTTGATAAATAAAAGTCCAACACACTTAACTTTTAATTAAGTGTTCAAAGTCAATAAAGTATAAAATGTAAATAGTTTGCATATGATAAATGATGGTTTGTCTGATACACGATGGTTCGTTTTATACACGATAGTCCATCTGATAGATGAACAAATTTTCTTATGAAAAGAAAGTCAGATCATGCATGTATTTTCTAACAAAAAGATACTCTTTAACATCATTTGATAAGATGAAAATTCAATCAGATGATAATCACACATAAAACATAAAATTAAACAAATATTTACTTGTGTGCAGGAAACATTATTCAAATTGTTTTGAGCTCAAAGTACAAAGATTCTCTCACGATCCTTTTAACATGCTTTGGGAGCTGAATTGAAGCAGTCTCAAGCCACCAAATTCCTAACGTGCCCCACTTTATCAACCCTTGGAATACACTTATCATGTACAAAAGTCAACTTTCACAGAAAGAGAAACAAAGTTAACTATCCAATGAATGATATGTGTTATAAGCTATTAAGGAATAGTGCTAAAGAAACTCTTGCATTTAATGAATGAAAAATTACATTTAATGCACTCTATGTCAAGCCTCATTAGACACTCAAGAAGAAGATCTTTGAAGAAAACCTTAAGTTTGTTTGTGTCATAATAGGACTCTAATGACTAGTTGTTCCACAATGCTATATAAGGGTCTCATTAGAAGATGAAAGAAAGAAACAAATTTTAAAATCAATTGTCAAAGCTCTGTTGATTTCTTCTCTTTGATTCTAAGCTTTAGAAGAACACTTAATTTTGTTTCTCAGTTATTTCTAGAAGCAACCTAAACTTTTGCATATGTCTTTAAGATGCTACCCTTCTAGAATAACACCTTGTTGTGATCTTTGATCACATATTTCTTTATCTCCTGTAAGGGGTTAGTGAGGAGTAACTATGTTCCCAAAGAATACTTGCTTAAGCTGGAAGTGACTTGTTGAAAGAATACTTGTATGGGTTAGCCAAAAATGACTATGAGCCAAAAACATATTTGTAGCTTGCAGTGTGAATTTGCGAGTAGAACTCAACTAGTTAGTTGAGACCTGAACATAGTATGTGAGTTTCAGAGAAGCTAGTATGAAAATAATTGTGTTAAGTGATTATTTTCCTTGCTTCTTTCAATTACATGTTATTGTGTTTGATTAACCTTAAAAGGGAAAAGTCATATATTAACTCGCTTTATTCAAAAGCATCTTTTGAAGATCTTGTCTTTTGTGCTTCGGACATGCCAACATATCATCTTATAAGATTCATTATCAGACAATACTTGAAAACTTAGAAAAAAAAATGAAACACAATTTAGTTCTCCTTTTTTGTGTTTTCCTGTTTTTCACAAGTTTAGATAAAAAACTACAATTTAAATATGAGACAAATAAAATTTTAAAGACATTAAAATAATTTTATTTTATTATTCACATGTTATATAAAATAAATTATTTTTAAATACTAAAAATTTTAAACAATCTCATATAAAATTAGTTCTCAAAATTATTCTTAGAAAATATTATTTGATTTTCAATTTCTAAAATAAAAAACATACTGCAGTAATCTTATTTTATTGTTTGACTATCAAATAACTTAATTTTCACTGCTACAGCAACCACTTTCCACGTCGATTCTGGGGATCATTTCACGTCGGCCCAAAAACCGACGTTGAAAGAGACGACGTTAAAAGTAATATTTTCAACGTCGGTTCAATTTGAACCGACGTTGAAAATCATAGGACCTTCCCCGTCTGTTAAGGCAAGAACCGATGTTGAAAGTGTCTCAGACTTACAACGTCAGTTCTTGCCTTAACCGACGTGGAAGTCCTGCGATTTTCAACGTCGGTTCAAATTGAACCGACGTTGAAAGTTTCCTCTACAATTGCAATGCAGTTTCTCATTTTCCCTAAATTTTAGTACCTGCATATCAAACAAACCAGCAAACCAACAAACCAACAAACAATTTCATAAATTTCAAATAGCTAAATTTCAAATGAATTATATATATTGAATAATTATTTGAATTTGATCTATTTACAATTGTATAAATAAAATTACAATAAAAGTACTCCTATTGTTCCCTATTTCTAATTTCTGAAAACTTCTGTGCCCACTTTTCTCGGACTTGGTCGATAGACTCTGTGGGCAAGGGTTGGGTATCATTGAATACCTGGAACAAAATGAAAGTATGTTAGGTATGACAAGTAGAAAACTTTACCAATACAGTTTTGGAGGAATAGGGTTTTGGAGGACTAACCTGTCTCCAAGTATCTCTGATATTCCCAAAAACTATAAGCCACATCCAATACATTACGTAGTAGCCACATACGTAGCTACCCGTTTGTCTATTAACCTATAATGAATTGAACAAGTCATTAGTTGTGAAAAATACATATTCAATATTCATTAGAGAATTAAAAGTAACCTTATATGTACGATTTCCTAGTGTGGGTTAGTGGCTTTGCTGATGTGCATTCCATCAATGGTACTGCACACCTTAATAGCACTGTTGAGAAGTTATTAGTCAATATATGAACATTACTTATATTTGAAAACACAAACTTTAAAATACTTACCTATTCAAAATGTTCTTTAAATCAGTATCTGGTTTTTTATTCAAAGAACAAAACCAGTATACAGTCTTCTCTGGACGACTGATGAGGAAGAGTTGCCAATGATGCCTTGAAAAATAAAATGTTTAGAATATAATTCAATCACAATAAAAACAATAATAAACTTATATTGACTTACTGGAATAAATATGCTCCAAGATATATCTGCCTTTTATAGGTGAGGATCCAATTTTGGATATATCTTTGGACTTCCTCTCTTCTATTTACAGCTGCTTGGATTGACTAAGGCTCAAAAAATCCATAGACATCTGAAGCTCCCTGCTCCTCAGCCAATTCATCCATCATCCTAAAAAATGAAAAATAATAACATGTTATATATTAAATAATGAAATTGAAATTATAATAATAAATATGTACTTACATTGTCCAAAGTTGTAAAATAGAGATGTTGAGATCCCTATTACCCAATGTGACCTCTGAGATGTCAGAATATGAAATGCAGAGAGGGAAGCTTGCATTATCTATCCCAAATCTCCTAGCATCCCAACGAATCTCGAAGGAGTTGCCATAATATTCTGCAGAGGCATGAATCAACTCAACAATTGGATTTTTTGGGAGAGCTGCTTGTTTTCCTTTAGTATGTTCAGAAGCAGCACAACTTTTAGGCTTCCGAACATCTACATGTTTAAAACAATACTACTTAATACAGAAATAACATTTTCAGAAGTCATTAACATAAAAAATTACATACCTTTTTAGAAACTTGTCTCACTAAATGTTGGGGCCAAGCAATGAATGTGTGAAGGGTCTGTCCCACCACATGTACCTCATCGATGAGGCACGGGGACTCGAGCATCGGCATCTCGAATCTCTTCTACCACCACTCTCAAATAACCAGGTGGCAAAGGAACACTGTGGATGGTAAAATCCCCTTCCTGAACTGAACCAAGGGCCACCAATCTTGGTTCAAGCAACCCATCCTCCACCAATAAGGCGCATTGTTTCGTCCCAAAAGATGGACTTGTGGATGCATGATATATTTCAATTAACATTTTTAATGAAGACATATATGAAAAATAAATAATGATTTTACCTATCGGTGCAGGTGCAGGTGCAGCAGCAGCAACAGGAGAAGCCAGAATAGGAGCAAGATTACTGGAAGTACTTCCCATTGTGCCAACAGATGGAGGAGATGGCTGAGCGTGTTGGTGGGAAGATGCCATCCTAACTGCCAAGTCTGGAAACATGCTAAGTAGCTGCTCCTGAACCTGTGCTGCGATGACCGGTGTCAGCTTCGCTGTGAGCTTCTTCTCCAACTCTTCTTCATTAATTGTTGAGCTCTGGGTATTCTTGACTGGTGCCCCAAAATAATGTCCAATACCCACATCGGTCCCCACACCCGAACACGGTACGGGTGTTCATCTTTACCAATAGCGAGTGGTCAGGTATATCTGACGACCACATGGAACGAAAGTTCCTCGTGTACACTTGCTCCTCCAAGGAATCCTACAATAAATTTAACACATTATATATATAAATATACAAGTGTAACAAATTAATCATATTAGGGTTAAAAAGAATAGTAACTTACAATCCTATCTGCTATATGTTGAGCCTCCTCAGATGTCATCCCACCGGAAGGCTTTTGACGAGCTCTCTTCCAAGTTTGATGACGTTTAGGAGGAGATGGTGGGGGGAGATCATCCTGGCTTATACCAGAACTGGCTGCTTCTTTTTCTCTGAGTGCAGCATTCTCGTACATCATTCTCTCAGACAAGAGATCATACCCCCCACGAGACAGACGGTGGGGGGTCAAATTCTTCTTCTGAATCTCCTTGGCCTTTAATCTTTTCTCCTGCAAAATAATTGATATTAGAATATAATACAATAACTTAATAAATTTAAATTAATTTATACCTCCCACTCTGGGCCAGTCCTAATCTCTACAAATTTCCTCTACTCCTCCTCAGATATGCCATATCGTTGGCAAGGACTAAGTCCCTTGCTAACGACATCCTCAGCATAAACCCATTTCGTAGTTAATGTGGACTTGAACTGCCTCCACATTTTTGCAATGGTGGACATAATCTTCTTAACTACCTTGGAGTTTTCAATATCAAAATACTTCTGTAAAAATAAAACATAATTAGCATCAAAATTAAAAATCAATATTCAAGAAAAGACAATTGAATAAATTTAAACTTACCAGAATGTCCTGCCAAATCAGATTCTTCACCGTGTCGTCAACATTATCCCAGTCTAGATGCAAAATAGATATCTAAACATAATCATTAGTTATATGAAAAGAAGAATTATATGTAAATATGTAAAAAACTTCAAATATAAACTTAGAATTACCTTCTCTCGTGCAACGGTACCCAAGTAGCTGCTGAACTAGGTATGATGCGGACCAGACACCTTCCTAGTGCGTGGATCAACAGACACACTCAGCTTCTCTCCTGTCATGTGTCTGGCTGTCATGCTCAGTAATCGTGTAGCTTGCCTGGTCTTCTTTGGTGGACGAGATGGTGGAGGAGATGAGGGAGGTGAGGGAGGAGGTGATGGTGAAGGAGATGCCATGTGTCTGTAAAGAAAATATAAAACAATATAATTTATAAATCTTAAATACACAAACATAAAACAAATACATAAAGAATTTTAAGTGGAAACATACTTAGACAACTAAATTTTCCCATATCCCTTCATCATGATCATTACGAGTTGCATGGACCACATCCTCTTGTACATCTTCAATACTACTAGGCGATCGTGGTGAATTGGGAATGACAATGAAATCATCCGACTCATCTTCATTTTCATGGTTGACATCAATCCCTTTGCCTTGAAGGACCACAGACCACCTATCATTACATGGGTTGGTCACATAAAAAACTTGTTTTGCTTGATATGCCATGATGAATGGTTCTTCCTTATGACCTAGCTTCTTAAGGTTTATCATAGTAAAACCCATTTCGTCAAATTGAACACCGGTATTGCTATCGACCCAAACACATTTAAATAGAGGAACTCTAAATTTACTGTAGTCAACCTCCCAAATTTCCTCAATCACTCCAAAGTAACTTATGGATGCCATGATGGGGTTTTTATCCTTTGAACTAGAAAAGTGCATGGATGTGGCCTCAATAGATACTCCACTATTTTGAACTGTGTTATTGTCATCTTGTGACTTTATGTAGAAGGAATATCTATTAATGTCGTACCCAGTCCAAGTGATGACGTTATGTTTTGGTCCATGAGCTAGCCATTTCAATGTATCAGATGCATGCTGATCTGAAAAAATTTGCCTTCTAAACCAACTGACAAACTTGTTGTTATACTCCTTCACTAACAACCGTTCACCCATTTTGGGGTTTTGGGTCCTCAACATTGATTGATGAGCAGATATGTAAGGAAGAACTTCATCTGTATTATTCAAAATATACAAGTGTGCTCGACTCAACTCGAGTAATATCCTTTGCTTGAACTTTTATACCACGAGTACCCTTTCCATTTATCCTATCATCATGTCGACTTGTAGGAACACCCACGGCTTGTGCTTTTGCCAAGTATTCCGAACAAAACTATGTAGCTTCTTCCGCAATATACCTTTCAACTATAGAAGCTTCGAGTCCGTATGGATTCTTAGTATACCCTTTGAAGATCTTCATGTATCGCTCAATTGGGTACATCCACCGCAAATAAACTGGGCCACATAACCGTATCTCTCTTACAAGATGAACAATTAAGTGAACCATAATATCAAAAAATGATGGAGGAAAATACATCTCCAATTGACATAGTATAATTGCTGCCTCATTTTCCAATTGATCTAATGATTTTTCATCAATTACCTTGGCACATATAGAGTTGAAGAAAAACATAGACGCATAATTGCATTTCTCACATTCTTCGGAGTATGCCACGTATAGCTACAGGTAAGAGTTGTTGCATCAAAACGTGACGATCATGTGACTTTAACCCAACTAGTTTAAGATCTTTCATTGACACAAGACTCTTAATATTTGAAGAGTATCCTTGTGGAACTTTAATACTCTGAAGGCACCGACAAAGACTAGTCTTCTCTTTTTTGGATAAAGTGTGACATGCTGGTGGAATATATGTTCTCTTGCCTTCAGATCTTGGATGCAATTCCGGACGTATTCCCAATTCACAAAGATCTTGACGAGTATTCACTCCATCCTTTGTCTTACCTTTGATGTTCAAAAGTGTGCGAATTAGATTATCACATACATTCTTCTCAACATGCATCACATCAATACAATGACGTACATCTAGATGACACCAATATGGAAGTTCAAAAAAAATTGATCTCTTCTTCCACTTGCTTCTATCAGTAGGTTTCTTTTGGGTCTTTCCAAATTCAACATTTATGTTTTTCACTCGATCATAAACTTCCTCACCTGTTAACGGTGACTTAGCAATTTCATCCTCCTGGCAACCGTTAAAAGCTTTCTTCAATCTTCGGTATGGGTGGTTAACTGGAAGGAATTTTCTGTGTTTATTATAAATTGTCTTCTTCCCATGTTTCAATTGCAGATAACTTGTATCTTCTTGACAAATAGGACACGCATGATGACCCTTGACACTGTATCCACTCAAGTTACCATATCTTTGGAAAGTCATTTATGGTACAAAATATCATTGCATGTAACTTGAAATTCTCCTGTCGATTTGCATCAAACACCTCTACTCCTTCCTCCCACAACAATCTTAAGTCATCTATCAAAGGACTTAAATAAACATCTATGTCATTTCCTGGCTGTCTTGGACCTGCAATCATCATTGATAGCATAACATATTTCCGCTTCATGCACAACCAATGTGGAAGATTGTAGATCACCAATAAAACTGGCCATGAACTGTGGTTAGTGCTTAAGTTACCAAAAGGATTCATTCTATCTATAGCTAGTCCAAGTCTAAGGTTTCTTGCATCACTACCAAAACTTGGAAATAGACGGTCAATTTTCTTCCACTTTGGAGAATCAGCCCGATGTCGAAGTTGTCCATCTCGTTTCTTTGCAACTGAATGCCATGTCAGATTTTTTGAATCTTCTTCATTAGCAAACAATCGTTTAAACCTTGGAATTATTGGAAGATACCATATAACCTTTGCAGGAGAACCCTTTTTATGACTATCTTCACCATCACCATCACCATCCTTGACTTTGTAACGTGATACACCACATTTTGGACACTTGTGAAGAGATTCAAACTCTTTTCTGTATAGGACAAGCGTGTATCTTTTTATATTCTAAACCCATTGGACAAAGTATCTTCTTTGCTTCATACATACTGTTAAGCAATGTGTTTTCATCTAGAAGCATCTCTTTCAAAAGTTCTAACAATTCATTGAAACTTTTATCACTCCAACCAAACTTTTCCTTCAAATTCACCAATCTTAATACAGAAGACAATCGTGTGAAAGTTATACACCCAGGATACAAAGCCGTCTCTGAATCGGTCTTCAATTTATCATATACAGGTGCATGTGCTTGGAGAAAGCTCTCCTGACCCACATCACGAAGCATATCCTCTATTCGATCTTCCATACACACATCCTCCTCCTCCACAGTTTGTGATACTACTAGAATATCAATAAGTTCACCGTGCCATATCCATGTAGTATAATTTTTCATGATACCCTCACAGATTAGATGTTCTCGTATTATATCTACGGTTTGAACTCTTCCATTAACACACTTAACACAGGGACAATAAAATTTTCTATTCATCTTTAGACCATTTCGTTCAGCAAAACTCAAAAATTGTTCAACTCCATTCTCATACTCTTCTGATATACGACTTGCATTCATCCAACTTCGATTCATTTTCGTATTTTAGACTACAATTAAGAGTTAATAAAAAACTTATCGGTCATCAATGAATTTAATACATTGATTACTATAATCAAAATTATCATTTAGTAGAGTTTGCTCTATAAGAGAGACAAACTCATTCTAACGAAATTTCATACAAAATTAAATACATAAACAACATCAAATAAAGCCCCACACAGCTAGATCATCAGAACAATCATCTACAGGCATTTAATAACCTAATCATACAAACACTATAACATTATTTAGTACAGTTTACTAGAGATAAACTCATTCTAACGAAATTTCGGCAGAGTTTCCTCTGTTATTTGACTAAATCCAAATTTTTACACAACATCAAATACATAAACAACATCAAATAAAGCCCCATGGGCACAGCCGAGATCATCAGAACAATCATCTACAGGCATTTCAATAACCTAATCATACAAACACTATCTACAAAACAAAAAACAATAAAAATAATAAAAAACCCACTAACCTGGCAGCGGCAGCAGCGACAACGGTGGCGGTGGCGGCAGCGGCGCGGAGGCGGCAGCGGCGCGGCAGGGGCTTCAACGTCGCGGCAGGGATTCACCGATTCCCAGCGGCAGGGGCAGGCAGGGGCAGCGGCGGCGGTAGGGGTTCACGGCAACTGCAGGGAGGGGAAGGAACGGAACGACGTTCGCGGCGGCGGCACTGTGCGGAGCAGAGGTCGAACACGAAGATGAAGATCGAAAAGTGAGAAAGAAAAAGGGGAAATAGGTTTTAAAAAGGGATTCAACGTCGGTTATGGGGATAACCGACGTAGAATGTGTTTGACGCACACATTCCACGTCGGTTACTACAGAACCAACGTCGGAATGTGTGCGTCAAACACATTCTACGTTGGTTATCCCTATAACCGACGTTAAATCCCCTTTAAAATCCCTTCTACGTCGTTTGTAGTTTAACCGACATAAAATGGCGACTTTAATTCCTAATACTGTAGTAGTGTTTTAAATACTAATATTTTTAAATGACTTTGTATAAAATTAGTTTCATTACTTTCCTTTAAAACTATCATTTAATTTTAAATTTCTAAAAAAAATATGAGAAAAATGTTATTATTTATTGTGCAAAGATGTATATTCTATTATACTTTCATATTATTTCTTTATATTTGGTTTTCACTTACCATATGAAAAGGGAGTTTTTTATATTGTTCATATCACATTGATAGTTGAGATGGAGCTTGATGAAGTATTGAGTAGGGATGACAATTAAACTCGTATTTGTGGGGATCAAAACATACTCGTCTCGAGTTTGATAGGAAAAACCGAGTTGACTGAATTCAAGTTCAGGTTTTCTCCGTTTTAAGAAATCGGGTTCGAGGTCGGGGATGTATAATGCAATCTCAAACCTGCCCCCATAGCCATCCCCACCACGTCTTTAAATTTAAACATAAACCCTAAAATATTAACTATATTCTTAGTGTCTTTTTTTGTTTTTCACACATAAAAAACTACCATTTTTTTCTATTCCACACTCTTATCTTTTCTTCTACCCTTCAACTTCCTCAATCTCTTCAACCAATTCATTACACTCTTGTCTTTTTCCCTTCCTCCATTTACTTTTCTTAGTCATTTCAACCAATTTGTTAAACATATAAGGTTAGTTATTTGCTTAAATTTTTAGATTTATTTAAACATTTTTTTAAATTTATATTTTAAAAAGAACTTTGTTTAAATTATATTTTAAAGAAAATAAAATGGTACAAGGTGGGAAAATCTAACTCCGGATGAAATGAATGTGAGAACTAAATTTCTATCCCTGTCAAAAATGGAGTGTGGGGACAATAATAATTAAGTTTAAGTTAGAGACAAAACCTGTCCATATACCTAGTGATGATGTGGGCTTCTTGACCTCAAGTTAGAGCATGCAAGTATTAATATTCTTAATAACTGTTTATTGGGAATACTCAGATAGTGAGAGTTATTAAATTTTGTTCTCATCTCGATCAACCTCAATCCAAATAATTCTTTTTCCCTAGCCCCAAACGGTTGCAGCCGAACATGGACGGTATCACTGTGAACTAATTTGCAAACTCAGGATAATGCAAGAGGTTGTGGTATTGCAATAACATTTTGGAGGAAAAGAGATAAGAATAAAAATTAAAATATCTAACAATTTCTTGACATGTAACAAAAAATAATAAAATGAGAATAAGATGTAAGCGATAATTACAGCTCTCCAAAAAATTCCTTGATTTCCAAAATCAAATGTAAAAAAAGGGGGCTTATCCAAGATGGAAGTAACGGATTTGCAGCACCATGTTGATGTCAAACGTAAAACCACTTCTGAGTTACCAGAGAAATGCATTGTTAGATTGAAGTGCATCTTTTGAGTAAATTCCCGTCTCAGACTGAGTCCTAGAGCTAGCACACTGCAAAGTTTGAAGGTTACGTTCCAATCTTATCAAGATTTTCAGAGACAGTTTTCATCCTTGGCCGAGTCTCAGGGTCTCCTTCAGTGCAAGCCAAAGCTACATGAAACACAGCCAGCACCTCTTTCTTAACACGCACTTCTTGGAGCAGCGATGGATCAACCATCTCAGATAACGGGCTTTCTTGATCGAACCCTTTCCTCACCCACCTTACCAAGTCAGGAACTTCCATGGAAGTTGATGTGGTGGGAGATGATTCTGGTGACCTCCCAGTTAGTATTTCAAGCAACACAACCCCAAATGAGTACACATCCCATTTCTGGGTGGGTCTGCAGCCAGGAACACGAGCCTCTGGGGCTTTGTAATTGTTGGTTCTCTCTTTCTGTGAAGAGTTCATGTAAGGAAGAGCTCCACCCATGAATCCTCCGGTGGAGGGGTTGTTGCCGGTGATGCTGATCAGACGGTTTAGGCCAAAATCGGAAATGTAGGGTTGGAAGTCGTTGTCAAGTAGGATGTTGGAGGGTTTGATGTCACCATGGACGAATTTTCTTGGACTGCATTCGTGGAGATAGGCCAAGCCTCTCGCTGTTCCTTTGGCGATTTTCAGCCTGGTGGACCATGACAGATTTGTATAAGGTTGACCATTTCTCCCTGCAGCACATCCAAATTAAGTGAAGCGTAAAGCATTAACTTCAGTAATGGAGAAATTATCATGCTGTACAGAATGCATATGCAGATCATCATCATATAGTACCTTCTATTGTAACTACAAATTTAAGTTGACTTTAATCGCACACACTTCACATTTTATTGATTAAAATTTACTGGAATATGCTACACCAACGATCAGCGAATCTAACTTCATAAGAAATGGAACACAGTTTGGTGATTTTAATTTAAGCCAACTATAAAGAAAGTGTTTGATGAGTGTATTACAGAATGTAATCCTAGTATCTTTCTTTCTTCAAATGATATTATGCCTGAGACATAGGTGCGGTGAAAGCAAGGAAAAAGTAAGAATCCAATTCTAGTGGGACTTACGAAGAAGATATAGAGACTATGCTTCAAAATCGAGAAAGTTTAACCTAAAAGATAAATCAAATAAATCATGAAACAAAAAACCCCCATTTTCACTATGAAGTTCAACTTTTTTCCGGAATGAAAGGCACAAACCTGAGCGCCCCCTTCCTTTTAGCCTACGAAGTAAGATAATAGTTTTGAAACATTTGGATATAGTGTGTAACAAAAGAAAGGAACAAAGGAGATCCAATCCATGTACTCAAAAAGTCTTGGGAAAGAAGGAAAGCAAAGATTTTAAAGTCAAACAACATTGCAGTTGAGAAGGGAAGAAGATTGGAAGAGTGGAACTTCAACTTTGATAAACAAGTTTTGTTTTGTTAGTGATTAAAGCTCAAAAAGACAAGAGGTTGTTCTTGGTCCCCACCAACAGCGTTTGTCTTGCCATCTCATCTCCCAGACACATGCTCAACGAACGAAAAGAGTTGTCTTTAGGCTTCTTGCAGGTGGCATATTCCCCCCAAAGTCATCGACGACACAACAGACAAAAGGTCCAAATCCAATTTCCCTCTAACTTTCTAAGGAAGGAAATCTAATTTGATACAAGTTTCAACTCATTTTCGTTTGGTTATTATACCAATCACATTCGGAACAAACACAAATATTTTATAGCCAGAAGTTTTTTTTTCCTCGTAAAAGATTTCTTTAAGAAAATTATTTATCTTTATAGCTACCAATTTTTTTAAAATATTACTCATTGCACAATATATAAAATTACTAATACCTACTATCTCATGAAAAACAGAAGTTGTAATGAATTTAGACAAATTCATTCCAAGAGTCATAATATAATGAGTATATATATTTTTTGAGAAAAAATAGAATGTAGAGTATACACCATATATAAATGTGAGCGATTTCAAAAAAAAGAAAAGAAAAAGTTGCACAGAACTCAAGTCCTACTTAATAAGTACCAGCACGAGCAGCTGCTTAGACTAAATCAAAAAAATTAACTTTCCCTTTAAGCAAAGAAATTAAGACTAATTTACAAGTCACATGGACAATAAAGTACAAAACTACTATGTGTATGTGTATGTGATGCTTCCGATATTATATTATTAATCATGATTAGTCATTTTTAACCCATACATGTCATGCATCAAGTTCAAAACACCCACCAACCATTAATTAATGTTTTGTCTCTTTTAACCTTCCCACTCTCTATCAATATCACTCTGATTCAGATCTCCACTTCAATTCAATACATGAACAAAATAACCCAAAACATCAATTCAATGCATCAACATAACAACACAAAACAATCTAACAAAAAAATTGAAACAAACCAAAAGAACTACCCTCTATGTGAAACAAACAAGAGAACTAACCTCTAAGGGCATGTGTCAGATTGCCATTGGAGATGAAATCACTGATGAGAAGCTTTTCATCATGTGCCCAATAGTAAGCCCTCAACCTCACAACATTAGGGTGCTTGACCTTCCCAATGGCCATAATCTCTGCAGCAAACTCCTTATACCTCTGTTCCCCTCCCTCCCCCAGCCTCCTCACAGCCACAGGCACCCCATTCCCCAACACCACCTTATACACAATGCCCAACCCACTCTTCCCCAACACATAAGCAGAAGCCCTCAACAACTCATCAAGTTCAAAACTCAATCCCTTGTCAATTCTCACCAATTCCCCTTCACCCTCACCCTCAGCCCCCTCCACCTCATAATCTTCATCATCATCACTTTTCTCCCCACTAACACATGGGAATCCACCACAAACACACACACTCCCTTTCTCTTCACCAAACTTTCTTCTCCTAATGCAACTACACGCATTCTCATCATCTTTTTTCTTCCAATAAACATAAACAATCACAAGCCCAATGAAAGCCACAACAGCAGCATTAGCCGCGGAGATTAAAATAATTAAACCGGGGCTCAACCCCTTTGGCCGGTTAACTGGTTTGTTTTGATCCGAACCGGGAGAAAAATCCCGGTCCGAACCGGAACATGATTTTCTAAGAGGAAACCCGCATAGGTTAGGATTTCCAAGAAACGCCGTGGGACCTTGGTTTGAAAACGACCCCGTTTGGGGAATTTCGCCGCTGAGGTTGTTGTTTTTGAAATCGAAGCTCACCGTCGCCGGTAATTTTCCCAGCGACGCCGGAATCTTACCGGAGAGGTGGTTGAAGGAGAGGTTCAGCGTGCCGGAGAGGGAAACTAGGGTTCCAATTTCGTCAGGGATTGAACCGGTTAACTCGTTCGCGGAGAGGTCGAGTTGGAGGAGGTTCTGAAGTTCCGACCAGACGCCGGAGGGAATCTCGCCCGAGAATCTGTTGCCGCCGACAATGAGGCGCTGGAGATTCTTGCAGTTTCCGAGGTGGTCGGGAATGTGGCCGGAGAATGCGTTTTCAGAGAGGTCAAGATTTTGGAGGCGCGGGAGGGTGCAGAGGGAGCGGGGGATGGGGCCGGAGAGGTTGTTGCGGTGGAGGAAGAGGCTGTGGAGCGCGGTGGCGTTGGAGAGCTGCGCCGGGAGGACACCGGAGAAAGAGTTGTCGTGGAGATTTAGTCGCCGTAGGAAGCGCAGCGTGCCGAGCTCTGATGGGAGGTAACCAGAGAGGTATTTTCCGGCGAGGGAGATTCCAACCACGCGGGGGTCCTCCTCGCCGGAGATGTTGGCGCAAACGATTCCCGACCAGGCGCAGGGCGTGACGTCGCCGTCGTTCCAGTCGGAGAAGGCGGAGGAAGGCTGGTCGACGGCGGACTTTAGAGCGAGAAGCGCGAGGCCATCGGAGGATAGAGAAAGCGCGGGAATGAAACTGAACAAAACGTGGAATATGAGGAGGAGAAAGAGAAAGACAAACAGAGAATGTGTCATGTCTGTTTTAAAGTGAACGGTGACTGGAACGACGCCGTTTTGGAAGATGAATGTAAGAACCGACGAAGATAGTGTGTGGTGTTGTAGTGAGAGAGATGAGTATGTGAAATGGTTGTGTTATGTTATACAATGGTTGTTGTTTATGAGACAAGAGGAAAGAGAGGTTGTCGCATTTATGAGAAGGAAGGTTTGCTTTTAATTCGGTGGGGTCTATTTCCCGCCAAAAAATTAGTGTAAGACTTCCTAACCGAAGGGTGGAAGAGACAAAGAGTGAAGTGTAATGTAAGAAAAACAAGACAGAGAAACAAGAGAATGTTTGTTGTTCTTCTTCTTCAATTCGATTCACGCTTTCAAATCGCACTTCACTTTGTCTTATTAGTTCAGGGAGTTTAGGAAATTGAAGTAGTGCGTGTAATATGAAAGAAAAAATCAAGAAATCATTTTGAAAACATATTCATTATTATTATTTTTACTGTTAAAGATTATAACATGTGGAAATCACTACAAACACTGTCTTGTCTAAGCCATATGTTTTATTATCGATTTTGTACTCTTTAAGCATATGTTTTAATTACAATGGATATTTTTTAAAAATTTTAAATAAGATGACTTAAAATTATTCTTTAAAATATAATATCAAATAAAAAACTTAAGATACAATCTAAATAAAATTAGATTATAAAATGTTAGGATAAATATAATTTTTTTTTCTAAAAGAAACAAATTCAAATAACTTGTATTATAAAATATCAGTTTAAATAAATCAATATTTTTAAAAAATAACTTTAATTCTATAAATATAAATATATAAGATCAAATTCTAAAAAAAAAAAATTTTACCTTTTCTACTTGATCTAAAATAATCATAAAAAATTCTAACAGTGAATACTAAATATCATGATATATGTTATTCACTATTTTAACAAGTGGATAATTAAAGTATTTGTTATACTCATTGCCTATCTTTCCTTAACTTTCCTTAACTATAATCAAATTACATAATATTAAAATATTTTTTTCTATTTTTCATTTATAAGTTCTTTCTACTTTAGCTTATAGCTGAAAATTCATTTTTATTTTCTAACGTATTTTTTCTTTTCACAACTTATTTCTTCTCTATCTTTATTTCTTCTCTATCTTTATTTCTTCTGTTTCTTTTTTTCAAATCGAAGGAGGACGTTGAAGTTTTTCAAATGGGTCTCACAGTTTACTTTAAAAGGCTTTTCATAATGTATGAAAGAACAAGTAGGAAAACTGCTTAATCGAGCAACTCATTACTTTTTCAATTGCTCTCTAACAACTTGAGAAACTTTACATAAGTTGCGAATTTGAAAAGAAAAGTGGAGGCAAATCCCCTTAAATATGCCCTAGCGTTTTGAAAATGCATTAGTTAAGGGTTTCACAATAAGATATAGGTATAACAAAATAATTATATCTTTAAATTGAACTATGGCTAGGGAGATTATTTTGAAAATTCAATCGAAAAATATAAATGATAAACATTTTTGTTTGTGAAAATTATTTTAAATTTATAACTTTTCCTTTAATCAAATTAGTTCTTGCCAAGATGGTGAACATGAATAGTATATTAACTAGCACATAATTAAATGTGTTAAATAAAAATAATAATATTATGATCTATGAGGTCAAATATTTTAACCAACATGTTATACGAGCAACCTTTAAAATTTATGTGAATAATGTTTTTATACTTTACTTCACAACAAGATGTAAAATGCATAAATATTTTTCTTCTATATTTGAGTAGACTTGAAGTTTACTTCATTTTTGTATTGTTTAGGTCTAATAGATTTTTTTTCTTAATATTTTGTGAGTTTTTATAATATGTTTCCACTATTTTTTTTTCTTAATATAATATCAATTTTGATTAAAATAAATCAATGTTGTTCCTTCTATTAAATTAACGTGAACAACGTTAAAAGAGTAATGATGTGACAGATAACGTTAAATCATTTGCTTTCTTTTGAATTCATATTTTAAACATTGATTGTGATTACTACTTAATTACACAATCTGACTAATTAAATACTTGTATATAGAACCATTAGACTCTTTAAAGTTGTAATATGCATTATCCATTAGACTATCTAGTGTACCTTAGCTACCATAAAAAATTTATTAGAATATTAGTGTAAGAAACATATTTAGCACATAATCATGATAATTTATCAAAGCATTTTTTATCATTAAAACACTCTATTATTAAGAGTTCACAAAGATTAGACCATCTAGGGTCTCAACTAAGTGGACAATTTTTTTGCATGTTATAATGCATTGTGTAAAAAGTTAAATTGTGACTTTCTTTTTTTATCGATCCGTAAACTATATTGGACACCACTTTGAGAATGTTTTAAATATGATTATTGAATTGGAAGGAGAATTTATAATTCAATTATCAAGAAGGAAAGTTCAACCACATATCACCTCCCAAAGAAGGCTATATATAGTTGCTTGATCACTCTAATCAAGTTAATCCACTAATCTTTGTGTTTTTACAAGAAACCTATAGAAAAACCAGAAAGAATACACTAACTCTTGATCATATCATCTTCCACTTGTGGCACCCTTCCATCTCAATCACCCTGATCCAGATAACAAACCCAACACCTTATTATAGAACTAAAAATGGAAGAATACCACCTGAATTTACAATGAGTACAACAACTTAAAAAACATAGTAATGTCCAAGGTGATACATCCTGATGGAAAATCTAATCTCAGATTAGGATCATTTCGACAATTTCCACCAATCGATTGATGAAATGGAAAACGCATAAAAGATTAGAGATGGAGAAACTCATAATCAAGAGTGATTGATGAGTTGAGGAAGATTCGCCACCTTGAATTGGAAATTCAAAGATAAGGACCAAAAGTTATAGTAAAGAACTTAGAGAGAATTTGCACTCTAGGAAATTAGTCAAATTCCAAAATGCTCAATTTTGAGTACAAGAGTCTACAAAATGACTTATATACTATGACCCTGCACTCATGGACCCAAACACTACTAAGGCTCATCCAACAAGCCTCTAAAAACTAGAGTTTAGAAAGCCCCTTGTTACAAGAAAAACTAGAAACACGTAAAAGGCCCAATAGTATCCCAATACAAACAAATACAGAAAGAACAATTACATGGCCCAATAAAGGCCTAAACACAAAAATTACAAAAACTATATTTTATCTCTAAGCCTCCTTTATGGTCTTTAATGTGGTCTCATCCATTATTCCATCACATCCTAATCAGTAAGATCAAGTAAGCTTGAATCTTGAAATGCTTGGAAGTAATAATTTAAAAAAACACATTTCAGAACAAGTAGTATTGCTCTCAAATTCATAGTTTTTCGTAAAAGTAATTCATTCTTCAGTTATAGGTTTACAAACCTATTTAAACAAAATTGATTTAGTTTTAAAAATTGTTTATGTTATATACAACTGATTGAAATTGAGTTTTAACTAGTTAAATCCACTTCATAATAAATTTTAAGTAATTTCAACTGGTTGAATTTGCAATCCAGTTAGTTGTTCCAAAGAGCTTTCGTTTTTTGAAAGTTGGACACAACTGGTTGAAAATGTGTTTTTAACTAGTTGAAATCGTTAAAGATCAATTTTAAGTGATTTTATTCTGTTGAATTTGCTATTCAACTGGTTGTTCCAAAGAGCAATGATTTTAAGACATTTTCAACTACAATATTCTAATTGATTGATAACAAGGAACAATTTTTCAAAATTACAGCTTTAAAATTTCAACAAGTTGAATTTTCAAATCAATTGGCTAAATTGTTTAAACTTGAGTTTATTACCACGCTATGAACAATTCAACTAATTGGAAAAATAATTCAACTTGTAAACATTTTAAAACAGGTTGTGAAAAAATTTCTTCCAAGATCAAACAAAATTAATCTTGACCATATACTCTAAGACTTTCTAAAGCTAGACCCAACAACTTCATTCTTCAATTTTCATTTCAAGGAATCATCAAAATATGGTTAGAGACAACAAATTAAGTCTTGAAGTCCAACAATTACGACATTTTAATTACCAACACTTTCATTTTTGTGTAACAAGGTATCATCCTGGAGATGCCAAATTTAATATTACAAGGATAAATTATTACACCATATTGAGGTATTAGATATCACCTTAAAGAATATTTGTAAAGAGGTCTAAAGAAATTGACAAGAGTTTTTTAATCATCGATGTTCATCATTGAGAAATGTCATTGAGAGAATGTTTTTTATGTATAAAAAATGATTTTTCACTAGTGGAACATAACCCCATTATTGCTTTGAGACAATGATGAAAAAAGTTCTAGTATATTTATTTCATTCTTCATAATTTTTTATAAGGAGTAGACAATGATCAATCATTCATGAATGAAATGGACCGGGAGTTGATAGAACAATATGTGTATAAGTTTATCTCTCAAGCTTGTGAGGATGGTTATAGGAAGAAGGAAAACTTAAGGATATTATTTATAGCTAATCATATATGGAGAAAATATCAAAACGGTTAATTTTGTAGTTAGTTACATCATTAATTATAAACTTTTATTGTAAGACTACAATTTCAACAAGTTTTCATTTTCTTAGTAAAATTTTATTATTTACAAAGATATTGTGTTTAGTTTGATAATTTGTTATCTTATATTATATTGTTACCATTACATCATTTGTCATTGCAATAGGTTAAGAATGAACTTAAGGAATGATATGTTACTAGATCCTAGCAAAAACATTTGTGAGTTCATGAAATGGATGAATGATATGGATTTACGCCTGTTGATAGCTATACGCAAGAATACACAAACATTATTGAAGCCTTAAGATAGTTTGATTTGAGTGGCATAACAAAAAAATAATATCAAGAATGTACAAAATGGTCTTAAGGATAAATGACGTGGAGTCCATGATTGATGTTATTGAATGATTTGAAGTGGGAAATGAAGTTTAATATATGAATAGATAAAGGTATTACAACTACTTTTAGCATTTTTTTTTCCATAGTACAACATGCCTTGTGGTATTTTTTTCAGGAAAAACCATCAACAATTAAGTGGCGGGTTCATCCGATCCAACATTGTGATTTATTAGAAGAATTATAGCGTCGATCATGTCACTTGGCATATATGGTTGGAATGACATATCAGGTTCCTAAAACAATTAACCATAAAAGTGTAGGGGTGGACTAGAATGATGAGCTCGAAGAAAGCCACATTGAACACACATTTGTTTCACATTTGATAAAACTATGTCTTCTCCTCACAAATGGACTTATACAGTTTTGAACATTCTCAATCTATCTCATATAGTGATACCTCCACATCATGAAGTACTGAAAGAAAAGTTCCTATGATTAATGTTATAGATGTCCTATTTGAGAAACTTACAATGAGGGTTGAACAAAGTTGTTGATGCATTGGGTGAAGTAAATATGTTGACTAAGAAATTACTAATGTGGTTGAATACCAATGTGATATTATTGAAAGAGAGGTTTTGACAATTGAAAATAAAAATAAACTTAGGAATGAACAAGTCAACATAATGAAACATAGTTCAATAAATTCAATATATAGAAATCTGACATGTGGGAGATGTTAATTAGAATGAGATTACAACATGAGTAAATAATGTTTCAATGTTACGAGTTTCTATTCAATAATCCATCACACACGGGACAATTTTTTGGCTTGTCTCAACATCTTCTTTTTAACCATTTATTAAAGTTAATGAGTGGAAATGATTTTTTTTCCATCCAAATAGCAATGCTATATCTTTTAATTTTTCAAATAGCACATTGTGCCAAATATTTACTCATGTAACATTGTTTACTATTCACGAGCATAATTTAGTTTCCCAATAAGCAAACTTTTATATGAATTTTAGTTTTTTTTAAAACATTTAATATGATACATAAAAGATATTTTTAAAAATATTTATTTAAAATAATAAATACTACAATTAAAATATAAATGAGTGTGATAAACATTTTATTTTTTAAATATATGTTTTTAACTATAATAAATATTACATTTAAAATATAAATAAGTTTAATAAATATTTTAAAAAATATTAAAATATATGTTTATTTTAATATTGAAATGATTATTTAAAATATTAAAAAAAACAATATTAAATTTAAAATATAATATTTGTTTGTGTGATGAATTAAAATATTAAATATTAATATTCAATTATTTATAATTAAGAAATATAATGAAAATAGAATTTTAAGATTTTGTAAATAATAAAATGTTAAAATTATAAAATTATATATATATATATATATATATATATTAAGCAATTAAAGTATTGTAAAATATATTTTAAAATATTTATGAAAAAAAATGTACAAAATTATTTGATGTAATTTCTATTTTTAACTTGTTATAAACAAGTATTTTTTATATTGTTAAATGTTTTAAAAAAATCAAAATCCAAACCAAAATTTGATTCTTGATAAACTAAAGTCTAATAATAAATAGTAAATAATACTATATGAGTAAATATATGGTAGAATATGTCTTAAAAGATGTAATGATGCTATTTGGGTGAAAAAGTCAAGTAGAAGTAGTTGATATTTTACCTTTAAATGATTTTTAACATGTCAAAAAGTTTAACGAAAACTTATTCTTACGTGTGTTTATGTTCATTTATTCGAAATGATGTTGAATTTTAAGATTAATGTGTAGTATTTTTATATAAGTTGATGTTGTCATTAATGTATATTAAGTTGAATTTTTCATAAACTATATGATGTTTTTAATTGATATCCTTTATATTAAATTTTATTATTAGTTCATATTTTTGAAGTCATTAGTCATATCTTCTTCTTTCAAAAGTAAGAGACCAAGATGTACGAAGTATTGGAAAGAAAACTCCTATAACAACTAATGGAGGTCCTCCTCCTAACCTACCATCAATGAAAGAGATTTTAGACCATAATTAGTTCTTCAACAAGCATAATGAAATGACTAAATATAGAGGAAATTGTTCAACTAGACTAATTTTCAACCCAAAGCTAATGAACTTCTCATTCTTTATTGAGTTAAGAATACAATTTCATCAATACTTAGATATCAGATAATGGAAGACCCATTATCAATGGATCAACCACAAGAGTCATGTCCAAGAGAATTCATGAAGTCTAGGCCTCAACTGAGCTCAGTATGTAACACTCCAATTTTTTTATGACATTAATTAAATATTTTTACGAAAATTCAGAATTTTTAATGTAATTAATATATGTTTTTTTCCGTATCATTTTAATATTTATTGTAAGGTTGATTTTAATATATAGTATTCATTTTCATAATTATAAAAGAATTAATTTTAGAATATGAGATCTTATTTAAATAAATATTAAAGTCTTAGGTCACTCAGAACACCAACACTTTCAAAGAGAGAAAGAGAGAAAATCATTCCCATTTTTTAGAGGACTACTACAGTAAAACTACTATTTCATATTCATTCACCTTTGGATCGAGTTGGAAATTTCACAATTGGTTCGTCACACCTGGTTCTTTATTATGATTGGTTGAATTGTTGATATGAGGTCTCCATAGGGAGATATTTAGTTCGCACGGTAGCTACGATTTGAGATTTTTCATTTTCTTTGTTCTCTATTTAACAGGGAAGGAGAGAAGAACAATAGAGGAATTTTAGGGTATCGGGAGCACGATCTGCACATCAACAAGGTAAGGGAAGAGTGAGAACTTGCTTTAGGGTGTGTGATATTTGTTGGGTAGTGGAGTTGACCCCCAATTCCTTAATTTGGGTATGTTCTTGAAATAGGATTTTCCTCTTTCATCTCTGTTTGACTCCTAATTATTCTTGTGTGCTCTTTATGATGTGAATTGAAGAATAATATATGTAATTTCTCTATGACACACAACAGTCCAAGTCCCCTGTACACCCACGAGACCTATTGAGTTCTGGTAAGAATACTCAAACTCGCTCTTCATTTTTATAGTAGTTTCCTACCCTTCACTTCTTCATATTACTTAAGGAGGGACTTTGGTGAATATCCACTTTTGAAAAACAATAAGATATTTTTATTACTCGTATTTTGATGCATTATGACTTGAACTTGGTTAAGGCATGAACCAGTTTATAGTGGTCAAATTGGTGTAATAAAATATTGTTAAAAAACTTAATATTATTAATGTTACTCGACTAGGATCATCAACAACGTCCATTACAAAAAAAATTGTTTTTACCAACCATTTTAATGATCTATAAAACAATAAAATTAGTCACTGATTGAATTAGAGACTAATGTAGATTCTAATTTAGTAAGTAGTTAAAATCTAGTTAGCTAATGTTAGAAACAAATTTAGATTCTAATTTAAAAACCAATTTAGTCACCATTATATAAAAATCAATTTTATAATTTTTTAAGATCAATAAACAAAAAAATATATAGTTTATATTATAATAAAAACTACTTTAAATACTAATAATTTTTAATATATAAAATAGTTTTTAATTTAATCATCACAATAATTAATTATTTTTTATTTTTAATTTAATTTATATTTAATAAATTTCTTTAGTGGAGAAAACCCTTTCTCTAAAGTGTTAAAGTGTTAAGTTTATGAGACAAAAAACAGAATTCCGCCAAAATGTTAGTATTGTTAGTTAAATTTAGAGAGATATTTTAAGACTGCAATAAATTTTAAATATTTTATAATTAAATATCCACGAAGTTTTGAAAAAAAATCACTAAACAATTGATGAAATTTAACAAACATTTGATAAATTCTATATGGGATCCCTTAAGAATAAATATGATTTCTTTTTATTGCTTTTAAGTAATTGTTTAATTTGGATTGTTACAATTTATCTAAAGTTTACATGTTATATCCTTTTTTTTCCTTGAATAATTGTATATTTTTTAACATGATTACAATGTTTGCTTTTTTTAATTTGTAATTTATATCAATTGTTTTCAATTTATGTGAAATTATTACTTTCATATGAACATATTTTTTACTGTTACTTAAATTTAGATTTATTATTTAAACTAATATAATTATATCAAAATTAATTAATTTAAATTTTGATACTTTATGAAAATTATGAAATATAATTTTTTCTTCTACTAAGATTTTATAATGATTTTTCATTTTAGTTTGAAATTTATTTTAACTTTAATTTATATTTTCTAAAATTAATTTTTTACTTCAAACTATTTTATAAAAAATTATAATAGATATCGAATAATCGACAATTATTATATAAACATCCATCAACTTATAAAAAAACTTAGATAAATGTAGAACGTATGTAAACATTTCTTAACATTTAATTATATTTCATTATTAACACAACAATTTGGGGCTATTTTTCAAATATACAAATTCATAATTTTTTACTTTATCATATTAATTAAATTATTTACAAATTTTTCACTGATACATATTCTCTTTGTACGCTTTTTTTTAATTTAAATATTTTCCGTTTCCATTCTATTTTTTTTTTTCTTTTTCTTCTCCACACTGTCTACTGCCTAATCTAAACAAAAAAAAAAAGGTAAGAAAATGAAATAATGTACATATTGGTCGTGATTGTGATATTTTAAATTGAATTGTTGTTAAAAACTATAGCAAATTTGGTGATGTCACAAAGCCTAAAATTGAAGCAAAATTTTGGTACTAACACAGAAAACAATATTTGGAAGTTTAACCTTTTGTGGACGCGTATAAATTCCAGGACATTATAATAAGTTTTTCAGTTAACATGGACTCATATTGTTCATGACATTTGGCACTAGGGCACTTCTAGGGCACTAGAGACCAATAGGGTGATTAGTGCAAATCCCTTTCTAAAACCAACCACCACTTTCTCACTCATGCCATCATCAATACTACTTTTACACCTTAAGTCTCAAAGCAATTACAGTGATTTGTTACTTCACGTAGAGGAGTGATTCATCTAACATCTTGCGCTGTAATTATTGAATTGTTGAGTGGAATCATCAAGTACAATTGCATCTACGTCTCAATCATGTAAAGCAAACTTAGAAGCTAACAAACCCACACAAATCAACACAACTTTTCTATACTTCCCCGTGCAAAAGTATTCCCTAATCATTTCTAATTCAGTAATCATTTCCATCAGCGAATTACAGAGCAACTTTAGACGTTTAATCTCGGTTGTCGCCGCCGCAGCGGTTGTTGGGTTTAGAAACAGTGAAAAGCCCCAGATGCCCTCAACTAATGGCCGTTTGTAAGGGTATTTTGGGTCTTTTAAATTTAATTATTTATATTACACGGCAGTGTACAAAATGAACCAGAAACGCTTGTAATTCTTCGTGAACATCCTCTCCTTCTCGCCCTGACCGCTCTTCTCCGACCACCGCCTCTCTCTGTCCGGCGACTCACTCTCTCGTACGACCAACTTCATTAATGAGTGGTTTTTTTTTTCCTTGAACTTCTATCTTTGTTTCGTTTCTTCCTCTTCTTTTTTCTTTTCTTTTCCTTATAGTTTTTAGATTTTAATTTTCTGGTTATTAAAAGGCCACAGTTTTTCTTTCTTCCCTAGTTTGTTAAGTAATTTTTTTAAAAGAAGGAAAACTTAAGCTTTACATTTGATTTATCTTGACTTTATAGTCTATCAAAAAGCATTAAGCGAGAAAAAAAATTGTTAATTGAAATTAAATATCATTTACACTGAAAAAGTATATATAATACTAAACATACTAAAACATATTAATAAGGAGAATGGAAAAGAAAATAAAATATCAATAATTTATATTTGTTTCTATCCGAAAAAAAAATGTCTTTTCATTAAAGTTGGTTCATCAGATAGTCTAGGTACATCACTTTCAATTATTGTTGTTTTGTATTTCATGACATGGATGTGTATCCAAAATCGTCAGATATGATTAATTTGACGATTAGATTAAATTGTCGCTTCGTGCGATATTTCTCAATTTCTTATAAATATGAGGTGGGGTGAAGCATAAGGACTACATTTACGTGATTGCTTCAAGATGTTGTGTTCAACAGGTGAAATAAATCAATTGAGAATGTCTTCATCTTCTTTTTTCTCTTCTAAAGAGTTTTTGGGTGTGGAAGTCGAAAAGTCCACCACTAAAACAATAAGTGTTTCGAATGGTAGCATTATGGATGCCTTAACCTCATCCTCAAATTAAGACGACATTATTATTAATATTCTAGACAACATGGACATAAATCTTCATACAAATGATGTCACATAAAAGCGTGCAAAAGAGGATCCATCATTACAAGGTGGTTATGATTATGTATATTCAAGCATTACAAAGTATTTCTCAAATTAAATATGGTTGTCTACGCTATGTTTGTTCTCTTATAGTGTTTGTATGTTGGACAAGCATGTAATAGACGAAATCATTTTTCTTTGATAGTGTTGTGCCGTTGATAATGTGTGTCATGGCTAGAAATGCTCTCCTAACTAGTTCTTTTACTTTTATTCTTGTTTGATAATGAACTTATATATCCGGTTTCTGCTAGAAAAATTTACGATGGGTGTGTTATGTGTTCTTAATGTTGTCCTCACACAGTTACACCTAAACAGTTGGGTCGTCCTGCAAAGCCTTTCGGCTTTTGTGCATGTCTCTCCATTTAAAGGGTACCCCCAAATGTTTCAACACTTTTATAGTAGTTGGCTAGGGGATTCAATAATTGGGTGGCTTTCAAAGGTCAGTCAACCAGGACCATCACTATTTGCCTCATACATTCATCATATAAGAATTTTAGAACTAGATTCTTCAAGGTGGTGGTGGAGCTGGCAAGTCATCGCTTCTTTTATTATGGTGAAAGATCTAAGTTTCCTTCTACTAGACTAAGGATCCTGTTCAATATCATTCATGGCTGAGATCAATAATGACAACTGAGGATAATGTTGAAAAACTAGATTCTAGAATCTGAAATATCAAGAGTAATGTAAGATAAATATCTAAAGTTAGAAAACAAAACTCCAATCATTGTTGAACATTTTCGGTTTCCAAACCTTTGCTCTTAATACACGATTGTTAAAACTTAGAATATATATGTATGTCACAGAAATATTCGTAAGAGAGTACTTTATTCAAATGCAACAAATGACTTATATAAGCTTTACAAACTTTCAGAAACAAACTACCAGAAAACTACATACTGTATGGCACTAAAATAGGAGCAAATAAAACAACTAATTGTTAGAATAATAGAGTAGGTAAAATAAACCAAGAAGGGAGTGAATTGGTTTTTTAATAAAAATCAAACATTTTTCAATTTCATTCTTGTTAAAACAAAGTTTAACAAAAAAAACCCAATATAAATTTATGTTCTGTTTTATAAAAATCAGAGTACAAAATATATAAGAGTAGAAATAAGTTGAATGTAAAGAGAGTAAGGATAGAGAAAAATAGACAGAATATTTATACTGGTTCGGATCAAATCAGATCCTATGTCAAGTGACTTATCACCTCAATATAGAGTGATTTCTACTAACTATCTTAATAATAAAGTTTACAAGATTACAGTGCAGCGGAATGAGAAAGATAACAGAAAGATTAACAAGACACCTCCTTTGTATAGAACATAGGATGAAACAACAACTCTCTTGAAAACACTAGAGATGAACAACACCTTCCTTGAACACCACAAGGAATGAAAACACATCCTTTAAAACCACAAAGGATGAACAACCACTTCCTTGATCTTACAAAGAATGAACACCTCCTTTGAATAACCACAGAGGATGATAACAACACCTCTTTTGAAAACCTCTTTTGAAAACCTCAAAAGATAAACACCTCCTTTGAATAACCACAATGGATGAAGCAAGTTTAAACACTAGCAGCTGATCAACTTTCACTTCAATCTCTCTAGGTTAATTTTGAAAGCTCTGACCCCTTTTGTATTTAAAGGAAAAGAAGGCGCAAGGTTCTGTAGAATATGAAAAGGTTTTCACAAAAACGTTCGATAATCGATTATTCCAAAGAGCGATTGAAAAATAAAAGTCTGTTGATGATAATCGATTATTTCGCAAAAGATAATCGATTATTTTAAGTATGATAATCAATTATTCCAGGAGATAATCGATTATTTCAACGTTAAAATCTTTTTACCAAAAACAAAAGATTTTTTCAAAGTTTAAGGAGAGTTAAGTGCATGTTATGATCTTCAACATGATTCCTAACTATTACAAACAAACATATACACAAAATACAGGATTAAAGCTTTCGCAAGACTTCAAGACTCCAAGACTTCAATCATGAAGATCCATCTTCTTCTTTTAGAGCCATCATCATCAAAAAAATTATCTTTTAGATATTTCTAATGATCCTTCTTCATCTTTAGATTAACACTAATTAAAGACTCATTCAGTCTTATAAAATATGAGCTTTTATTAACACATAAATAACTAAAATTCCCTCCCTTAAGCTTTAGCTTATTTCAGTAACTTTTACTACACCATGCATGTGTCAGATTTTCTCAAATTGACCAAGTTTCAAAGCTTTAGTCATTATGTCAGCCACTTGTTCATTAGTATTGTATTATCTCAGTTGTACTACTTGATCATTTACCAAATCTCTGAGAAAGTGAAATTTTACTATAATGTGCTTACTTTTTCAATGAAAAATGGGATTCTTGGATAATTGAATTATAGATTTGTTGTCACATAAGATCTCAGTGGCTTCTTCTTCTTCTAATCCAATATGCTCTAGAATTCTTCTGATCCAAATGCATTGGACATGCACAAAATGCTGTAACAATATATTCAGTCTGAGTGATAGATAAACTTACTACTGGCTATTTTTTCGAAGCCCATGATACAGTTGCAGTTCCCATCACAAATACTGACCTAGAGGTACTTCTCCTATCATCTAGGTCCCCTGCATAGTTGTTGTCACTATAGGCTGTGAGACCCATTTTCTTTCCTTTTTTATAGAAAAAACTGTGCTCATTGGTGCTTTTTAAATACCTAAAAATTCATTTTGTTGCAGCCCAATGTGACTCCTTTGGATTAGCCATGTATATACTAATTAGACTTAATCCAAACATCAAGTCTGGTCATGTGACTGTTAAGTACATGAGGTTGCCAATGGCTTGTTTAAACTTTGTAGCATCTACTAGAGCCCCTTAATCATCTTTGGACAATATAGTACCTGGTACAATGGGATTTCGTACAAAGTTACTATCTATCATGTTGAACCGAGCTAGTACCTCATGTGCATACCATCTTTGACAGATGAAAATTCTTGCCTCATTTTTTATTACTTCTATTCCTAGAAAATGTCTCATTTTACCTAAGTCGGTCATGTCAAACTCCAGTTGCATTGAGCTTTTGAACTCTTCACATATATCTCTGTTATTTCCAGTAAAAAGTATATCATCAATAGAGATTAACGATTAAGATATTAACATGAACCCTTTTTGTGAACAAAGTGTGTTCACTAGAGCAATGTTCAAACTTTTCTTTGCTAAAGTAGGCTTCGATCTTACTGTACCAGGCATGTGGGGCTTGTTTAAACCCATATAGAGCCTTCCTGAGTCTGTATATGTGATTTTCTCTTCCTTTCTTGATAAATCCAACAGTTTGTTGAACGTACACCTCTTCTTGAAGTTCACCATGTAGGAACGCGTTTTTCATGTCAAGTTGGAATACTTCCCATGCACCTTGAGCTACCATAGTTAACAACACTCTTACTGTGTCAAGTCTAGTGATCGAAGTCGTATCCGGTCAAATAAACAGTTAAAATATAATACTAGGAAGTGATTTCCAGGTTGTCTCCCAATGATCGTGGTTAAGGCAAAAGATCAACGCGTGAATGGTACAAACAAGGTGGGGGTTTAAACAGATTTATATAATTAAATTAAAATATAGAATGGTTTTGAAAAAATGTAAACAATTATAAAAAATGGATTGATTCCCTGATTCAATTGCAATTTCCCTTATCCCTGGTTATAGGAAAAAATGCACTTTCTTCATCTTAATCTTCATTCCTACCCAAATCAATAAACTAAGCGAAGATTAACCCAAGAATTCCTTACACGAATTAAGCAAACATATACATTATCCAATCTTTAATCAATAGCAAAATTAAGCAAACTGCGGAAACAATATTCATTAAGCATGAACAAAAACATAAGCACAGAGATTAGAAGATGGAGAATCAATAAGAACAATGGGAAAACATGAATTAACCCTCAAAGTTCATATTAGGAAATCAACCTTTGAAAATTAGCCCTCCATGGAGATTCAAAACAAAAACTAACGGAGAGAAAAGTATAGATGAAAGCTGAAAGACGGAAAACAAAAGTCGAAAGATGGAAACGTGAGCAACTGTGCGTGAATGCATGAATTCTGTCTCCTCTCCTTAGGGTTTTGTAACCCTAGGTCAGGCCCTCTCTCCCAAAATGCCTGGGCCTCATAAAAAAATGTTTTCTGTCTCAAATTACAAAAATAAAAGAAAACAAAATTAAAATCCTAAGTGGAGACTGACCTGGTAGTAATTTATTCATGTCCAATATATTTTTCATGCCCAAAAACGTCCCAAGATTATTCTAAAAATAAAAGTAAATAAAAATTAGATACATAATTTCAAATTAATAAAAATATGAATTATTGGCCCAATAAAGTCCAAATAATAAAAATATGCCAATAATGGATAATTAGACACAAAACAATAATTAAGATAAGTACTAAAAGGTAAGAAAATGTGGATAAATAATGATTCATCATCTACCAACAGGGGCAAATATTTCTATGTAGTTGATTCAATACTTCTGGGCATAGCCTTTGGGCGCTAATTTGACTTTATACTTCTCTACCTGGCCACTTTCATTGAATTTGGTTCTGAAGATCCATTTCACGCCAATGGGTGTAACACCATCTGGAGGGTCAATAAGTTCCCATGTATTGTTCTTTTCAATTGCTTTCATTTTTTCTCTCCATTTTTTACTTGTGCAAGCTTTTTCAAAGGATTGAGTATCTTCATAATCGATCATCATCATTGCCAGTAAGCTCTCCTCTTCTACAGATAGATTGGTTTCGTAGTCAGTCATCCATAAAGGTTGTCTTCAAGTCCTTGTTGCCCTCCCTTCAATTAGAGGATTAGTGGGTTCTGAATCTGAAATTGGCTCGAGTGTATTTAGGTTATTATAGCTAGCTGTTATTTGTTGAGGTGTAGAATCTGCAGTTTCAATTTCTTCAACGTCTTTGTCTCCCTAATCGAGAGCAACAGGTGTACCTTCTTCTACATTCTCATGCCAATTCCAGCTTTTGTCTTCTTCAAACACCACATCTCTGCTTACAATGACTTTCTTTGTAATAGGATCAAAGAGTTTGTAAGTTTTTGTCTCATCACTTACATCTAAGAGAATACATTGATGGTTCTTAGCATCTAGTTTGCTTCTCTTTTGATTTGGAATATGAACATGTGCAACACATCCAAACGTCTTAAAGTAATCAACATGCGGCTTTACTCCACTCCATACCTCTTTTGGGGTCCTTTGATCTACTGTAGAGGTTGTACTTTGATTTTGAACATGAACACACCACTGCACTACCACCAAAAGGATTTTGGAACTTACTTTTATTAGAAGAAACAAGTAAAACAAACCAAGAGGGGGGTGATTTGGTTCTTAATAAAAATTAAATCTTTTTCGAATTTAATCTTTTTAAAATAAAGTTTAACAAAAATCTCAATATAAATTTAAGTTCTGCTTTATAAAAATCAGAGTATAACACAAATAAGCATAATATAAGCTAAATGTAAAGAGAGTAGAAATAGAGAAAAATACATAGAGTATTTATACTGGTTTGGATCAAAGCAGATCCTACGTCCAATGACTTATCACCTCAACAAAGAGTGATTTCTACTAATTATCTTAATAATAAAGTTTACAAAAGTTACAGTGCAGCGAAATGAGAAAGATAGCAGGAAGATTAACAAGACACCTCTTTTGTATAGAACAAAGGATGAAACAACACCTCTCTTAAAAACACAAGAGATGAACAACACCTTCCTTGAACACCACAAGGGATAAAGACACCTCCTTTGAATAATCACAAAGGATAAACAACCACCTTCCTTAATCTCACAAAGAATGAACACCTCCTTTAAATAACCACAAAGGATGATAACAACACCTCTCTTGAAAACACAAGAGATGAAAACCTCCTTTGAATAACCACAAAGGATGAATCAAGTTTGAACACTAGCTGTAGAAAAACTTTCACTTTGATCTTTCTAGGTTATTTTTGAATGCTCAGACCCCTTTCCAATTTATAGACAAAGAGAGGTGCAAGGTTCTGTAGAATATGAAAAAGTTTTTCTAAAAACGTTCAGAATAATCGATTATTATTTGGGATAACTGATTATTCCAGAGAGTAATTGAAAAGTAAAAGTTTGCTAATTATAATCGATTATTTCGCAAGATAATCGATTATTTTAAGTATGATAATTGATTATTTCAAGAGATAATCGATTATTTCCACATTAAATGCTTTTGATGAAAAACAAAAGTTTTTTTCAAAGTTTAAGGGAGAGTTGTGTGCATGTTATGATCTTTAACATGATTTGTAACTATTACAAGCAAATATACACACAAAATGCAAGTTTAAAGCTTCCACGAGACTTTAAGACTTCAATCATGATGGTTCATCTTCTTCTTTTAGAATCATCATCATCAAAATAATTATCGTTTAGATGTTTCTAAAGATCCTTCTTCATCTTTAGATTAAGAGCTTTTCATGAAGCACTGCTCGTACTACATTCATGATGGTGTGATTCTTATGTTCCGCAACTCCATTCTGTTGAGGGAAGTAGGCAGTTGTCAATTGCCTAGAGATACCTTGATGAGTACAGAAGTCTGAAAACTCCTTAGAAGTGAATTCGCACCTCTGTCAGTTCTCAAACAAGCAATGTGGGTGCCAGCTTCTTTTTTAGTGCATGCTTTGAAGCTCTTGAAGGCATTGAACATTTCAGATTTTTCATGCAAAAATTAAATCCAAGTTTTATGGGTATAATCATCAACAAGGCTCAAAATGTAGCTTTTGTTGTTGTGTGAAGCCAGTGAAATGGGACCAAATACATCAGTGTGAATTAATTGAAGTTTCATTTCCATGAACTTTGCTTTGGTATGACATCTCTATGTTCTTTGCCAACGAGGCAGGTAGTGCGTATAACCTTGGGAGTTTTCAGAGAGGGTAGACCAATCACCATTTTCTTATTCGCAAGTGTGTTAAGTCCCTTAAAATTGAGATCTCTGAAACGTCTATGCCATAATTGTGTTACTTTTTTTTATATGTCTTCAGCTTGGAAGCACTGAGAATGTTGAGAACTCATTGAGGCTGACACATAGAACATTATATTTCCTCTCATGTTAGTATGAATGATCAATCCTTTATCTGGATGAAATATCTTACATGTATCATTTTGGTTTAAAATAGCTAAACCTTTCTCTTAAAGTTGTCCTAGACTTAAGAGACTGGTCTTAAGCTTAGGAACGTAGTAAACATTTGGTATGACATGACAAACGTTGTTGATTTGAACTCGAAGGCTTCCTCTGGCAGCAACATTTAGTGTTGTATCGTTTCAAAGTTTGACAGTCTTATTGAGTCCTTTTTCATGTATTTTTGTGAACCAATGCTTATTTCCAGTCATATGGTTACTGTAGCCAAAATCTATAAGCCAATCTTCGCTCTGGAAAGATTGTGTCATCTCTTCATATGCCACTAACAAAACCTTATATTCTGCCTCTACTGCTTCCTAATATGTTATGTAATAAACTTGCTTCTCCACCCTAGGGAATTCGTACTAAAAATGGCCTAGTTTGTGGCATTGGAAACATTCTATAAGTGCTTTGTTGAAAGGTTGTCTTCCATGTCCATGACCTCCTCTGTCATGACCAGGACTTGCTCTCAATCTATCATCATAAGCGACTTTTAGCACTTGTTCATCAGGTTGAAAATTCTACATCCTTTTCTCATCAAGACTTAGGGTGCTCAAGTCATTGAACTCCTCAATTGAACACACCACATAGTTGAATTTTGAGGTTAGAGATCTAAGTATCTTGCTAACCATTGTGCTCGAGTCCAATTATTCACCATTTGATTTCATTTTGTTGATTACACTGAGAGTGCATCTCAGGTAGCTATCAATCATCTCGCCATCTTTCATGGTTAGCAGTTCGAACTCACGTCGTAGTGCTTGGAGCTGAGTGCATTTAACTTTTGTTGATCGTTGATACTTTTGCTTGATGGACTTCCATATCGCCTGTGACGTGCTTTTGTCCAACATTGTTTCAAGAATCTCCCGATCAATGGCTTGAAACATGTAGTTCTTTACTTTCAAATCCTTTAGATTTGCCTTAGTTACACTCCTCCTTTGTGCCTTAGTGAGTGTGACTCCAAGTGTTGGTATGTCATCTTCTACTAGCTGCCATAGTTCGTAGGAAGTTTTCCATAGTCATAGACCAGAAATCATAGTGGCCATCAAACCTTGGAATGGCGGTTGAACAAACTTTTCTGATGTAGACATCCTTGCCCTTACGCTTCTCACTTTGTTTGCTACACAATCTATACCAGATTTATTTTTACACTAGATCTGTATATTTTCCTCTCTTCACACGTTGCTCACTCACACACTAAATCAGACCCCTTACGAAGCTCTGATACCAATTGTTAAAACTTAGAATATATATGTATGTCGCAGAAATATTTGTATGAGAGTACTTTATTCAAATGCAAGAAATGACTTATATAAGCCTTACAAACTTCCAGAAACAAACTACCACAAAACTACATACCGTATGACACTAAAATAGGAGCAAATAAAGCAACTAAAGACTCATTCAGCCCTATAAAATAGGAGCTTTTATTGACACGTAAATAACTAACAATGATGATGTTGTATGATTAAGAGGAAAATAGGTTCAATGACTAGAAACGAAGAGTAGACCTCCAATTTATAGAGCTTTAAACCATCATGGAGTTATGGATATTTCAGAAAATCAGTATACCTTCAGGTTGAATTTTTATTTAATAATGGATCACATTTTCGTATCCGATGCGAGAAAAATATATAAACATGCAGAAAAATCACATATATGCTATGGTTGATACGACGGTTATTTTTAACATAAAATTTGGATGTTACACACGAATTGCCGCACAAGCTGCTCTCTTAAAAGTTTTTATTTCCCCTCACCGCCGTGTGGATCTTGATGGTACATTATCATCCTTTATCCCGATTTGTATGCTTTTGTTTTTTAATTTGGTTGAGTTCCTCAACTTCCTGCAGGTGTAATTTCGACTTTGAATAAGAACAAGAACTATTTCAAGAAGAATTATGAGAGAAGCATATTTCCACATGGAAGAAAGAGGGAAGTTGCAGCTACTGCCGAGAAAAATGTTGATCAAACGCAGGGAATTCGGTCACAAGCGCTGAAGTTGTTATAATCCATGTGTTTTAAGAGACGGAAAGGAGTGCATGTACTGTTGAACAAGAAATGTAAACAAAGTCTAGAAATAGAGAAGAATAAATACAAAATTTGAGAAAAAATAATGGTATGAAACTTTCTATCCAACTATTAAAAAAAATGTGGAGAGGTAGAATATAATGAATTATATTGAATGTTATAATCGATTATATATATTTTTTATCAATTTTAACAGTACACAAATATATTAACATTAATATAACTAATTTTTATTAATAATTATATTTTGAAAATAAATAATTAAAGTTATAAATAAATAAATAAAATCAAGTCATTTAAATTTTAGTTTACGTAATGTAATTTATTTTAATATATAATATAACATTTTGTATATTAAAAATTTATAATAATTTTTTATTTTTATTTAAATTTTTAACTTTAATTTAAAAAATATTTATTTTAAACTATTTTTAAACAAATTTTTTATAAATTTTTTTTTAAATATATTATTACACCATTAAATTTAATTTGTCATATCAATCAAATTATTTAAAAACTTTCTATTCATTTCTTTATCTTACTTTCCATTTTTTTTTCTTTTTATTTTTTTCCTTCGTTCTCTCAAATTCACTTTCAAATCCAAACACACTCTAAATACTCCAAATAAAAGAAAGAAAATATAATATAAAAACAAAATAAATTATCTAAAAGAAACAAATCATGTATAAAAAATGCTTAGCTCAGTTAACAAATAATTAAACAAACATCAAATCTCATATAATATAAAAATTTCATGGGTTTTCAATCATTATTATTTCCACATTATTATGTTTATATAATTACTTTTTTTATTTTACAACATTATTATTTAGGAACTATAACATTATTATTTACAGGAACTATGATTATTTATTTCAAGTAAACATGTCTACAGAAGTTAAAATTTTGTATAAAATGATAATGAAATAAAACTAAATAATACACATATTAACATTAGACATGATTAGTATATTTTGGTCGTTATAGTTTTCTTCTTATATATATCTTTCTAATATAATTTTATTTATTTATTTAACGTAATAAATTATAAACTTTTATCACAAAAATTTCAAAGATCAATTAAAAATAAAATAAGATCAAGTAATTCATTTGATAATGACATCAGATATAGTTAATATTATGAGTTATTTTTCTACACAAAATAAAATTTAAATATACACATATATCTTTCTTAAATTATTTTATTTATTTATTTATTTAATATGATATATTATAATTTTATACAACAAATATTTCACGAATCTAATCACAATAAAACAAGAGCAAATAACACACATGAAAATGGTATTGAAAGTGCTTAGCGTGTATATATATATATATATATAAATCTAAAATAAAAACAATATATATACAGTAGTTTTATGTCAAGTTATTTTCCCTATTTAAAATAAAATAAATATATTTTAAATATTGTAATTGTATTAGTTTTAATTTTTTTATATATGCAATTCTTTTGTAATTTTCAAATATTTTTCTTTTAGTATGTATTTACTCTTTCGTTATAAAAATTATTAGCAGAAAAAAAAACTTAAAAATTAAAAAAAAAACTAATATTTATTTATCATAAACTTCATAATGATAAATTCACTCACATATACATATATATATAATATATATATATATATATACACATATATATATATATATACATATATATATATTATTTATATACAAATCTAAAATAAAAATAATATATATACAGTAGTTTTATGTCAAGTTATTTTCCCTATTTAAAAGAAAATAAATATATTTTAAATATTGTAATTGTATTAATTTTAATTTTTTTATGTATATAATATTTTTTTAATTTTTAAGTATTTTTCTTTTAGTATATGTAATTACTCTTTCGTTATAAAAATTATTAGCAGAAAAAAAAACCTTAAAAATTACAAAACAAAAACTAATATTTATTTGTAATAAACTTCATAATAATGCTAAAATTTAGTGAGAAAAAAAGAAAGCACAACTGATCCTACAATATTAATATATTATTTTTTAACTTTAAAATATTATTACTTATTTTTTATCAGTTATATTAAAACTAACTGTACATTGTCTATCATAGTAGTTTAAAAATTTACTTTTACTTTTTTTTCAATTTTCTTCAATTTGTTGGAATATAAACTTTGTTCTATTGAAAAAACTTTCATAAAAAACTACACGTTCAATTTTGTTATAATTTTTATAATTTTTGCTATGTAAAATTATAATATTTTTTAAATTTATTTATTTATTTATTTATTACCACTTGTTATAATTTTGCATGAGAGATGTCAAAAATAATAAAAGAAGACTAAGGGTTGTTTGGATTAAGAGTATGTATGGATTGGCGTTTGTATCTCAACTGAGGTTATGGAGACACATAACTAGGGATGACAACAGGATGGGGCGGAGACGGGTTTCACTTTCTCATCTCCATTCCCGCAGTAAATATTCATTCCTGTCCCTGTCCGCATATCCAACGGGTATGAAAATTTTGTCATATCTCCATCTCCATCGGGTACGGGTTATCCCCACCGGGTACGGGTTATCCCCACCGTGTAACGATTATAATCGTATTAGTCTTTTGTTATTCTAATTTTTTTTAATAATAAATATCAATAAAAAAAATATAACCGTGTAAATCTCAAGTTAAAGTATCACCAAATAATAATTAAATAAAGGTCAAATAATTATAAAAAAATATAAAAATTATCAAATACATGCTATAAAAATAAATTACAAAACTAAGAACTAAAGAAAAATTAATATAAGTTTTTAAAATTACTTTATAAACTAAATGTGTTTTAGTAATTTAAAATAAAAATAAATATTAGACATTGGAACGAGTAAGAGAACGAGGACGAGGTGGGTATGTATATCCTCATCCTCATCCCAATACCTAATTTAAAAAATCGGGTATTACTCATACACATATTCATACCCAATCAATGTGGGAATTCCTCATCAAAATCAGAACGAGTTCGAGTAATATCCACGAGAACGGATTCATTTGCCATCGGTACACAGAACATTATGTTATTATGTTTGACTAATTTTTTTTTCCATTGTGTTAAATGAATTTTTCGCTCAATCTTTGTTTCACTTAAGCAAAAGGGTTATTGATTTAAAGTTAACTTTAATGTTAACAAGTTTATGATATTTCTTAAATTAAAATTATTAATTTCAATAACAGTGACTTGACCTACCTAAGAAAATTTATTATTAAAAAATTCATATTCATTTTTGTAATCACACGTTTAAAAATACGTACTATCAATTATTATCATATAAATATGTTTTCTTTTTAATAAAAGTGTTTTTTAAATAAAAGTATTCAAACATAAAAAATTAATTTAATCTACTTTTAATTAAACTTAAATTTAAAATATTAAATTCAACTCAAGATAACTCTTTGACTATAATCCAATCACAATGTAAATAATACACATCTAAGTGACATTAGATGTGGTTAGTACACTTTTATTACCATAAAAACATATTTTTTCTATAGACAAATTGAATGTTTGAATAATATATTCCATGTAAGTTGATTACAGAATTTATAAAAATATTTTACATTTTTTCCACTTATAATTAATATTTAGTTTATAAAGCATAAAGTTGTAGTAAAAATGTGTACACATAAATAATGTATCTATATTTTTATATTACATATTATATACATACAAATACAAATATAAATATAAATATAAATATATATATATATATATATATTTAAAAAAAATATAATTTTATTTATTTATTTAATATGATAAATTAAAATTTTGGACAATAAAAATTTCAAAGATCTAATAATAATGAAAGAGGATTAAGTATTACATATGTCAATAATATTAAATGTGGTTAGTATATTTTGATAACCATTATTTTATTTATGGCAGTTTAAGAATTTACTTTTTACTCCACTTTCAATTTTCCTAAATATTGTAATGTAAACTTTGTTTTATTGGAAAAAATTTCCATCAAAATTATATGTTCAATTTTCTTAAATTGTTTGTAATTCTTGTTATCCAAAAAGTAATATGTTTCTTTTCAATATAATTTTTTATTTATTTATCATGACAAGTTATAATTTTGCGGAACAAAGATTTCAGTGATTTAAGAATAATGAAGCAGTATATCAAGTAATCTATACATGTTAGTAAGATTGAACATGATTAATATACTTTTATTGTAACGAATCAAGAAATCGCTACTTTTATCATAGTTAGTATGCAATTGTAACTTGTATTAACTGATAATAAAACGCATTATATTTAAAATTTGTATTTGTATTCAATACAAAGGGAATGTCTACTAGTACAAAATTCTATTATAAGAAATAAAAACATATATAAATATATGTGTATAACTACTACTTCATCTTTCACTATAATCCTTGGACTCTGAAGCATCTCGTTCACCTATTAAGATATCTGCTCCCGTATAGCAAAACACGATCATCGCAGGCCAAACAATCGGCAATTGTAGGGTAAGCTAATCATTCAAAAATATAATAACACAGAATAATAACATCATGTAGTATTCATCACCATATCATTCTCATGCACATTCATCATAGAACATACTTAAATGCTTTAAAATTTAATGCATCTTTAATAATTGAAAAGTAACAACACAAATCCTATTATCATGTAATACACATACTCACAACATTCTCATTAACACACATAAGTAGATTATGGGCACCAACCCCAGGCTCTACTCGGCCCCACACAAACATATCGGTAGATTATGGGCATCAACCCCAGGCTCTACTCGGCCCCACACACAAACATATCGGTAGATTATGGGCACCAACCCCAGGCTCTACTCGGCCCCACACACAAACATATCGGTAGATTATGGGCACCAACCCCAGGCTCTACTCGGCCCACACACAAACATATCGGTAGATTATGGGCACCAACCCCAGGCTCTACTCGGCCCACACACAAACATATCGGTAGATTATGGGCACCAACCCCAGGCTCTACTCGGCCCACACACAAACATATCGGTAGATTATGGGCACCAACCCCAGGCTCTACTCGGCCCCACACACAAACATATCGGTAGATTATGGGCACCAACCCCAGGCTCTACTCGGCCCAACACAAACATATCGGTAGATTATGGGCACCAACCCCAGGCTCTACTCGGCCCCACACAAAAACATCATATGTCATACATAACCAATCAATTTTTTTTAAATTTTATTTAGAGATAATAATCTAAATTTATAAACAAGAATAGGATCGAGACCAAAACCCTCCATGGAAAGAAACTTTCGTTTTCTACCCCTCGAACAAATTTTCCATTTTACTGATTGTCAACAAACATCCAAATATCAACTTAAACATCATAAACAATACAAAAACAAGGTTTTTCACACATTACACTCAATACAACAATAATATACAAAACATACTAATTATATATATATATATAACATTAATTTTCTTAATATCAATTTATATATTTTTGAAAATTAACTTCCTAACCTGGATTTTCTTTGTTCCTCGATCAGATGAAAACAAACTGCAAATCCCAAACCTTAGCTTCTCTTTTATCTCAATTCTGGATAGCATCTCCCCACAAAGAGAATTTATTGAGAAAAATCTTCAAAGACCATAAACTTTCCAAAAGAAAATTCTTAAGAATAAACGGACCTAGACTTACCCATTCTCAAAACTGATCGGGTAGAACTCCTCCTTATACTGTTAGCCTTCTATTGCTTATTGTGGATCTAGAAACCGTTAGGGTTTTCAGTATTTAAACCTTAGAGAAAATGTAGAGAGAATGGAGAGAGAATAGAGAGAATGGAGGTATGTGAAAACAAACTACCCAACTAGTCTTTTGTTTTTATATATTGTATTATCTTTATAATCTAATATTTTTATAACTGTACATCTTTATAATATAATATTTTTATAATATAATATTTTTATAACTGAATATTTTTATCAATCTAATATCCTTATAACAAAATATCTTTATAATATAATATTTTTATAACTGAATATCTTTATAACTGAATATTTTTATCAATCTAATATCCTTATAACAAAATATCTTTATAATATAATATATTTATATTTTGATATCTTTATAATTTAAAATATTGGGGTGTTACATTTATCATCCTAATTTATTTTTACTTTTTCTTTATTTTGTAATATTATATAAATTACAAAATATATAATTTTTTATTTCAAATTATTGGGAAAAAAAACAAATGTAAAAAATGCAATGTATATTCCAACATATGCATAATAGTGTTTGAAATTTTTTTAATGATGTTGCAATGATGAACTTTCAATTACCTACTCCAATTACATGTGCATATTGTTATTCACGGTTGTTTTACCACAAATCATGTGATATATCTTGTTCTCTTAAGAAAGTGTTACTTTTGTATGTTATTATTCCGTATGAGCTACGTAAAATATTTTCATATTTTTTGCTTAGAAATAGACATTTTTTACAACACTTTAGAAGTTACAATCATGCACTTTTATTCACTACACTTTCTATTTACATGGATGAAAATATAGTTGCAATTGGACGTGATATATATAGTTTTCATGTTCAAGATGCAATATATCACAAATAGGAGGTAAAAGATTATCAAAATCTTCAAAATCTCTAAATTCCACCAAATCCATCTTGACTTAATCACAAGAATCTTTCAAGCAAAATTTGAGCAACTGAAAGAGGATATGATTAATAAAGGTGTCCTTGGAAAAGTTAAAAGATACATATATGTAATTGAATTTCAAAAACATGGACTACCCCATGTATATTTGCTACTTATTTTAAAAAATAATGATAAATTACATTATATATAAGATTACAATAGCATTGTTAAGATATAAATACTATTAATTAAAGAAGAACCACAATTGCATGAAGTTATACTGAAACATGTGATACATGGGCCTTATGGAACTTCTAATCCCAAATCATCATGTATAAAGCACAATTAATGCAAAAACAATATCCATGTCAAGGTAATGACTCATATCCACAATACAAAAGACGATTCAATGAACCAATATTAGTAAACAGAAATATGATTGTTGGCAATAGATGTGTGGTTCCTTATAACCGTGGTTGCTGTTAAAATATGGCTGTCATATAAATGTTAAGGTGTGAAATAATATCAAAAGTATTAAATATTTGCATAAGTATATTTACAAAGGTCCAAATTAAGTAGCAATGGAGGTTCATATACGATCAATTGTAGATGAAGTTCAACAACATATTGATGCTAGATGGATTTGTGCTTGAGAGTCTTCAAGGAAAATATTTAGATTTATAGTCTATCAAATGAATACATGAGTTAAAAGATTATAAATTCATTTATTGATTCTACATCAAATGCGATTTTATAGCATCAAAACATCAATAATATATTAAATGATAATAATAACTCCAAAACCATGCTTACACATTTTTTCTCCTAAATTGCAGAGATTCACAATCTATAAGTTATTTGAATAGAGTAGAACTGTCAAAATGAATGGTCCAATTCAATCTGGTCTGGCCCTACGGGACAAGTTAAGAAATTCTAACAGCTCATACAGACCTACATTTTAAAACGGACCATAAATTTTGGCCTAGATTGGCCTTATGTCAGGCCCACGGGCCAAAAGACCATTTTTGGCTTAACTAAAAATTAAAATGATTACATCTATGTTTATATAGAAATCATGATATATTATTGTCCAAAAGTCTAAAGTTTAATATTATTTTTTTGTAAATATATATATAACATAAAAAAATGAAAAGTTTGTGCAAAATTGTTCATAATGGAACATAACAAAATGAATCAAGAAAAAACTTAAAACACCATACAAATGAAAGAGTACAAGATATACCTTACCAAAAACAAGGGAAACAAAAAAACACTCTATCCAATTAACAAGAATAATGCAACCTAATGTTGGGTCCAGAATTGTCTTTCTCTACCACACCATACAACCTGACTTGCATGTTCATTCCTCACAATTTTTTTGAATAAAGTCAAGAATTAATGCATCATTGTGAAAACATATGAAATTGATTTTATTTTTAGTCTTGTACCACTCATGTATATAAAAATAAATATTGAATAATTTCTTCTTTACACATCTTCTTTGCCTTAATGACACATTATTTCCTTGTCCTCACACTCACACACAATAAATAGTCTATGTCCATAAGATGTTTATTGGTCTAATAGTATTTGAAACAATTATATTAATGTCTCTCATGTCCATAACATATGTGTAATTAAAATAAAATAAAGATTAAAAATTAAAAAAATTAACATAAAAGAAAAAATAGGTCAGCTCATAAGCTTGTGGGTTAGCCTGCTCTTGGTCCATATGGATCTCAGGTCAAATGAGTTAGGCTAAAAATGACCAATTTCTATCTAGGCTAACATTTTTAAAGTCTGGTTTGACCTAAATAATAGGCCACATAGGTCAGCTCGTCGAACCAAACCTATTTTGACAGTCCTAGTATAGAGAAATTCCAAAAAATTATTGTTAGCATAATAGTTAAAAGGAATAGTACCTATGAAGGTCAAGAAAAAAAGTTATTGGTCAAATTTATATTGTATGTCCTTTAGAAGGAGATAAATTCTTGTGTATTTTGTTTTCTCATATAAGTGGTCTAACCAATTGGGAACATCTATTATCACTAAATGAAACATGTTATCCCACATTTAAAAAAGCAGCAAGTAAGAAATGAGGATTTTTAGAAAATGACAATAATGAATGCTTAGTTGAAGCATAAAATTTACAAATGACTTATGCTTTAAAGAGATTGTTTGTGACCAAATTAATTTTTTGTGAACCACCTAATGTTAGAAGCCTCTATAATGAGTTTTATAACTATGTGGTAGAAGATTATACTTCAACAAGTACTTCCATGGGCATGAACATTACTAATATTGTATTGAGAGATTTAAATGACCTTCTTATTTAGTATGACAAAGCAATCAAGGATTTTGACTTATAAACGTTAACATGATGCATTTGAAAATACTTCAGTACCAAGAATTATGCTAGAAGAGCAAGCAATATAGATACCTAATGAAGATGTTGGCAATGTACAAAGATTGAATAACGACCAATTGATTTCTTTCAATACCATTTCATATGTATTCACCATAAGCAAAGTTAACTTTTTTTTATGGATGGGCCAGGGGGAACCGATAAAACATTTATTTACCGTACAATAATTGCATATTACAAAAGTAAAAGTAAAATTGTTTTAGTGATAGCTTCATATGGGTTAGCAACAAACTATTACTCAATGATCGAATTACACATTCCCGATTTAAGATAGATATCAATATAGAGGCTAGTTCCGTTTGTTCGATAAGTAAACAATATGATCTTGCAAATCTACTGAGAGAAATAACAACATTCATTTGGGATTAAGCACCCACGACTAACAAATTTGTTTTGGAGGCATTAGATCGATCTTTAAAGGAAATTGTAGATTAATCAATAACTTTTGAAGAAGATATAATATCAATTTGACTAGTAACTTCTAGATTGTGGATCTTTATTGTCATTTAATACATCACTTATGTTTTGATGCTTATAAAATCGCACCTAATGCACATTTGGTAAATGGATTTGTAATATCAACACATGGAATCATTTGATATATTGTAAATCTGAATATTTCCACAAAGCCTCTTGAGCACAAATCCATCAAAGATCAATATATTTTTAAACTTCATCTACAATTGATTCTCTGTGAACCTCCATTGTTACTCGATCTAGACCTTTGTAAACATGCTTATACAAATATTTAATATTTTTTATGTTATTACACACCTCAACATTTATTTGACAATAATATTTTAACAACAACTAAGAGTTATAAGGAACCACCCATGTGTTGTCAACAGTCACATTTCTATTTACAGATATTGTTTCATTGAATCATCTTTTATATTGTAGATATGAGTCATTACCTTGGAATGTTTCTTTCAAGAACTCTTCAGAATATATTTTTTTTTTGCATTGAATGTGCTCAGCACATAATGATATAGGATTAAGAGTTTTGCAAGGCCCATGCACCATGTGTTTTAGTAAAACTTCATACAATTGTGATTCTTCTTCAATTAATGGTATTTCTACCCTGAAAATACTATCACAATTTTCTGGATCACTTAATTTATCATTTTTTTCTAAAATCAATAGCATATGTACATGGTGCAATCCCCACTTTTTGAAATTCAGTTATATACATGTAACTTTTAACTTTTCCAATGTCATCTTTATTAATCACATATTCTTTCAATTTTGCTCAAATTTTACTTGGAAGATTTTTGGGAGCAAGTCAAGACGATCTTATGGAGTTTGAAGATTTTGAAGTTTTGAAATATTTCACTCCAAAAAGGATTGCATGCCATTATAAGGAAAATATCATATTTACCATTGTGAACAACAATTGTCATATCATTTTTACAACGTTGTTTCAAATCTATCAATAAATGACAATGATAATATTTTTTTTGTCCAATATTTTTATTCAATAAAAGTAAAAACTGAGTTTTGATATTTATTTAAATGTAATAAATTTTGTATATTAAATTAAGGACTTGTGTGAGTTTGTCCTTCATGCAAATCATTTTGTTAATCTTGATACACTTAAGCACGAATATTATTTTGATTATTTCAAATCCATTGTAACCTCCCTGTTTCAATCTTGACATAGTTGTCTATAATAAATTGTTTTAAAAGTTGTCTTGCTAGTAATATTATAGATTGGTCATTGGGACAAATCTGTATTGAAGTAATCATATATTTGTATTAATTTGGAAAAAAGTAGTATTGATAAGTAGTTGTAAATAATATAGTTATGATAGAAATCACTTGAAGCATGTAACAATAATATTCTTGCCATGAGATATTTTGTTCATAAATGATGTTTCATGTTGAGGTCTCAACCATATGTTCCAAAAGAAAATAATGTGGAATATTATAAATGGTCATAATATCTCATAATTTCCTGAATCTTTATTAAATTTCCATCATGAATTACAATTTTAATATCTTGTCCATGTGCCACTGATTTTGTGTCTCCAACAACAATAATTGTTGCTACTTAAGATGTAGTCGAAAGATTGCATCGTGGTTCATTGACAGGACGCTCTTTAATGAGTAGAGTACATTAATGAATATTTAGTTCTGAACAAGTTTTTTAATACATGTACAAAAGGTTTGCACTCATAGTATTATTTGCAACTTATAAATAATGGCTTAATGAAGTTGAGGGATTTTCAACATCTTATTTTGTAATTCATGTTCAATATCATAGATGTACAAAGAATGTGGGCCTAAACCCCTCATTTGAAATGAAAATCTCATATATATATTGTAATATATTGTATATTGAGCACGAAAACTATATATATCATGTCGAGTTACAACTATACTTTCATCCATGTAAACACCAAGTGAAGTGAATGAAAATACATTGTTGTAACTTCTAATATTTTGTCTAAAATGTCTAGTTTCAGGAGAAGAACATGAAAATATTTTAAATGACTCATGCAAAGTAATAACATACGGAAGTAACACTTTCCCACTAGAACAACACATATCACGTGATTCGTGGTAAAACAATAGTAAATGGAAATGTGCACATGTAGTTGGAGTAAAATTGAAATTTAATTATTACAACAGGATTCGAAAAATTTCAAACACTATTATGTGTTCGTTGGAATCTATGTTGCATTTTTAGATTTATTTTCTTAATAATTTGAAATAAAAATAAATAATCTATTTTGTAATTTATATAGTACTACAAATTAAAAGAGAAATAAAAGTAAGTTATGATGATAAAAGTATACTAATCTTGTACAATGTCACTGACATGTATATTACTTGAGTTTCCTTTATGGTCATTAGAACCTTAACATCTTGATGATACAAAATTATAACCTATCATGTTAAATAAATAAAAACTTAAAAGATCTCAACATATAAGAGAGAAAAGAGAAAAACAATATTTTTTTGCATGACAAAAATTACAAACATTTAAACAAATTAAACATGTAACTTGTATGGATTTTTTTTTAATTGAACAAAGTTGACATTACAACACTTAAAAAAGATACATACATGATGAGTAAAAGTAAATTATTAAATTTTCATAAATAAATTATAATTATAAAAGTATATTAATATTTAATATTATTTACATGTGTATTACTTCTCCTATTTGTGTTATTTAGTCTCCATCTTTTTCCTTATTATTCTGTTATTGATTTTCTATTATTTATATTTTTTATTTTATTATATTTATATATTAAAAAACAAAACACACACTATCATATTGAAAGTAAAGGAATAATTATTGTTCTAAAACTCAATAGAAAACAATTTACTTAAAAGTAAAATAAATTATGAAATAACACTTAGTTAACATATAAAACCTTAAAAATTACATAAGGGAAAAACTATAAATTTTGTTTTTCAAGATTCATGGATTCTTTATGCAAGTCATTAAATACATCTTGAAGTTGATCAAAAGAAATAGAAGTGTCATGGTTAGAAGATGTTACCTCTTTTTCACTTTCATAATCTTTGGTCATGAGACCTAGATTCACAATTTCATTATCTGAATCACTGTTTGAATCCATGTCATTTTCCTCCCAAGTGATGTATGCTTTCTTCCCTTTTTCCATGAAGGATGCTTTGTTAGATTTCTCCATCTTTCTTTCATAAGTGGGACAATCTAATATTAGGTGTCCAGTTTGATTGCATTCATAACACTTTGGAGTAAAGGAGGATTCTTCTCCTTTCCTTCTTGTATTGAAGATTGGTCTTCTTCGATTTCCTTTGTGTCTTAAAAATTTATTGAATCTTTTTACAAAGAGACTAAAGTCTTCATCTTCATCTGGATCATTTTGCTCTTTTAAGTCTTCTTTGTAACTTTCTTCATAGATGGATGATGCTTTGAGTGCAACTCTTCTTCTTTTTGTCATTCTCCTCATGTTGTTTAAATCTCATTAGTTTCATTTCATGTTCTTGAAGTTTTCCAAACAATGTGGCAAAAGACATAGTTGTGAGATCCTTTGATTCTGCGATTGCAGTCACTTTTGGTTGCCATTGTCTGCTTAGACATCTCAATACCTTGTTAATAAGATCTTCATTTGAAAAACTTTTTCCTAAAGATGCAAGATGATTGACTATATGTGTGAATCTCTTTTGCATATCTTGAATGTTCTCATTTTGATTCATTCTAAATAGTTCATATTCATGGGTGAGAGAGTGTTTATTCTAGATCTTTTAACATCGTTGGTCCCTTCATGAGTTACTTCTAATGTTTCCCACATTTCTTTTGCACTCTTACAATTAGAGATTCTAAATTATTCATCTATTCCTAATCCAAAAGTAATTATATTTTTTATTTTTAGATTGTATTGAACTTTTCTTTTCTCTTGTTCACTCCATTGATCTCTCTATGTTTATTTGTGGTTTTATCACCTTCTTGAATTGTAGGAATGAAATGACCTATTTCAATGGCTTCCCGCACATTTAGTGTTAGAATAAATGGCTGAGTTTAAGAGGTGGGGTGAATTAAACTCTTAAAAGATTTTCGAAATCCTTGGCCAATTTCAGAAAAACAGGTTGCAATTGCAGGTGAAAATCAATTCTTTAAAGATTCTTGAAATGCTTATACCAATGTATCATATATCCAATTCAATTATCAATTACAGAATTTCAAGAAGCAGTGAAAGAAGATCAATACAAGAGATTTATATTGGTTCACCTTCCAATAAAGGCTACATCCAGTTTCCTAAACACCCAAATCAAAGCAATTCACTAAATTTCAATTTTTACATGAACCCTACATGAAAAACTAAAAAACATAACAATACACTTGATCTTGTACCTTAGAATATATGTATACCCTTGTAAAATCCTATTACAAGAACACCCTAATCACCCTGATTAAGAAGAAACAAACCTAGTATAAGATTACACAAGATTATGGAACGAATTCACCTGATTTACACTTGCAGAAAATGAAATAGGACAAAATTCAGGTGATGACTTTCTATGAAAAGATTCTCAATTCAATTTGATCTTGGACTCCTTGATTGATTTCTCAAATTGATTTAAAATACTTGAAAAGTCTTTCTGAACAATGGGTTTTTCTGTAATTGATTCATTGCCCAGTTTTTTAAAACTCAAAGTATTTAAAACAGAACTGATTCAGTGATTTAAAGTTGTTACTGATAAAATCATTAAGTTGAAATGCGATTTAGCTAGTTTTTTTCATTAAAATAAATTTTCCAGAGAGCACCCCAAATCTAAAAACTGAAAACAGTTAGTTGAAAACGCGATTAAACTGGTGGAAATCATTAAAGGGAAATCCTTAAGTGATTTTAACCTGTTTAAATGCGAATCAACCAGATTTTCCAGAGAGCTTGGATTTCTTAATAACAGCTCCAGAATTTTAGGTGATTTAAATTCAGAATAATAGCTAGCTGAAATCAGCCAGAACAAAACTTTAAAACACCTGTTCAAAAATTTAATTAACTGAAAATCATACCAGTTGGTTAAAATGTTTAAAATTGACTTAGCCATCAAATTAAGAACATTTTAACTAACTGAAAACATGTTTTTAATGAGTTGAAAAAAAGTTAAAGCTTTTAAAACATTTCAAAACATTTTAAAACACAAGATTAAGTCCAAGATTAAAAATGAAATGCATCTTACGCCACATCCTAAGACACTCTAATCCTAAGATAAAATCTTCATTCTTTAAGCATCATCATCTTCATCATCAAAGTGGACATCAAATTAACTTGAAATCAAGTCTTCACATCCAACATTTAGATCTATAGCTTCTATAAATATTTGCGTGCGAGATTTCTAGTAATGGTAGTCTTCTCCATTAAAGATAGGAGGTCTATTTATAGAGTTTCCTTCAGGAAAGAGAAAGTTAGATGAGGCCATTTTTATTCTTGAGACTTTTAAGCTTTATACAAGAAATTAGCTCTAGTACCACTTCTTAGACAAGTGGCCTCAATTAACTTAAGAGGGGGGTGAATTAAGTTCAACTAATTTTTCTATCTTTTTTAACTATAAGAAACTTACTAAGTTGCACTTTTGTTTTAAGATGAATGATGAATGCAGAATAAATATCAATAAGAAATTAAAATAATAAATATAAAAGGTATAAGGAAGAAGAAGTGCAAACACAATTTATACTAGCTCGGCCAAAACTTTGCCTACGTCTAGTCTTCCAGTCCTCAAGTCACCTACTTGAGATTTTCACTATCTTTGTAAATTCTTTACAAATGATAAACACTCAATCACCTCAGGAACTCTTTTCCCTTATGTTTGAGTTTCTTATACAGAGAGCGCCTCTCTTTATTACAACAGAAATTCTTTAGATACAATTGAACTCTCTTTTGAAGAGTAGATGATACAAATTTAAGATCCTGTAAGAACTCTCAAAAAAACTTTTGCAAGTGTTTGGCCAAGAGTAATTTTGTCAGTGATAAAATTCACAATGTTCAAAGTTACTTAATTTTTGAAGTAAGAACTCATATTTATAATGAAACTTTCAAACCTTGATGTCTCTTTGAAAGAGTTATAATTTTTCATGGAAGAGATGTTCGTTTTCAAAAAAGAGATGTAAGTTTTCAAAAATCTGGGCGATGGTAATCGATTACTAAGGATTGGTAATTGATTACAACTTTACCGTTAATCGTGCCCTTTCAAAAGTTCGAGCTTCAACCTTTTCAAACTGCTTTGTAATCAATTACAGTATATGGTAATCGATTACATATTCCTATAATTGATTACCAGTTCTATTTTGAATATCAATTTCCATGTGGTAATCGACTACCAGCTCAAATATTGTGATATTTTGAACTGATTTATTTTTAGAAAATAATTTAAGTATCGTTTTATTTTTAAGGCCAAACCCAATGCTAAGAGATTTATTTTGACAAAAAATCTAAACATTTCTAATCACTCATCTAATTGGATCTCTTTCCATAGCTGATTTTCTTGATGCTTTATTTGTGTAATCTTAATCAGTTTTTTGTCAATCTTTTTTATATTCTCTTTAACTTGGTTTGACATTATCAAAATCTTTATAATTTACATTTACATATCATAATGTAAATTTATAATTAATAATTAATTATATTTAAAAAATTAATTAAATTAATATGTAGTATAAATAAATATTTTATATTTTAAAATTTTGATTTGCATGTTTTCTCTACAAATCTCTTCTTCTTTTCGAAGAAAGAATTTGAGAGAATTTTTGTTTTGTTTTTCGTGCATTCATTTTTATTCTTTCTTAATTTTTTCAACTTTTTCTTTTTATTTATCTTTTTTTGTTTTTCTGTCCTTAGAAAGAAATAAACCAGTAGTGAATTCTGTTTTTTTAGTTTTCAAAGGAATTTTACACAGATTCCACAATTTTTTAGCATGAATATACGAAAACAAGTTGTTCCTACTTAACTGTTTGTAATTTTATCATAAATTAACAGTAAAACTAACCAATAATCACATAAATACAATTATACGATCAAATAAAATGAAGTAATACAAACCATTTATTTTGCTCAACCCAAATTTTCTTATTTTGTATTGCCTATCCTAAAAGGTCTTTCTTCAATCTATGTAGGTTAAAGGGTTTTATCTTGTTTTAAATTCTTTTTTCTTAATTGGTTTTTCTTCCATATTTGGTTTTTTTTCTTCTTCGTACAATGACTTCCATGTCCATCTTTGGTGTTTTCGAAATTGGTGGAGATGTCTCGAGGTTAGGCAACTTACTTCAAATCTTGATTGCAACATTTTCCAATCACAAAAGGCAAGTTTTCATTCACCATGTGGTTCTATACACTTTTTTATTTGAGTTGCAGGTTTTTTGGATTGTACAATTAACCTTTCTAGATTGGAATGGCTTTCAGATTGTACAATCCGAAAATTATTTTCTAGAAAGATTGACCTCCGACTTGCACAATCCGAAAGTAATTCTAATCCGGAGAAAGTTCAAAATTTACAATTTAAAAATCGTTTTTAGAAAAATGTTGACTTTCAGATTTTACAATTTAAAAGCATTTTGGGAATATAATGACTTTTGGATTGTGTAATCTAAAAGTTAAATGTTTTCAAAAATAACTTTTAAATTATGTAATCGGAAAGTCAACTTTTTTTTATAAAAGCAACATTTAAAAACTCATAGAAAAACATTTTTAAAATAATCTATTTTATAGGGGTGCATGTACCAAGATATGAAAGAAATACCCTAGACTAAACCTAAACTCTCTGTTCTCCCATGCCATTTGTATCCATTTCGGTTATAACCTAACAGATTGCTTTTGTTCTTTCTTTTATTTGGTCTAAAATAAAAATCCATGAACATTCTGATGAGCGGCTTTTGCTTCCTCCATTCCAATAATTACTAACTTCACCCCATAAACTTTCCAAAATGTATTTCTGAGGTTTTTTGGAAGCTATCTAAAAGCTTTCTGAAAAGTGTTTTTCAGAATAAGTTTTTTGAAAACTTTTTCTGGAACATATAATATAAAATATATTTATGAAATTTGTAAGAGAGGTCGTTTTAATCTTTTCCTATTAATATGGGGTTGTACTTAGCTATTAATATGGGGTTGTACTTAGCAATTATAGAGGTGCTGAAAGAAAAACCTCTTATCAGCTTAACATATTCTTAGTTATTTTTTCCTCCACTCCCATAGTTTCTTCACACATTTCTAGGACTATTAAAAAGGTTTAAATTGCTCATGGTTCAGATTCTTAGATTGAAGAATTTGAAAACATATTTTAGATTTAGAAATGCATTTTAGATTATATAATCAAGAATATATTTCTAAAGTAAAAAATTATTCCAAATTTTTAGATTATACAATTTAGAATATATTTTAAATTTAGAAATTTTAGATTTTTAGGTTATGTAATTTAAAATGTATTTATGGTTTATAATTTAAAAATGTATTCTAAATTATATAAATTATTTTTATATTATGTAATCTAGAAATGTATTTTAAATTATATGATTCAGAATATATTTTCATATTTCAAAGGATAATTTGAATTTAACAACTACTATGCAATTTGGAGTGAATTTCTAAATTACGCACTCCGGTCAATGGATAATTTGGAATTTTTCCACATTTATGGAGGGGACTAGTGGAACAATATAGTCTTTTGGGCATAGTAAAGTATTATGATATTCTAAGGGAGCAAAATTATTATAGCAAAAGATTTTTTTATGGAAGTTTTATCAATATTGGCTAAAGTGATAAACACTTTAGTGATTGTAGGCGTGTGGGGCCTTAATGAGGTTAAAGAAGGCCTTATTGAGATCTTTCTTTATATATATTTGCTGAGTTACTATCTTATTCTTGTTGTGCTGAAAATGCTTTATTGGATCCAATTTACTATTTGGGTTGACACTACATGTAAGAATTCTCTAGTTAGAAAATCTGGAAAAATATGGGGCCTGAAAAAACTTGTCCATCTTCTATCCATCAACACCTCCATCACTTCATCCTGCACCTCCATACAAAATGAAAAAGATCAAAACACCCGTAATTGTATATCCCTAATTGCTTTTGTATTTTTCACTTTTCCCGGAAATAATTGCTTTCTTTTGTAATCTAGAAGTTAATCTTTAATAATATGGAAGAATATGCATATTTAATTTTCACTTCGGAATTATGTAATTTGGAAGTATTTTTTAGCTTTCGGATTATACAATTTAAAAATCATTTTTAATTTTTGGAATTATGTAATTTGGAAGTATTTTTTAGCTTTCAGATTACACAATTTAAAAATTACTTTTAATTTTGGATTGTATAATTTGGAAGTTAAAATCAAATTTACATATTATTTTAGTTTATTGATTCTCGAATTACATAATCTTACATAATCCAAAAGTCATTTTTACCTTTTAGAATATATAATTCAAAAGTCAAATTTAAGTGTATTTTTATTTCTATGTTACACAATCCGGTAGTCAATTTTTGTCTCTAGATTTTGCAATTCGGAAGCTAAGGATGACTTTTGGATTATACAATCCAGAAGCTAAAATTTCAAGTACACTTTGATTTCTAGATTGTGTAATCCAAAACGTCACCGAATTGTACAATCCAAAAGTCATTTTTTAATTTCTAGTTTGCATAATCTGGAATTCAAAATTAAATTCACATATTATTTTAATTTATTGACTTTTGGATTGCACAATCTAGAAGTCATTTTTGTCTTTCAAAATATACAATCCAAAAGTCAAAATTTTAAGTGTATTTTGACTTCTGGGTTACACAATCTGATAGTCAATTTTTGTTTTCAGATTCTGCAATCCCAAAGCTAAGAATGACTTCTGAATTATACAATCCAAAAGATAAAATTTCAAATACACTTTGATTTCCAGATTCTGTAATCCAGAACATCACAGGATTGTTCAATCCGGGATGAACTCATACTACTTAAAAACGCTGAAAATATAAAGATATTTTTAAATTTTTTAAATAATGGGAGTGTAGGTTGAAAGCATGGAGATGGAGAAAGAATTACCCTATTTTGATTCACCTTTCCTTCACTCTCGAATGGAATTTCCAGAACGTGAGAAATATAACCTAAGAAATGGAGTACAAGTAAGGGTCATTTTTCTTGCACCTCCACATTTTCTTGCTGCACCTCCAAAAAACAATCAAAATTACCAAATTATCTTTACACCCTTTTCCTTCATGTTGGTTTTCTTTTTAGATTGTGCAATTTGATAAAGACTTCTGGATTGTACAATCCAGAAGTCATATGGATGATTACATAATTTGAAAGTCATTTTTAAATCTGAAAATGACCTTTAGATTGTACAATCTGAAAGTCATTTTTTTAGATTGTACAATTCGAAAGTCATTTTCAAATCTAGAAATCACTTTTGGATTATGTAATCCGAAAGAAAAAATTTATTGTTCAAACATGACTTCGGGATTATATAATTTGGAAGTCTAATAAAATAATTTGTGTTCCGAATTCTAATATCTAAAAGTCAAAAAAATGATTTCTGAACTTTACAATCCATAATACATGTTTACCTTTTAGATTCTATAATTCAAAACTCAATCCGAAAATCAAATCCTAGAAGTAATTTTGGAATTTTTACAATTTTGAAAGTATTGGAAGAAAATATAGGCAGGTGCACTAAGAACCACCCCAAAAATAAATACCCTTGTTATAATAGCCTAACATACTTTTTGGTCTTTATTTGTATGGACTCAATCCAAAACATTTTGGGACGATTCTTCCTGCACCCCTAAAAATATTAAAATTCCAAAATTGTCCTTATTTTTTACTTCCGATTTGTAGAATCTGGAAGTCACTTTTTGGCTTCCGGTTTGTAGAATCCGGAAGTCACTTTTTGACTTCCGGTTTCTACAATCTGGAAGTCATTTTTTGACTTCCGGTTTCTACAATCCGGAAGTCACTTTTTGACTTCCGGTTTCTACAATCTGGAAGTCATTTTTTGACTTCCGGTTTCTACAATCTGGAAGTCATTTTTTGACTTCCGGTTTCTACAATCCGGAAGTCAATTAATTTTTTGGCTTTCGGCTTGTACAGATCGGAAGTCATTCCCACATCCGGAAATGACTTCCGGTTTGTACAAGCCGGAAACCAAAAAAATTTAATTTTTGGCTTCCGACTTGTACAGACCGTAAGCCAATTTTAACTCTCATCCGGAAATAACTTCCGGTCTATACAAGCCGGAAGTCATTTTCTAAAACCGGAAAACGCAAAAACCATGAAATAAACTCCCTCACCTGTGCCGGCGCCGCTTCTCACCACCAAATGCAACAACAACAATGTTTACGAGAGAGACTCAATGTAAGAAGAAAGAGATGGAGAGGGACCACCGAAACACTAGAAGGAAGAAGCTGGAAGGAATGAGTGTTGTGTCGGAAGAGAGCCCAATGCGGAAGGAAGAATTCATGTGCAAAAGGAAAAAGAGAAGGAAAAGGGGTGCATCTCATTTAGGGTTGGAGGGCATTTTTGTTATTTTACTGTGCGCTTGGGTGCAGGAGGAAATGTATATAGGTGCAGGAAGAAGCGCTCAACATTTTGTATCCCAATTTGGTTATAAGCAAATTCATGTTTTCTGATCCAATTTTTTCTTTTGTATGGGCTTGGACCCAACCATTTTATTCCTTTTACGATTTCATTTGTGCCCAGCTAAAAAAAATTTCTTTTTCCTTTTTCTTGGACTCAACTCAACTTCACATTTTTTTTCTTCAATTTCATTTGTCCAAACGCTATTTTTTTTTCTATTTATGTTTTTTTTTATATTTTATCAATTTTGTTACTTTGGAAATATTTTGTTATCCTAATGCTTCCTTATTTTTTTTCTTCGTGCAACTAGATTTAAGCCCGTATTATCTTTAAATAAAAATGAACCAATTCAAGATTCACACCTAGTTAGTCCTAATGTTTTCAAGATTGTTGACTATGAAAGTTTGGTTAATCCCAAGAGTTTCATTTTCAAAATTCAAATATATATATATATATATATATATATCAGATTAATTCAAGTTGCTGCTCCATTGACAAAGTGTTTTGAGAATTGTTGGTTATGAAAATCTGGTAAATCCAAAAAAATTAAACTTTTTTTTTTCAAATAGAAATGGCTCCAATAATCTTTTGTTTCAAGAAAATGTTAGTTAAGACACAATAAATATTTAATTTTAAAGAAAAAAAGTACATCTTTTTTTAATCTGTTTTCAATGGCACATGTGTTCTAAATTGTAAACAAACACTCACCTCTTGTCTATTTCTATATATGCCACACATAATTTCCCACAAAATAACTCCATTTATGTTGTGTTAAGAAGAAGCAAATGATTAAAAGACTAATAGTAAAACCTCAAAGCAAATGATTAAGTGTTACTTTCTTTCTAAACCTAATTACTTGGTCTGATATTGTGCAGTGGTGTAGGAACATGGAGAATGTAAAACTTGCATGTGTTGGTAATTCAGCCATCACTCAAATCTAATTGATTTACTTTATCAAATTATCAATGTGCTAAGCCAAGTACATGATGTGAAATCTTAAAAGGGTGAAAAGGATTAATAATGTGCTTTATTGAGGACATATATAGTTGAGTGGTTCTTCACTTTTATTGACTTAGACATATATAATTGCTTTTTAGTTGTTCTTTAAAGAATATTTTTAAATGATTGTTAAACATTTATGTGTTTGTTTACCATCGTAACAAAAATGTAATCTTTAATTACTTGAGGATGAATGTAATAACAGAGAAACATAAATTGTTACTACGATATTTTAAGGATAATGTTTTTATATAAAAAAGTCATAAAAAGGTTGATAACGTTTTTCAAATTTCTTTTTCTCCTACTTATTTTTAAAAGCAATTTAGTTACTTATAAAAAACAGTTTTATGCGTTTTTTTTAAGAGAATATGTTATTTATGTAGTGTTCCTATCCTAGGACTGATTTGTGAAAATAGAAATGAAAAAAAAAAGTATAAAAGTCAAAAAATAAAATAACAATAAAATTGGAAAATTAAGAAAAGAAAACGAAAAACAAGATAAATTATTGACTACACTCTTTCTTTACAAAATATCACAGATTTACAAAGAAACAAATGAATATAATAATAAAAATATTATACGAGATTAACGATTATGTATCACATAATTGATTAGTACGTGTGTAATATTTTATTATATTTATATATTATATTATTTTATCTATTTATTATTTTTATTATAATATAATTAAAATATATATATATATATATATATATATATATATAATCATAAGTAATAAAATTATCAATAGTAATATAACTAAAAATGATAAATAAAAAAATAAATTTATAATAATTTAATAAAAATAAAAATATTAAAATTATGAATAATAACAGTAATAATAATCAAAATATTATAATAATTACTTTATGTAATAATAATAGTAACTTTTAATATATTGAAGATTTATAGTAATTTTTATTTTGATTTACATTTAAACTTAATTTATTTTTTAGGAAAAAATTATATTAAATTACTTTTAAATAAATTATTTTTTAAATTATATCATATATAATTAATTTAATTTATCACATTAATCAAATCATTCATAAATATTTTTTTCACTTTCCACTATCTTTCTCATAAAATAAACAATTTCAATTTTCACTCACATTATTTTTTCTTTTTCTTTATTTTCATCCTTTATTCTTCTTTATTTTTATCCTTAAGAAGCGTTAAAGAAATTATAAAGAAGTTTAGTGTGATTTTCCTTCTAAAAGAAAAAAACATTTTATGTTTTTCTTAAGTAATCCAATCAAAATAACTCATCATCAATTTTGTCTAAGAAAATTAGGCAACTTTGAATTATTATTCATAGATACTATAAGCAAGAGTCACCCTTATAGAGTACTAACACACATATTATCTTTCTTTTACAAGAAAAGCAATAAAATAAAGTTACATTCGTTTTGTAGATTCAATTAAGGATAACCACTTTTAGAAAGGAACAATGCAAGTGTTAACACTTTTTTTTATGTGATTGAATTCGAAACCTTTAATTGATTTCAAAGACTTTTCTCAAAAGTGGATTTTTCAAATGTCTTATCAAGTATGTATTTGGTGAAGACTTTTTTTCAATAATATTGTTTTTGAATATTTCTTAATTTCTGGTTCTATTATATATTAGCAATTAATTTGATTATTTTGATTTATTATTTACACATAATCACAACGGAAAAACATATGAGAAGATTGCAATGAACATCCCAGAGCCTCTCACTAAAATCCAAACACATTATTACTAAAATATAAAAAATTTAATTGAGGAAAGTAATTACCAGGGAATGAAGTTGAAGATGAAAAGCAATTAACCAAGAGTGATTGAAGTTAAGAATTAATTACATTTGTTTTTTTGTAACATTCTGAGTCTAATTAATTGATGGTACGAACTTTTGAACTGCATAATTTTTTTCCAATGTCGAACATTAATTGCCATGTGATATCAAAATCAAGGGCCAGATGAATATTTTATTCTTTACTATAAAGTACTATAAATTCACATGTGGTCCCCTCAAATAACTTGAGTCTATCAATTTGTGAGACATAAATTGCAATTGCATGAATACCATCTCTAATAACTTGCTCTCTACCACTTTTTTCATTTTTCCCATCTCTTCTCTTTCTTCTTGTAAAACTTCTCCTTTTGTGTATCTTCTAAAAGCTTACATGAACCTCCTCTAATAAACAATAGATACATGAGTACCTTAACTCTTACAAATTCCAATGACAAGAATCGAATAAAAAGTGTTGACAACATATGTTGGTCTAAGTTTGATTATAGATGAATCCCAAATTACACATGTGCAATGTCTCCTCTAGAACCCACTTCAATCCAAAAGGGAAACTATACATCACAAAACTAAGGAGTGGGGGCAGACAAATAGAATTGCACAAACCTTAGCTTTAACGTTGGGCAATCCAAATCATAGGAATTTGAACTTAGACCGTAACTCACACGAAGTTGGGACTAGTCAACATCTCTAGTCTACCACTCCACGTGATAGTGGCTAGGTTTGGCATATAATATTTTATCTTTTTTTTTCATCTTTTTTTGTACACAATCTTCCTCCTATCCTTGCGATGTTTGAGGATGATGTTCAAGGGTAACCAACAATTCACAAAGTAAAGTCCTCTTAACCCAAAAACCACTCAAGAATGGAAGTCAGAAGTCACAAATCCCTCTTCTTTTGTCAATAACGAACACTGTTTTTAAACATCAAACTTAACAAATTAAGGGCAAAAAGAGTCTCTTAAGTTTAAGTTTGATCATTGGGTTATATATACTCTTTACTTTGGTAGTAACAATTTGCTTCTTATGGTGAAGGAGAAAAAAAACCCAGAGATTTATCATGGATCATGATGTAAGCATGTTGATTACAAGCTAGAAGGAGGAGCGAGGTAGAAAATAGTTGAAAGTTTGTAAAGAGAACAACCATTCATCTGATCTTGTGAGTTTATTACTTACTTGAACTTATATTGTGACACATGATGTTTGCTTTTCTGCTCAGCAAAGACATCTATGTATATATATATATATATATATATATAAATACAGAAGTGTACAAAAGCTGCAACCAATACCAGGAAAAAAAACAAGATAATTCCCTACCGTGCAAATTCCAAAAATAGGCCAAAGGTGCAGCATCAGTGGCCTGTTCAAAACAACAACATAAGCACAGCTAATGTATTTACAGAGCAGCCAGTTTAACAGACCAACCAACTTACATCAATTCAAGACCAACAGTGCAAGAAAACGACCAGCTAAGTCATGGTGTTAGACACTAACATACACCAAATTCTGACTAGTCAACTTTTAAAACCATTTCAAGAGAGAAAACTGAGACAACCCAAGACTAGAGACACATTTGGTTTCTTCATTCTTCTACTCACTTCGTCCTTAGCCACTCTTTCACTTGAGAAAACAGAAGATGTAGTTAGTCATTAAAGTTGTGATAACCAACAAAATGGAAGAAGAAGCAACAACAACAACAAAAGACACAGTAGTAGTGAAAAAACCTTGGTGGGGTGGTGCATGATGGATGAAGAAGTCCGACAACTTTTGTGGTGGGGGGTTTGAAGAGATTCAACGAAATACGAAGGCAAAAAGCAAAGGAGGGAGAAGGTTGGATGGTGAAGAGTATGCAGAGAGAAGCCATGAAACTCAGGATGGATAGCGCAAGAGAAGATCAAAGAGGGCAAAGAGAGGAAAGAGAAGAGAGATGAGCAATGACCATCCATGGCGCTATCCCTCCTGAGCTTTACAGATTCTTCCACACTAAAAAACAAGAGCACAACAGCACAAGGTGCAGCTAATAACCCTTTTAAAAAAGCTAGCTTGCTAGCTAGCTACCATTATGTGACATTAAATGCTTCTGATACATTGTGGGGAGGGACGTAGCAGAGGTATTTATAGAAGCAGAGAAGGGGACGTGGGAAAATTCAGACACAAAACAAAACCAAAAAATAAATTAAAAAATATTAAAAAAATTAGTAATAAAGTTTCCAAAAAAAAAAAACCTAAAATGCATTCTCTCATGCATAGTGTTCACTATTCGCCATACTTAAATTAAAAATGATGTTTGTTGTTGTTTTAGGAGACATTATAATTATCATAATGTCTTTTTTATTGTTAGAATAAAATATCTTTAATTAAAAGCACGACATTTTCAAGAAATATAAACTCAAATAAAGATTTTTATTATTATTATTATAAACTAAATTAATCATTTTTTTATTTGATAAATTGAGTAAGTGGGTCTTATTGTGTTATTAAATTTAGAGGAAGTACTTTTACTATTCCTCGTCTTAATTTTTAGATTTATGTTCTTTTCTGTTTTCAACATGATTTCTCTTACAAAAACGAGATTGTTTATTGTACACTTGAACACTTAATGTTGGATACTTTTATTATGGAGTACTTGAATCTTATTCATCTTGTCATAAGTTACTAACTCCTTCTAGTTGCCTTAATTTTGATTAGTAGTTTTTGTTAGATTATCTATATTTAAAAAAAGTTTGTTTTCATATTTTAAATGTTTGTGTCCAACTAACCTGGTCTTTACATTAAATTATCATAATAACTTGGTCAACTTCGTAACATGTGATGTATGGTGAGAAATAACTCATCAAATAGATGTCTATCACCTTAACTGAAAGTATTTATAAAGAATTAATTTAACCTAATAAATACCAGACACAGACATGTCTAACTCAATTTGGTTATGTAATGGGTGAATTGTTGTAAATTTTGAATAAAAAATAAAAATCTAATAAATAACAAAGATATTTTAAAAAAGAAGATGATTTTTTATATGTTTAAGAGATTAAACTGAAAACATAGAAGGAAAGGTATATATTTTACAAAAGTCTTAATTAACTTTTTGTTATACAGTGAATTTGCAAATTTTAAGTGTGTTGATAAATATTTTTTGTTTTACTTTGGCTTTTAACAAAATTTTTATTTCAATTTGGATTTTAACTTGAATAGGTTAAATGTTAAATTATTCGTTTAAGTAATATGTTAACTATTGATACATATATTCTGTTTTTCTCATAAATTTTTAGAAAGGTTTTAATAACTTTTTCACATTTTAACTCATCTGAAGTTTTTGTTTCTATTGTGTCTCTTGTCATATTTTAAGATGAATTGTTCATTAAGGGACCAAGTTAACAACTAAGTAAAATTAACATACACATAAAATTTTGAAGAAACAGTTGATCAATGTAATTTAAATAATGTAGTTTTTATTTTTTATTTTTCAAATTTTGTTCATTTAATTATAAAGTTTAAAGATAACGAAGATTATGAGAATGAAGGGATGAGACAAGTTTATTTTCTTATCAAATAAAAATTCATTTTCAGTGTAAAACTTTTGTTTCACTAATTTTTTCATTCTAAATAAGTATATCTTTATATATTTCGTATTTTTTATTATTTTAAATAGTAATTAAATAACTTAATAAAACAAAAATTACAACAAAATAAATATAATATTATTAAGTATGCTGTTAAAAAAATATATATTTTCTTTCAATGTTAAAGATAATTAAAAGACCAAATTTATTCGTAATAAACAGATAAAGATATTCTCTTGTTTAGATTTAATTGGTAGATAAGTAATGTTGAAAGGAAACACACATGTTAATCTTAATTAAAAGTAAGTTGAGTATTTAGAAAAGAAAAAAAAAGAGTTGCATTTATAGGGGATTGTGAAAAGGTGAGGTATTTGCTAGGTTAAGGGTACCAAATGGACATATTTTGATGAGGTGGTTGCGTAGATGGGTGGGTCTAACTTATTTCCAATTTCACACTCTCTCTTCATTTTGTCCTTTCAATGCCCCTGCCCACTCCATTACAGTCCATTCTTTCCTCCCCATTCAACACTTCGTACGGCTTTTCACCCTTCAATTTAATTACAATTATCATTCTCATCTTTGGGTAACACAACATCCTTTCTACCAATTCCCCCTCTTATTCGCCTTCCCTTGCTCCCTCTTTTTCATGAATCCAAATCCTATCATCATATCTCTTTTCTTTTTTTTCACCACTTTACTTTTCACACTTATAATTCAACATTATTATACTCTACTAGACTACACAGTCAGACTGGCTTAAATCTTAAATTGGTCAAACATTTGCTTTTAAGTCTTTTAAAAGAAATAATTTTTAAATTTTTTTAACATTAATATACATGAATTGTAAAATTATGTTTGAAAATAAAATTTAATTAAAATATTATGAGTAATTATTAATTTTTATTAAATTAAAAATGATATTTAATGAGTTAACAATTTTTTTCAATAAATCATAAATTTTCTTTAGGAAAAAGAAATTTTTTAATTGATACTAATAGCTAAAGAAACTTCAGAGTCTTTTTTATCTTTATTATTTTACTATTTAATTCTGATTTCTATATGCTCCTTTTTTCTCTTTCTGACTTCTCATTTTCAACCCTAACTTTAGAGAAGCTCTCACTTCTCTGTTTCAAATTCGCAATCTTCAATCATCTCTTTCAAAATCAAAGTCCACAACTGTGATTTAGAGAGTGAGAATAGTATTTCTATCCAATCAGCTTCAACTTGCTTCAGGTAAGTTTTGTCTCTCTCTGTGTTCCCTCTTATTCTATTCTCTGTTCTTCAGGGTTAAGTTTTCATGTTCAAATTGGACTTTGTAAGAGAATAATTAGACACTTGGCTTGAGGTGTTATGAGAATATTATTTGATGTGATAATATATACACATATGTGTGCGTGTTAAGAATTGTGATGTATTTTATTAAATGATTTATAAATGACAGAAATTTTAGCTTACACATTTTTTAATTATTTCTATAAACTGCAATGATCGTATTAATTTTACACAGGAGCATAAAATATTCTAGGGACAGAGTCTTAGCGAAAGTGATCAAATTGAGGAGTAAAGAAAAATAGTTATTTTGAGTGATTGTGATCAACATGATAGATGTTAAAGTTTGTATGTATAATTTTTCAAGAATTTATTTTGGAAAACATGTATTGACATCTATGTAGATATATGTATATATATGTATACACACACACACATATTTGTGCATATCTATATGCCAATATTATTTAGATTTTTTTTGGGATGTTATCATGTTACATCTATTACAAATCCTGATCAATTGCGTGATTGATCTTCAAAATAACCTTTTTCTTTTATTTTGTTAATGATTAATCTCAAAATAAACTGTGCAGGTTTATGAAAAAATTGAAATTTGGAAATTAAATTTAAGCACTTACTAAAGAAGAGAAAGAGACTTGAGACTTCAAGATACTACGAGTCTATGATCGAGTATCGAGTTTATTTTCTTGACAACTACTAGAACCAAATTTTATTGTTTTAACTCATTCTTTTTTATATACTTATCTTTAGTAGTATTTTATATATTATAATTTTTTATTTTATATAAAAATATATAGATATGTCAACTAGAAAATATAAATCAGGCTATTCAAAATTCCAGAAGAAAAGAAGAGTTGAGACTTTAATTGCATTACAAAAAGGAGCTATGGATAACTTTATAAAAATAGATAAGAAAATTGAATTAGAAAATATAGGTGGGTGCTCTTTGAGTAAACAAAATAATAACAATATAGATATAGATGAAAGCAACAATAGAGAAAAAAGATGTAGTTAGTGATGAGGATAATTCTGATTCTCAAGCCCATGATAACGAGGAGGAGATTGAGAGACTATATGATGATTCTACTCTTAATGAAAATATATATGATCCAAACCAACGAAAAAATATTGATACAAATTTGAGAGATTTATTAGTAGAAAAGGACCCTATTAAACTCACTGATATATATTTCCCAAAGGATAAACATTTTAGGCATTTTTCTTCATTAAATTATATTCAAATATTGTCTAATGGAAAGAAACACGAAAGAAGATGGCTAATTTATTTTGAAGATTTATATAGAGTCTTTTATTTTTGTTGTAAATTATTTAATGTTGTTTCTTGTACAAGTAAATTAGCCAACGAAGGTAATAAAGATTGGAGAAATCTTAGTGCTAAGTTGAAGAGTCATGAAATAAAAAATGAACATATTACTAACATAAATGCATGGATTGATTTGAAAATGAGATTGGCAAAAAATAAAACAATAGACAAATATGTTCAAGAACAAATAAATAGAGATAGAGAATATTGGAGAAAGGTGTTATTAAGAATTATTGCAGTTGTTAAAACTCTTGGTAAAATAACTTAGCCTTTCGTGGAAACAATGAAAAAATCCATCAAGAAGCTAATGAATTTTTTTTAAGTCTAATTAAAATGATTGCAGAATTTGATCCAATTATGCAAGAACATATTTTTCGAATTAAAGATGATAAAATTCACAACCATTACCTTAGGCATAATATACAAAATGAGTTGATAAATTTGTTAGCAGGTGAAATAAAAAAAATTATAAAAAATTAAGGATGCAAAATATTATTCAATCATACTTGACTATACTCCATATATAAGTCATCAAGAGCAAATCTCTTTTATATTACGACATTTGGATATTTTATCAACCCCAAAACAAGTTAATGAGTATTTTTTAGAATGATTAAAAGTAGATGATACAAGTGGAAAAGGTATTTTTCATGTTATTATAGAATTAAAAAATGTTGGACTTGATATTAACGATCTTAGAGGATAAGGATATGATAATGGATTTAATATGAAAGAAAAACATTAGGGTGTAAGATAATGTTAATTTTTACCACTTCTTTTAGTCTTTTCACATTAAAAAAATCAACTCTTTCTTAAGCTTTTAACTTACTTGGTTCTCTTTTTGATACTTTTTTTAAGTAATTTGAAATTGGTTAATCTTATCTAATTACACTACTAATCCCCATATTTTTTGTCTAACGATGGTATAGGAAACATTTGAGGTTGAAAGAAGCAAGTTTGGAATCCTAGGGATGGAGAAGGAAGGCCTTAATGGAAAATTAAAGAAAGTTCCTGTCGTTGGGCGCCCCTGAAGCAGGCTCGGCGCTATATGGGCAGAGACCTGATCTGTCAACGGGGCCGGGCTCCAGTCACCTGAGGCCGAGCCCCAGGCTCAAAAATTCACCTCAGGCCGGGCTCCAGTTAGGTCGAGACTAGATTTGTATGAGTGCGCCGGGCGCAAAATGGAACCCGTCGGGCTCCAACTTGCTAACATGGCACCCTTATGCCTATTTATTCATACTCTTCGAGAGAAAGAGGGATATTGGCAAAAACTAGAGTTGGAACGTGACTTGGAGCTTCTAGGGCTTCCTTGGAGACCATCTTACTCCTCTTGGGTTATCATTCTTCTTCCATTACTCATCCTTTATTTTTTGTACTCTTCATGGCAATGAAGAGTTAAAACCCATTTTGTTGGGATTAGATGTAGCCAAACAAACTCTCATGTAATCTCTTTGTTTATATATATATATATATATATATATATATATATGTCTTTCCATTCAATGTTAGTATTTTGTTTCTATGCTTAATGATTGTTGTGGTTTGATCACCCATAACTTGATATTTGATTCATTAGGTTTTTGAAATTATCTTTTGTAATCTTGGATTGAAGCAAAATACCTATTGAAACTTGTATCTAGGAATGAAACTTGATTCATTAGTTGTCTTAAACCCTTGTTGTGATAGCAAATTTGCTTATTAGGAGATCAAGGAATTGACTCTCATTCCACTAAGGGATTAGGGTTTGAGTAAACTAGTGAGTTGACATTTACATTAAAGTGGAGAGAAGTTGAGTGATTATATGCATGAGAGTGAGTTTTGGTGAAATCTAATCCTAACATTTACATTCCATATCACTTCATATCTTTATCGTCTTCTAAGTGTTTGTGAAAATACCAAAAAGAGTTTTTATTGTTGTTTGCACAATTTTATTTATTTTAAATACTAAAACAAATTATGGAAATATTCTTTGTCTAATTTAGCTATCAATTGCAATTATTGTCGTGTATTGCACAAGTCCTTTGGGAAACGATACTCAGACTTTTTGAATTATTACTTGAACGATTTGGTGCGCTTGCCGAAAAGTTAACAGTGTACAAAAAAGATTTCTTGATATTAATCCTAGATCATTTTATACTCCGTGTGGTTGTCATAGTTTAAACTTAGTACTTTGTGATATGGCTAACTCTTGTTCTAAAGCTACATCTTTTTTTGGTGTGTTACATCGTATATATACTTTATTTTCTTCTTGTACAGAAAGATGGAAAATTTTACAAGACCATATATATAGCTTAACTCTTAATTCGTTGTCATAAACACATTTGGGAAAGTCGTATTGAAAGTGTGAAAGTTGTAAGATTTCAAACTTCACAAATAAGAGATGTTGTATTTGAATTAGCTTAAGCTAGTGATGATCCTAAACTAAAAAGTGAAGTTGATTGTTTAACAACTTATGCATTAGAAAACTTTGAATTTTTGTTAGACATGAATATTTGGTATGATATTTTATTTGCAGTAACTCAGTTAGGAAGAACTTACAATCAAAAGATATATGCATTGATGAAGCTATTGAACAATTAAAAGGTCTTCTTTCATGTTTTGAAAAGTACAAAGAAAGTGGATTTGAAAATGCATTAATTTCTACTAAGGAAATTGCTTTTGAAATGAATATAGAGCCTAAGTTTTGTGCAAAACATATCAGTAAATAATTTGATGAAAATGAATGAAGTTGTAAAATCTCTTCAAGAATCATTTAGAATTGATTACTTTTTATACATAGACCACTCTTCAAAGTAGATTTGAAGAATTTAAAATATATGAAGATATTTTTTTGTTTTTTGTTTAGTGTTAAAAAATTAAAGTCTTTAGACTATATACTTTTAAAAGAAAAATGCTTAAACCTTGAAAAATCTTTGAAACATGATAATTTGTTGGATCTTAATGGATTAGATTTATTTTCAAAATTAAATATCTTAAAGGAAATTATAGGATTAGAAAATAATAAACCAATTGATATTCAATTACATAAAAAAGAATAGATTCTTTTCCAAATGCATATATAACTTATAGAATAATGTTAACAATTCTAATATCATTTGTCTCCACCGAAAGAAATTTTTCAAAACTAAAGATAATAAAAATTTATTTAAAATTAACAATGTCTCAACAAAAATTAAACGAATTGACCTTACTATTTATTAAAAAAAAATATTAAATAAAATTAACTACGACAATTTAATAGATAATTTGACATAAAAAAGTTTAAAAAATAAATTTTAAATAAAATTATAATGCATTTTAACAAATTATTTCAATAATAAATAAAAATACAATGTTCTTAAATTTATTTTAGCTCTCCCAAATTCTTCGATTGTCTTATAAATACGGCTAAATATTTTATTTAGGAAATCTAGTAATGTTTTAAGAGAGTTTTTCTTTTTCTAATTATATTTTTTTTCATCTACATAACTCAAAATCAAATTCTCATTCATATTCATGAGATGTAGTATCATTAAAGTTGTTAAAATATACCTAATCGATAGGATGATAAAAAAAATAAATTAAAAAAGTTATGACCTAAATTGACTTAAGTCAGTTTCACGAAATAATATTAATAAATTAAAACATTTACCGATATTATATGTTATAATTTATATATCAAATTATCATATAGAATTTGAATTAATTTAGTTAATGTAATTTAAATTTTAAAACAGATTTTTAAAGAAATTACTTCGAGTAATTTTAAAAATATATTATTATTTTTAAAATAATAATGAGTATTTATAATTATGATAAAATAATACATATGGTCTTAATTTTACACATTCAAAATTTGATAAAAACATCTATCTTAAAACTCAGTTATGTACGAGTTTTATTGACGACATTTGTAAAGATATGTAATATTTCTATTTTTTTTTTAAGAGAGAGGAGAGAGAAATATCAGACTTCCTTCTTCTTCCCCAACTCTCTTCCCACTTCTTCCTTCAGAAACCTCATTTCCCATCTTCTTTTTCTTCAGAGAACGCCGCTCTTTGCCCATTCTCTCCTCAAGCTGAAACGACCTTTGTACTTCTTGGAACGAGCCAGAGACATTCAACCGAACAATTTCTCGTTTCGAATTTTGTACAATTAGGTTTTTTTGCGTAGCTGGAACAGAGTGCTCGCACGTACAATTTGGGGCTTTGCTGTTTTGAGCTGGGGAGAAGCTCTTTTCCCTAATTTCAGGTAAGGGGAGTCTTGCTTTGGTCAATTCTAGTCAGTTTGATATGTTTAAGTGAAGAAATTCCAATTGAGATAATTATTAGATTTAGGTATTTCTGCTGTTTTGGTAGTACCTGTGTAGTGGAGAATTGTTGTTTGATTTTACTGGTGTTGATGGTAATTATATCCATGTGAACCTGTGTAATGATAATTGTTTATGTTTTATGAGAAAGTATTGATGAATTACTATGTTTATCTGTTTGAAATGAGTTAGTGCTTGAGTACATGTTATTGTGGAATGTCATTGTGTGGATTATATAGTCTTGTACTGCAAATGTGAATCTTGGCGATTAGAAATTGGGTTAAACTGATACGGGTATATGAAACTTTGGATAAGTCCAAGTTTCAAAGAACTGCTGTCCAAAATCTCTTTAATGTGAATTTTTTTTATGATTGGAACTGTATATCTTGAACATGTATTTTCTTGTGAGATTGAATACCTGGGATTTTATGTATCATGAATGATTGATGTTTATGAGTATAAGGCAGTAAGACCTGATGAGTTAAGACACAGGCAATGAGACCTTGATGAATTAGAAATTGGTTGTGAAATGAGAATTATCTTATGTGTGCTTGTATGATAGCTTAGTGTGTGCAGAACTAAGGAAAAGCCGAATAGGGCATCCTGACTCCTAAGGTGATCTGAGTCACATAGACCAGTCACTTGTGGTGTGGAGTTGAAGGAGGTACCCACAGGATTGATAGTAGGCTTCGGCCGGAGTACAATACCTGTGACGGTGCTACCCTGACTGAGATGATTCTTTATATGATATCAATATTGGCATGAGGCCCACTGTTCCTCATCAGGTGGTTAACCCTACTTGTCCAAGTTCTGCACAGTCTTCCGGAAGGCGTCTGTTTGTGTGTATGTGGTTGTAGATTCTAGGCTCTCTGGTGAGTCCTAGTTAGGATTGATTGTAAATAATTGTTTTCTTTAAATCATGATTGAAGTGTTATTCTGTATAAATTGGCTCACCCTTGTTTTTGTTGTATGTTGATCCTCTTGGGATCCTGCCATGATCGTGTTCTACACGTGAGCAGATTCCAAGTCTGATGCAGGTGATGGTAAGTCCCAGTGAATTGGGCTCACAAGGCAATAATTTTCTATCTTTGAAATGCCGTTTTTTTTAATTAATATAGGTTTCTAGTTCTTTTTCTTTATGTGTGGGGTTCTATCCCCTTTTTGTTCTATTTTCATATTTGAAATACTTATCGTAAGGATGACTGTATGAATCTTAATGTAAATTTCCTTTTCTCTTTCATGCATTTTTGGGTTGTTACAAGATATCCGTTTAAAAATTATAAATATTTGTTTCTTAGAAACTATTTTTTATATAAAAATATTTTTAATCTCTTAATTATTTTTTACTATGTTATAGATGCATAATATTTATTAATTTATTAGATAAAAATTTACTTATTTGTTTTTTTACCGAAATATATACTCTAATTATACTTTTCTAGTGACAAAATCCAATCCAAATATAAACATTTTCTACAATTTTTTTGTCAAATTCTAGCTTCCACCGTAATATCTCTAAGAACACTACTTAGTATTCTCCAATATTTTACATACTACATAATAAAAGTAATACTTCTGCAAAAAAAATCACAATTGTAAAGATAATTTTGAATCTTTTCTATTGAATATGATTTTAATTATATAAGTAGTATGCATTAAAAAATAATTATTTCAATATAATAAATATTTATTTTTTTAGTAAATTCTTCTGCACTTTTGTTTTCTTAACCATTATACAAATGCAAATATGCAACTAGTGCCTTTGTTTCTTGAAGATGTCATTCCAAAACAAATTAATACCTTCTTCATATTTTGTTGGGACAAACTATTTGAAGTAAAATATATAAAAAACCATGACAAATACAATTTACGCATTTCACAATAGAATGTTAATATAATTAAAAATATCTTCATAAATTATAAATATTTAAGATTTACTAGATTAATCATAAAATAATTGACTAGAATCTATCTTTATCTAAGCACTTTTTATAACAAAATTATGGTAGAGAAAAAGTGATAATTAAATTTAAAGCATGTCTAAATTTAATTTATTTAATTATGTACTTAAGGTATATGGATATGATGTATGTAACTCAGTTTAGATTTATATGGAGATGATAATTGTATTGTATTTAAGTTAGGAGGGGAGGAGGTAAATTTTGGGTGGTGCATACAGTAAAAATAGTTCGGCCTTTAGTTTATGAATTGTATCGTAGGTATATTTAATAAGGGAGGTGCACTTAGTATTTTCATGGGGTGCAATTAGTACTTCAAAGGTTCTTTTTCTCTTGCTGCCTATCTTTTTACTTTATTCATGTTGTGCAATTAGAACTTCAAAAGTTTCTATTTTTCATTATAGCCTACCTTTTTATTTTATTTATGTTGTTTATCTTTTAATTCTTTTTATTTTCCCAAAATACAAATTCAATTTTTCTTTACCTTTCAATGTGATCTTACACGAAAAGTTTATCTAAAATAAATCATGAAACATCCATATTGAATGTTGTCTTGGATAAGTCTTTTTCTTCTATCCTTTTTTTTTTAATTTTTGTTTCTTCTTCTAAAAAGACATGCCTAACTTGAGATTTGAATGCTAAAAGAAGCTTTTCAATTTTGAGCTAGAATGTTTGATAGGTAAGATGAGGATATTGAAGTGATTGAGAAGTTCTTTTGGTGTTTGATAGTGTTTGAATAAATGAGAGAGAAAGGGAGAGAATGAATGAATAATATGTATTGCTCAATATAAGAGTTGAGTACATAAAAATACAAAACATGTATTTATACAGACGTAGGAACCTAAACCTAATGGTGTAGTAACTACATGCAGTTATATGACTGCTTTAGTGGTTTTCATCTTATGGTTAAGATGCTCCCTTAAACTCATGTGTGGGAGAGGAAACACCACGACTTTATCCTTAAACTCAGTAAATTTGGATTCAAAAACTAGTTTTGTAAGAAGATCAACAACTTCAAACCTAGAAGGATGATGAACCAATTGAACATGGTGTTGTTGCACATGATAACAAACAACATGCAATTCTAATTCAAAATGCTTCGTGCATGAGTGAAGACTAGGATTGTAAGGAAGCAAAACAACTCCCTGATTGTCATTATATATAATTGGTGTGTTGGATGGAGCAACAATTATGAAAGTAAGGATTGTATCCAGAGAATATCACTTAGAATAGCTGCAATGCTGCGATATTCAACTTCGAATTTGTTGCGGGGAGATAACCTTCTACTTCTTAGAAGCTCAGGAAACAAGGTTATGTCCAAGGTACACACAAAAACCAGTCATGAACTTTCTATCATCCAGATTTGACCTCCAATTGAAATCGGAAAACCCTGTGATTTGGAGCTGAGGAGACCGTCGTAAATGAAGACCATGATGAATTGTTCCATTGAGATACCTGAGGATGCATTTAACAGCGCGCCAATGTGTTTGCTAAGGGTTGTGCATGTATTGAAAAGCCTTATTGACAAAGAAAACAAGCTTTGATACCATGTTAGATTTCAACTTAAAACCAATTGACAATATGTGAAATTGTCTATTGATATATATGCTACACTCAAAGCATTTTTTTCAATGTGAGACTTTTTCTTTTCCTCAACACTTTCAATCATGTTGAGAAATATTCTTCTTGAGAGCGTGGATTAACAAATACACACGGGAGATGTGGGTGCCCAAGATACATCCTTTCACTATTAGGATAGGTGGTGTAAGTGAGTGACTTTGATGTGGGTGCCCAAGATACATCCTTTGTTATACTAAATATTAATTAAATAATCTTTTACAAAAAACACAACAAAAGAAACATGATATTATTAAGGATTCAACGTCGAAATGATACACATTTTCTTTAAAAAAATTATAGTTATACAAATATCAAATAAGAGTAACAAATAACAATTGGATAAGGACATCTTCGTTGCAAGGGTTATAATATGGAGTCTTAATTCATTTTTTGTGATTCTTATAAGATCATTTTTAAGATCCCATATCTACTTCCCCTCCAATGTAAAAGTCTTGTAGGATATTGTTTAATAATATATTATTGACAATTCAACCAATTAATTCTTTTCACATCATAATTGCACCTAAAGCAAACATATAACATTTTAAATAATGATCCAAGATCTTATTTAAGATCCTAGGACAATAAAAATAAAGATAAGACCTTGTGTCATATTTTTGTTTTCATGTGAATATATTCCAATGCAAAAGTCTTATAAAGTCTTAAGCTTATGATCCTCAGTATGACTGTTGTAATGAAGATGCTTTAAGGTTCAAGTAATTAAAAAAATAAAAATAATCAAATAAATAAGTTACCAAACTAAGAAAGAAAGTTAATAAAATAAATGTATTTTAATAATTTAAAACATAAAACGAGTATGATAACATGACAAATACAGGAGCAAGGACCAATCAAATATGTACATTTTCATACCTACAACCATCTTTATACCAAATTTATAAAAAAATTGAATATTACCATATCCATACATATATCAAGGCAATGAAATAATTCTCCGTCAAAATTAAAACTGATTCTGACAATACTTACAAAAATAAATTCATTTATAATGGACAATATAGATTTTTCTTGAATTCTCTCTATTGGTCAAGATGATTAAGATCAATATTGAAGTATTAAAGATGTTTTTGATGATGAAATTTAATGTTATTAAAGATATTATATTGTGTTTTAGAATTACATTCCTTAACTTTGTGTGTTTTGTATATAGGAAAGTTATGAATTTACGTTCAAGAAAACAAAACTTATAAAATGTTTTACGAAAATGTTTTAAGAAGTTTTTAGAAAAAAATTTAATCAATTATATTATGAACCAATCGATTATCATGAGGTTGATAATCGATTAACGTTAGTTTTAATTGATTATATTTTGGTCAATACAATTTATTTTAAAATCCTACATTTGTTGATAATCAATTATATTTCTAAATAATCGATTAGGTGTTCATTCATTCTTTTTCCTGAAAATTCTTGGTTGCACATTTAATTACCTAAATCCTTATTATAATTGATTATGCTTTCAGTTGGTGTAAGGACCCAAAAAATGTATTTTAAAATAGGAGTTGGTTTAACTAAAATGAAATCTGAATATTTTATTATTTAAGTTGAAAGTCCTATAAATAGAAAAGTTTATTTGTTCAAACTCCATTTCACAAAAGTTACTTTCTCTAAAATAATTTTATCTGACTTCTCTCTAGGATTCTGAAAGATCCACTATCTTCTTGTATATCAGAGGCCGCCTTAGAGATCTTGGTAGAGAATAGAACAATTCTGACCGATCAGAACTTGTTTTAGAGTAAGTTTCTCTTTGCCCTATTTTTCTTAAGTTAGAGTTGATTTTTGGTTACATGGTTGGATAATAGTAGTTGCATGTGTGGTTTCTAGGGCAAAGGTGAATCTCTGTTAGTTAGTGAGTATGAGAGTATGTTTAGATAGTTGATTAGAGTTTCTTATGTACAAGTTTAGTTTTTTTATGAGCATGGAAGATTATGGGAGCTTAAGCTTGAGAGGCAAACCTTAATAGGTAAGGGAAGCTAGTTGTGTTTTGATAGTATCTTAGGGTAGAAGATCTGGATGTAAAGGTAATGTGGTCACACTATCTGATTTTTGTACCGAATTGTGTTTGTATGAACTGATGAGAATGGAGCTTTTTGCTTAGTCAAAACTTTGAATATTCAAAGAAGTGAACCTCAATGAAGCTAATGAAGTCCATATATGTATGTACTTTTGTGTCTTTAGGTTGTTTTGTAAGCATATCTCACTTAGCCATTTATATGATCATTTGATTGTCTTGGATTTCTTGTTGGAAACTATCTTAGAAATTATCTTGATTATCTGCATGTTTTTAATATATTAAAAGATCCCGTTAATCTATTAAAATGTTTTTGAAGTATTAAAATTAACTTCAGTTGTAATTTTAACTAGTTAAAGCATCAATTTAAAATGTGTTAAAAATGCTCAGCATCTTGAATATTTAATATTTGTTGAACCCTTAAAGGGCCAACAACAACATCAACACCTATAAGGGCCATAACAACTCACCTATCAAAGGCTTTCAACACTCACTAGTATGAATACTAACACCTCGTATCCCACTGTGAGCTATATGAGCAACCACTTGCCCCTTTGATAGGCTAACAACATCTAAAAGATCAACAACATACCATCCAACAACAATAAGGTTCACTATTCTTATATATGAACCTACCAACATATTCATCATCTTATAAAACATCATTTAGCATTTATCAATGCATAACATGATCAACAATTGTTATCAACAGCTTCTCAACTCATCAAAATATGTTTAAATCAACATCATTTTCCAACTAGCTGACAACTTGACCTTTGTTTACTAAAATGAGCATAACTAAAGTTTTAGACCTCCTTTTTAGTTTATTTTAAAGACATTAGAAAGCTAACATCCAAGGCTCCAACTTTCATGAAGACTACAAAGCCTAATTCCAAAAGCTTCACTCGTTTGATCGAAAATGAGGGCAGGAGTAACTCTTGTTCTAGTGCCATTTTCGCTTAAGTGAGATTTTTTCGCATGAGTGAAAATTGTGCCGCCTCAACACCGCCTTACTTTTGTTTGAGCGAAAAATTGTTCGCTTGAGCAAAAATTATGTTGCCTTGACTGTTAACAACACCGACTCACTTTTGCTTGAGCGAAAATAGGGCCAAGAGTCACCCTAAACAACATATCCACATGTTTTCTCACACCATCAACCCCCACACAACAATTTTACACAACTCCAGATTAATCAACAAAGTATATAATAACAAATATTAACATTTAGTCGAAATAATTGATTCTCCATTCTCATTTAATCAAATCAACATCACCAATAAATAAAAATACAAACAACCATCAACTAAACACAGAGAGTTAATTAACTCCCCTTACCTAAAGTGAAGTATAACTCTTCAAGTTATCTTCTCACCTCTATCAGCTTCAAGTAAGTCTCAACTAGACATTGAACATGAAGAATCTCCTCTTAATTCTTAATACCATCAAAAAATGAGAAGAATTCAATTGCCAAAAAGTTATAAACTAATTACTCGTTATAAAATATGATCAGATAGATATCTTCTACGCTTCACCAACTTCTTGTGCCTCTAATCTGGTCAAGTTTCACCAATTAGAAATTTTGTTACTAAAAAGCTAATGTAGATGGAGAAGAGAAAATAAAAAAAAATTTAGAATGAATTCTAATAACATTAGAATCTCTTAAATAAAGGTTATTAATAATATATTTTAAAATCCATTATTAAAATATTTTTTAGTTTTATATTTAAATAAATTATTAATATTTATTTTTTTATTTAAGAGTAAATTTCATATAATTTTATTAATTATAAAATTAATTTTAAATTATTATATAAATTAAATCACTTATAAATCTTTAAAAGAATAATTTTTCTATTTTTCTTTTAAAACAAATAACCATCATTTTTTTATTTTTTTTCTCTTCAAATTTATATTTTCAATTTTAAATTCATTATTTTTCTTTCTTTTAAATTTATTTTTGGGTAGAAACACAAAGCTAAACTTTTGAGTTTCACTTGTAAACAGGTCATGTAAACTTTTCAATTGTAAACAGCTCGTCACATAAACTTTTGCATTTTTTTTTCAGTAGTAACGAGAATTTATTTAGAATAAAAACGAGTTTTCCGAAATAATATTGACAATAGTCACGTTGGTCCTATGACATTTTTGTTCACAAAAGAAGAAAAGGAAGAAGTTCTCACTGATTCGTAGGGCTACCTCGGAAATGTGGAGTGTGACTTTTGATCTTAGCATTTGTAGGCTTCCACGCAGTACATGTTCTGATGTTCAGACTCCTCTCACGTTACTCGAGGCACATTCTTCAACATTTCCCTTGAAAGCGACCCTACCTTACACCATTATCTACCAATCACATCTATTTAACGATATCATTTTTCAATTTCTCTTATTTAATTTTTTACTACCAATCACATATTTTTTACAATGTAATAAAAACGTAAGTTATAAAATATTTATACACTGTTTTAATATTATTTTATAATTAATTTATTATATATTTAATAAGGTGACACAAATTTAATATAAACATATGATATGTTTATCATTTTCTTTTTTTATAATATAAAAAAAAATTTCATCAATTAACTTGAAAGATTTCACTTAAAAAGTTATACGACAATAACCAAATAGAAAATCTGGTTTATTACATTTAATTATTGAAAAATAATAGAAGATCTGGTCTATTATATTTAATTATTGAAAAATAAGTGTATATTATATAAAAAATAAAGATACTAATTTATTACTTTCTCTGTTTTTAAACAAGTGTCATTTTAAGAGAATAAATTTGTTTCATATTATCTCTCGTTTGCAAATTTCAATGATGTATTAATTGTTTTTTATCAACTATATCCTTATTTTAAAAAATATAAAAATAATTAAATAATTCTTTTTATGAAACTTTAATGGACCAGCTATTTGTATTAATCAATTATTTTTTATCTTTTCATCTACTTTTTCGTCAATCAATAAATTACATTTAATTCTTTAAGGGTATTATTGAAAAAAAATTTAAAAATTTATTATAAGTTATAAGAGTTACTACTTTTATTACTGGTTTGTGTGAAAAAACATTAAACGACTCTTATTTAAAAACATAAAAAATAAAAATTATCTATTTATTATATTAAATCAACAAATAGCATAGTTTTATTAAACTTAAAAAATATAAATTACTATTTTTACTGAAATTAAACATTTATATAGTATACATATATAATTTTAATATAAATTACATTTTTATTGAAATTATACATTTATTATAGAATGTCTATCATCTATTTCCGTCCAAAAAATTATATACACAAAATACCCATAATATATATACATATATATATATATATATATATATATATATATATAAATTTGGTTAACCAATAGTAATATTTAATATCATTTTTCTCAAAGAATTGTCAGCCACGTAAATTCTAAATTTTAATTTGAATAGAATACTGAAACAGTTTAAGTTTGGGCATTTTTTTTCTTTATTATAGATTAGTTTTTTTTTATCACAGATTAATTAGTTTATTATAAATTAGATGACTTATTGTATTTTTATAAAGGTTGAGATGGGTAGTTCTGTAATGTCCTTTACAGTGTGAAATTATATGTATATTCTAAGTCACCTGTCAGATCTCAACATATTTATAAAGTTAAATTTTACTTCAATGAGTTTAGATTAACATAGTTAATTCTCTTTATGATTATTATTGCTTAATTTACTAGTTAAAGATATAATTTGTTTTAACATAAATAATATTATTTATTAGCATGTTAGCTTCTAAGTATGTATTGAGTTCTCGATTGATATACTCTCGATAATACACATTAAAATGAGAAAATGACCTTTACTAATGGTATTTGTACTTATCATGCAATATTTATAATATTGATTCTCTAAATTGAAAAACAAAACTATTTTTTCTGAAAACTTTGCTAAAAAAATTTGGTTCTCTATTTTTTTTTCAATTTTGAGAAATTAAAAATAGCTTTTTCAAAATTTTAGGAAATCAAAACTACAATTATTTCAAATTCTAAACCCTAAAAGCATAATTAAACCGATAAAATATCAACCATGTGTGATTTGTATGAAATTTTATCAACGTTTAGGTTTATGTTGAAACCTTGATAGTAGGAGATTCATTTGCAAAAGTAGGTTAGAGGGCAACCCAAATAGTGCACTTAATTTATTTTATAAAAACACTGCTTCAATTCTGGAATGGTCAATTTGATACTATTTGAATGATTTAAGTATAAAAATTTATACCAAAAGTTCATTATTTTCACTTTTGGCATGTAGATACTAAATGATATTATTTATATACAAAATAGTAATGTGTTTTGAGTACCATGAACAAACGTTATCATATTCGGTGAGCTAGCTTCTATTATAAACTTTACCCCTTAGATTAATCTAAGAGTCATAAAATATAATGCATAGTAGATCAGTTATAAAAAATTTACCTGTCAATAAAAGTTATTTATCATTCATTTTTTTCCTTAACTTAGTAATCTAAAAAAATACTTTAAATAACTCGATTTCTTTGTTATTATCATCTTTTTTCTTTTAATCTAGTGTTCTAACAAAAATTATTCTTGAAATAACACGATTAATTTTTTATTATAGTAAGAAAAATAAATCCAACAATATTTATTAATAGACGTGGCTACTACACAGTTTTAGCCGTTAACAAAAAAAAATACTTATTAATATTACAAGTCATTGATGTTTTACAATATTACCATTTTTTTTATTAATATCATAAATTGTTTATTTTATCTTCTAAAGTGAGTTATTCACTTTATGGGAGTCAAATCCGTAAGCATCACCATTTTTTTAATGTCGTGATCATTTCTTAATTAAACTGATATGTTTACGTTAATTAATATATTTTATTAAATAAGATTGTTATCAATGGTGATTTAAATCAATAAATATCGAGAGTTATCAACATAGCTATTGAGACAGGCGGAATTCAGTAGTAGAAGATCGAAGATATAAGCAAAGAGACTTAGCTGCGATTCAGTGATGAAGATTTGGTAAAATATCGAAAGCACTGATGTAGATATGTGATTAGAGATCGAGAAAGCTGGGACAATCGAGGAACATGAAGAATAGACATCGAGACACTTGGAGTATTTCCACGTCATTCTTGTAAAAGGAAAAAATACGTATATAGGAATTTAAGAGTGGGGAAGGTGGGAAAAACCGTTTTTAACGGTTATTTGTAATGAGATAATATAAATAGACAGCGCGGGGAACATAAAGGGGGTTAAACTTTTGTAAGTGAAAGCCAGAGAGCAAACGAGAGCAGAAATGGTGAAGCAGTGCATAATTCTAACGATCTTAGCATATGTTTTAGATTTCCTGCAACTTTTCTGGTTTTATCCCTGGTAATTAATAGAATTACTTTTCCCGCACATCATTTACTGCTTTCTTTACATTTTCTGCACTTGGTAATGGGTTAGGATTTATTTACGCCATTAACGTTATTTAAGCTTTCTGCAAATCCCTTAATTAAAGACCAAAAGATAAAAAGAAGGATTGAAAGTGATAATCACTGCTAGCCAAAACGTAACCTGCAAATCGCATTTGCGAGTAAGTGATTAAAAGTTAATTTGACGTTCGATTCTATCGAACCAAAAATCATCGAAAACAAATTGGCACGCCGAGTGGGACACCTTAATTGGCTAGTTCCGTAAATCCACTTTAGTAGTATTAATTGTTTGCATGTTATTAAGAAGTGGTAGGGTAATCATGAATAATCAAAATAGTGTGAATAACGTCGTTTCTGACGTTAATAGAAATGAAGGGAGTAACCTAGTGAATACTGGGATGCCTGAAGGGCCACCCAGTAATATCAATACTCAGGGTACTGTGTCGACTCAGGGTGCATCGATCACTAGTCCAGTGACGACTAGTGTTGGTCCCCATGTATCTGCTAGGCTAGAACCGATACCCCCACCAGTGTTTAACAATAGCATGGGGGCAGGAACATCGATGCCTAGACAACAAGGGACGTCACATAATGATAGGTTCCCTTGGGGCATGCCGAGATGGCAGCCGACTCCAAGATCGGGTCGAGACAATCAAAGAGGGTATCAAGAGGGAAGATACGCTCTAAATAATGAGCATTTCGAAAGAAATCATCATGATATCAAAAATGTCAATACTGGTATATCGAGTGCATCACTCGATGTGATAAGACAACAGATGGATGATAGTAATTTCGAAATGGTTAACATGTTGTCACAACAAATAACAACTGTGCTCAACCCGTTAGTGCAAACTACTAACGACAGTTTTCAAAGGTTGGCAGATCAAATGACTCGAATTGGGGATGCACTAGCTGTTCCTAGAGTCGGAGAAAATATTAGGGATCGAATTCCCGTAAATGATCAAAACCAAGGACCTCACATTCGATTGGGTGAATTCCGATTCTTAAGAAGAGGTCAAACACTTGATAATGTAGGTCAAAGACAAAATGACCGAGGACCTAAAGTGGTAGAAGAGCCAAATCGGCTCGGAGGTCCATACCAACATGAACAAATTAATCAAGTGTTGGACAGGTTTTTGAACCAACAAGGGTTAGAAATGGGGCGTGTGGAACAACCCTATTTTGTATCACCCTTCCCTAACTTCGTGTTAGAGGCAGAATTACCTAGGGGTTGTAAAATCCCGAAATTTACCAAGTTTTCTGGTGATACTGGAGAGTCCACAGTGGAACATGTGGCTCGATACCAGATAAAATATGGTAATATCAATATGACAGAGGACTTAAGGATGAAATATTTCCCAAGTTCTCTGACAAAAAATGCATTTACTTGGTTCACTACATTACCCCCTAATTCAATATATAATTGGAACCAACTTGAGAGAATGTTCCATGATCAGTTCTTTAGGGGTGAAAATAGAGTTAGCCTTGTCGATTTAATGAGCATCAAAAGGTATGATCATGAAAGTATAGATGATTACCTTAATCAATTCAGACAAATGAAATCGAGATGCTTTACTCAAATTCCAGAGTATTAGTTGGTGAGAATGGCGGCCTCTGGATTAGAGTTCCCGATTAGGAAGAAATTAGTTAATTTACCTTTACGGGATATGGCTCAGTTGGCCGATAAAGTTCGAAGAATCGAACAAATAAAATATGAAAATGAACGTTATCGAAAATTTGATAGGTCTAATAAGAAAGAAAAAGTAGCCTACGTCAAAGTGCCAGATTCGATAGAGGAAGAAACGATATGTGAGGAAGATGCGAATCTGGCAGAATTGAAAGTAGGTCAGCCCTATATTTGTAAATTGTTACAACAAGGGCGAGTAAAAGATAAACTCGCTAATAGGACCTATAGCTTTGATGTAACTAAAGCTGATAAATTTTTTGATATTCTGTTAAAAGATAAACAAATCAAATTAACAGAAGAACATAAATTGCCAACTCTAAAACAAAGACAAGGCAGAAAATATTGTAAATTTCACAATGTATATGGACATTGGACTAACAATTGCATTCATTTCAGGAATGTTATCCAGGATGCAATTGAGTAAGGGCGGGTCAAATTTGAGGAGAAGCAGATGGACGTGGACTCTGATCCTTTCAAAGTCCAAATAAACGTAGTGGAACCTGTGCTACGTGCCAACGCTAGTGAAGGTGTTGGATCTTCTGATGCTTTCGAGGCATTCATGGTCGACGTTACTGATGATGTCGACTCTGAGCATCTCAATATGGAAATGGACGAGATTGATCGATAGCTAGAAGAGTTTGAGCTTTATGAGAAGCCAATATATCCCAAGGCGGGGGATACATTATTGGACTTCTTAATTAAGAAGAAGACCGAGGAAGAGACGGGAGCTCTCTGTCCTCGATGCAATGCAGTGTTTGACAAATCAGCTACTATTGCATTTGCTGAATCTAAGAAAAAGAAGATAGAAGACGCGAAGGCCGCGTCAGAGAAAGGGAAAAAGGTGCAATCTGATCCTCAGGTTGCATCTCCAAGAACTTATACGCCGAATGCTCGAGTACCCTTAAATCAATGGGTACGAAGGGAAGCATATTTTCCTCAAGTCCCGAGAGGGAGAGGATCGAGGGGTAGGGTATTCGATAGAATATCCTATGCTAGAGGAAGAGGTTATCAAAAACCTCAGTATTATTATGAGGCTCCTTGGGAGCAAATGAACATGTCTAAAACCCAATGGAAGAAGCTCAACAAGAGGAACTTCTCGGGGTACATGAGGCCGGAGATGGGGGAATGGGTAGGACCATCGAAAGCTTCGTACCATGACATGGAAGGAGACATGAACATGGGAGTTATTTTGATACTCCCATCAGAATTTGCTCCAGTTGTTGAGAGGGATCAACGAACAACAAGGATGTTCGAAGAAGCTGAAGACTACTATGAGCCTGGATTGAAACCCAATGTTGTGTGGGTGACTCAAGTAGCCTGTGTTTCGCCTGATCGAGATGCAGCATTTATAGATCCCCGAGTTAAGAGATGAGGTTTCACTTGAAACCTTTGATGTTAACTGCTCAAATCGAGGGTCTTAAAGTTGATAAGATCCTCGTTGATGGAGGTGCAGCTATTAACATATTACCAAGTAATATGTTACACAAGTTTGGTAAAACTAAGGAGGATTTAATTCCTCGCAATGTGATGGTTTCCGATTTCAGCAGAAATGCATCGAGCGCGATGAAATGCATCGAGCTCTGAAGGGATGATCGCGCTCGATGTAACCATAGGTACAGTGAGAAGCCCACTGTATTTGTTGTTTTGTACTCAAGGGCAAACTTCAACGTGCTCTTGGATAGAGAATGGATTCATGGAGTGGGGGCAGTACCATCGACTGCCCATCAAAAATTATTTTTGTGGAATCGGGAGGGTCAGCTCGAAGTGGTACAAGCAGACCAGTGTGTATACACTGCGTTTGTTTCGACGGCTGACCAACCGTTAAAGACTATGGCCGTAACAAATCCATTTACTTTTGAAGACACAAGTGACTTCAATTGTAAAGCATTTGCACCTCGCCATTTGAAGATGGACTTAGAGCGAGGTTTTCTGATTGAAGAGGGGGCCAACCTCGAAGTGACCGATGATGATGCCGGATAAACCATATTCGGAGTTCTTGGCTCGATCAGCAACATATGCTCATGAAAGGGAAAATGAATCGAGTCAAGAAGGAAAAATAAGTAGGGTAGAGGAAATAAAGTCGAACATTGAAGTCGACTTAGGATTTGATGCTTTTAATAATGAAGAGGAGAAACTTGATTGTATCTACGATCATTCTCCTTTAGGATTTGAAAAAACAATCACCGATACAAGCAAGATCGGGGCACAAGATCCTCTCGAAAAGATCAATTTGGGAGATGAGAATGTGAAAAGGCCTACATTCATCAGTAGGTTATTAACCCAAGAGTCTCAAGAGAGATTAGTCAGCATTCTAACTAAGTACAAAGATTGCTTTGCATGGGACTATGATGAAATGCCAGGATTAAACAGGAGTTTAGTAGAGCATCGATTACCTCTAATCGAGGGAAAGAAGCCTATTAAACAAACACCTCGAAGGTTTGCACCTGAGGTCCTGGGCAAGATCAAAGAAGAAATCGAGAGGCTGCTGAAAGCCAAATTCATCCGAACAACCAGGTATGTCGATTGGATTTCTAATATAGTTTCTGTTATTAAGAAAAATGGAAAAATGAGAGTGTGCATAGATTATAGAGATCTAAATGCTGCCACTCCTAAGGATGAATATCCGATGCCTATAGCGGAAATGTTAATAGATTCCATAGCAGGCAACGAAATGCTAAGTCTTCTTGATGGATATTCGGGGTACAATCAAATTTTCATAGCCCCAAATGACATCTCGAAAACCGCATTTCGATGCCCGGGGGCATTGGGAACATTCGAATGGTTAGTCATGCCATTTGACTTGAAAAATGCTGGGGCAACATACCAGCGAGCCATGAATTTAATTTTCCATGATTTAATTGATGATTTTATGCAAATCTATATCGATGATATAATTGTGAAATCCAAATCGAAAGAAGCTCACTTTGAGCATTTAAAATTTTCTTTCGAAAGAATGCGAAAGCATGGATTGAAAATGAATCCACTAAAATGTGCTTTTGGTGTACATGCAGGAGAATTTCTTGGATTCATAGTTCACAAGAAAGGCATCGAATTCGACAAGAATAAGGCTAAGGCAATTCTCGAGATATCTCCCCCAAAGAACGTAAAACAATTGCAATCATTGTTGGGGAAGATAAATTACTTGAGGAGATTTATTGCCAACTTAGCTGGAAAGAAACGCGTGTTTTCTCCATTGTTGAGTTTGAAGAAAGAAGAAAAATTCAAGTGGGAAACTCAACATCAAGATGCTCTTGAGCAGATTAAGAAAAGTTTGAGCAATCCTCCGGTACTGAAGCCGATAAATCGAGGAAAGCCTTTAAAGTTATATATCTCAGCATCTGAAGATACTATAGCTAGTATGTTAGCTCAAGAGGATGAAGATGGAGTAGAAGGCGCGATTTATTATTTAAGTCGATTGTTAGTTAGTGCTGAAACTCGATATACTCCTATCGAGAAGTTAGGTCTTTGCTTGTATTTCTCATGTTGTAAATTGAATTATGAGACCTAATGAAGTGATTGTTTATTCAAAAAACAATGTGTTAAAGTTTCTTTTATCGAAACCCATTTTACACAGTCGAGTTGGTAAATGGTCTTTAGCTTTTACTGAGTTCACTTTAAATTTTGAACCATTAAAATCAGTAAAAGGACAAATAGTTGCCGATTTTATGACAAAGCATACTATTAATAATTTAATCGACTGTTACATTGAGACTCATCGATGGTTGTTATATTTCGATGGATCGAGTAATGATAAAGGAACGGGAGTAGGAATTTTAATAATTTCTCCAAGTCATGTTCCTACAAGATTATTATTTGAAATAATCCCAAGTTGCTCGAATAATGAAGCTGAATATGAAGCTTTGACAGTGGGTTTAGAAACTTTACAATTAATGAAAGCCAAGAATGTTTTGGTGAGAGGAGATTCTCAGCTAATAATTAAGCAAGTAATGCGAGAATACAAGTGTTTGAACCTTAATCTAGTACCGTATTTATCGAAGGTACATGAGTTAATAAAAGGGTTAGATGAAATTCACTTTGAACATATTCATCGAGAATTTAATGTAGAGACAAATGATTTAGCACAAATTGCATCTAAGTATAAATTGTCAATAGAGAATTTAGAAAAGATGATTGAAATTTGTAAAAAATTGCCTAAGAATCTCGATATATGTTGTATTACAAATTTCGACGTTGATGATTGGAGATTACCATTAATAACTCATTTAAAATACCCACAAGCTCTGGCAGATCGAAAGATCATGTATCGAGCACAAAGTTACATATTAATTGGTGACGAATTATTCAAGAAAAGCGTCGAAGGGGTGTTCTTGCATTGCCTAAGTGAAAATGAAGCTTATATTGCTATGGCTGAAGTCCATAGTGGATTATGTGGTGCTCATTTAGCAGGGGAAAAAATGAGATGGCTAATTTTGAGAAAAGGTTTTTATTGGTCTTCGATTAAACAAGATTGTATAAATTATGCAAAGTCTTGTGAATTACACTTAGTGGTAAAACCATGGCCTTTTAGAGGATGGGCTATCGATTTGATAGGTCAAATACATCCCCATTCATCGAAAGGTCACAAGTTCATAATAGTCGCGATAGACTATTTTACTAAGTGGGTGGAAGCCATCCCTTTAAAAGATGTAGAACAAAAGGATGTGATCGATTTTATTGAAGATCACATTGTACATCGATTTGGGATACCAGAATCGATTACGACTGATTGAGGTACAGTGTTTACTGGGAAAAGAGTAGTCCAATATGCTGAATCAAGAAATATCAAACTACTAGCATCGACACCTTATTACGCACAAGCTAATGGTCAAGTGGAAGCGATAAATAAGGTGATAATTAGTTTGATTAAGAAGCATATTGGAAATAAACCTCGAAACTAACATGAAACATTAAGCCAAGTGTTATGGGCATATCGAAATTCTCCTAAGAATTCCACTAAGACTATACCGTTTAGGTTAGTTTATGGACAATATGTGGTATTGCCCGTTGAGATTAATTTACAGTCGTTGAGAATTCAAAGGCAAGGAGAAATCTCGAGCGAAGATTATTGGAATTCGATGTTCGACGAGTTAAATGAGTTGAACGAAGAAAGGTTGAATGCTTTAGAAAATATAATTCAACAAAAGAATAAAATTGCTCGAGTTTATAACAAAAAGGTTAAGAATAAGTCCTTTGAAGAAGAGGATATTGTGTGGAAGGTAATTTTACCTATGGAAAAGAAATCGAAGCGTTATGGAAAATGGTCTCCGAGTTAGGAAGGACCTTACAAGCTTATAAAAGTCTTATCAGGTAACGCTTATAAAATTATCGATTGTGAAACGGGAAAGTCGATATTAACAATAAATGAGAAATATTTAAAACATTACGAACCACACATGAATAGAATATAAGAGGAAAGTTTAAAATGAACTCTTCGATTAATATTAATATAATGTACATAATACAAATGCTTACAAAGGAAATAAAAAATTACAAGGACAAAAATACTAAACTAAGAGACTGATTTGTCTCGATGCTCAGAAACATGTACATTAAAGGCCCGAGCATTTTGATTCAAAGAGATAGCGACATCTTCTAAGTCTTGATCTATCTTGCCTATCTCAGTCAGAGTATTTGATAGGTCGATGGCAAATGATCTAGCCTGAGATAGAGAAGATTGTCGTTTCTTTTGTAGTTGTGCTTCTTTGTTGCCCAGCTCTTCCTCTTGTGTGTCGAGCTCGATAAGTTGAAGCTTCAAAGCTTCGATCTCGGAGTTGATCCGCGCCCTCTTTTCAGAAAACGAAGCCTTATTAGTCTTGATTGAAGACATTTGAGAGTTAACATCTTCGATTGAGCGTTTGTGTTCGTTCAAAGTGTTTACTCCCATAATCTTGGTGGCTTCGAAATATGCCTTTCGAGTCTCGAGTTGTCTTCTCTTCTTTTGAATGTCTCGAGCATGGTTGAAGAGGTAGACAAACTCTTTTACTTCGGCCTCAAAGCCGGATGGGAGGGTCTTGGGCTCGAACTTCGAGATCTCTTCGACGATCTCTTGAATCTCCCTTTTTATTTGAGGTGTTTGGACAAGGATGTCCAAGGGAGTTGAGTATGTCGTTGCTCTGAAATTTTTCACCATAGCATCGACATCAGACATTAAAGTGGAAGTGGAAGGCTGGGACGTCGAGCTTGTTACCCGAGACGGATCCGAAAAAGAATCTAGCATATTGAGGATGGAGAATGGATCTCTTTCGATTTCCTCCAATATGCTAGTGAGGTTGCTCAACTCAGGGATCGTCTCGGTCGAGAGCCTACGAGGTGACCCTTGATCTTGCCTCTCTTCATCTTGAGCCTCTCGATGCTCAAATGTGCTTGGAGAAAGAGGAAGGTCTGCCGCTTCGACGGCAGGAGGGGATCCAGAAAGTGGAACCTCTTCATTGATGACATTGCCCTTGGGGGCAGGGTCAGCCTCTAGGACGTCGACACTTGGTATCTCGACATTCAAAGTGACCGGATCCTCGACAGGTGAGGTTGCAACATCCCCTGTATAAAATTATAAGATAAATGAAATGTTCAAGGAAAACTTGAATTAATACAAGTTAAGAGGGCTTACCTTCGATGATAGTCAAATCATCTTCATCGGGGATGACAGCAGCCAAAGGTTGAATCAAAACGGGATCCTGTAAACAATAAAGAATCGAAATTATTGACAGCAATAAAATATCAAGTCTCGATATAACAAATAATTATTCAACCCTTACCGACACATGGATTATTGGATTGATGGAGGTAGGGAGTGTTGGACTAATTGGGGTTGGAAGTGTTGGACTGATCGGGGCTGGGGTTGTTGTCTCAACGATAGAAGTCGCCTCGATGTGAGAGTCCAGGTTACTGGAAATGTTCGTTGTCGAGGTAACCTAAAATAAGACATCACTCGAATGGGTGAAAGATATTCGATGATATTGAAAATCGATAAAAGTATGAGAAAATAAGGGATACCTCTTGTAGTTGAGAGGCTTGTATTTTCTTTCTTACGAGAGGAATCTCTTCGCTCTCGAAAGAAGAAACCCGAGTTGGTGCCAGTTGTGCCTGAAAATAATAAATGAAATAAGATTTAGAGAATCGATGAGATAAAATGTCAAAAGGCATTTTGAGATATTTACCTGAGTCCTCGGGACTTTGGATTTGGAACTCAGGGGCTTCGAAGATTTTCTCTTCGTGGACTTGGCGGGAATCGAAGAAGCCGCCTCAGGTCGAGACTGGGTTCCCTCATCATCTTTCTCCCAGTCTTCGGTTTGTTCAGGAAGTTTCTTTGGCTTGACTGAAATACAAATCGAACATAAAGGTTAATTATACACAAGGTACAAATATCGATTAAGATAAGTGATGAGAATTCTCACCCCAAAGAGTGGGAGTCAAAATCCTTGTGTACTTAATGTGTTGCAACCATGTAGGTAGCTCGTTCTCTCGACAATTTAGGTAAGGGAAATAGGATAATCGAGAAACGGTTATATTTGTTTTGGTATTTTCGTAATCGGCTCGATATAACTCTTTTTCGGAACGAAGTTCTCTAACCCATTTGGAGTGAGTTAAGGGTTTGGCTACTCCAAAATGTGCCGAGGGAAAAATCGGGAGGTTTTTAGGGCAATATTTTTCAAAAGTGGTTTTGCCTAAAGGGTTTATAACTTTAAAAGACTCTCGATTTTTATCTACCTTACGACTAAGAGAACGAGCTACTACTAAAATGGTGGCCCTCAAATGTACAGGGTTATAACACTCTTGGTAAAAATTCTCGAATTTAATAATTTGAAGGCAGTGGGTCCATTTACCTTTCTTCGATTTGCTGGGATCCTGCACAAGAGATGGGGAGGTGGTTAATCTCGATATAATAACATCAATAGAAGCGTGATTGGAGAAAAACCACCGAGTCCACCAATCGTGGAACTCTTGTGTGTAATAATAGGCCGGCTCGAATGGATGTGGCTCGAGGGTAAGCTTCTTCTTTGGGAGCACGACCTTCAACTCTTTTTGAAGAGTCTTCTCGGTGATGACAAGGTTATGAAGGTGTGGGTCACTCAACCGAGGAAATGGCAGTATTTGGCAGAGGCCGAATTGCCTCGATAACAGTTGTGGTTGGTAAGGAAAGAACTTGACGTCCTTCATTTGGAACTCTCCAACCACGATGTCTCACGCAGGGAAGTTCCTCCAGATGTCGATAAGTTCCTGTTGGACGCCTGGTGTTGAAGCTGGGAATCGTTGGCACAACCAGATTGGCCCTTGGAGTTTGGTCTTCGAGAAAGGACCAAAGTCTTCAGAAAAGTGCTCCTTACTTAGAAAATATGAGAGACATCTCTCATAATTCTCTCGAGATGGCTTCATTTTGCGTGGGAGCAAAGTAGTTAATCGTGCCGCTTCCAAGGGATATGTCGATGGCGTTTTGTCGGAAGGGAGGAGGATTCCTTCGAGGATCGAATTTAACCACAACTGAATAAAGCGTTTTGCCATTCAGTTTAGCTGCATAAAGCGTGTCTGCGGCTTCGTGAAAGGCGAAGTAGATGTGGGCCAGCAGAAGCTTTGCGAGACTTATCTGGGGCCATCCTCGATGTAGTAAACATGCCAGATTAAACATGTTCGAGGATATTTGGATTGAGCGGGGGCAAAAAACTTGTGTATGGAGCCAATACACAAGGAAAGCCACGTGCTCCGATTCCGATACAGCTGCATCGGGATCCTCATTGCAGTGATGCCCTAAGAAGTGGCCGTAGGCTTTCTGAGACCAATCGATCTCTGTTTCAAACTCGGCATCGATGGGGAATGCGACTAGTGTGTAAATTTCCCCGCCGGGTTTGAGCCCCGTTATTGCAGCAATGTCGAGAAGTGTGGGTGATAGTGGGCCGCACGGCAATTCTAAGGCGTGCAAGTCCTTATTCCATAGATGGACTGCCGCTAAGAACATCGACATATCGAAAGACGATATGTCGAGTTTACTGAGCTGGATAAGATCGAAAATTCCGATTCGCTTCCAGTGATCATTGTATGATGCCTCCACTCTCTTCAACCAATTTAAGTAATTGGTTCTTTTATTGGCCGGACCGGTCCGATAGACTTTTGATGTAAGCTCCAGAAAATAGAGTCTGATTGATGCTCCGGTACTTAATGATAATCCTTTTGGTGTAAAGGGAAAGAAATCCTTGATGTTGTCCAAGGAAAAGTTGGGCCGGTAGGGACCGACAAATGCAGAAGGGGTGCCAGATAGGGATAAGGGGAGAAGTACCTGGGAAGCCCAAAGCTTCTTCGTTTCTTCTTCCAACCCCGTAAAAGGGAGATACTTAGCTCCATTGAACTCGAGGAGCTCAGCGTCGGGAATGATCGTAACGTCGGATGAGGCCATTTGAGAGATTGACGGGTGAGTGTGGAGAGAGGAAAGGGATGTTTGAGCTTCGTTGAAGAATGAACGAAGAGTGGTGAGAGAACTGAGAATGCAAAGAGAGAGTTCTGAGAGTTGAGTTGAGAGTGTGAAGATGAAGGTTAAAGGTAGGCTTTTTATAAACCCTGAAGAGATAACGTCACGGAGGGAAAAAACAGAAAAAAGCTGTTTTTTTTTTAAATATTTGGTTGGGATTCGCGAAAGATTTTCTGAAACAATGTGACAGGGGTAGGTAAAGGGGTTTTTGCGGGAACCCCAAACGACGTCTCATTTAATGTCAAGTCAGAGGTGTCAGGAATGTTTCTTTTTGTTTCCTCGTACAAGATAATGATCGAATGTATATGCATTCATATCGATATTATCTTGGGAGCATCTGTTATCGATGGTGATTTAAATCAATAAATATCGAGAGTTATCAACATAGCTATCGAGACAGGCAGAATCCAGTAGTAGAAGATCGAAGATATAAGCAAAGAGACTTAGCTACGATTCAGTGATGAAGATTTGGTAAAATATCGAAAGCACTGATGTAGATATGTGATTAGAGATCAAGAAAGCTGGGACAATCGAGGAACATTAAGAATAGACATCGAGACACTTGGGGTATTTCCACGTCATTCTTGTAAAAGGAAAAAATACGTATATAGGAATTTAAGAGTGGGGAAGGTGGGAAAAACCGTTTTTAACGATTATTTGTAATGAGATAATATAAATAGACAACGCGGGGAACATAAAGGGGGTTAGACTTTTGTAAGTGAAAGTCAGAGAGCAAACGAGAGCAGAAATGACGAAGCAATGCATAATTCTAACGATCTTAGCATATGTTTTAGATTTCCTGCAACTTTTCTGGTTTTATCCCTGGTAATTAATAGAATTACTTTTCCCGCACATCATTTACTGCTTTCTTTACATTTTCTGCACTTGGTAATGAGTTAGGATTTATTTATGCCATTAACGTTATTTAAGCTTTCTGCAAATCCCTTAATTAAAGACCAAAAGATAAAAAGAAGGATTGAAAGTGATAATCAGTGCTAGCCAAAACGTAACCTGCAAATCACATTTGCGAGTAGGTGATTAAAAGTTAATTTGACATTCGATCCTATCGAACCAAAAATCATCGAAAACAAAGATATACTTATTGAATTTAATAAAACTTCATGATAATTTATTAAACATATATATTTAAATAAATTTATATACATATATAATTTTTAAATCCAAAGTTAATCATTAAAAAATTTAAAATTTGTATACTTCAGTATACATTTCAATTAAAAATTTATTGTAAATTTTTTGAACGATTTTAAACTAAACAGCGTAAAACTTATAATGGGGAAGGAAAGTGTAATATTTGTATCGTTTCGAGAAAAATGCTTATTTTATTTTGTATAGTATCAATAGTCACGGGATTAAAGATATTATAATACATGTATTTTTCAAGAAAAATAACATTAATTTACTTTTACTTTGACAGTGTTATGCTAAGTTTACTAAACTATATATTTTCGTACAAAAATAGTAATATCATTTTAAAAATAATAATCAGTTTTTTTTTCCTACTCACCCTCGTACCAGTACAATTTTCTTCATTCATGGATATTTTGTATTAAGTAATCGACTAACAAATACTTAAAAATTTCCTTATCTGAAGATATCAGAGGTTTTATTAAAACAATCTTCCATAGCCAAACAACAATTTTTATCCTCCACAAAAACATGGAGTGATAAGTGAATGATGTAACCACTTATAGGAAATCACTTTTAATATAAAGAAGTGAAACCCCAAATCACAACCAATTCAATAGCAAGCAAAATACTCTTATTTTCAACCTTTAGAGAATTATCAATACCAAGATATGATGAGAAGCCACCAATGTATTTCTCTTTGTTACCTTTGAAAATACCTTGACAAACTTCAAATTTAGAATTCATATAAGCTGTTTCATCCATATTGCATTTAAAATTAAAATATTATATATATACCTCCATATATATCTATAATAATAGAAAACAATCATATTCTGATGTATAAATCTTTAACCTATTAATATAAATAAAAACTATGTTTTTTAAAAGATATGATTATATTCAAACAATTTATATACTAATATTTGTATGATGTATCTTTGATAAATTATGATGTAAATTTTTAGATAATTCTAAAATATTTTAGAAAATTTTAGAAAGTTTAAGAAAATATCCTAAAAACTACTAGAATTAACAAATACTACAATTATGTGAACAATCTAAAAAAAATAAGAATAAGATATATTATGTAGAGTAGTCACTATGTACTTAGAATAAATAAGTTTTAGAAATATCAATGTGAGAATGTGTCTCATGCCTATATATATATATATGTGGTAGCACCTTCCTTTGTATTTAAGTTCATATAAGTTCCACTATTCTCAAGTAAACTCAACAAAGTTACTTTTTATCAAATCAACTACTATGTTATTCAAAATTCTTCCATACTACCTACTATCTCCAAATCTACTTTCTACTACATACTTACCTTACTAAACTTGTCTATCTACCTCTACTAAAATTCTAACAATCTTAACTTTCATGTTATATGCTTACATGTCACATACGATCATCATAATTACAACAAAAACAATAAATAGAACAGGTTAGCAACATTTACAAAAATATGATATCTCAAATTTAATATTAAGTACAATCTATGGATATAATATTTAATTAATTATATCTTAAGTGCATTTGAAGTCTATCAAAGGCTTCAAATGTACATCTACAATAAAAATGATGACTTATAGAAGATTGTATTGAGTTCAAATAAGTATATCTATCATCAATATACTAATGATCATTTCCTCTTCATTTCATATGTCAAGGTAACCTATATACATTAACCTAATCTATGAAATCTCATATAGCCTAAAATTGAGAATAAGAGTCTTCACCAATTGTTCACCAAATGCTATTTCAATTTATATCTTTTTAAATTATTGGTAAAATCTTAATATCTCATTACCACATTCCCAAAATTCGATATTGACACTATACACACAAGGTAGTATTGCCTCCATGATAAATGTTATCCCTCAATTATTCTCATCTCATCAACTTAATCATTCAAATAAATTTTAAATCATTGATTTATGTAACATCGATGAAGTCATTAAAACAATAATTATTTCAATAAAATTTATCATTGTCATTATATCTCGATTGGAATAATTGAAAGTAAGTAAAATAATAAAAATAAGATGATTCCAAAAAAATATTACATGAGAGAGATATTCCTCACTCAAGATATATTCTATTGGAAATAGAACTTGCTTACAATGATCATCTTACTTAAATGATGAGTGATTACTTGAGCGACGATTATTATCACTTGAACGATGATTATTTTCATGTGAATATGTGAATGATGGCTATTGTCGTTTGAATGACGATTATTGTCACTTGAACTACTATTGTTTCTAATTAAATAATGATTATTGTTGTTTGAGCAATAAATGAATTCTTGAAAGATACTCCAGTGATAGATATCATGTTTCACTTCCTATAACTTGAGTGACAACATCAAGTGAAAACCAAAAACTTGATAGTCTCAAATTTAATCAAAATCACTGCAACTTATATTCCATTCAAAATTATTTAGAAAGAAAATAGTTATTAATAGAATTTAAGTATTGAATTTTCATATATTCATTCTCTTAGTGTCTAAAATCCCACAACTATTATCCTAAATGAATAGATATCTAAACTTATTCAAACAAATCCATAAAAGAATGAAAATTACAACCAAATGAAACAAAAAAACTTTAATAATTTCTTAATATCTTTCTCAATAATCACATATTAGTAATTTCCAACAATGTTACACATTTATATTTAATTAAGAAACCTAATTTTTCAATAAAATACTCAAAAACTACTCATATAACCAATTATACATTTATTTATTTATTAAAGCTCAATTATATTTACATGTTAGGATCTTTATACAAAGTACATTTCTTAAAATAGTTTTTATGGTAAAGTTTCACAGTAAAAATCAAGTTCACTTCCTTCACTTAGATTATTTGTAGGTTAATAAATTACAACTTAAAAAAAATAATTCGAACACATTAAGAGATTCCTGCTAAATCGCTCCAATAACTCAACCTATTCAACAATTGTTTGGAAAGAAAATAAATTCAAAGCTCATAATTCCTATTAAAAGAAAGAGAAAAAAACCTTACCCCAAAACACCTCAAAATTGATAAACTCTAGTTCATGCAACTATTTTGTGAATTATGGAAAATTTACAAAGGAGGGAGATAAACATTGTTAGGTGGTAGAAAGTGGAATGAATAAGTAGACCAACGAGGATTCAAGTAAGATTTTAAAAAAATTATCAAATTATTAAACACACCTCTTCCTTTTTAATCTCACCCACTACTCATGTTTTTCTTGAAATTATCACTACTATGGATCACCTCATAACCTTCAACATTTTCTTATTTCCTTTAAACACATATCCCTTCTTTTCTAACTCACCAAGGGATATCAAGTTGCACTTCAAGCTAGGTACAAACCTAACTTTCTCATGCATTATCTCAGTTCCATCATGCAAACGAAACTTGATAGTTCCAACTCCAGTTCTCATACAGAACTTGTTATCACCAAGAACTGAACCTCCTTCAAATTATGTAAACTCTCGTAAGCATAAACGGTTAGATGTCATATGGAAGGAATATCCCGTATCTATGATCCCCTCACAATCATCAACATTGCTTGACATCATAAGGACCTCTGGTGATTCATAACTTTTTTCTACTAGAGTTGTTTCTCCAAAAGTAGATGGTTTATCATCATTAGATGGTCTACTAGATCTAGAGGATTTTTCAAAGTTGTTAACCTTTATTTGTTAAGATAAAACCTTAAGATGTGGCAGATGGTAACATCTGATAATTAGTGCTCTTCCACCATTACAAGGTCTCGACTTTGACCTTCTTTTACGCTTTGTTACAAGGTCATCTCTAACACCAGAAGCCTTCACATCAAACTTCTCATTTAGCTCTTACGAGCTTAGAGTAAACTAAACCTCCTCGAGAGAGAGTCTCTCTTCCGTAAAATAAGATTTCCTTGAAATAATCATGTGTTAGGCAAAAAACATAATAACAGAAACACTTGATCTTCATCATCAATCTGAATGTCAATATTCTCCATATCCAAGATTAACTTGTTGAATTCATCCATTTGTTCACTAATTATCTTTACATTACTCATCTTGTATGAGTATAACACCTACTTTAGATATAATTAGTTAATAAAAAATTTCATCATATATAATCTCTCTAACTTAATTTATAGTTTCAATGTAATTTTCACCTTAACTAAAAATACAATAAAGATAAAAAAAAATGTTAAAACACGAAAAGGAATGAAAAGAAAGATTATTAGGAATACAATTAGAAAAATGATTTAAACTTTAATTTATTGTTATATTTTTTTATTACTTAAACGAGTATTTAAGTTTAATAATTATTTATAAAAATACTAATATATATATATATATATATATAATAAGATTTGGTAATGTACACTCTTTTAGTTAGAGTAAGTTAACAAGATATGTAATGATAAAGTCTTTCGCAAATAAAAAGGAAGAATTTTAAATTATTAAGATTTAATGTTATATCACTGTTGGAAAAGTGACACGACCTTTTTAAAAAAAATCCGGGTATTTTGTATGTTCTTAATTTTGATCATTCGTGATATCTAACGTTGAATTTCTCTTACTCTCTAATATAAAAGCACTTTCTAAAATTGATGATACTTCATTAAAAGAATTCAAATTAATGTTCAATATGCTTTGATAAAATATAAGTAAATTTTGACCAATTTGTTTTAAGATAACTATGTATTTTAACTTTAATTTAGTTTACATTTTCATTGATATATTAAATATTTAACAATTAAATAGCTCATTATATATAATAACCATAAAAAAATTGGACACTAGTAGTACTACTACCACACATGAGTTGACGGTTTCCTACGATCCAGAAAATTGAAGACACGGAACTTGTCTTAGGAGCAAAATTTATGATGGGACCTATCGTTTATAGATCCTTGGACATAGGCATGTATAGTAACCTCAAGAAGTGAAATCAGTTTCTTCTCCATTTTACCTTTTCTGCTTCTAAATAAGTATACGGGCCCCACCAAATACTAGGTTAACTTAACATATTTCGGATGCACAAAGTAAAACATTTTTATATACTCCTTAACTTAATCATAAATTAATCTAACTTAATTACACTAATTTATTTTCATCTCTTTTCCATCATAACTATTTTCTCTGGCTTGGATTTCTTTTTTTTAAGTTTTGGTTACTGTTATTGTTCCTTTATCTACTAAATTTAGCTTTTTCTTAGAAAATAAAATGTTCATCATCCTTAGCAAATTGTTAGGGCATGTAATATAGTCTATCCAAATTATGCAGACCGATATTGTATTAATTTTTTTCTTTTAATTTTGGTGGGCCTGTTGAAATTTAGCTTGCAAATATAATTTAAATGAATGTTGATTATTTTTTTAGACTTGTCTGTTATAATTTATTTTTGTTTATTTCCTTAATTTGACTTCATTAAACTAATTTATTCGAACTAGGATATTTTTATAATAACTATTTCAATTTAAGTTCGTTATTAATTTAAAATAAGTTCTTATTCGGTTTACTCTTAAAAGATGTATCAGAGAATTAAGGGAAGAAGAGATATATAAATTGTCCTTGGTCTCGACTCCTAAGTGATTGAGACTATTGGGTGTACCAAAATAAGCTTTCAAGGACTAAGGGGAATGGGGGGTTTGACTTTGGAATCTTCTTTTGTCCCCACGGACAGCGCTAATGTTCCAACCTCAAATCCGTTAAGGTAGCATAGTTAAGGTCAATCACCATCCGAGGTATTGTGTGCTTTGGAGCTCGAAACTCTGTTATGGTTTATCTTTAAAAGATGTCTCGGAAGGTTAAGAAAAAAAAAATATGAACTACTATTAGCCTCGACTCTTAAATGATATTAGACTATTCGGTATACTAGAACATTTCCCATATTAAAAAAATTCACAAAAATGTTCAATTGCAGAAATATTTTTATGCTAATTAAACTACTAACTAATTGTAGTTTTGGTTAAACACCACAAAACCATTGAACACAATCCAGCTAAGACTAATGAAAAAGAGGAGCTTGGGTAGCAAGTCACTGAAATTTGAATTATTGACTTGAGATTGAATAATTTTAGGTGAGATTATATTATATGTATATATCTTCTGAAATAATTCTGAGTGATTATTTAAATGGTGCAATACAAAATGTGCATGTAAACGACAGAATCGTTTATTGGAGTGAAGAGAAAAGTGGGAACGTGGGGTATTGTGATTTGTGTGTTCTAAATTCTATTCTGTAGCAAACAGATTAAACTGTATGTAGAAGGATGAAAGTGATGTAAAGTGAAGGCAAGAATCTGATATCAGTCACCTTATTCGTATAATTGTGATAATCAGTAACTTGGAAAATAGGGTTCCACATAGTGTCCCTCCTAACTTTAGTGCTACTTTTTCACTTCCATATTCTCTTCATTTGAATAATGCACCCAACGTGAGACCCGGATCAAGCACCCTACTCTTATCCTCATCACACTTTTTCTATATCACTAAATTATTAAAATAATATATCTATCTTTTCTTCTTAAACACCTCACCTCAACTCAAAGGAAAATCAACCTACCAATTTAGTTAAATTTTAAAGTCTATTTATAATATTATATTAGCAACTTAATCACTAAGCCCTTTTCCTTTCCGGCGACCGAAACTAATGAAGGAAAGAAATGCACAGATATATTATGTTCCTTTCGTACGATTTGAAAAAAAGAAAGTGTGAAATTTATGAAAATAGTTTCTCACAAATGTAAAAAGAAAAGCGAAAAAAACCACCTATCAAAATTAAAATTAAAATTTTACTTTTCCTTTCTTACATTACTTATATTTTTTTAAAACTATTATATTTTTTATTTTAAATTTATATTTTATATAAATTAAAAATTTATATTATTAAAACTTTTAAAAATAATTATTATAAATATTATAATATTATTTTATTAAAATAATATATAAAATATAATTAATTATATTATAAAATAATATATAATATATATATATATATATTATAAGGTAACATAATCGATTACCTTTTAACATATAATCAATTATATTATAATACCTTATAACATATATACTTTTTAAATAAAATTTTAATAATAAAAATATAATTATATAATAATAATAAATATTAAATAAATAATAACATAAATAAATTTATATAATAATATTATTAATAAAGTGAAAAATTTATAAAAATAATTTTAAATTAAATTATCAACAATAATAATAATAATAAAATAAATTTATATTATTTCAATATTTAATGTTAAATATATTTTTAATTTAATTGTTATTATATATTAATTTTTTTATATAACTTATTAATAATAATTTTAAATTTATTTTTTATTTAAGGATAAAATAGTAATTATAAAATTTTATTAATTATAAAACTAATTTTAAATTATTATATCAATCAAATCAATCACAAACTTTTATAAATTTTCTCTTCATTTCCACTCACTTTCCCTTAATCTAAACAACCTTACTTTTCACTGTCTTTCTCTTTAAATCTATTCTTTTCTCCTCTCTCAAATCCTCTCTTTAAAAGGAACAAGGCCTAAATATTTTAGTAAGAAAGAGATAATAAAAGGTTTATAATATCATATTAGCTACTTAATCAGTAAATATTTTAGTAAGAAATGATAAAATATTTAATTAATTTGTTACATTATTTAGGTTGATGGAGTGAACTATAAAATAATTAAAGTATAGAATCTCATAAAACCTAAAATCTATAGATTGTTTTATTAGTATTAGAGGAATAAGGAATAGCAGTTGTAATGTATCATCTCCAGACAACTTGGGTATATTTACTTTAGGTATTGGCACCTAAAACATACTTAGAACTTAATTATTAACAAAAATTACCACTGATGAAGTATTTCATGACCTAAACAGTTATTAAAGAAATGAATAGAGATTCAACAAAATTCTATATTTAAGTTGATAACCTATTTGTATAGAAATTTATTTTTGAAAAAATAACAATTATTATTTTCATAATCGAAATTTAACTTGAATATTAGAATATATATTGACACCTTTCCAAATTTTTGCTGACTTCATAAAAAATACTCATAGAGATGACACCTAAAGACTGATTGAATAGTAAAAAATTATTCATCTCAATACTAGGAAGAACATTAATAATAAAATAATAAGATGCATCTTGAATATTAAAGAACAATATAAACATATTAAATAGTAAAAGTCCTATATCCAAATATTTAAGTTAATTATGTCCTGAAAAATAAAATAAAAATTCAGAAGAAAATATATAAATAGAGAGTAAAAAAGTAATCCAACCCATTACATCCATATTATTATTCAAATCTTTATACATTAATATGTTTAATACGTCTCTTGTAATCCTAACATGCAAGATAAATTAAGAAGCATCTAATTTATAATTTTGTTTTTACTTTTAATAAATTTTTCTCAACTTTTTGTATGTGAAATATTTACATATTTTATATTCGATGATTCAAATTGGTTACATTTTTCTTTCTTTAACTACAATTTTTTTCATATAAAAGTTGAAAGTGTTAATTATTTAAAATTTCTGAACCCAATTCTACTCATATCTACGCGTTACCACTCATTTTTATTTTCACCGTGCCAAATTTGCATATTTTCATTTCTTGATCAAAACAATTTAGGAAAAAACAAGAAGAGATTAATGTTATTTTATAGTTTTTCTCACAGCTTTTCTTTAATATTTTATGAAAAAAAGTATAAATGAGAAGTAAATAATTTAATATTTTAAAAACTTGAAGCGTTCAATACATCCTTTATTTAGCAAGATAATTTGAATAAAATATTAGAATTATTTGTATTACTATATGCTATTTTCGTTTTCTTTTTCTTTTCCACCGTTGTCTTCTTCTCGAGGTCTGTGTTGTTTGTAAGATCCCACGTTGATTTAGTAGCTGCCACAATCTTCAGTTTGTCCAATTCTGATTCTTCAGTTTTTATTTTTAAATTTGCGCATAATATTTTTCTTAAAAACAGGTATGGCTATAGAAATTTATTCGAAATTAGGCCCCTATTATTGATCTTGTCATTTTAAAATCATGATCAAATTAATATTTAAAGGTTTAAATATGTTTAGGTATGCTGTAAATACATAAAGATTGAATTAACAAAGGGTTTTTGCAATTGTTTAATGTCGCTTATTTTATTTTGAGACAAACATATGCAGTTAAAACACACGGTCTATATCTTTACTATAAACTGTCAAAAACAATGTCTTTAAAATATAGTAATTTTGTTTTCTAGTCCAAACAAAATATAAATTTCTTTTCTATTGCTTTTACATCCTTCCAAAATATCATCATAGTAAGAGCCAAAATAAGTGATTAGGAATATTACTTGATCAATTTTTTTGGTAGAAACTAGTTAAAATCTATTGTACTTTATAAATATAAAACATATTTTAAACTTTATTTAAAAGTGAGTACACGTTTAAATAAAGAATGTAAGAGACATCCAATTAAAGAGAATTAAAACAATTATTGAAAGAGTAATTCATTTTTCAATCAACTAAAATTGTACAACTCATAAGATTAGTCGTTGTCTATGTTTAGTAGTATTTTATTAGTATATATATATATATATATATATATATATATATATATATATATATACTTATACTAGTATGTAAAAAATATAGCATTCTAAAACTAAATAAGCAATATTACTTTTAATACTATTCATCTTAATTAAAACTTAATCACTCTATATTAAATATTTTTATTTTATATTTTGATATTTTAGTGAGCGAAATGAGATATTATTATATTGATGTAATAGTATTCTTTGTATGTGATATACTACATCTTTTATATATATATATATATATAAAGAATTTGTGATAAATTGTGTAATAGATTTATGTTTTATTTTTTGCTAAACATTTGATGTTTATATTTAAGGTTATGTCCTAAAAGCTTAGAGGTGGGTTAGGTAGCAACTCCTAAAATGTTATCTCATCGTATCAAATTGTAGCTTCTCCAATTTAGGATCTCATTATCATCACACTTATCCACTTAAGCACATTCACTTATAACTCATATATCTAATATAGCAAATATACTTCTTATTATTCCAAAGTAGACAATAAAAGTAACATTTAACCTATTTATGCTTCATAGACCTTGATTTTGCCTCAACATAAAATAATTAATAATATATTATTCTATCTTAAAACGACTTGTTTTAATTTGTATTTCAAATAAATATTTTTAATATTTAAATTTGATGTAATTCATGTTAAAGTAATATTATTTGGTCATTTGAAGTAGGGTAATGATAAACATGTCATTTAAATTTCTTAAAACACTAAAATCACACCATAAAGTAATTAAAATTTTAATTTAAAATATATATATATATATATATATATATATATATATATATATATATATGAGTTGGCATCAATAATGAGTCAACATATAAAGTATTGCAAAGGTGTTGAAGAAAATTAAGTTGAAAAAAATTATTTTGACATCCATATAAGACAAAAATAACTTTTATTATATAACTCATTTTAATAATATAATAATACATATTATATTTTATATTAAAATTTTAAAAACATAATTAAAATACCTATTAATTTGATAAAAAAATCATATTTCTATTACATATGATCTAAAACAAATGAGAGTATTTTGAAAGTCACATAAAAGTTTTAAAGGAGAAGAACGTGTAAGTTGAGTTTTGTCGATTGCAAGAAGAAATACCTTTTCTTCCTTTATCCTGAAAATCTCGTCGTGTAATTCCGAAATAGTGTGAAATGATAAAACTGTTCTCAAGAGTTTTTCAAACTTCGTTGCATCATTATAAAAATTCTATCAATTAGAAGACCATTCAATGATACTCTAAAATGACATTTATCATTATTGAAGGAGTTTTTTTTTTTTTTTTCATCATGAAAGGAGTTTTCCGAAACAATTTTGAATTCATTCTACAATAGTCTTTTTGAAATGAAAACTATCAAATCCTGTCTTTCATTTTTTTTTCTTAGAACTTTTTAGTTTTCTTTTTTTATCCTTGTTAATTTATTTAGTTGCTTACTCCTCATACCCTTTTTCCATATCATTATAATGTATATCTCAACTCTCATATATTCATGAATTATGGAGGAGAAAGTGTAAGCATGGAATTCCTTCTAAAAAATTAACATATTTACTCTAAAAAAAGTTGAATAAAGTTTAAAAAAGATTTCTTATAAGATCAGTTAAAATAATCTAGAAAATTATTTTTTTAAAATATTTTTGTAAGATCTGTAAAAGATAACAAAAGTTTATATAAGTGTAATAATGGAAGGAAAAAAAATTTAATTTGATATTGATTTACTATTAGTGAGCTAGGTCCAATTTTTTTTAAGAAAGTGTTAAAAGAGTTTTATCAAATTGATTATATAAATTTTTTTAATTTAACCTTAAGTTTATAATAAAATTACTTTTGGTTATTTCCTTTGTTTCCTTTTAAGATAAATAATAAAGTATTTTTTTATATTAAGTTATTAATAAAAAATTTAATAGAAGGTAAATGTTTCATGCTCGTTAGTTTTGAATATGATTTTGTTTCCTCTTTTCTTTATCTTTATGTCTTGTAACATAGATCTTTTATTCATTCATATATCATGAATAATCATTGTCTAAGTATCATAACAAGAGTGTTCTTGCGAAATATTAAGTATACCTACTAAGAGAATTACTTTTACCTTAGATACTCACACTTGATTGGATCCTTTCTTGTTAGTCACATGTGGTGTCTTTTCTAAGAGTACTATTAGATGATGCATTGCTAGACAATTTATAATCAGATGTATGATTGAGTTTTGACTTTTTAGAAAAAAAAATTTGTTCATGGCCTATCCCTTTTTATCAGAGTCTTTGTGATTTTCTTCACAACCTATCCCTATTACCTTGTTTAGAACATTATGATATAAAGTGTGTTGTCTTCTTGCAGTTATAGCACACAACTTTTTTCTTATAGTCTTTGTAATCCTTCTAGTCTCAAATGCCTAAATTTCTTCTCTTTTCCATACTTGACATGCTTCTTTAGTATTCCTTTGAACTTGTATGTGAGAAAAGACAATCCTTCCCATTTATTTGATTAAGAAACATTTGATTGTTCTTATGAACATTTAAAAAGTCTAAAATCGTTATATAATCTTTTCGTATATGTTTTGTATTCTTTATCTTTGTCTTTAAAATCTTTATATAGCCTTTTATATTTTGACCATAAATTAATATTTAAAATTTGATATGATATTCTTTCAATGATGCTTCTAACCATCAATAATTAATTCAAACTTAATTTATTTTAAACAAAAAATTTTATATAGTCTTTATATAACTATGTCTCTTAAATTAAGAATATGATTATATTAATATAACATTATGTAATTACTATAATAAAAAAATAAAAATATTAAGCCTTTCCTTTAAGTTATTACTAATTGATAATAATTAATTTATAAAATATCTTAATTATATTTTAAGTATATAATATAGTGGTAAATAAACACAAGCGAAGTTGATTTATTCAAGCTATATTAAATTAGCATTTACTTTTTACATATTCTTTTACCAATAATTATTATTAGGACTTTCCTATTTTATCATTGAGATTAATGTGGTTCGAAACATCAGTTTCACTTACTTTTTTAAAACAGTATTATAATGGCTTTTCCACTTTTGGTTTAAATTGGATAAATTCTTCTCAACCCCCCACAATATTAAACCTTGTTTAATATGCATTTATTTCAATTAACATATAGTGATTAAAAGAACAGCGGCACGATCAAATTACGTTTTAGATTTAATGCATTAAGTTCTATTATGTCTTTTACTTAAAAAAAAAAAGTTTGACTCGAAGTTCTCTTTCTCTCTTTAGAACAAGTAATGTAGGTTAATATATATGAGAGAGCCAACATTCACTTATGTCACAAATCATTGTACATCAGCATTTTATTGTAAAAAATTTAATAATATATTTTCACTTATGTTACAGATTTTATTTATGTCACAGATTTTATTTAATAATTTTAGAAGGATAAAAATAATATATTTAATATATATATATATATTATGATTAATACAATAAAAATAATTATATAACTTTAATTATAAAAACACACATATTTTGATTTTTTTCAAATTTTTAAATTCATCAATAATTGAATTGGAACTAAAATTTTTAGTTATTTCATTTTTAATGTAAATAACTATGTTGTCGGTGAGAAAATCACCTTCCATTTTATTTTGCAGTCTTGTTTTGATAGTTTTTAGGGTTAATATAATTTTAGTTTTTCAATTATTTGTTAAAATTATGTTTCGTCCCTAAGACAAACTTTGGACTTATTTTGTTTTTATGCTTTATAAACTCATGTAAATGATCCTTGATGATGTGTCAGAATTTCTTTTTATCTCTTTATTTTCCTTCTTTATAGCTTCCTACTTCACGAACATCCGTCTCTTAAGCTTTTTTCACTCTTTTCCCTTCTATTTTCTCTCATTTTCCTCTCCTTATAGATGTTTTAATTCATCATCAATGATTATTTACACCTGTTTATAAAGTATAAGGACGAAATAGGTCCAAAGTTTTCTCTAGGAACTAAACACAATTTTAACAAATAATTCAGGAACTAAAAACATATTTAACCCTAATTTTTATTGCAGAAAATTATTTTTCTATTGTAGCTGTTAAAATAAGAAGAGTTAAAATAACACGAACTAAGTAATCAATAATGTAAAATGTACTTGAGTTTACTATTCTTGCCAATGATCGACACAATTTAAGCATCATTGTTAAATTCTTCAAATATGAAAGATTAGGAGTATTAACAACAAAATGTTCAAGTTGAAATTTTAAACTAATATTTTTCTTGTTCACTAAAATTCAAAGAATAAAATTTGTTTAGGAGAATGCATATGTTCTCAATTTTAAAAGCTTTGTAAACATCCTTAAGAACTAAAACATAACTTAAAGTTAAAAATTTCATTGTTTGCTCACTAAATCAGTTATTTAATTCTTACAACTGCTTATCCAATGTAATAAAAAATATATTTACTCTGAAAATGATATTCTATAGTGACATGATCATTTTTATGTCAAGAACAACCATAACGTGCTATCTATGTAGCATTTATTCAAATAAAAAATATCAATGTCATGTTGTTCACAAAATAACATCACACTTTTCAACAAATCTTGCTGTCTCTCTTAACTTTTGAATTAAAACTTTAGTAGGACAAACTAGTTGCATAACATTCAGTATATCGCTTATAAAGAATGAATGTATATTTTTTTATTCTTGATCAATATAACTATTTAAAAAAATAAAATAAAGTTATAAAGACTAAAAACTAAACTATAACAATCTGATTAAACATTGAAAATTAGGTTATAAAAAACATACCCGTTAAAATTTTAGTATGTTTCTAAAAAATAATTTTCACACAAAAGTATTTTAAAAAGAAATAAATTAGGTTGTAAGAACTTAAAAAAGATGACAAAAATATTTCAAACATTCTCCACATATGTAAAAAGAAATATTTTTTTGTATGAGAAACAATAAAAGCTCATCTATGAGAAATGCTATATTTTGGAGTTATAAAATTGTTTTGATGATTAAAGAAGAGAATAAAAGAATGGAAGGAGGGATATAGGTCGTGGGTTTGAACCTTTTGCTAACAAAAGCTAACACATTAAGCACTAACATTTGCCCATAAAAAAATATAAAACTAATATTTCATTGTCAAGTGGGACATGAGAGAGTTACATTTTTTTTTTCATAGACGAAAGAAAACAAATGAGCAATGAGTAGGAACAAAGCATATTAGCAATTAGAACACATATCAGGAGCACATGAGTAGGGATGACAACAAGTCAGGACGGGCACAGGTAGTGTTTACCCATTACTCGACCCACTTAAAAAAGTCTACCCATTACCTGTTGGATATCTGCAAAAAAAATACCCATGATTTTTTTATACTTGTGCATACCCTTGGATACTCATAGATTTTTTTAATTTTTTAATTTAAACTTTTTATTTTTAAATAAAATCATTTTAAAATAATTATTTAAAATATAAGTTTAGATAAAAAATTAATTTTAAAATATAATTTAAACAAAAATTCCATAATTTTTTTTTCAAAAAAATTTAATCTTTTAAAAAAACAAATTTAAATAAGTTGGATTTTAAAATATAAGTTTTAAAAGATTAATCTTTTTAAAAATAACTTTAATGTAGTGAAAATAAATAGAAAATATAAATAGATAAAATTAAACAAATAATCTTTAAAATAATAATATTTTTCTCACCAACAACTTTAATTTGATCACAAAATTATTTAAATAAAATTTATTAATAATAATTAGCGGTTCGTTACCCGTGAGTATCTATTTAAGATATTCATTTAATAATCATTACAGAATTTACCCGTAGATAATTTTTTGTCATCCCTATACATGAACAATGAGTAGGCATAAAAATTGTAGTTTTTTTATATTCTCTTGAAGAGATAATGAATTGAACATATAAGTGAAATGATAGAATACAAAATTATTTTAATTTTCTTCTCTTAAACATGTTATCAGTCTTTTTCCGTAATTAATTTTATGTTTTAATCTTCTTTATTAAAATTAAATAATGTATGTAACAAAAAAAAATTAAAAACTCTCCTCTTTCATCTCATGCACACAATTTTAAAAATCTTGGGGTAAGACCCCTTCTGCTCCTGAAAAGCTTCACCAGTTCCCCTTATATTATAGGCAAATATATGTGGCAAAAGCATTTATAATTTGTTCGGATGGAAATTTTTTTAGGATAATTTATTTTTATAAGATATTTAAAATGTTTTATAAAATTATACATTATTTGGTATTAGGGAAAAGTCCAACACTCCATAATTTTGAATTAATTCTTGAAAAACACTTAATGTTAAATCTTGACAAAAGAGTCTTGAGAGACGAAGAGACTTGATAGACGAAGAGTCTTAATAGATGATAAGTCTTGACAAACAATGAATCTTGTCAGGCGAAGAAGTCTCGACGAACTGTCTCTCATTAGATCATGCTTGTATCATCTGACTATACCTCAAACAATAATTAGATGATAAGTCATCAGATGATATATATGTTATCTTGACTAACATCAAAAGTTTGTTCTTTAGTTTTCAAAGACATTCTTCTTATCATCAAAAGTACGTAGGCGATTCTCACGTCTCTTCACAACGCCTTCTCTATGGAAAGTAAAAGCTGTTTTTTTTCACAAAATTCTTAACATGCCTGATTTTTGTCAACTCTCAAAATACATTTGTCATGCACGAAGGTGCTGTTTTCACTAAAAGAAGTAAAAGCTCACTATTGAAAGGAGGATAAGTGTAACAAACTATCAAGTTTTGTACGAAAATAGGAAGCATGCATTTATTACATGAAGAAGTTCATCTAATGCATCTACGTGAAACCTTCATCAAACATTACAAGAAGAAGTACTCATACATTAACCTAAAGTTGAAGATATCAGAACGAATCTCTAATAGCTAGTTGCGAATGCACTATATAAGAGATCAAGTTCATCTTGAAGAAAAAAAGAAAAACACGATAAAAGTTGTGTAAAAACTTTGCTTACTTAAATCTCTTCTTTGAGCTTTAGAAGAACACAATTTGTGTTTCCTAGCTATTTCTAAAAGCCAAATCTTTTATCTTTTCCATCTTTCAGATGTATATCTTCTAGATTAGCCCAAAAGTTTTGTGACTTTAAATCACAATCTTTTTCAAACTCTTTTGTTGTTGAGCTAGAAGTGGTTTTGTAAGAAAGAATACTTGTACGAATCAACCAGAAGTGGCTACAAACTAAAAGAATACTTGTAGTTTGCAGCGTTAGTCTGCTAGTGAAACTCAATAAGATTGATTAAGAACTGGATGTAGTCTGTGGTTTCAGACGAACCAGTATAAAAATATGAGTATTTTCTCTCACCCTTTTTATCCTTCAATTGCATATTAACGTGTATGTCTAGCTTTAAAAAGGGACGATTTTTGAAAAAAATATTTGTTTGCAAAATTAATCTTTAAGCAACAAACTATATTCGTCTGTTACAAATCTATCGTTTGACGAACCCCACGTCTCTAGACGATATTGTGAAAAGTTTTTAAAATACAATTCAACCCTTATTTTTTGTGTTTTTTCTATTTTTTATCTTTGGATAAAAAATTTAAAAGAAATTAAAAATTTAGAAATTGATAAGAATAACTTGATTATTTAAAATTAGAAAATTTTAAATTTCGTCTAAAAATTAAGAATTTGAAAATTTTGATACTTTCTTTCTTATCTTTTAAATATATGTTTTTTTATCTTTATATTTTTTTTTAAGTTTGGCTTTGGTCAAGTTATCGTCAGTTCAGCTTTAATTAGACGTTGCTGGTTTGGTTGAAGTTGAGATGTCTCCAACTTGATATGGTTTATTTAGATTGATGTTAGTAGATTTATTTTAGATTTTAAGTCACTTGTGATTAATGTTTGATTGTCATTGTTAAGATTATATCAATATTATTTCACAATTGACATTAATAAGAGCTTTCCTCATTTGCTAATATCAAGCATGATTTTTTTTAATATCGACAAAAAATATTTTTTAAGTTATTGTCAATAAAAAAAAAATTTCGACAAGAAACTTAAGTTAGAATTATTTTTCTACCAATGTTAGTCAGAACTTTTTTTATCAATACTAATAAGACTATTTTTCAAACTATATGAATTTTATAATCGATACTCATAAAAATTATTTCCAAGTTGTAGGCCAAAATTATTTTTGAATAAACATTTATAAGAATTGTCTCACCAGTCTGAGTAGACTAATTTTCGATGAATGTCAATTTTTTTCAATTGAAATCTATAACAATTATTTTTGTCAATATTAGGATATTATCTTTTAACATGTTATTTAATGATAACTGTTGTATTTGGTAATAATTGAAATAGTCCATCTAAACAAAAAGAAAATCAAAATTATCTTATAAAAAGTTTAAAAATTAAACAATTTAAAATAAAAAATAATTCAAAATAAATATATTTAAGATTTATAAAAATGATAGAATTTTCTATCCAATCACAATCTTAACAACTTCGAATATGTCACATTTATAAGATCTCACATTTATGAACCCATTATATTTAAATTAAGAAATCAACTTATAATTCTTTGTATGCCACTTATAGCAGTACTAATCACAAATCAATCCCATTTCCATTGTCAATTTTGGGTGATATTATTCTTTGACCTTTTGTGAGTATGTTCTACTTTTAGTCAGAGAGTCATGAAAAACATGATTTTCATTTATAATTATAAATATCATCAACATTACTGCATAAATATTTTATAGACATTGATACTTTGAGGATATTATCCATCTAAGTATAGGAATTCCTTTAATAAATGTCACCCATTTTCCTCAACTCCTCAATCACATTGGAGTACAAGTTGATCCAAACAAAGCTCAGATTTTGGCCCACCAAACAGATCAAAATGAAAACTTTTAAGTCCAATTCCGAATCAATGCATTTCGAACACAACATTATTTAGTTTACACTAATAATGTATACGGTTGAGTGGATGAAAAATGAAGAATTAGAAGAAAATAAAAATATGAACTAAAAGAAAAAATGGAAACAAAAGTTTGGATTTATATTTCTGGAATTAAAATTTTCTATATTCCTTTCACTTATTCTCAAACTTAGTGTAAGAAAATACATTATTATCCCGAATCAATTCCCATACACACGTTTTAATGTCAACTTCAGTGACTAATATTAATTTAGACACACTTCTTAATCATATTTATCACTTAAAAATCAATTTTACTCAAGTTTAACACAACTCATAATCTCATTCAAAAAGTGATCGAGTAATGTAAAATTCCGTATAAACAAAATAAATTTTTCCCAAACTAATTTATAGAAGCTCTCTATATAAATTTATGCTGATAAGTATATTCTTAGTTAGTGTGATGTGAAACTGCACATTAGATATGCTGCTAAACATGCCATAACCCTAAGGCAACATAAGCATGCATAGTATGTATAAATATAATAGTTCGTCACACTCTGAAAAGACCATTTGATACTGCAGCAGGAGATGAAACAGAGAATGAATAAAATCACATTCAAAAGAAATCAAAATAAATAACTACCTTAGTTTTATGTCCCTTCCTTAATGTGGTACATGAACATTGTGGCCTCGAAATTTTCAGCATTTACTTGTCAAAAACAAATAAAAGCAGCTTTTACCAGTCAAAATGCAGATATTAACTGCTATATTCAATGAAGAAAATTGAATATTGTAACATCTATAAAAAATGGAACAGCAATTCATTCCACACATCAGGTACCCCAGGCAAGCACCAATGTATGCAATCAGAGTAAGATGAGGGATTTGACAACTGTTCAGGCCGAAGGGGCTCCCAAAATTTGCGAAAAATGGAAGGATGACCATCCTTTCTATACTCTGATAGTTGAGTAATGTTGATGACAGAAACTTTTGAACTCAAATTGCTTAGGATCTTCTCCACAGTGCTCATTGTAGGCAAATCTGAACCGCTTCCCCAGTATCCCTCATTGTAAATAGGGTCCTTCTCCCCATAGCAGTTTCCTTCACTTTCTGGTTTCCACTCTCGGCTCCTGAATGATAATAGTGTTGAATTCAGTGAGTAAACATAGAACATAAGATATTTGGATGTCATAAATTAATGTTGTGATGGTACAGAAAGGTGCAGCGATATAAATGAGAAGATATCACGTCATTTGAATGAGATGCATTTGGGAACTAAATGAGGGTACAAAACAATACTATACAGTATTAATAACAAATGAAAATATTTACAATTCACACATCCAATTTTCACAAACACATGACTTCAGCAAAAGCCATTTTTCTTCTTTCGAGCAGTGTCTATGGAAGACCCCATATAGGAACCTACTAACTAGAGAAAAAGGGGAATGTTGAATGGAGTTGAAAGAAAACAGCAAAATACAACATGAAAAATAGATAGAAAATCGGTATTATTATCCAGCATAAAGGAATGAGCAGAAATGCTCTACACTGCTAAAGATGGTATCCAGAGTCTCAAACTCCTTCAGATAGAGAACACTCTCCCTGGCCATTCCCATAACAACCACCTCCACCCTCTAACAAACCTCACCTCCCTATATAGCAGAATACACTCACTCATTTGCACACCTGCTACATCACACACCCCATAACTAACTTTCATTCTGTCCCACTCTCTTTCACCTAGTATAAACCTGCCACACTTTAGGCCTCATTTTATCCCCTTCTCCTGTTACCACCTCACTATTAGTTGGTGACATATCAGGAATCAATTCATTAGTCCATTTTTCTCCATTCCTTTTGTCGTCCATCTAATTAAATAGTGGCACCTCAACACTGGCAATTAAAAGAAATCGTTGCTAATTAAAAGAGACTTTTTTGCTCATATATCATTCTGTTAAGAGGAGGAGGGATACTGAAAAGGACATTTTTGCCCAGAGGGATCTCAGTAAATCCCAGATAAGTTGGTCTTTAACTGAGCTCAATCTGATCCATTTAGTTCACATAGTTTGGTGTTATAAGGCTTTTATTGTTGTTGAGGGATGTTTCATTTTTCAATTGGAATGAGGGAGAAGGTAAAGAGTAGTTTGAATTAATGTTGAACCTTGTACCTATCCACTTCAGAGATACTTGGATCTGGATTATATTCCTATTTTGCTAAACTTGAATTTAAATTCAGTAGTCCAGGATTTAATGACCTGATTACTTGAGTACTAGACTTAAAACCAAAATCTGAGTTAAGTATTTATTAGCTCAGTAACGTAAAGAGTGCGACAACCGAATATATTTGTTCCGCTATTGAGCTTCACTCACTAAGGTCGGAAAACCTATAAATATACACTACTACCAAAAGGAGTACCTATCTAATTCTCTTAACTCTTGTATTATTACTATTATTCTAAAGTTCTTATTGACTTTTGCATCAAAGAGTTTTTCGCATGTGAACCTCCATTCAGTACTCGGACATTACAATTAGAGCTCATCCTTAGGGATTCTACTAGCTTGGCAAGGAAAGTATGCTTCTTCTATAACTCAACCAATGACACTCCACCTTTTGGCACCAATCCTGGGGCTTGAGTAAATCTTTCCGAAGGCACTTACGTTTATGGTAATTACTGAAGCCAAAATACACATCGCTCGTGAAAAACAGGATTGGCTGCCATATGTCTTGCAAATTGATTATCACAGAACAATATAACAGGAGAAGGTGAAGGAAATCCAAAATCCTGCAGAAGATAAACAAGCTATTGAGCCTCACATGTGGCCAAAGCCATGACTCTGTACTCAGCTTAGAAGATCTGGAAATCACAAATTGTTTCTTGCTTTTCTAGGAGATTAGTGACTGTCCTAGAAAGAAACAAAAACCTGTAGTGGATCTTCTAGAATCCAAACAAGTACCCCAATCAGAATCAGTAAAACCAGTGAGTTTAAGCTCTGAAATAGAAGGAAACAATAATCCTTTTCTAGGAGCATTCTTGATGTACTTCAGCACCCGAAGAGTAGCTTGATAATGAGTAGTAGTGGGACAATCAAGAAATTGACTTAATCTACCAACCTCATAGGATATGTCAGGTCTAGTATTAGTTAAATAGATTAGTCTTCCAAGCAATATTTTGTATTTAGTAACATCTTCAAAAGCAAGACCAAAATTTTTGTGAAGATGGTTAGTGTGATCCATTGAAGTAGGAGAAGGTTTGGAAGCTAGAAGGCTAGTGTCCTAAAGCAAATCCAAAGCATACTTTCTTTGATAAAGGCAAATACCTTTAGTAGACCTTGAAACTTCAAATCCTAAGAAAAACTTGAGCTGACCAAGATCCTTAATACCAAATTCTCTGTGAAGAACTTGTTTGACATTATTAATCTCATCTGAATCTTTACCAGCTAGAACCAAATCATCAACATAAGTGAAAATTGCGGTGAAGTCTTTAGATTATCTTTTTGTGAACAATGAGTAATCAGCTTTGGATTGAAAGTAGTTTAAGGAAATAAGAACCTCAGTTAGTTTAATATTCCACTGTCTGCTGACTTGTCTAAGACCATATATTGACTTAGTAAGCTTGCAAACAAGATTCTTATTCTGCAATTCAAGTCCTAGTGGAGGTTCCATATAAACTTCTTCATCAAGTGTCCCATGCAAGAAGGTGGTATTTACATCCAATTGATGTAAGTGCCAATTGGAAGCAGATGCAATTGAATGTAATATTCTAATGATGGTCATTTTCACCACAGGACTAAAAGTCTCCATAAAATCAATCCCTTCAGTTTGTGTGAAACCTTTTGCTACAAGCCTAACTTTATGCCTTTCAATTGACCCATTTGCATTATGCTTAACTTTGAAGACCCACTTGCATTTGATAAGCTTTTTCCCAGGAGGAAGAAAGGTTAAAACCCAAGTTTGATTCTTATCCAATGCTCGTAACTCATCACTAATAGCATCCTTCCAACAATCGTGTTGAACAACCTCTTTATAAGTTTTTGGCTTAGACACAGAAGAAATAGCAAGGGAATAGTGTTTGTGGGATGAAGATAAGGAATTATAGGAAATAGAAGAAGAAATAGGATACCTGACAGTGGGATGAGTTGATGAGCTACCTGTTGTAGCCAATGTTCAATGATAGTCCTTCAAATAAGAAGGTGGTCGTCTCACATTTTGAGATTGTCTCACATTATTATTTTGAGCATTTTCAGTTTGTTGTGGTTGTTGTTGTTCTATATTACATTGATGATTATCAAACAGTTGATGATTATCATTAGTGTTCAAGAGTTTGATTTCAAAAGAAAAAGGATCATCAAGAGAAAAATTTTGTTGAACAAGAGAAATTTTTTTATTGCATTTGGTTATCATGGGAAAAATTTCTTCATAAAACAAAACATCCCTAGAAATGAAAGTTTCTCTATTTTTCAAATCATAAAGAACATTACGTTTTGTGCCAGCTTTATATCCTAGAAAAATACATTTCCTAACTCTTTGATCAAGTTTCATTCTGAGATTGAATAGTTGAAGCAAAACACAAACATCCAAAAGCTTTTAATTCAAAGATCTCAGGTAGTTTGTCATCATATAAGACTTGAAAAGGTGATTTGTTTTGTAAAAACTTAGTAGGCATCCTATTGATAAGAAAAACAGCATGATTCCAAAAAGATTTAGGAATTCCATATTGAAACATAAGAGCTTTGGCAGTTTCTAAAATATGTTGATGTTTTCTCTCTACTATACTATTTTGCTGTGGAGTTTCAACACAAGAGTGTTGATGTAAAATACCTTTATGTTTAAACCATTCATACATATTAAACTCCTTACCATTATCTGTTCTAATTATTTTGACTTTCTTATTAAACTGTGTTTCAATTTGAGCAACAAAAGATTGAATCAAAGATGGGGTTTCACTTTTCTCTTTCATGAGATAAATCCAAGTATATCTAGTAGTATTTTCAACTATGGTTAAAAAATATCTATGACCAAAAATTGAAGGAACAGATAAAGGTCCCCATATGTCTATATGTAGCAAATAAAAAATCTCAGTACATGCATTATTACTATCAGCATTGTTTAGCTAGATGACAAACTTCACAAGGAACTTTGATTTTATTGCATTTTATAAAAGGGTACATAGTCTGTATGTTTTTAAGTTTCTCATGAGAGAAATGACCTACTCTTAAGTGTCATACATCATCATTGTAACTGTAAAAATTGTTTACACATTTGTCAAAAAACTCTGGATGATTTGAAGAACTCGTTGCCATTTTACAGGTTAGCTGTACCAATCATCTTCAAAAAATTGCTTTCCTGAATCTTATAAACAGAATCAGAAAAAATAAATTTGCATGATAAGGTCTTAGTTAACTTTGACACAAAAATAAGATTGAATTTAAAATTAGGAATGAAAAGAACATCTGTCAGGTAAAAATATTTGAAAAAAAAAAAAAACAGTTCCAGACATAGTAGTAGTAACTTGACTCCCATAAGGTAATTTTATATGAATGGGTTTGATTTTTCTGTGTGTTTGAAAGTTAGTAAGTGAATTACACACATAATCAGTAGCTCCTATATCAATGATCCAATATCTTGTGCAATGGAGGTAATTTGATTAACTGTGTGATTGTTCTGGATTCTAGACTGCTGAAGGAGTGCTAACAAGGCCTTGTGTTGGTCTGGGGTAAAACTCAAATCTGAATTCTCTCCAATCTCCCTCTGAGATATCATGCTTTGTTTATCATCTCAATTAATATCATGTTCAGCCATATAATTGTTAACAACAAAATTCTTCTTGAGAAGTGAAGGATAACCATGTATTTTATAACATGTATCAATAGTGTGGCCAATTTTCCCACAAAAAGAACATATCTTCATTTTAGAGAAGAGAGATTTCCGAAAAAAAAAAAAAAAAACATTTAACACTGACGAACAGTGGATTTATCAGGGAGGCAGGGATTTAACCTAGCTCTAGATACTATATTGATAATTAGGTATAAGATGAATCCCCTGATGTGTATATCACATAGGGTTGAACATTTATTTATAAAAGAGATACAAGAGATGTGTTGAGCCCATTACACTAGAATAGGAAACCCTATATATTCTAACAATCTTAAAGCCATTGTCATAGCTCTTGACCAAGCATGATAGTTATCTCCTTTCAGAATGATAGGAACAATAGAAACACCAGGACTTTCATTATTAGACAAATAATAAGGATTCAATTGATCCAATATGGGATTTGCCATTATCAAAAGAAAAACAATAAGCAACAAGATTGCAAATCTTTGTATGTTTTGATACAAGAACAATACGGAATGCCTTCAAGATTCAAAACCAATCTTCAAGAAACCAACCATCTGTCCAAGCTTGTAAACAGAGTTTTAATACGCAGCAGAACTCCCTAGGAAAGGAGCTTTGATACCATGTTAAAAATCATGGTAGAATATGTGAAGTAGAGAAGCATTGCAATAGAAGAGAGACACAAGAGTACACCAGAATTCTATTACAGAAAATAATACTTCTCATTATTCAAATAGATATGACAACTTGCTATATGGAGAAAAAACTAGCTATTTATAGGATACAACCAGAAGAGAAAAAACTAACAGAAACCAACAATTTACAAGGGCAGTAACTAACTAACTAAAACCTAACTAACAAACTGTAACAACATGTTTATCTCTATCATCAACATCTAGGTAGCATGTGGTGGTCATAGGTGTTGTTGATTCTTTACAACTTTCCATGGTAAATTTTTTACTAGTTCATTGCAATACTTGGATTGGTGTATGAAATTGAGGAAAGGAAAAGAGGTACAACTTGGAGGATACGAATGGAGAAGGAGAAAAAGACTAGTGTGCTTTCAAAGGATTTTGAATAAAAGAAAAAGTATCAAAAAGGAGGTAAAAGTGTCTTTAAACAAAAGAACATTAACTCATTTTGCACAAAACAATAAGGGCATTAATGATGTTTTCCCATAAATGGTTGCTCAAAAAAAGACGAGCATTAAAGGTATATTTTACAATGATTGTTCATAAATGCAAAAATTATTCATATACTTGGCAAATGAAGTTGTTGTGTAAAAAGTCATCCTCATTAAAATATTCATCATCATAAAGGTGAACTAATTGTGCAAAAACTTAAATAAATTATTCACGCACTTGGGGTCCTAGATACATAGATTTGGAGTGTTTCCTATTTTTATAAACTTGAACTTAGATCTAGTATAGTTAGAACTAAAATCGGGTAGTCAAGTATTTATCAATTCAGTGGCACAAAGAACACAACAACCAAATACCTTTTTTCTATTGTTGAGCTTCACTAATGGAGCTCAAAAGCCTATAAATATATACCACTATCAAAGGAAGTACCTACCTAATTCTCTTCACTCTTATAATACTATTATTCTAAAGTTCTTACTTACTTAAGCTTCAAAATGTCTTTTGCAAGTGGACCTTTATTCAATATTCAGATGTTACAATCAAAGCTCATCCTTAGGGAGCCCATTAGCTCAACAAGGAGACTTCACTCATTTCACAACTCATCCATTGACACTCTACCTTCTACCTTCTGGTAAGAACAAACCTATATTATACACACCAACAAGGGCCACTTGGTCACACTATATGAGCACCAAGTAATGGCAATTGGCATCTAAAATTCCGAAGTCAAATTCAACTTTTGAGAAGGAGCTAATACAATTTAAGTTTGAGGCAAGGAGACCACCCCATTGGCTAGTACATGCCAAAGGCAACATGTGTAAGCAAAAGCTTCAACAAGAGCTTCAGTGGTGACCTACCAAGGGAAATTGTGAACAACGGGAATCAAACCAAGTCTTCAAGGCTACTGCATTGATTTATACAGACTGAACCAACCAAGAGCTAATGTATCCTTTTTATTCATAGGAATTGAACACAAACATAATGCCAAAATCACAAATTAAATTTTAAACTCTTTATATTTTAAAATTTTAGGCAGACAATGAGTTAATTCTATATCAATTTTTTTTTGGGTAAACTAATATAAATCAAGAAGCATGTTCATGAATTTGAAATCAACTATAGTTTTTGTTCCCATTGACCTCTCTATTATTGTTTTACCATGACTCAAATGATTTGAAAAGTAACTCATTTTTAAAATGTTTTCACTTAAATGATGGTTGTGTACAATGTGTCAAAATGAACTCCCAAACAAAGGAAGAATGAGTGTAACACTAGTTATGAAACACTCCTACAAGAGACAAACAAGTAAAGAACACACAAAACAAGATAACAAAAATGAATCATCTCATTTATGAAATCATGCAATCCTTTTTCTCTAAAAGAGAGGTAGATGCTCTTATAAAGAGCATTACCAGACGGTTAAGAATTAGTTAGAAACACTCATGAACTTCTAACTAACTGAATGAAAATAGTTATACAAAACATAAGATTTCTAGTACATTAGTTGATAAGAAAAGCCATTGCTAGATGGTATAATCCAATATACTCTTTTATAAGAAACATACTCTATCAAACGATCTAAGCTATTAGACTCGAGATGCTCTCATCCTAGAAAATAGTTCAGTAACAAGATCCTACAATGACTTACATTTTTACGAATTTATATATAATTTGATCAATAGTGTAGTTTGATCTAATTTTGTATTAATGTAAATTTGCTAATTTAGCTTTATTATGAGTTGAAATATTGAATTATTGTTGTGTTAATAGTATTTTGTTGTGCCTAAATGTCATTAATAAGTCTTCTAATATTACTGTTTCTTTTCCCAAGAGTTTATAGTTCACGGAGTTTAAGAATCAACTATACAAGTCAGGTTTGTGGAAGCTCCGCAAACTTTCGAGTTTGAACACCTTGAATAGGTACCAGGAAGTTTACAACAACTTCCAAACACTGCTGGTTAACCAATTAATTCCTTGGCTTCTACTACTCCCACTTCCGTGACAGTGCAGTTCTGTTAAATTAGCACTGTAACCGTACTTATAATTTCTGGTGTGAAGTTTACAACAACTTCCAAACACTGGTTAACCAATTGAGTTAAACTCTATAAAATCTAATATATCTTGACACGACAAAACTGTATGAGATGATTTCAAAGAAAGTCAACCTTCACACCAGAAATTATAAGTCCTGTTACAGTGCTAATTTAACAGAACTGCACTGTCACGGAAGTGGGAGGAGTAGAAGCCAAGGAATTAATAAAAATTCTAACAGTTAACTTGTAAACAAAGTAAAATTTGCATTGGTTATCCAAATGAAAACACAATTAAGATGAATGATAATCATTAATATAATTCTGCTACAAGTTCTAAGAATACACGACAAAGTTAATCTGGACCAGCTAGCAAAAATTGGTTTCCCCTCTAGCTATTGTATCATAATATAACCTATGTAAAAAGCTCTATGTCCAAGAATGCATACTAGAAATGTTTTCACTTAGCATTTGATAATACAAAATATATATTTAGTGCTCACCAGAGATGAGTTGGTGACATGGTCACAAAAAAGACACGCTTCTTGAGGGGATCAACTTTGGAAGATACCCATTCTGCCCAAGCTCCCATGGCCAACTCCATGGCTCCTCGCCCATCCAATTCTTCACAAGCTCCATTTTCTTCAGCAGTCCATCTGCAATAGAAGAAAATACAAGATCCATTAGAATAGAGAAGAAAATTTTTCCTTAAATAACAACTTGTACATTGATGAATTGATACAGACAATAGCTTAACTGGGCCTTGTCTCCACCATAAGTATGTGTTAAAAACAAGAATATCAGCATTTTCCCACAGTGTTGCGTGTCTAAGAACTGTATCGGGACGAATTATGCGTTCATCTAGTCTGTGATTTACTGGATCATCAGAATTAGATTCAACAAGCAGAGGAGCCCAGAGAAATTCCACGGTTGCATTGTACTCCTGAAAATTAGCACAAAAATAGCAGTGTACAGAAATGAGACTCAAGTCAATGGCACTTGTGAACCAGACCCCATCAACCCAAGTCTTGAAACATGCAATGTGTATAAAGAAATTCAGTTAAAAGATGGAAAATGGCACATCTGGTATGGATGACTACATTTATAACATCATAAAAATGTTTCCAGTATAGGTTTCTTACCTCTGCTCTGAAAATGGTGAGATGGGCATTTGGTGACATTGATCTCTTATCAGCAGGAATTACAGATTGTAACAAACATACCATTGATATCCATTGTCCTCTATTTAGTGAATCTCCAACAAACATTAACCTTTTATCTCTCAACTTCTCCCACATTTCTTTCACATTCCACCTGTTTTATACAAGAACTCAGTGAATCTTAGCAGAAGGAACCTACTCTATCACAGAAATAATTAAATATGTTACTAGTTCCTATAAATAGAAAATTGATCACTTGCAGTTGCCCTGATCCCACATTCATGCTTCCAATAGCAGTCACATCTTCATAAATGGGGGACCAAAAGGAAATAACTATTTTAGGGACTAAAGGCGAATATTCCCAATTTGTAGGGATTAAACATCTTTAACTCAATAGTTAAATAAACACTTATGCAACCCTTATCTAATGCTACATTTAGGCACCAGAGAAAAAGTAAAAAATTTCAACAGTAATATCCCTTGGAACAATGTTTGGATAAAAAGAGAAGGAGAAATTAATTAAGATATAATATTATGGTTAGTTGGTTAGTTAGACGCGTGTTAGATATAAATTGGTGAAGAAGGATAGGAGAGGGGAAGGATGCTCATTTCATAGATTAAGAATTAACTCTTTGTGGAAGGAGAAATCTTTTTGTGAATAGGAAACTCTTGGAGAAGAGAGCGCTCTCCTATTTCTTGTTCGTTTCATTCTATTCAATAAAATCTTTCTTTTCTTTCTCTTTTCAGTTCTTGTTCCTACCTAACAAACAACTCAGCAAATGTTATTCTACTTAGATCTTTACAAAACTCAATCTTGGTCATACATCAACTTCACAAAATACTGACAACCTTCAAGCCATTGAATTGGATCATTCCAACTCATGTCAACCACTAAGGGGCCTCTTTGGAGAAACTTTTTCATAAGTCTAAATAAGAAAAAATAAAATTAGTTTTTCCATAAGCTAAAACGAACTTATACATAAGCTAATTTGTAAAAATAATTTCCTGTTAGCTTTTCCAAAATCTGATTTTTAATTATCACAAGCTCTAAGTCCAAAACAATAACTTGACCATGGTGACACACAGCTAACAAACACAAACACAAAGCTCAGAGAGAGAACCACCTCTTCAAATTGCAGTTATGTGGTTGCCATCTCCAATACTGGTAACCCAAATCAGACCTTCCATGCTTGTGACAGGCCAATTGGTCAGACATGTAAGGGCAATCTGACTCACTGTACAGTGGATGTGAAACATTATCAAATACCCATTTGCCTGAAAAAACATCACAACTCTCCGGTCTCACTCTCCGGCGACCAGACTGAGAAGAATCACCACGCCAAGCAATTTTCTGGCCACTATACTCAACAGTAGAGTTGCATCTACTGAATCTATCCAAAACCTCTAAAATCCAACAACCCCATTTCAACAAGTCAGAGAAAGCACAAAGCTTAAAAAATTTGCCCAGAAAACACGTAAAGCCTTCAATTTTCAGCCTCCAATGAAGCACAAAGCAAACAATAAAGAGAAATGTCATACCTGGAGCATGCTTGAGGTGACCAGACAGGTTGGGTTTGACAAAGGTGGCTGAAGAAACTTCTTCGTGATTATGAATATGATCTGGGATTTCATGGATTCGTTGTATGGTGTGTTCACTGTGAAGGGTTGAGAAGGCTATGAAGAACAGTAAGATAAGCACAAGCAAAGGGAAAATGGGGGGTTTCTTTCTGTTCCACTTCCACCTCTGCATGATGGCGTTGGTGGGTTAAGCTTGATTTTGATCTTGACTTGTGAGTTTTCGGTGTAAGGAAACCAAATCCTGGTGCTACCTGAAACATGTAAAGGCAAGTAAATCACTTAAAAAGAAGGTAAAAAGAAAAGAAAGAACAGTAAAAAGAAAACAGCTTCAGATTCATGAACAAGTGTGTAATAAAAGATTAGTCAGTTCTCAGAATGACCGAATCAGAAGCTTTGATTAGAACTTTGGAGTTTGATTTGAACAAGTCGGTGCTGCATGTCCTAGTGTTGCATTTGCAACCTCTTCCTGTGCAAGATTGGTGAGTTTAGTATTTTTTTTGTAGTCAACATTTGTAGAATGATTATTGGTAAATGTATAATCATCCATAGACCGTTTTAACTGCATTCATCATACCGTTACTACTACATTATGTCCCCCAAATTCAACCTTTTGGAATTGAATTGGACCTTCATATAGTTATTATGGTCAATGACACCCAAGATCTAAAAGAAAGCGTTATTCATGTTTTTTGCTTTAATGGAAAAAGGGAAATCTTAACCGGTTCAGATCTTTTCTGGTAAAAATTTAGCTGTAGATGTGATTTCGGTGGATAGGCTGCAAGTTGACCATTGTTGTAGAAAACAAAATTAAGATATGTTTAATGTTTACTTTCGGAAGATTTCTTTTTACCTTTTATGCCAATAAATGCCAAATGTCTCAGTGCAGAATGGTAATTCGGACTATGATCTTCATTTACTTTGACAGAAAATATTTATCTTATCAATGAAAAATTATATTCCATCATTTTGTTTAAATTTAAATAAACATTTTTAAAATATGTAATTTCTGAAATAATAATTTGCTTATTAAAATAAGTCGATACTGGTTATTTTTAAAATAAACAAGTTAAACAAACACATGAAAAATATAAATTTACTTATTTAATTAAATAAACACTTATTTTTAAAGAATAAGTACAAACAAATTGGTCCATTATAAATTAATGAAAATTAAGATCTTAAACCAACAGTGTTTTAAATAAAAAATTACTATTATTATTACTAATTTATAAAAAGGCGTTAAATATGTTTTTAGTCCCTAAACTATTTGTCAAAATTGTGTTTCATTTTTGGGATAAACTTTGAACTTATTTTGTCTTTATACTTTATAAACAAGTGTAAATGGTCCTCGATGACAAATAAAAATATTTTTAAAGAGAGGAAAATGAGAGAAAATGAAAAGAAAAAAAGTGAAGAAGTTTAAGAGACTGATGATAGTGAAATAGGAAACTATGAAAAAAAAAAGATAAAAAGATATTCTGACATATCATCTAGGATCGTTTACATAAGTTTATAAAGCACAAAGACGAAATAAGTCCAAAGTTTGCTTCGAGGACGAAACACAATTTTGACCAATTATTCAAGAACTAAAAACATATTTAACTCTTATAAAAAGTGTTAATTATATTTAGGGATAAATAAAATTCGTGTCTTAGTTTTTTTTATTTAACTTTTTTATTGTACTTGCCATCAATATAAGGCTATATTTAAGGATAGAAAAAAATTCGTGTACATAAATATCTAAAGGCAAAATCTATAACGGATATTAAATGAATATCTTAAATGGATATCCATGATAACGGATATAGGTATTTTAATTATTCTTTTGTTGACGAGATGGGTACATATATCATGGTATCCGTTCCGCGGATACCCGCTACTAACTAATTATTATTAATAAATTTTATTTAAATATTTTTAAAAAAATTAAGTGATTAAGTTAAAGTTATTGGAGAGAAAAATATTAATATTTTAAGAATTGTTTAGAGTTTAATTTTATCTATGTATATTTTTATTTATTCTCACAAAATCAAAGTTATTTTTAAAAAGATTAATTTTTTAAAATTTATATTTTATAGTCCGACTTATTTAAATTTATTTTTTAAAAATATTAAATTTATTTGAACAATTTTTTTATGAAATTTTGTTTAAATTATATTTTAAAATTATATTTTTATCTAAATTTATATTTTAAATCATTATTTTTAAATAATATTATTTAAAAAAATTAAATAAAAAAATAAAAAAAAAATATCCAAGGGTATAAAAATCCACAGATAATTTTTGTGTGGATACCTGACGAGTAATGGGACGGGTAACAAGTGAGTTTTTTTAGACAGGTTGGGTAGTGGGTAGGCAGTAGTCGTGCCTGTCCCGACCTAGGTTAATCCCTAGCTATATCTCTTTTATATATGTCTAGATGAATAAGAAAAGTTGTTAAGATCAATTTAAGGAAGTTTGATAACTTATCAAACTATTTTCTGATTATTTGATATCTTTTATAAAAACTAGTTTGAGAAAGTTCTCTTTTGAGAAAACTTGATATGATAAAAATTTTTGCAAAAATCTCTTGCCTTTTAAACTTAATTGTCTTAAGCATGAATAAAAAGAGGGAGATTGTTAGGGAAAAGTCCAACACACTCTAAAGTTTTGAGTAAATGCTTAAAAACAATAAAGTATAAAATGCAAAAGATGTTGTGTCTAACAGACGATGTATTGTCGATAAATGAAACAAGCTCTCATCATATCATGCACATATCATTTGACAAACAATATGGTTCCACGTCATCTGATGTTAACAACTTCTCCATCAGATGATATGCACACACAACGTTAACTTCAAGTTTGTTGTGTAGGAACATTCTTCTAAACGTCCAGAACTTAACATGCAAATGCTATCTCACATCCCTTGAAGCGCACCTCAAAAGAAGAGTTAAAGTTACCAAGTTCACCAAATTCCTGACACATGCAGTTTGTCAACTCTTGGAGCATTCCTGTCATACACGAAAGTCAGCTTTTAGCAAAAAAGAAGAAAAAATCATTGTCCAGTGCAAGATAAGTGCAACCAACTATAAGGAATTGTTCCAAAAGAAGGAAATTCATTTATAACATGAAGAGTGAAATTTAATGCACTCTACGTGAAGCCTAAATTGATGATAGAAGATCAAGCTTGTAAAGCCCACATAAAGCTAAAAGATGTCAGAACGAGACTCCCACGACTAGTTACTTTTGAGCACTATATAAGAGCCCTTTTTCAAAGAAGAAACTAGTTAAGATTAATTTCCAAAACTCTATTGTTTTCTTTTCACATCTTAACAAGCTTTAAAAGAATACTTTGTGTGTTCCTTAACAACATTTAGAAGGAAATCTAATCTTGTATTTGTATGTAAGATGTAAACACATCTAGATTGGTTATCTTATGATTGCAAAATCACACCTCCTTTTGTAAAACGTTTTTGAGCCAAGAGTGGCTTGTTCTAAAGAATACTTGGTTGAGCCAAAAGTGGCTTGTAGAAAGAATGCTAGTACGAATAGCCAGAAGTGACTACAAGCTGCAATAATACTTGTATCTTACAACGAGAGTCTGCATAGTGAAACTCAATCAGGTTGATTGAGAATTGAACATAGTTTGTGACTTTCAAAGGAACCAGTATAAAAATCTAAGTGTAGTATCCCTCAACTTAATCTCCTGTCAATTGCATCTTATTAATTTGTCTAACCATAATGGAAATTTTCATATTTAATCAAAGGGTTTCTAAAAGCTAGTTTTGAGCAACAAACACTGTGCATTTGTTGAACTTCAACAATCTTTTGATAACCTCTTTTCGAAAAACGATATTTGAAAACACTGTAAAAAGTCTTAAAACACAATCTAACCCTCCCTTCTTGTGTTTTACTTGTTTTCACAAAAAAATTTATGTTACTGATGGATTTTGTTCATTGGTAATTTTAGATTTTCTTGTCGTGATTGCCTTCACCTTTTCTTCATCCACATGAACCGCCTTAGAGCTCACATGAAACACTAGAAAGACTACATGATCCATCACATAAATGTATTTCTCTTTATTTGTATACAATGTCTCTTTTTAAGGGTTTCAAACATGCTCTTTATATGTTTCACATGCTCTTCAATAGTCATGGTATATATTAAGATATTACAAAAATAAACTACAACAAGTTTGCCTATGAAGGGGTAAAACACATGATACATGAATGTACTTAGAGCATCAACCAAGCCAAAAGGCATGATTAACCATTCAGAAAATCCAAACTTTGTCTTGAAAATTATTTTCCATTCATCACATTCTTTAATTCTAATTTGATTATATATGCTTTTTAAAACCTCACCTTGCTTTTGTATCTCTTTAAACTCTTCTAGATTAGTTCTATAAGTTGGTCTATTAAGCAAAAAAGATTAAGAGATAAAATCAATTCAATATTCAATTTCCTTCAGAGATTGAAACCCCTTTGGTAGACCTTGAAAAACATACCCATATTCGTCCAAGACTAATTCTAAGCATTTAGAATTAAAAAGTTGAAAGAATTGAGGGAGAAAATTTTAGATTTAATTTACTAGGAAAATATATAAAAGTTTATTTTTTGCAAGCATTACCTTCTTTATTTCCTTAGAAGTGATCAATAAATTCTTCTTTTTCTCTTCCTTGAAGGCTTGCTTGTTTTCTCCCTTTTCTTGCTCTCTTTTTGTTTTCATTTTTTTAATCTAAAGATGAAGAAGGATATTTTGAAATATCTAAAGGGTAAGTGTTTTGATGATGATGACTCTAAAAGAAGAAGATGGACCTTCATTATTGAAGTCTTGTGGAAGCTTTAATCTTGTATTTTTTGTATATGTTTGCTTGTAATAGTTAGAAATCACGTTGAAGATCATAACATGCACACAACTCTCCTTTAAACTTTGAAAAACTTTTTGTTTTTCGTAAAAAGCATTTAACATCAAAATAATTGATTATTTCGAGTAATAATCAATTATCATAAGTGAAATAATCGATTATCATACGGTGTTTTGTAAAATCGATTTGCTTTCTGGAATAGTTGATTATCGCAAGCAATAATCGATTATTCTGAACATTTTTAGAAAAATCTTTTCATATTCTACAGAACCTTGCGTCCCTCTTTGTGTAGAAATTGGAAAGGGTTTAAGCTTACGAAAACAACCTAGAGAGATCAAAGTGAAAGTTGTTATGCTGCTAGCGTTCAAACTTGTTTCATCCTTTGTGGTTATTCAAAGGAGGTGTTCATCTTTTGAGGTTTTCAAAATAGGTGTTCTCATCCTTTGTGGTTATTCAAAGGAAGTGTTCATCCTTTGTGGTTATTCAAAGGAGGCGTCTTCATTCCTTGTGGTGTTTAAGGAAGGTGCTTGTTCATCTCTTGTATTTTCAAGAGATGTGTTGTTTCATCCTTTATTCTGTACAAAAGAGGTGTTTTTATAAATCTTCCTACTATCTTACTTATTACGCTGCATTATAAGTTGTAAAATTTATTTTAAGATAATTAGTAAAAATCACTCTCTTTTGAGATGATAAGTCACTGGATATAGGATTTACTTTGATCCGAACCAGTATAAATATTTGTGTTATCTTCTCTTTATCCCTACTCTCTTTACATTCAACTTACATTATGCTTATTTGTTTTATACTCTGATTTTAATCAAGCAGAACTTAAATTTATATTGGGCTTTTTGTTAAACTCTGTTTTAACAAGATTAAATTCAAAAAAGGTTTAATTTTTATTAAGAACCAATTCACCCTCCTCTCTTGGTTTGTTTTACCTGCCCTATTATTCTGACACATTTTATATTGGTCTTCACTAACTTCCCTAGACGTGAGAGGTTCCAAAGTATCCTTATGCCCTTTATACTCAAAAGTGAATTTGTTGGTTAGGCCTCGTGAATAAATTTTTTGAAAAATGGTCATGGCCTACCAAGTAAACGATGAGTAGCTTCCATAGGTACAATATCACTCGATGGAAAATTTAATGAAGACTATTTTTCCATCCTCACTCTACTATTGCAACTTATATGGCTTGACATATTAAAGAGTGGATAAACCAACCTTTTTCTACCACCCAAGTGCTAGTCACATGAGTGCAACTTTCTCTGCCTTATAATGAGTGAACATAACTTGTTATCTGTTGAATGATTTGTGATTTGATGATGTTTGTTAAAGCTTGTTAATTGTGTTTTACACTGTGCTGGATGCGTGGTTAATGTTTGTTGAATGATTTAGAATTGTTTGAGATGTTAGATTACCTGTAGAAGATTAATCAATTGAATAATGATAAACTGTGTTTTTGTTATTCATCAGTTAGTCTACTAATTCTACTTCTCTAGTCGACTATTTTCATTAAATGTACCAGGTACACAGGTTTAATGAAAATAACACACTGGTCTGAGTCTTCAGTCGACTATTCTGTTCTTGGCACCAACCTTATGCAGTAAATTGCTAGAACGCGGACTCAGTTCTTTCAAAAGGCAAAGACCCATTGCATATCAGAAGCTCTATAAATACAACATTCGTGGACGCATCAACTTGCGAAAGAATTCAAGAGAAAACTCTCAAGAGCTACAACTTTCAAGAGCAAGAAAATTTCTGCAAGAGTTTTTGTTTTTACTGTTCTATCAAGATTTTCTTTCTTTCACTGTATTTTGTATTCTTTGATCTCGGGTTAGAGATTCGTAGGTGGGTTTTAGAACCCTGTGACTGTGATTGGGGTGATCACAGAGACTCAGGTTGAGTCTGTGGGTGGAGCTCTATTCTATAGTGTTTAGAATAGATTCTTTTGTTTTCTTGTAGTGTTCAAGAAAGGATTTTGTGTAAAGAATACAATTTTTTATAGTGATTAGGATCTGCGGAGTTGCAGATTACACACTGGATGTAGTTCTTGCATAAAGAACGAACCAGTATAAATCTTGGTGTCATAGTCTCTCTTCCTTCATCATCTGATATATTGTGCAGTAAGAACTAACCTACTATTTCGTGAATATCAGTCGACTAATTTTCTACAAATTGAACCAGTAAATTTTCTGTGACGAAAAAGTTTTCATAAAAGCTGCATATCAATTCAACCCCCCCCCCTTCTTGATATTATTCCGCTGCTAACATTATCAATTAGGCATATTGTATTAAAATGTTTTCTCTTTGAGAATCATCAAAATCTTTTTGAATTTAAGCGAGCAAGCTCCTAACAATCAACAAGTCAGTTTCATATTTGTTATCACTAGAGGAAAGGGATGCAAAAGATGAACTAGAAGGGGAGGAAAGATAAAAATTATCACTTTATGCTTGTCATTGTTCTTTCAAAATCATTGTTTCTTTGATTGGACACTCATAAATTTGAAACATTTAATTGAACTTGATTTTTAAGAACAAGTGTGGAAGGTTTGTGATCCTAGATTTATAATGAGAAGTGACCTTTTTAAAAACCTTGTAAGAATTTCTATCATATCCACTTTTATTTCTACCCTTCCAACGTAATAATTTCTATGAATTAGTCTAAATGTTAAAATGATTGAAAATATTTTAAACTACACCACTTTTACTATAAAAAAACATTCTACTAATACTACTACGAAGGATTAGAAGAGTTAATTAAGTAAGAAAGAAATTTTAAAAAACTTAGGTTAATTTGAAAAAATAATGATACATAACTCATTTTTCTTAAAAAGATTTATTATACTATTCTTTTTTTTTAAATTTTATTCTTCTCATTACATCATATAATCTATATATATATATATATATATATATATATATATATGTATATTCTTTTCTTTCTATGCATGAGAATGGAGTATACATAAACATTTTAAGTGTCAATGAAACATTTTGCAATTTCAGAGCGTTGTTAATGCAATATCCCAATTTTAAATAACTATTTATTTGTAAAAAGTTAGAAAATTTTATACTTTAACTCTTATAATTAAATTCATATTTAATATATATATATATATATATATATATTAATATTTCATATATAAAATTTAAACATTAAAAAAATCAAATAATTTCAATAAGTAATATAATAAAATGAAATTAATAATAATAAGAATAATAATAATAATAATCACAAAACAATAAGAAGAAGAAGAAAAATAATAAATAACAAAGTTAATTTTTTCAATATGATATATATATTATATATATTATATATTATATATATATATAATTATAAAAATGATAATAATAATAATAATAATAATGATAAAGGATATAAAAAATAATAATTTAAAAAAAGTAAAAATAATAATATAAAAAATACATTATTAAAATAAATGAATAAATTATTATTAATTAAAAAATAAATAAATTTAAAGACAAGATGAGTCATGAGATAAGAAGGGTGAAGGAAAGAAGACTTAAAGAAGAGATAAGAGTCATCTCTTCATTAAATGCATGTGATGATGGATTTGAAAAAAAAATAAAACAAAATCAATTTTTTTTGGATTATAAATAGATAAGATGAGTGGAAGGAAGGAGAAAGGTATAAAGGAAGAAAGAGAGAGAGTGAGAGAAAGAGAGAGAGAGAAAGAGATTTTAACATTTTAAAACCACTTTCAATTTTAATTCTCGTGGACTACTTCAATCAATAAGGTAAAGGAGAGTGAGGTTAAACCCTTCTCTATTAATCTTAATAGACTTATGTGTATTTTTTTAATCCTTTATTTATTTTGAATCACATATTGTCTTACTTTATTTATTTTTATGTCTTCTTTTTATTATTTAATTCATCTCCAGTCCTGTACTGGTCTTCTCTATTAATTTATGATTATTTATTTAATTTATTTCTAGTCCTGTATGATGAGAATGGAGCTTTATGGTTGATCAAAGCTTTGAAGATTTGATGAAGTCAACCTCAATGAAGCCTATGAAGACCTTGTGTGATTGTAATTTTGTGTTTCTAGGTCATCTTGTAAGCATCTCTCACTTAGACATTTATATGATCATTTGATAGTCATGGATATGTTGATGAAAACTATCTTAGAAATTATCTTAATCATCTGCATGTTTTTAATATATTAAAAGACCGCGTTAATATGTAAAAATGCTTCTGAAGTATTAAAATTAACTTTAGCTGTAATTTTAACTGGTTAAAACATCATTTTAATGTGTTAAAAGTGCTTAAGATCTTGAATATTTTTAAGACAAGTTTATTAATCTGTTAGGATTATTTTTCAATAGATTAATTGTCTTTGGCTCAGGTGTTATACACTTTGCATAAGTTTTATTTTATTAAAAATTTGAACTAGTCCATTAATTTTACTGTTAAGTAAAAGTAAAATTAATAGATTAAGTCGAGTTTTTAATAGGTTAAAACTATAAGTTTTTATGAAAATCTCTCTCTATATAAATAGTTTGAATTATGAAATTAAAATAGAATTTTACAAATCTTTTTGAAACTCGAATTGAGAGAGAACCTTTCTGAGTAAGAATATCTTTGTGGACTATCCAAGAATTGGATCTTGATTATTGAATTTGGTTTTTGAGAAGTTGCATAGGAGATCATCCTTCAAATTTTAGAATTGATCATTGCTTGTAAACATACCAGGTGATCTCGTTTCTTGAATTGTATTTTATGTGCTTGTCTGGATTAGTGTTATCTAGAGGAATTGCAGTAGGGTTCTGCAGTGGTTGGATACAAGTCTTGTAGGGTTCAAGACTTTGTGTTCTTGGTGGTTCTTAGGCTTACTAGGGTTATAAGTGTTTGTAAGAACAAATTTTCTTATTAGTGAAATTTTATTTGTGGTTTGGTAAGTGGATGTAGCTCTTATGAAAGAGTGAACTAGTATTAATCATTTGTGCACTTCTTTATTTTCTGTTTTGCACTTTATTGATTTCTGGGTTTTACAATCTACATCTTAATTCACTCAACTAAATATGGAAACGAAAAATTAACAAGTTAGTTTGTGTTTTTAAAAGACTAATTTTTTGAAAGATCTATTCACGCCCTCTCTAGATCTTGTTTCTGCATTTTATCAATTGGTATCTAGAGCTGGTTCTTGAAAATTATCTAAGTTTTGATCTAATTTTTCTTAAAATTGCAACCTGTTAGTGAGAAAATTTAGCAGATTTCTCAAAAAGAAGCAAAAAGACAAAATTTCCTCTCAAAGAAGGTATCCAAGAAAATCTGATTCTACTTCTCTTAATTTTACATGTTTTGGATGTGGTAAATAGGGTCATATCAAAGATGAATATCCGAACATTCAAAACAAAGAAAATCCAGTGGTTGGAAACTAGAAAAAGCTATAAAATTCAAAAAAGCTTATGTTGCTTGACAAGATAATGACTCATCATCTAGTATATCATAAAAGGAAGATGAAGAAGTGAATTTGTGCTTGATGGTTGGTTATGAATCATCTAGAATGTAAGTACTGCAACTTTTTGGATTGAAAAAAACTATGATAAGTTGTTAGATGCCTTCAGTGAGATGCATGAAGAAGCTAATAACTTAGCTAAAATAAATAACAGATTAAAAGGTCTAAATAACTAGTTAGAAAATAGAGTTATTGAACTGGAAAAACAGTAGGAACAGGCTAAATCTGATTTTGAAAAATTGAGAAATGCATTTGAAAATAAGCATGATTTAAATAAGAAGTGTGATAATTGTGATATAATGCAAAATAAAATTCATTATCTTATAAAAACATGCTTAAAATTGACCATGGGAAAAGATAATCTAGATGCTATCTTAGGTTCTCAAAGATATGTTATAGATAATGCTGGGCTGGGTTATTATTATGTTTTTAAAAGTAAAATAAGAAGTTACAGAACTCCTTTACATATAAAAATCAGAATTACACTCCTTTCATTACCTGTGTTTTGCATGAAAAAGGGACATAATGTGAAAACTTGTAAAGCTAAATTGTATGATGTTCCTTATGGTAAAAAGAAGTGGATGCCAAAATGTGAGAAAGATAACCCTTTTGGACCCAAATTAATAGGGATACCACACTCTCTTTTTTTATTTGTTTTGCAGGCGCCTATGAACTCAAGAAAACTACTTTGGTACCTTGATAGTGGATGTTCTAGGCACATGACTAGTGACAAAGGGAAGTTCAAAAAGCTGCAACTAAAACCTACTGAACATGTCACTTATGCTGACAATAATAAAGGAAAAATTCTTGGAAGAGGAAGCATTGGAGGAGATCAATCAATTACAATTAATGATGTGTTTTATGTTGATGGTTTGATGCACAATTTGCTTAGTATAAGTCAGCTTTGTGATAAAGGTTTAAAAGTTACTTTTGAGTCAAAATATTGCCTTATTTGTGATGCCAAATCTGGACATGGTTGATAAATGCATAGAAAACATTTATATGGTTAATCTAGAAAATGCATCTTCTAGGATTGATTACTTGCTTGCAAAGGATGAAGATCCTTGGCTATGGCATAAAAGATTTACACACATTCATATGCATCATCTAAATAAACTTGTTGCACAAGAACTAGTTATTGGACTACCAAAGCTTAAGTTTGAAAATGATAGAATGTGTGATGCACATCAAATGGGTAAGCAAGTGAAGACATCTTTTAAACTGAAAATTTTTGTGTCTATTTCTAGACCCCTTGAATTGCTTCACATGGATCTCTTTGGTCCTTCTAGAACCGCAAGCCTTGGTGGAAATTATTATGCATTTGTCATTGTAAATGATTTCTCTAGGTTTACATGGACTCTATTTTTGGTATCCAAGAATGATACTTATTCAACCTTTAAAAGACTTACCAAAGTTTTGCAAAATGAGAAAAATGTTTGCATTGGTTCTATAAGAAGTGATCATGGTGGGGAATTTCATAATGAGAAATTTGACTCCTTTTGTTCTAAACATGGCTTTAAACATGATTTTTCTGCACCTAGGACTCCACAACAAAATGGAGTGGTAGAGAGAAAGAATAGGTCTCGAGAAGAGTTAGCTAGAACCATGCTAAATGAATCATCTCTTCCATAATACTTTTGGATCGATGCAGTTAATACAACTTGTTATGTTCTTAATAGAGTGCTCATAAAACCCATTTTGTAAAGAACATCTTATGAACTATTTAAGGGTAGAAAACCAAACATAAGTCATTTAAAAGTTTTTGGGTGTAAATGTTTTGTTTTAATAAATGGCAAAGAGAACATTGGTAAGTTTTATCCTAAGGCTGATGAAGGTATTTTTCTAGGATATTCAAATAATAATCATGCATATAGGATCTACAACAAAAAACATTTAACTGTTGAAGAATTTTTTCATGTAGTATTTGATGAAGCTAATCTAGTGGTTGCAGATTTGCAGAAGTTTTCTACAGGTGATATTCCAGTCTGCAGAATTCTAATCTCTTAAATGATCCTGATAACCAGTTAAATCGTCAGGACAATCTGTTAAATGAATCAAATAATCTGTTAAATAACCAGTCTGCAAGTACAAATAAAGAAGAAGAAGAAAATTAATTTCCTAAAGAGTGGAGAATACCCAAAGATCTCTCTATTGACAATGTGATTGGTCAATTGGACAAAGAACTAACTACTAGACATTCTTTAAATAATTTTTACAACACAATGGCTTTTGTTTCACAGGTGGAACCCAAGAACATTAATGAAGCCTTATTGGATGAAAGTTAGATTTCAGCAATGCAATATGAGTTAAACCAGTTTGCTAGAAATGAGATTTGGATTCTTGTTCCTAGAACTGAAAATATAAATGTTATTGGAATAAAGTGGGTTTTTAAGAACAAAATGGATGAACATGCAGTCATCACAAGAAAAAAGTCAAGGTTGGTTGCAAAAGGATATAATCAAGAGGAAGAGATTGATTTTGGAGAAACATATGCACCAGTGGCATGTTTAGAAGCTATTAGACTTCTACTTGCTTATGCCTCCATGTATGGATTCAAGCTTTTTCAAATGGATGTGAAGAGTGCATTCTTAAATGGATACATTGAGGAAGAGGAGTTTGTCTCACAATCACCAGGTTTTGAAGACCATTCTCGACTAGACCATGTATTCAAGTTAAAGAAGACTCTCTATGGACTTAAGCAAGCACCTGTGTGAGAGGTTAAGTAATTTTCTTCTCTCTAAAGGCTTTGAGCATGGTAAAGTTGATAAAACTCTTTTCCTAAAAAGATCAAATAATAACGTTATTTTAATTCAAGTTTATGTTGATGACATCATATTTGGATCAACTAATGAGAATTTATGTCAAGAGTTTGTGTTAGCCATGCAAGGTGAATTTGAAATGTCAATGATGGGAGATCTATCATTCTTCTTGAGGGTGCAGATCAAGCAAATGAGGGATGGGATATTTTTATCTCAATCGAAATATTGTGCAGATTTGTTAAAAAGGTTTGAAATGGAAAATTGCAAAGAAGCTACAACACCAACAACTACCAATTGTTAACTTGATGCAGATTTGAATGGATTGAATGTGAATCCTACTAAATTTAGAGGTTTAATTGGTTCTCTTTTATATTTGACAGTTAGTAGACCTGACATTCTGTTTAGTGTATGCTTGTGTGTTAGGTTTCAATCCAATCCCTTGGAATCACACTTCATTGCTGCCAAAAGGATTGTGAAATACTTAAAAGGAACTATACATGTTGGATTATGGTATCCTAATGGTGCATCTATGTCTTTAGGTGGATTCTTTTATTCTGATTTTGCAGAATGAAAATTAGATAGGAAAAGCACAAGTGGAACTTGCCATATGTTTGGAAGCAGCCTTGTGTCTTGAAGTTGCAAGAAGTAAACATGTGTTGCTTTATCCACTGCAAAAGCAGAATATACAGCTGCTGGAAGTGCATGTGCTCAAATCATTTGACTCAAGTAGCAGTTGCAAGATTATAGTGTTAATCTTGGTCAGGTACCCTTGATGTGTCATAATATAAGTGTTATTAATCTAACTAAAAATCCTATACAATATTAAAAAACTAGACATATTAAAATTGACACCATTTTATAAGAGACCACATTCTAAAAGGTGATTGTGAAATTAAATTCATTTATACTAACAATCATTGGCTCATTTGTTTACTAAACCTTTGTCCAGAGACAAATTTAATTTTCTAAAAACTGCATTAGGAATTCTTGATATTTTAAACATTGTATAATCTGCATTACTCTCTATTCTGTGATTTTTAATTTGTTATTTCATGTTTTCAGCATGTTAAATTTGATTAATTGCTTACTATTATTAGTTTTTAATCTGTTCTTTTATCGAAATAACGTGTTAAAATTCTTGTACTGACAGTTTTTAAGTTTCATTTTAATATCTTTTATTGCACAATAGATGAATTTTTACCACTGTAAATGTCTGTTACGAATTGTACACGTATTTGATTTCTATGGGATGAATGTATTACAATTACTAACTGAATTAATTGTTTTTTGACCAATTTGGTTTGAATTCAACTGATTTTCTCTTTTCTCAAGTTTTGATTTTCACTAGGCTTAAAGACCGATAACGTGTTGTTTTCATCTGCGTCATTCAACCCATTCATTGTTTTTCACATCAATTGCACTTGTTAGGTGATTAAGTCTCTGAATGCACTTAATATTTCCTTTATTCTTCACACACATATAACCTATTAAGTAGGGTTTCTATTTCATACTGTGTTTTTCATTCTCATTCATTCATGCTACTGCACTCTCATTCTGCAAAAATTGTGCAACTATGTCTTCCACTCAAACTCCACCAAGAAAAAGGGTTAAAACATTTGGTACTGGAAGCAAAAATGTTCTTCTCGTAGTGAATCTTCTAGGAAAGGGAAAGGATTTGTTTTAGCTGATGATGTTGGTCACCTGGAGACTTGGTTCAGTGGAAATGAAGAGATGATACAACTGTACTTGAAGAAGATGACTAGGAAGCACGTCAATATTCCTAAAATGTTGAAGTTTTCTTGGTTGAAGGAGGAGAAATTTGAAGGTTTGAGGAAACTGCTGAAGCATCAATATCTACAAATTTTCCTAAAGCTTAATGGAGTTATCTATCCAGATTTGATAAAGGTATTTTACATAAATCTTGATTTTGATGGTGTGGTTCTGAAATCTGAAGTTAAGGGAGTAAAAATTGAGATTTCTCCCACACAATGGAAACAAATAGCTAGGTTGAAAAATGAGGGTATTATGGTTGGAAAGGGAAATACAAGTGCTGTTGAAAATTTTAACAAAATTCAATACTACAAAATCTATTTAAGGAATCCATCTTCAACTGTGAAGAGTCTTCATGTTAGGGTATAAAGATTGAAGTAAGACTAATTGCTTTTATCTTAGCATGGCAAATCACTCCTAGGGGAAACAACCATCTCTACTCATAGAGGATGATTTAGTGTTGATGTATTGCATTTCAAATAGGCTGGAAATTAATTGGATTCATGTGTTGAAGAAACATATGCAAAAATCTGCAAAACTACCAAATTATAGATTTTCACATGCAGTTTTGGTTTCAAGAATACTTGCTCACTTTGGTGTTGATTTGGATAATTAGCTTTCTGAAGTTGTTAAGAGTACAAATGAAATCTCAAACTCCACACTTCAAAAGATGGGATTTATAAAGGTAAATGACAAGTGGTCCTATAAAGGGGGAGACGGTGAATCTGGAGCTGATCGGGTTGGTACAAGCAACACAGATGCTGTTGCAGAATCTGGAAACAATGCATTGATTCCATACATACCTCCTGTAGATCGTGGCATCCCATTGTCTCCATTTAAAAGTTGTTGTTGACTCAGATGGATACATTGTCACAGGACCAAAAAATGCACCATGAACATATTGATTTTCAGCTTGAGGAATTATATGAGCAGATGGGGTCCTTCAATGTTCGTGAAGATAATGCATGAGCATAATGCATTTTATTCATCTGCATTGCATTTTCATTTTATTTCATTTTGGATGTTTTCATAACAGTTTAAGTTTGGTTTTAATTTGGTGTTGTACTGAACAATTTAATTTGTTACTCTATGCTTTAATATGTTATTATTGTGATACTGTTGCTACTACTGCTATACTGCATAATTTTAATTGTTGTATTTTGCTCTGTTAACTATGCTAACTGTTTTGTTTTGGTATTCTCTTCTTCCATTTGATGAAGTCAAAGGGGGAGAAGATGTGTGTGACATTATCACTGAAATTGTGTTGTTGCAGGGCTGATTTTTGTTCATTGTTACTGTTGTTGTTGTTATTACAGGGCTATTATACCTTATAATATCATTGTTATTGCAGGTTGCTATATACTGGAATTTATGTTTGTTTGTTGTTGCAATATGCAATCTTGCAGTATCTTATGCTATAAAATGATATTGTGTTGTATGTAGACGCCTTGGCTTGTTTTCTTTTTTATTTTGTTTTAGGCTCTACATCGGTTAGCATTCTAGAAGGATGTGTTCAGTTGCCTCATCAAATAGGGGGAAACTGATGAGAATGGAGCTTTATGGTTGATCAAAGCTTTGAAGATTTGATGAAGTCAACCTCAATGAAGCCTATGAAGACCTTGTGTGATTGTAATTTTGTTTTTCTAGCTTGCCTTGTAAGCATATCTCACTTTTCCATTTATATGATCATTTGATAGTCTTGGATATGTTGATGAAAACTATCTTTGAAATTATCTTGATCATCTACATGTTTTTAATAGATTAAAAGATCGCTTTAATATGTTAAAATGCTTCTGAAGTATTAAAATTAACTTCAACTGTAACTTTAATTGGTTAAAACATGAGTTTAATGTGTTAAAAATGCTTAAGATCTTGAATATTTTTAAGACAAGTTTATTAATATGTTGAGATTATTTTTCAATAGATTAATTGTCTTTGGCTCAGGTGTTATACACTTTGGATAAGTTTTATTTTATTAAAAATTTGAATTGGTCCATTAATTTTATTGTTAAGTAAAATTAATAGATTAAGTTGAGTTTTTAATAGGTTAAAATTATTAGCTTTTATGAAAATCTCTCTCTATGTACATAGTTTGAATTACGAAATTAAAACAGACTTTTACAAATTTTTTTGAAACGCAAATTGAGAGAGAATCTTTCTGAGCAAGAATATCTTTGTGGGCTATCCAAGAATTGGATCTTGAACATTGAATTTGGTTTTTGAGAAGTTGCATAGGAGATCATCCTTCAATTATTAGAATTGATCATTGCTTGTAAACATATCAAATGATCTCGTTTCTTGAATTGTATTTTTGTGTGCTATTTTGGATTAGTGTTATCCAGAGGAACTGTCGTAGGGTTCTGCAGTGGTTGGTACAAGTCTTGTAGGGTTCAAGGCTTGTGTTCTTGGTGGTTCTTAAGCTTACTAGGGTTGTAAGTGTTTGTAAGAACAAATTTTCTCATTAGTAAAATTTTATTTGTGATTGGGTAAGTGGATGTAGCTCTTGTGAAAGAGTGAACTAGTATAAATCATTTGTGCATTTCTTTATATTTGTTCTGCACTTTATTGATTTCTGGGTTTTTCAATCTGCATCTTAATTCACTCAACTAAATCTGGAAACGAAAAATCAACAAGTTAATTCGCATTTTTAACAGACTAATTTTTTGAAATATCTATTCACCCTCTCTAGATCTTGTTTCTGCATTTTATCACTATACTGGTCATGTCTATTAATTTACGATTATTCATTTAATTTATTTCCAGTTCTGTACTGGTCCTTTTATCATTTTATATTTATTTAATCTATCTATCTATAGTTCTATACTGGTTTTATCATTTGATATTTGTTTAATTTATCTCTAGTTTTGTATTGGCCCTCTTATCATTTTATATTTATATTTTTATTTATTTATTTATTTCCAATTTTGTATTGGTCCTTTTATCAATTTATGTTTGTTTATTTATCTCTAGTTTTGTACTGGTCCCTTTTATGTATATTTTTATTATTTAATTATTTCTAGTCTTTACCGGTCTATCATATCATTTTGTATTTATATTATTTAATTTATTTCTAGTCTTGTAGTGGTCCTTTTTATCTCTATTTTATTTGCTTCCAGTTATGTACTGGTCTTTTTATTAATTTATATTTTTAAGTTAATTTACTATTCTATTATATTGATATCTCTTTTTTATATTTTAATTAATTATTTAAAGTTCTTGCTTTAATTCTTATTTTTTTTATTTTGTATTATTTTGATATCTTTCTTTTATAATTAAATATATATATAAATGTGTGTACAATAATAATAATAATAATAATAATGATAAATTCAACAATTTTGGATAAAAAAAGTTGATTTTATGCTCTATTATTATTCTATATTCTTTTGATATTTGTTTGGATGGGTTCTTTGTTGAAAGTGATCAAGTTTTGTAATATTTGAAAATTCCAAAGAGCATGTTAGTTTAATTGAGAAGAGTCTTAGGTTATCTAGTGATGAGTTAGGACTATGTTGACACGTGAGTGTTTGTTGTTGGGAAGTCACACTTTGGTACACTGTGGGATGAAAGGCAGGACCATGGTGGGGTTTAAGGAAGTATTATCAAGTAGGTGGACATCTAGATAGTCAAGGTAGTGTTCTGGGCTAGGATGTTCCATAAGCCAAACTTGAAACTATCCGATAACTGCTCAACATCGTCAAGGTTAAGTAGAGAGTATATATTTCTTTTGTGGACTGAAAAATAATTCTCGAGAAAAATATTTGTTATTGTACCAATAAGAAATACTCAAGTACCTAATCACTTCTCAATGAACTTCTGATGTTCATAGTAGATCATCAGAAGTAGAATATGGATCCATATGTTGGTAAATGTCTTATATGTTGGTAAAATGAGTTTGAGTTTCATATATTTGGTAAAATATGTTTGAGTCTTACAGTTGTAGGTCAAACCTTAGGTCCCCGTTTTTTGTTATTGTATGTAAAGTTTATTAAGATTTGTATTTGAAGGTTACAAAGACCTCACTCCTTGTAATATTTTCTTTTGTATATGCATTTGGTACAGGTAAAAGGTGAACCTACTCAGTAGAAGTTGTTCAAGAAAGTTGCAAAAAATCTTCTTGAAGTTGTTGACTGTGATACCCTCTACCCCACATTGTATATCATGAGAATAAAAGTAACACATTTATAAGTAACCTCATAATTAATAAAATCTATAATAATAGTGTACATAGGGTAAAGGATTCACATTCACTAATAACATTATATTATATAAGATAAACCAACTAAAGTCTTAATTAAAAATAAATAAACAAAAGTTCTATTTTTTCTAGTTCTATCTCGGTGTCACATATCCTATCAGAGCAGTCCCATGAACACTACATTAAACTGGAGATCACTTACAATACAAAAGAAAAAAACACGACAAGGAAACAAAGGGAGTGAGAAATATCTCACTCAGGTTGCGGTGTAAAAACACTGTAGGATAGTTTCACACAACAAACAATTAATCAATACCTAATCATATCCAAACATGAGAAACAAATTAATTTAACTTCAACAGTAATTATCCATAAGCTCAACATATCCATATCATAATTGCATCATATGCAATGCATGTCGTGCTCGTATGTACACTATGATGATGAATGCATGTGGCGTCAATCACATATCACACTTGATCGCAAAAGCGATATACAATGATCTCACTTTATGATCTCACATTATGATGCATGTGGCGCCAATATCATATTGCACTTGACTGCAAAAGCGATACACAATGATCTCACGTTATGATCTCATATTATGATCTCACATTATGATGCATGTGGCACTAATATCATATCATACTTGACCGGAAAAGCGATACACAATGATCCCACGTTATGATCTCACGTTATGATGCTGTTCAAATAAGTCCAAGGACTTCTTATACACTCATACACATTTCCCTTCACATAAGTTCACATTTACAGTCACAATCACTTAGCACATGACTCTTATCATAATCAATGGATAAAATAATATAATAAAATTCAATTAACACACATTATCCTTCATTCATCATTAAAACTATATCACCCTTAACTCATCTCCTTCATAGAGTATCACAAGAATCCTTAAGGTGCTCCAAAGCAATCACAATATCATCAAATTAAGAAATTATACATATTATTCTTCAATTCACATCATAAAGAGCCTATAAAAGTAATTAGGAATCAAACAAAGATGAAAGAGAAAAACCCCTCTTTCAAGAACACACCTAAACTAATGAATTGGGTCAAATAATCAAAATATTATCAAATTAAGAAATTTCACATATCATTCTTCAATTCACATCATAAAGAACATACAAGAGTAATTAGGAATCAAACAGAGATGAAAGAGGAAAACCCCTCTTTCAAGAACACTCCGAAATTAAGGAATTGGAGGTCAATTCCACTACCCAACAGTAGGGGTGGCAAAGTGGGTTGGGCCCGGCGGGCCGGCCCGCCAGCCCGCCAGCATATAGGCGGGGTGGGCTAGCATTTTAAACCTGCCAACCCGTATCAGCCCGGCCCGTCTAGCCCGCCAATCCGTCGGGCCAGGGGCGGGGCGGGCCAGCCTGCTAGCTCGCGAAAAAAATATAACACATCGTTCACTCTCACTCATTCTCTTTAAATTTGGGAAAGTAGCTATACCTAGGGTTCCTTCAACACCTCACTGATTGCAATTTCTTTTGTAATAAACATTATGTCTTTTAGCTTGCACTTTTTAAATGCCATGTCACCATATACATCTTTAATATATTGTTGTAATTACAAAAATTCATTTAAATTGGACACAAACAAAATAGTTGCAAAGAAAAAAACAGTCCAATTTAAAACCAAAGATCCAAAAATAAAATAAAAAATCCAAAAAATAGATTTTTCAAAAAAATAAAAAACAAAAAATATAGGCGGGCCAGCCCACCAGCCCGCTTTATGACTGGGCGGGTTAGAAATTTTGGCCTGTATCACTATGGCGGGCTGGCCGGCCGCCCATTTTGGCGAGGCTCATGGCGGGCTGGGCGGGCCTAACAGGCGGCGGCCTGCTTTGCCACCCCTACCCAACAGATATCCCATACCCCAAAGCGAGTTCTCACTCCCTCGTTACCTTTTTTATGTGCAGATGATGCTCCCAATACTCTAAATTTTTCCATCTTGCTCTTCTCCTCTTCCTTGTTAAATATAGAACAAAGAAGATAAAAAATCCCAAATTACTGCTATTGTGCAAATTGAATATCTCCTTACTCAAACCTCGTATCAACGATCCAACCGGTCATAATGAAGAACCAAGTGTCACAAATCACCTGTTAAATTTTCAGCTCGATTCAACGGTGAACGAATCTGCAGCACTACTTTTACCGTAGCAGCCCTATGAAAAACGGGAATGATTTTCTTTCTTCCTCTCTTTCAAAGTAGTGGTGTTCTCAATGACCTAAGACTTTAATATTCATTTAAATAAGACCTTATATTCTAAAATTAATTATTTTATAATTATGAACATAAATACTGTATATTAAAATCACATAAAAAAAATATTAATTAAATTAAAAAATCTTGAAATTTTCTAAAAATATTTAATTAATCTTATAAAAATTTGGGTGTCACATTGACTCTAAATTATTTAGTTTTAATATCATTAAAGGACATTAAATAAATAGATAATCATCCATTTCAATGTAAAATTCTTAATATATTTTTATTATGTAATTAAAATAATTATAAAGATGTAAAATATTGACATATATATGAATTTATAAAATTATTTTATATATTATTTATAACAAATTTTTCATATAAAAAATTATTCATAAATTATAAGAAAATAATAAATATATTTATAGAAATGGGATATCACAATTAACATAAAATAGAACAATTTTAAACAATAAAAAAATATATCAACTTTACTAGAGCTAAATAATATATAGTTTTAAATTTTATATAAACTATATAATCACATACATTTATAAAAATATACTTAAATTATATGATAAATTTAAAAATATTAAGCTTTTACAAAATTAGTTACTTTATAAATTAAAATTGTAATAAATTTAATAAGATTAGTTGAATTTAGAAAACAAATTATATAAACTATAAATGTTTCCAATAAATTATTAAATTTTGTAAATAATGTATGTAGTAAAAATTGTATAAATTGTATAAAATATAAATTATATAATGAATTTATATTACAGTAAAATAACATCATTTTAAATTTTAATTAAAAAATAAGAAAATAAACATCATAAAAATATATCAATTTCTATTTTATATATTGGTACAGATTCCATTAAAAATAATGAGTTATTCTCAAGGAAAACCTCTCTTACAGGATTTCTTGTCTGATAAGTTTGTCTAAATCTTCTCATTAAAAAAAGAACTAAAAAAAAGTATAGAAAAAGATGTTCACAAGTTTTCGTGAACAGAGGGCAATTTGAGTCTTCATAAGCTCTTCCACCCTCAGTTTCCTTGCTTTCTCTTACTCTCCATCGTTACTTCCCTTTACCACCCATTTTGTGAGTTTTCTCTTCTTCTTCTCTCGATCTCGGTTTCAATTTCCATCTCTCTCCTTTTTATACGGTTCTCTCTCGAATAGGTAGAATAATTGGTTTCCTTTTATATTAATTGAATCCATCCCTTTTTTTGTTACTCTGCACAATAGGTTTATTTTTGGGTAGTATAAAACTTCGATCTTTGTAATTTGTGGAAATAGTTACATGTAATCTTCTCACTGATATGTATGATTTTCTGAAGCAGTTTATATTATAGTTTATGTTAATCTAAATTACTGTATTGTTTTTTAACGACTGGGTTATGATCAACCTCAAAATTGCTTTATTTTCTTCTTTTAGTCTAACCCTTAATTTTCTGTGACTTTGACTGAGTGTTCAAACTGAAACATTTTTTTCGCGTTATCTTTTGTCTATCTTTGAAGTGTGCAATTACTTGGGTACTTTTGTTGATGAGCTGTGATAAAAGATTTTGAATTTTTATGGGTGATGTGTTCTTGGGTAGTTGCATTTTTAATGAACCTTGATAGGATGATTAATTCAGAAGATGTTACTTCACTCTTTTAGGCCTTGACTTCTGTGTTGTGTTACATCTGAGTCATATTTTTTTATCCTGAATGGAAGTTCAACGATGGGCAGCTTTTGCTAAATTGGTACGGGAATATCTTTAGGAACTTTATCTTTGGGGCTGACAAATAATTCAGAATAGATTTGCGTTAATGCTTTAAATCATTATGTATGGGATACCAACTCAACAACCAAAACTAATGCCACTTGTGCGTCATGCCAGTCTTTGGAGTTTATCTCCTAAGGAAATGCAGCCCTTAGTTTGTCAATCTTTTTAAACTTCAGTGAGGGTTTGTGTTTGTGCATCAGGTTTAGGAGCATCTTAGGGTGAGAAATGTTCTTTCTTTTCATGTCTTTTTCCTTGTCCTCATCATATCTCTAACTTGCATAACTTTTCTTTAAAAACTTTCAAGGTTCTATTAAAGCATCTTATTGAAGTTTAGCATTTTACAAGCTGTTCCTAACCTGGAGTATAAAAGATATTTTGAGGACACGGCTATGGTTTTCTTCATATGGATTGTTTCAACAGGCATATCAGTACTCTTATCAAAAGTTTCGTAAACAGTTTGAAAAAGGAAGACAAGTATAGTGTAAATAATAGTGTATCTCAGAAAGGCCTCTGCAATTGCCAAAACTTCCTATTCAATTAACAACTTAACCAAAGTAAACCTTCACAGCAGCTCACAGAGTATAACTCAACCAGCAGAATTACCTTGTCAGCTTCAAGAAATAATCACCCACAATTCCTTCCCTAATTGTATTGTCACCTGTCAGCAGAATGTTTTACTTCTATCCATCTATCATTCTTTGTCTTGCCGCATAAACTACATGTATAGGTACTATAAACTTTATTTTGTTGATAATATTGAGAAATCCAGCTGTGTTTTGAAAAGACTCGTTTCTTTGAAGGACTGATAAAGCCACAGTAGCCTCAGATGTTCCAACTGTTTCCATATTATGAATGGTTTAGGAGCATATTTGTATTATTATGTGAGTAGCCTCAAATGTCAGAACTGTTTCCATATTATGATTGGTTCAGGAGCATATTTTGTATTATTTTGTGAATGTATGGTGTGTAATGAAAAGACTTCATTTTATATCTGAAATTTAAAATGTTATCATGGCGTTCTTGTCTTTTACTTCCTTTAATTTTTCCTAATTGAATATGGGAGCTCTATATTTTTTGTATATAAATAATGTGCTTGACTCTCATTCTTTCTTAGTGGTACTATGCAGAGTAGGAACTTTAGTGCTGTGTAAGCCTATCTATCCAATCCAATGACTTTTTCTCCTGTAAAAACTAATGTATGTAGAGAGGCTCTTGAGATTTTTAGGACGGTGAGAACTGATTTTTGCTGAAAGAGCCAGAGGATTGGTGGTAACTACGGAATTTTGATCGTTCCATTGTTTTACTCTCTTCAAATTTATAATATTCCGATAAGCTTGTAGGGCTATAGAGGAAAAGAAATGTATTAGAATGTTAATGGTTTATTTTCCTTTCTGCTTCAGCCTAGGATATACGTTTTTAATTCCTTTCATTTTCCATGTTTGCTATTTTGCATAGGTCTATAGTAGTTAGTCAGAGATCAAAATGTCTCGAAGATATGATAGTCGCACAACAATCTTCTCCCCGGAAGGACGTCTTTACCAAGTGGAATATGCAATGGAAGCTATCGGGAACGCTGGTACTGCAATAGGGATCTTATCAAAAGATGGAGTTGTGCTGGTTGGTGAAAAAAAGGTCACATCCAAGCTGCTCCAAACCTCAACCTCCACCGAGAAAATGTACAAGATTGATGATCATGTTGCATGTGCTGTGGCTGGAATAATGTCTGATGCCAACATTCTAATCAATACTGCAAGGGTCCAAGCACAACGGTACACTTATGCTTATCAAGAGCCAATGCCAGTGGAGCAGCTAGTTCAGTCTCTGTGTGATACCAAGCAAGGTTACACCCAATTTGGTGGTCTTCGGCCATTTGGGGTCTCATTTCTGTTTGCAGGATGGGACAAAAACTTTGGCTTTCAGCTTTACATGAGTGACCCTAGTGGAAATTATGGTGGCTGGAAAGCTGGAGCCATTGGGGCAAATAACCAGGCAGCACAATCAATACTGAAACAAGACTACAAGGATGATATCACAAGAGAAGAAGCAGTTCAACTTGCATTGAAGGTTTTAAGTAAAACCATGGACAGCACAAGTCTGACCTCAGAAAAGCTTGAACTTGCTGAGGTTTTTCTGTCACCCTCTGGTAAAGTGAAGTATGAAGTTTGCTCCCCAGAGTCCCTAACTAAGCTGTTGGTGAAGTTTGGTGTAACTCAACCTGCAACAGACACTGCCTAGTTCAATTATGCCTATCTTATTCATTTATGGTGCTTTTGGCATTAGATGGCAGCTATTGGGTCAAACATATTTTAAGCTTAATTATTTTGGATCTTGGTATATCTTAGATTCTCAAGACAGATCGGTGGTCTCTGAGTTCCGTTTGGTTAACCACCCTGTTTCCATGATTTGGTACTTGTTATTTGAATCAAGTCTATAGGAGAGCATATCTATCAGCATGTAGGCTTTTTTTTTCTAAATGTGTGTTTAGTTTATATTAATTTCAAAAAACTTTCTCATGAAGTTGACAAATCGCGATTATTTTTCTAAAATAAACTAAACCAAATACCTATCGAGATTAAGTTCATTTGAGAAAAGTGTCTACTTTATTATTTGTTTGCTATAATTAGTGAGTAGAGAGTAAATTATTTCAAGATAAAGTATACATTTTTACCATTTATTTTTTTTATCTAATATAATGGTTAAATATTAATTATTTATTTAAATCATTGTATTAAAATAAAATTGATGAAAATGAAAAAATGACTCTTCTAAAATTATTTTAAAATAAACTTGATAATACTATGTTAAATGAATATGTAGGATCCACAAATAAATTGGACAAAATTTAAATAAATATGAACATACATAAAATTGAGTATTAGATCAAAATTACAAATTTTTAAAAATTTGGAAATTAAAATTGCGAAAAGGAATGAATTTGTCCATTCCGATAATTTTTTTTGCAAATTACACTGGTAAAGTTTCCTATGTATATAGTTTTAATCAAATGTAAATATTGATTAAATGATTTATTTTTTAATAAAAAGTAAAATCATTTCTTGATGATATTTTAAATGATATCTCAAGTTTGGGATGAAATTAAACTAAATAAAATATATACAAAATTACGGATATATTAAAATTAGAAATCTGAAACATGGAAACCAATCAAATCACTTTTTGCAATCATTTATTTTTTAAAACACAAAGAAATCAATGTTATAAAAAAGAAAGTATACATCTCTAGTTATTTTACATATCAATCTCTCTTTCTCTGCTAAATGTCGATGTGGAGAGCTGCTAGATATTTGGTACCACTCTCAAAGGTAATGCTTTTTCCTGCATGTCCATGTATTTCTTTATGCACGGTTAAAAACTTAAGAAATATTAAAATTACTTTTGTAATTTTTTTCCTTCTTTTTTAGTGAAAAATATTTTCGAACGATTTTTCAGATTGTGTAATCCAGTAATAATTCCTAGATCGCATAATTTAGAAATAATTTATCTGAAAAATAACTTTTAGATTATACAACTCAAAAATTATTTGTACTAGAAAAATTTTGTCTTTCAGATTGTAGAATCCAAAAGTTAAATTTTTGAAAATTATTTTATAAATTGTAAAATTCGGAAGTTTTTTAAAAATTACCTTTCATATTGTAAAATTTGGAAGTCAATTCCAAATTGTGAATAAACTTGTGGATTGTACAATCCGAAAACTATTTATGTCAGGAAAATTTTGACTTCTGGATTATACAATCCGAAAGTCATGTTTTTGAAAAATTACCTTATGGATTAATCCAAAAGTTTATTCTGAATCTGGAATTGACTTCTGGATTATACAATTCGGAAGTCATGTTTTTGAAAAATTACCTTATGGATTAATCCAAAAGTCTATTTTGAATCTGGAATTGACTTCTGGATTTTACAATTCATAACGTAATTTTTCAAAAACTTGACTTTTGGATTCTATAATTTAGAAGACAAATATTTTTTATACAAATAACTTTTAAATTGTACAATTCAGAACTTATTTTTTACAGGAGCAATTTTGATGCTTTTTAAATTTTAGGGGTGTAGGAAAAAACATGGAAGTGCAGGAAGAAGCACCCATCCAAGGGTTCAAATCTTTTGGTAATTTTTGGGCCATAGCCCGTAATTCAAGGAATGGGCTAACCCAGCGAAGTTTAGGCCCGAAAAGTTCCTTCTCAGCAAATGATTCTTTTAGCACTCACATACCTTCAACATGCACATCCATATTAATGGTGAAAAGTCAAAAGTACCCTTTATTCTATTTTAGTTTCTTCTTTCACATTTTGTTCTCTTTCTGTTTGGTTTTTCTTCTTCTCCCCTGTCGTACAACAACTTCCATCTTCATCCTTGGTGTCTCCGATGCAGGTCTATTTGAGAGAGGTGTCTCGAGGCTAAGCAACATGCTTCTGACCTTGATTGCAGTGTTTTTCAACCACAAAGGACATGTTTTTGTTCACGATGTGGTTCAATGCACTTCTTTGATTTGAGTTGCAGGCTTCTGGATTGTATAATCTAGAGTCTTCTTAGATTAGAATAGTTTTCAGATTGTATAATTTAGAAGTTATTTTCTAGAAAAAATTGACTTTCAGATTATATAATTTAAAAACCATTCTAATGAAGGTAAAACTTTTGTATTGTATAATTCAAAAGTGAAATTTTTTTAGAAACACAATATTTAAAAATCCATGAAAATAAATTTTTTTTTTAAAATAATCAATTTTATAGGAATACATGTTAAAGGTAGGAGGGTGTGAAACCTATGATGTTGAGATTGAGATTATTATTCCCTTTGGTGCTGCATGAAGGATTTGTGTTGGGCTTCCAATGGTTAATAAGCCCAATGGTCAATTTTTAACTGCAACCTTCGCGCTCCCATAGTTTCTTCCTATATCTCGATAAGTGTAGAAAAATCCAAATTGTTCATTTCTTCTTGATGGTGTAATTTTAAAATTTATTATATATTATACAATTTATAAATACATTTTAAATTATGTAATATAAAATTAAAAAATATATTTTAAATTATGTAATATAAAATTAAAAAATATATTTTAAATTATGTAATATAAAATTTAAAAATATATTTTAAATTATGTAATATAAAATTTAAAAATATATTTTAAAATGTATAATTCAAAAACTATTTTCAATGATGTAATTTAAAATATATTTTCAAATTCAAAAGTATATTCCAAAAATTTTAAATTATAAAAAATATATTTAATGTATTCTACATTACATTCTAAAATCCTATTCTAAATTGTAGAGTTTAAAATATATTTTAGATTGTATAATCTAAAATATTATTCTTAATCTAGAATCTGAATTCAAAAATATATTATAGATTTGTATAATTCATAATATATTGTAAACTTATGAAATCTAAAAATCTCACCCATGAAAATCTAAACTTTTCTAACACCTGTGTAGAAGTGCATGAAGAAAGCAGGGGTGGAGGAAGAACGAGTCTAACCTAGGCTCATTTATTTGATTGGTACTGGAAAATGGGCTGAACCCAGAAAAGATTAACATAAATGAGGTGTATGGGCTAGCGCCACAGATGACCCAAAAATTACAGAGTTATATGCTTTGAGTGATAAATTAATTGTTGGGTATTGGGTAACGTAGAACTATTCTAAAAAGGGTTTCTAAAATTCGGGTAAAATAGAATTTTAATCTTTGCTTTCGTTTTAGTTTTTTAGGTCTAGAAAGTTTCTATTTAGGCTTATGCTTTGTTTGGATTAAAGGAGAGTGAAAGAAAAAGAAAAGAGAAAATACTGAAAAATAAGATTGTTGGATGGAAGAAAAAAAAAGTGAAAATTTTGTAATATATGTGATTGGTGTGATAGAATTTTTTTTTTGGTAATATAATCAATTAAAAAATGCTCTTGATTGTATTTTAATAATGAGATATAAATTAAAATTGAAAATTGATTAATTTATGAAAAAAATTAATTTATGTAATAGAAATACTACTTTTAAAAAATTATTTAATTTTTTAAATTAAAAATATATAAATAATTAATTATAAATTATGTTCATATCCAACCTGAATTTAAAAAAAAGAAAAGTGTAACAAAAAAAATTCTAAAATAAAAAAAAATATATTTGTATATTAAATTTAAATATTTAAAAAAAATAAAGGCTTAATTAAATTTTAAATTCCTTATAAATTTGGATATTTTCAATTGAATTCTTAATAATAAATATGATTTATCGAGTACTTAAAATATTTATATTTTTCAATTAAGTATATGTTCTTTTATTTTACTCTTAAGTAGGATGTGTCTTCACATGTAAAATAAAAACTGACTTAATTAAGTTTTAAGTTTTTCATAAATTTAAAATCTTCAATTTAGTTCTTAATAATAAATTTGTTCGGTTAAGTATTAGAGTTTTATATTTTTCCATTGGGTATTTTCCATTTGATTTCACCATCATTTGAAGCAATATGACCCGAAATCTTTCCATCATCACATCTCCACGACAACCTATTAAACCAAATATCAATAGTAACTTTATAATTTGCGTCTCCTTTTACTTATCAATAGTTCATCGTGTTTTTTATCAAATGAATCATTTTATCAATTTTATATGTTAATAACATTAATTTTAACTAAATTATTATTTTTTATCATTATTTGTCATCAAATTAGGGTGATAAATTAATGAAATGGTGAATTTCATTTAACAAAATAATTCATGAGTGTTGAGGAAAAGTCCAACGCTCCATAATTTTGAATTATACTGAAAAAAATTAATGTTATTTTATGACAAACGATAAGTTTTGATAGACGAAGAGTCTTAACAAACGATTAGTCTTTCAGACAAAGCAACCAGTCAGACGAAGGAGGTTCAAAGTTCTAACTCTCATCAGATCATGCATGTATCGTCTATTAGACGATACGTTAAACAATCATCAGATGATATGTATGTGGTCTTAACTAACATTTGAAAGTTTGCTTTTTAGTTTTCAGATACATTCTTCTAAATAGTCTAATGATCAAGTACAGAAGCAGTTCTCACGTTGCATCACAATGCCTTATGAAAAGTAAAAGTTGTTTTCTTTACCAAATTTTTGACGTACCTGAGTTTTGTCAACTCCTAAAGTACACTTACCATGTACGAAAGTGTTATTTTCACCAAAAGAAGTAAAGCTCACTATCCAATGGAGGATAAAAGCAACAAGCTATCATATTTTTTGCGAAAATGAGAAGCATGCATTTATTGTATGAAGAAGAACATCTAATGCACCTATGTGAAGCCTCTATTAGACGCAATAAGAAGATGTGTTCAAGACCAACTTAAAGTTGAAGATGTCAAAAGGAATCTCTAACGGTTAGTTGCAAGTGCACTATAGAAGAGACCGAGCTCATCATAAAGAAAAAAGAAACAAGTTAAGAAAAATGCTACAGTTTTTTATGCTTGCTAATCATCTTTTCTCTAAGCTTTAGAAGAACATTGCTAGTGTTTCTTAGTGACCTCTAGAAGTTGAACCCTTTCTTTTCACTCGTCTTCCAAACATAGTTCTTCTAGACTAGCTCAAAATTTTTGTGATTCTATCACAACCCCTTTAATTTTGTAATAGAGTCAGAAGTGACTTTGTAAGAAATAATACTTGTTGAGTCAGGAGTGGCTTTATGAGAAAAAAATACTTGTATGAGTTAGCCAGGAGTGGCTTTGTAAGAAAAAAAAAATACTTGTATGAGTTAGCCAAGAGTGGCTGCGAGCGGAAAAAATATTTATAGTTTGCAGCATTAGTCTACTAGTGGAAGTTAATCAAGTTGATTAGAGAATTGGATGTAGTTTGTGGTTTCAAACAAACTAGTATAAAAATCTGAGTAATCTCTATCACCTTTTAACTCTTTTAGATTGCATATTATCATCTATGCCTAACATTAATAAGGGAAGAATGTTAAGAAAAAATATATATTTGCGAAATTTTCTATAACTAACAGATTAGTTCATTTGTTAAGTTCAACCTATTTTCTGACAAACCCTGTGTCTTCAGATGAATTGTGAAAAACTGCGAAAAGTTTTTAAAACACAATTGAACCCTCCTTTCTTGTGTTTTTCCTATTTTTCATGATGAGATTAAAGTAAATTTTTTAAACATTTAAATCAAATTGAAACAAAAACCTCACAAAAGAAGCAAAAGATTTTTTTTGGCCTTATAAGGAAATTAAACATACCTAAACTTTTTTGCACAAGACATGTTGTAGATGGAACCAAATTGGTTGTAGGAGAGGCATAAGACTCGTTTGTGATGGAAACATTAGAGCACAATAGATAGATGGTAGTTGGAAAATGGAGTTAATGGAAAAAACAAGTAATGGGTTGGTGAGTTTGTACTTGCACTGGTAAACAATATTTTGACCTCCTAACTTATAGTCTTATCACTCACGATATTACTCAAGTTTGCGAGACTGTGTAGCGGTTGACATTATTCCGACCAAGTGCTCACCTTAGTCGACTTTATCATAAGGTCAATTCATAAACACTCGTATCTCACAATTAAGAAAATTAAACATACAACTCGTATAATTATAGAAGGAGTCGATAATAAATAAGCATAATAAGAAAATTAAGTAAGAATTAAATACATAATTTCATATCCCAATATTAATTTAGTTAAATCTTATTGAATAATAGATATATCTGATAATATAATAGGAAGATAAATAAAATAGTCTGATAATAGAAATATTTGATAATATAATCATAAGATAAATAATAATATACAATATATGATAATATAATTGAGAGTTGAATAAAATAAATTAATAATAAAAATAATTGATAATACAATAAACGAATAATAGAAATAAATGATAATATGGTCAAAAGACAAATAAATAAATAAAAGGATTATTTGACAAAAGTCCAAGAATATTTAATTATAAATAAGACTATCAAGATTAAACAAAGGCAGAAAATTCTAGTGTCTCTAGCTTAGGGGTCGTCATACCTCTTGACTAGAACATTTGACGCCTATGGTGGGACAATTAAATTTAGTCTTGTGCCACATTTTAAGAAAGCAGGAAGACAATAAGAAATATTTTTTGCTCATGAAACATCTTCCAACAGTTCCTTTATGTAAGGAAAACTTGTTAAGCATAAAGGAGGATCATGGTGGTTGTAAAATTGTATAATTCCATTTTCCTTTCCTCCGTGTTAGCATGACAAGTATTGATATCTCAACTTTCATTTAAAAATTATTATTTTATCATTAAAACATTGTTATTTTCCTTTCCTCCATGTTACCGAGAAAGGTCTTGATATCTCAACTTTCATTTAAAAAATGTTATTCTAATAATATCACTAAAACATTGTTATTTTAAAAAAAAAATAAGAACTATACGTTTCCCTAATTATTATTATTTATTTATTTTTCTGTTTTATTTTTATTTTATTTTAAAAGAATAACTTGATCACATAAAGTTGATTTATCTCTAAAATAGATAATTAAATAAATTTGGTATATTGGTTTAACTTATATGTTCATGCACTTTTGTCTAATAAAATTGTCACGGTTATTTTATATAATTTTTTGTCTTCTTTATTAAGTATACTAACTTTAAATTGTTGAAGTATTGGAAATACCAATAGATTTGTAGAAAGATTATGAAATTTAATTTCTTATTTTATTTATTCATTTGTTTATTATTTATTTAAAAAAAGGATAAAAAATCATTATATTAGTAAAATTAGATTTAAAAAAAGAGGACAAATTAATAGAAAATGTATTTTAGTGTATATATATTTCAGTCTTTCTAAATTTTCTTTTGCAACAACACCTAAAGCTTATCATTTTAAGCCAACAGAAGAGCTCTTATGAAAAGTCACTTGACTAATCTAAAAATTTATATTTAAAGTTTTATTATTGTTAAATAATCATATAGTCACTTCTTTGCAGATATTACAAGAAGAATGACAAAATCAGTTGAATTTCACTCTTTGCAGATATTACAAGAAGAAAGGTCAACAACGCAAAATCAAGAGAATCATTGTTCTGGTCCAGATCGCCGAAAAGTCGAGTAGCGAAGATCGAGGGCTAATGTGACCTTAGACTGGTGCAACCAAAATATCAACTTAATAATACGACTCTACAAGACAAAATCAAACGAATTGCTACTTTGATCCAGAGCTAATCACCGAAAATTGGGAGCCTCATGTGACCTTAGACTTGTTTGGTCAAAATTTTGACTTTACAAGACAAAATTAAGCGAATCGTTCCTCTAGTCCAAAGCTGATCACCGAAAAGTCGTACGACAAAGTGTCAAAGGCTCATGTGACCTTAAACAAGTCTGGCCAAGATTTTGACTCTACAGTTCAACTCTACAAGGCAAAATCAAGTGAATCGTTGTTTTGATCTAGAGCCAATCAATGAAAAGTTGGGCGGCAAAGAGTTGGGGGCTCATGTGACCTTAGACTGGTCCGAGCAAAATTTTGACTACAATTTGACTCGACAAGGCAAAATCAAGTGATTTGTTACTTTGACTCAAAGTTGATCGCAAAAAGTTGGGAGGCTCGTAAAAGTCGGGGGTTCTGTGAGCTTAGACTAGTCTGGTCAAAATTCGACTCAACAAGGCAAAATTAACATGTTTTGTGAGTGTACTTATACTTCACACATGGTTTGTCACCTCATATATGATCTTATACACTTAGTCTTATTGCTCAAGCTTGAGGGAATGTGTACAGGTAGGTAATATTTTGACCTAGCTTTATAGTCTTTTCACTTATGTTATCATTCAAGTATAAAAGATTGTCTACTGATAAGTAATATTTTGACCTAACTTTTATAGCTCAAGCCTGTAGGACTATGTAGTGGTAGGTATTATTCTGACTAAGTGCTCGCCTTACTCAACCTCGTTAGAGGGTCGATTCATAAACACTCATATCTTGCCACTAAGAAAATTAAACATACAACTCATATAATTATAGAAGGAGTCGATAATAGATAAGCATAATCAGAAAATAAAGTAAGAATTAAATTCCATATCCCAATAATTTAGCTAAATCTTATTGAATAATAAGAACATGTGATTATATAATCGAAAGATAAATAAGTCCACTAATAAAAATATTTGATAATATAATCAAAGATAAATAATAATAATAATAATAATAATATATGATATAATATAATTGAGAGATTAATAAAATAGACTAATAATAGAAATATTTGATAATACAATAAATGAATGATAGAAATAATTGAATAATATAAGAATTAAATACATAATTTTAGATCCTAATAATTTATTAGTTAAATCTTATTGAATAATAGGTATATCTGATAATATAATTGGAAGATAAATAAAATAATCCAATAATAAAAATATTTGATAATATAATCGAAAGATAAATAATAATATTTGATAATATAATTGATTGATGAATAAAATAAACTATTAATAAAAATAACTATTAATAAAAGTAACTGATAATATAATAAATAAATAAAAGAAATATTTAATGAGAAAAAAATAAATAAAAGAAATATTTAACGAAATGTACCTTTAATTATAATTTTTTTTCAAAAATAAATTTTTTTACAAATAAAATTACGAATCTAAAATTACTCTTCAAAAAATTTAAGCCAACTAGAGTCTCCATTTTATGCTGCAAAAAGAAAGTCAACTAAATTTTTTAAATTATTGAATAATTTCTGTGCAGATTTTTTAATATATTATTATATTTAATTAATTAATATTTATAATATAATATAGTTTAGATATTATTATATATTATATTTAATATATTTTTATGCTTTAAAAAATATGTATGAGTTTAAAATAAAAACTATTTTTAATATTTTAAATTTATGAATAATATTAAAATATGTACAAAATATAATTAATAATAATAATAATAATAATTTAAAAATATTTAAGGTTATTTAATATAAAATTAGTAAAAAATTAAAGTATTAAAATTTTCTTTCATAAAATTTATGTATTAAAATAAATTAAAATTATTAATATTTATTTGTATAATAATAATTTATTTAATTCATTATACAATGTTCAATCAATATAAACATGATTGAATTGAGTTTAATAATCAAGATAAGCATGATTGAATTGAGTTTAATAATGTAGATTGTGAATAGCCTGCCTACAAAGTCTGATTGGAAGGCTTCCTAAACGTGTGAACTATGTAGTTGAAGTATAAAAGAGTTCGCATTAAAATCTATCAAAAGATGTGAACCCATATTCAGGTGGACATCAGATCACACAGATAATTTATTGACTTTTATCAAAATATTCCACTTTACTTTTGGATTAACTTATTTATCCCTGAATTTGAACTCTTTCAACCTAACCCAGCTCAACATATTTTTATATAGAAAAAAAATATAATTTTAGGAAATAAAATATAAATAATCTTATAAAAATAGAAATTAAGAATTTATATAATTAATTTTATAAAGTTACGTACTCATTGGTTAAATAAATTATATGACAATGAATTTTATTTTATTTAATAAAATAATAAAATCATTTTAAATTTAATGAAAGAAAATTTTATTATTTTAAATTTATCTATTATTTTACATTAAATAATTTAAATATTTCTAAATTACTATTAACAATTATATTTTATACATACTTTAATATTATTCATAAATTTAAAATATTTAAAAATATTAAAAATACTTTTAATTTTTAAACTCATACATATTTTTTAAATCATAAATATTACATAATTAAAAATAATAATATACTAAAGAATCTACACATAAATTAAGCAATGATTTGAAAAATTAGATTGACATTCTTTTTGGAGTCATAAATGAAAATTCTGATTGACTTATAAATTTTTTAAAAATAAATTTTAACTATTTTACATTAAACATGTCTTGAGTAAATAAAATAAAATTAAAATCATTTAGTTAAATTTTTTTTAGTATTTATTGTTCACCTTCTTCACAAGAGAAGAGTATTAAACACCAAAATATATCCATATTGTATGCATCTCTATGGTTTGCACTCTCATGCTTTCACACAGACGGAGAAATTATCTAAGAAAAATTTATAAAGATATTAAACACTCATGAAACATGAGCAACATACAACAAATTTGACATTATTTTAAAATTTGTTATTTTTGAATGTTATATTTTCATAAATAACTCAACTTTTTTATTTTTATACAATATAAGACTTTATATATGTAATGTTAATCAAATGTAAATTTCGCTTAAATTTATTTCTTTTTCTTTTATATTTTAATTCATTAAAAATAATTTCTTTTGAGTGAAAAAACAAATAATTTCTTGATGATATATTTTAAATTATATATAGTTGAGGTGAAAATGAAGCTAACTAAAACATATAAAATAAAAGACATATGAAGAACATGGGACTAAATTATAATAAAATGAAAAACTAAATGAGAACTAAAAGTGTATTTTAGCTTAAACAAAATTAACATGAGATCTCAAAGATTAGGAGAGACAACATTCTTTACACTTAAACTCTCCTCACCACATGAAAGAAGAATATAAGAAAGCAAAAAGAAAAACTTGGCATGCAAAAATATCATCTTTGAAACTTAATTTTTGTGTGTGTGAAGAGTTAGTGATGGATGAAGAATATAAGCATATAGAAGCTCATTCCAGACATCAGGCACACCAGGGAGGCACCAATGTATGCAATCAGCATAAGATTTTGGATTTGATAATTGTTGTTCAGTTAGAGGCTCCCATTGCTTTCTATAGATTGATGGGTGCCCTTCTTTCCTATACTCTGAGAGCTGTGTGATGTTAAGCAATTCAACTTTCAACCCTCTTCCATTCAAATCTTCAATCACATTTTCAACCACTCTCATCATGCTTGGATATGAACCATTCCCCCAATACCCTTCTTCTCTAATCTGATCTCTTTCTTTGTAACAATTCTCACCCCTAACTCCTCCCCATTCATGTGCCCTGCATTTTTTTTATATGTTGCAAATCCACTTAGATCATAGTGTCATTATAGAGCATTTGATATGCACTTGTGTATTTCTGTGTATGATTTTGTTGGTGTTAATGGGTAAGGGATGTGTAATGCAAGATGACATGAATAATCTTTTTTAAATGAAGAGAATTTTGTTTTCCACACTATTGCCAAAATATTTTAGAGTTTAAAGTAATTCTAACATTCTAATGATTCTTAGCCTCTGTTTAAAACAACTGAAACATTATTAAAATTTCTTATATTTTATTAGAATTTTTTTACAAATTTATTATAAAATTTTATAAAAGAAGAATTTTTTATTATTTTTTCTATAAATTTATAAAAAAATTCTTATAAAATATAAAAAATTATAATAGTAAAAATTAAAAATAAATGAAAAAGGCACTTAAATTATGTTCCTTCCATCTTTGTTTTTATCTAAAAAATATATGAGAAATGATGCAAAAGTACATGTGATTAGTAGATTTTTCAATAAAAAACCAAATCCCATAGAAAAACATAATTTTATTTAACATTCTAATGATTCTTAGCCTCTCTTTAAAACAATTGAAACACTATTAAAAAAATTTATATTTTATTAAAATTTTTCTATAAATTTATTATAAAAATTTGTAAGAAATTTTTCTTTTATTATTTTTTATATAAATTTTCTATAAATTTGTAGTGAAGTTCTTATAAAATATAAAAAGATTCTAATTGTAAAAATAAAAAAAAATGAAAAAGCCACTTAAATTATGTTCCTTCCATCTTTGTTTTTATCTAAAAAATACAAGAGAAATGATGCAAAAGTATGATTTACCTTTCATAAAAGACTTGAGGAAAATTAAATTTATTTCATAAAATAATTTGGATAACTTAAAAAAAAAAGTATTTAGTGTTAGTAAACTAGTCTTTAGTTCTTTAATTTTTTAAACTTAACGAGCTAATTATTTAAGGAAATATAAATAATATAATAATCATATTATTATCTAGGTTATTATTATTATTATTATTAATGTCAAATTTTAAACTCAGATAACTAGTTTATTTAAAAGCTTAAAATAAATTGCCAGTATGTTCATGTAATCTTCATAGTTCATATATGAAGAGAATTATTTGAACAAACTATGATTCTCTGTTTTTTTATGTGCACAATTTTTAATTAAACATTTATAGTCAAGTTCTTCTAACATTTTCATTTTCAATAGATAAAATAAGTAAATTAATTTGAAATGTTTGAACTGTATAAAATATTTATTATAAATATAAACTACAATTTTTATATTAAAAAATATTTATTATTAGAAATTTTAATTATAATATAATTTATATATTTAAAATATTTATTTACTACGAGTTTTAGTTATATACTATAAACATTATTTTATAGTATTGACGTACCTTAATTACACTTTTTTTATCCATTAGATATTATAATAAACTTATGCATTAGTTGATATGTTATTAATGAATGTTATTGACATAATCAAAGAAGAAGCATAAAGGAATTAAAGTGTACAATTGGGAATACGTGATACTTAAATATTCAATTTCAACAATTGAAACTTATTAACCAAAACCTCAATATTATAATACTTTGAAATGAAGAAAAAAAAAACAATTAAGTGAAAATCACAACTATTAATTTGTTACCTTTGTAAGAATAGTTGTGATTTAGCTTTCCCACTTTCGAAAATCTTCTATATTGTATAATTGTTCGTTTATATTTACATTTTAATTAATTAAATAACTTTTTCATGGTATCATAATGAGCATGTTAAGTTTAGGATTCAATTGGAGTAAAATAAAAGAACTAACAAGTATAAAAATAAAATTAATCAAATATTCCATTTCATTCTTTTTTGTTTTCACCTTTTAATTACGATAATATCTAAATTTGTTTTCTGTTTTAAATATTTGTATAGAGAGAAATATAGTAGAATAAAAAATGTTGCTTTGAGTGTTTCTAATATAAAATATTTAAAATTAGAAAATATTTTTTTAAAAAAATATTTGTGTAATTAAAAGGACGAAAAATATTGCATGTAAATGCTTAAAACAATCTACCCTAAATAATAAACATGCATTATAGATTATAATGGTAAGTTAGGTGATAAGGTAATGATGGTAAATTAAGATGGAGTTTGAGGCACTTACTTTTGGTGAGTTGGTGACATAGAAACAAAGAACAAGTTGGTCTTGTTGCGATTAATATGAACTTCCAACCAATCTGACCATGTCCTCAAGGCCATTTCATACACTCTCACCATTCCTACCCTTTTCATTACCCCATTTGGGTCTCCAAATGAACCCCACCTGCTCACACCTTACATTCTCATTATTCAAATTAAGACACAAATAATTCAAGAATTAACACCACCAATTCATCTTCTTTCTTCTATTACAAGGTATCTTGCTGACTTCTTTACACTTTAATTTAGTATAAATACATACACAAGTGTAATGTTTCCACTCACACCAAGGATGACCCAAAAGAAGAAAACCAGCAAATATTTCTCAGCTATTTCTATTTATTCTAAAACAATATTGTTTCCAAAAAAAAAAATCACTGTTTAATATATTTTTAATGATAAATTAGTTGTTGGGTATTGGATAATCTATAAGTGTTCTGAAAAAGGTTATTTTTAAAACTAGGGAAATAGAACCCTAATCCTTAATTTTAATCATTGGTTTCATTTAGTTTCTTAGGTCTAGAAAGTTTCCCAAGTAATTTTTTTAAAACATTTGAATCAAATGAAAAAAAAAAACACAAAATTGAGGAGGCAAAAAGTTATTTTGGCCTTAAAACGAAATCAAACATACCCAAATGCTCAAGACATGTTGTAGATGGAACCAAATTGGTCTCTTATGGTTAATACATATTGTAGATGGAACCAAATTGACATAAGACTCATATTTATGGTGAAAACTTTGAAACACACTCACATGGAAAGTAGATAAATGGTGGTTGGAAATTGGAGATGATCAAAAGCAAGTGATGGGTTGGTGAGTTTTTACTTACAAAACATTCATAGCTCGTCTTCTCCACCATAGGAAAGTGTTGAACACCAAAATATCTGCATCAGTCCAATATCTAGCATGCTTCTCTATGGCATGCACTCTCACAGTTCGTTCAGCTACCCTGTGGTTCACTGGGTCATCTGAGTTTGATTCTACCAATAATGGTGCCCAATAGAACTCGATTGTTGCATTGTACTCCTTCATCAAATCATGATCTCAAATCATTAATGAGTAACTACTTCATCTCATGTAAAGATACATAAACTTGAAATTTTTGTCAAGATTATTAATGTCTTTGGTTTTCTACATAATACTTTAGAGACAATCCAATTTTAGAGATGGCATTAATCTCAAGTAAGCTTCACACAATGCCTTTTTTATTGTATGTTAAATGAATCTTTTGTTCAAACTTCACTTTCACTTAAAATAACAATAACATGTATATTACTTTTAAGTTAATTAAAGTTAATATTAATAAATTTTTTATATTTTTAAATTAAAATTATTAATTTGAACAACAATTTTCATCTTTTTACTTATTATCATTTAAGATTTATAAATTTCAGTATAATAATAATTTTAAAATTTATTATTTTTAATCAATATTATTATCAAAATATTTTAATACATTTATAATTTAATTTATAATATTATTATTTTTCTATTAATAATAATATATTATCAATTTAAATATATTTTAAAAATAATAAAATAAATAATATTTATATTATATTATAAAATTTTATCCATTTTAATAATTATACATTTGAAAATTCTTTCAATAATTATCATTCAAACAATGTTTTTTTAATAAAAACATTTTTAAGATAAAAATATCCCAATACACTTTTAACTAAATTTAACTTTAAAAAATTAAATTCAACTCAACTCAATTTTTTAAACTATAATCTACTATATAAATTTGAAACGAAAGAACATGTAAAAGGAAGATAACTAAATTTTAATAAAAGTGAACTAAGTTTTAAAAAGTAATTGAGAGAATTGAATTATATAATTTTTAAATGAGTTAAACTTAATTACTTTACGATTTTAATAAACTAAAATGGAACTGAATTAGCCTATGAATTATTTGAATTATTATTAATAGATACATATTTTAAAATATACTTTTTAATATCATAAATTATAGTTTAGTTCACATATTTTTATGTAAAAGTAATTTAAATTTTAAGATTTTATTTTAAATAATTTAATTTTTTATGTAATTATGAATTTGATTTTAAAAGTGAATAAAAGGTAGATGTAGAAGTAAGATTAGTGTTTGTAGTTGTAAAGACTTACTTGGGCCTTGAAAATGTTGAGGGATCCATTTGCAATGGTTTGCATGGATTTGAGATTTGGGGGCACAGAAGATTCCACAAGGCAAACCATTGAAACCCATTGGCCTCTGTTCAGTGAATCTCCCACAAACACCATTCTCTTGTTCCTTAGCCTTTCAAGCAATGCTGTGCCATTGAACCTTATTAACAAAGAAGGACCCACATTCACAAACCTCAAAACACATACTCAAACTTAATATTCAACCATTCATGTGGCAAAAAAAAAAAAGATTTGAAAAAGAAAAATATCAACAATTATCCTCATTGCAACATCATTAGCTATATAAATATCCAAAATTAAGAATGTTACTCAAACTATCACCATGATTTCTCATACAATTTTTCCATTTATTGATCCTTTGTCCTTGTACTATGGCACTGGTTAACAAGATTGTTAGGGTGTATTTTAAAGTTGTTCTGGAAAAGGAAAAAAAGAAGTAAAGTAAAATATTTTTTTATCCCTCCAAAATATATGCAAATTTCAATTTTATCCATTCTATTTATTTTGTCTCTCTAATTTTGGAATGTACCATTTTTAATCTTTCCAACTTATTTAAACCATTTTTTTTCCTATTATCAATTAGTGTTTAAATTACTCAGATACTAAAAATGGACAAAAATTTCAAACCAACTAATATAAACTTTAAACAGTTTAGAGGGGAGAGTAAAAACATATGTTATCAAAAAATGACAAACTTTTTGTTTCTTATAAGCATTTTTTCATGATGATAATTTTTAAGAAAAAAATACAGTAGGATACATAATCTCTTAAGATTTTGTTCACCTTTATAAATATTATATAGCCATCTTAATTTAAAATTAAAAAAATGTATCTGTGAGAGAGAGACCTGGGTAAGTCACATTGGTGAGGTTTCCATCTCCAATTCTGGTAGCTGAGGTCCTTCCTTCCAAACTTCTCACAAGCCAATTGATCAGACATGAAGGTGCAGTGCTGCTCCTTGTAGAGTGGATATGATTCATTATCAAAAACCCATTTCCCAGAAAACAAGTCACATTTTGATGATGAATGTAACTTGTTTCTTTCATGAGACCATTGTTCTCCTTCTTGTGTTAGATAAATGGCAGTGACAACTAGAGTAGTGGCTAAGATGGCTAAAAGGGATTGAAAAATGTTTCTGACTCCCCAAGTGCTTCCTACAACTATCTGATGTGCCTTTGCCATTTACATTCACTTTGATCTTTGTTCTCATCACATCTCTTCCTCCCTTTTGAAGCTTCTTGAAATCGGTTGGTGAGCTAGAAGATAGTTTTATCATGTCTACTCTAGCTAATGTGAGTAAGTAGTAGGTGGACCATGATTCATTTGGAAGCTTTTGTTGAAATTCATATTTTCCAAGGAAAAAGACTCAAATTTATCACCCAATTTTGAGTAATATAAAATTTTCAAATAAAAAGATATAATTGAAAATACACTTTATATAAATATTAAAGTCTTTTATTTTACATAGGAAAGTATTATTTTATGTAAATAACTTAAATAAGGTATTTATATTATATATGTTTAATAAATTATGTTAATATTTGTTTCATTAATTTTATTATCAATAGTAAATAATAGATGGTCACGGAAGATTAACCACCCTAGTATAATTTTATAAGTTTAGTTACAAAAATCTTACAATTCAATTCAATTTATATTTTAAAACAAGTTATAGATTTTTGTCTATTTTAATTTTATATTAGATCTATGAGTTAATAATTCATTATTTTTTTAGTCTAATTAAAAGTTAAAAAAAAGATTACAACATATTTATAAAAGAATTATTATATATGATTATTCAAAAATCTAAAATTTAATATTTTAATATTTTAATAATTAAATATATTATACATTGTATATTTTATTTAAATATTATTTTTTACAATTTTACTAATGTCTCTCATATTCATATTGCAACATCTAGATAAAATAAAATAAAAAATAAAAACAAAAGAGTGAATCTATTAACTAGTAGAATAGTTTAATCTTGATCTATATAAACATCAAGTCAAATATATCATATTGAAAAAAGTTATTTTTATTTAAATTACTATTTGTGAAACCTAATTTAAATCATAGTGCACAACATTCCTTCCGACTAGATTTATTTTGACCACATTAAAATATATTATTTTTTTAAAAAATTAAAATGAAACACTTTTTAAGATGAAGATAAAAATAAAAAATAAGAAGACAACTAGATTTTCAAACTTACTTTTTATTACAATAATAATATATTCTTTCTTTCTTGTATATGTTTAGAAACACAAGTTTTTTTTTTTTTACATATGGGAAACACACGTATTAAGAAAAAAAAAAAAGAGATATTTGTAACTACTTTTGAAAAATAAAATAATATTGTGACTAATTAATTAATTTGAATCGTTAGTTAGAGAATGTTTTTCGCTGCATTTGCACTTAACCAACGCTACTTGATATTGGATATTGATTGTTTGAATGTTTAGTTTGGCATAATATGAAGAGCAATTAAACGATAAACCATTAGGTTGAGTTGTTGACGTTTTCACAACCAAGAACATTGCTTGAAGAAAGATCCAGGTCTATTGTCCTTTTCATTTCCTTTTCCCTAAAAAAACAAAAAGAGGATTAAAATAACCAAAAGATTATGTTGCAAGGGTTATATCCTGTCCATTACATAAAGAGCAATATATCAATGAGAAAATGTGAAACAAAGTTCCTTTTTTCAAATGTGTTTGCGTTAGTTTTATCACCAGGCTGAATTATCTGTTTTTAATTATAATTATTGTCAAGATAATCCATGTCAATTACAATTATAGAGAATACAACTAACTTATATCATCAAAATCAAAGTAATATATAATTTTTAAAATATAATAAATATAAATTATTCTATTACCGTTTTATTATTATTTTTCTAAAATTTGACGGACATAGTTAACATATTATATATCTATCTATTTATCTCTCTCCCTATATATATATACATTTATTTTGTTAGAATATATAGATTATTTTTAGTGTAATAGATTCAACTTATTTTTTGTATATATTTTATAAATAAACGTACAATTCTATGTGGTACACATATAAGAGAATTCATCTTATATCTAAATATAGAATTCAGAGTTAGGTCAAATTTCTCTCCCCCTGGTAAACTCACTATCAGTGGCGGATCTTGACTAAATTTCTAGGAGGAGTCACTATATATTAAATCAATTTAATATTTTAATAATAATTAAATAATATAAAAAAATTATAAATAAAATAATATAATATGTAAAAAAAATTAACTTAATAAATAAAGTTAACATTAAATATAACATTAAATTTACTTACAAACATTAATTCAATATACTTGTTCACAATGTAGTCAAAATCGAGATTTTACTCATAAAATCGTAAGATTATACGATTTTTATTTTAATTCCGTGTTAGAGTATACTTATAATTGTAATACAGTATAATCAGTGACGTAGAGAAAAATCGGAAAAAATGTAGAATCGAAAATTTTAACATTTTAATAAATGCGGACAGTGAATGGGTTTTAATTTCATTTTAATGGGTTTTAATTTCTTTTATTGGTTTTAATTTCTTTAATATTGAGCATTGTTCTATGTTCCACTTATCTAGGATACTTTTTAACTCTTTCAATAATTTTGAATTGTTTAACATTGAGTACTGATCCCACTAATTTAGAAGTTGAACAATTTTTAATTTTTTAATGGTTTTTAATATTTTTTAATGTTTAGTAATATTGTTCCTACTAATTTAAGAGTTGAACAATTTTTTTAGAGGTTATTTTAACATGTAAGTTTGAAGATTGTTTTTACTTTTTTAAACCTTAGATAATTTTTAAATTTTTTAAGCCTAATAAAAATAATTAAAAATTAAAATCTTTCCACTTCTGAAAATAAAAATTAAAACGTTCTTTGCTCAATGTAACTTTTTGCTTATTTGAAGTTGAACAAATATCATTTTCATTTTTATTAATAATCTTCCTCTTGAAAAAAGCATCAATTGTCTTGTTCTTAACCATGAGTATTGTACCTATTAAAAAATAATTATTTAATTTCAAAATATATAAAATTATAATAAATGATAATTTACAATCTAATCTACATAGTAACATACCTCCAAAAAATATAATCTACAATCTAATGTAATCTACTTGCTTTTGCAATAGTCACATAAAAGCATAGAAAATAAATGATATTAAATAAAAAAAAGTTATAGTAGGTACCTCGAATGGAATGGAAGAAGTTTTATAGAAGTAGAATAGTAAACAAATGAAGTAGAGGAGAAACCATAAAAGAGAAAATAACTCTATATATCTTTAACATAAATAGAAGAAGAAGAATACTAAGAGTTTATATTTAAAGCAAAAAAGTAAATGTAAACAACTGTTATCTATAAAATTTTATGAAAACTCTAAAAAGTATACCTTTTAAAAGAATCTATTAATTGTAAAAATTTATTTTATTAAATTGTGTGGACCCATATAATAAATTTATATGTATAATAAAAATGTTTGGGGGGCCGTGACCCCCATCGGCTCCTATTAAGCTCTGCCTCTGTTCACTATTTATCAATGTTAAATTTTTTTTCCTAGAAATCTCTCTTCCCTAATTTCTGGAATCCCTTTGCCACCACTATTGTTGTTGCCTTCGACACCGTTGCCGTTATTGCCACCACCGTTGTCACCAGAAACCTCATAGACAAGGTCACCCTAGTTTGGCTGTCACCGCCACCACTCCTCTCTCCCGGAACAATGTTTTTGACGCCGTTCTCCCTCGTTTCCGCTACTGCACCGCCATCGCTATCCCAGTTTCGCCCACTGCCACCACAAACAACATTGTTTGGGCCAAGCGAGTCCAACACTGTCGAAATCGTGGCCATCAGAACCACCACACGCTGCCACAACCTTTGCCGAAGCAACATCTGTCCGTCGTGCGTAGAGGCGCGTTCGACGTCCTTTCTGGCCACGATCACCGTCGTCATCGTTGTCTCTCCATCCTCCTTCCAGATCTGTACTCACCTTCTTAATCAAAGGTCGTTGTAGTTTTACCCTTTTTTTAGGGTTTGTTTCTCTATTTGTGGACACTTTTCTCTCTCTGTTTTTGTTATGGCTTCCCTAGCTCCTACGTCTAATCCGTCCATTTATACCAATTATGTCAATGAGCATCTCTCCATTGACAAATTTAACGGTGATAATTATGTGGTTTCTCAACATGACAACCGCAATCGTCCTTGGAAACAAGGAAAAGGACGCCCTCAGTGTGATCATTGTCACAGATGCGGTCATGTAAAAGAAAAGTGTTATACTTTACATGATCACCCTCCGAAATCTGCTGTAGTTGCCCATGTTGCCCCTGCACCACCACCTACTACAGGCCCCACACCACCGTCTGTCCCAGGCCCCACACCACCGTCTGCCCCAGGCCCCACACCATCTGATAAACCAGCTCAACTTGCTATCTTCAATGAGTTTCTTAAATGGTATAAGGATCATTACGGCTTCAGTTCCACTGCTTTTGTTGTGCATACATGGACTTCCTTTGTTGGCCTAACCCAATCAACCTCTCTTAGTCCTTGGGTTCTAGACTCTGACTCTACATACCATATTACTGGTAATAAATCATTCTTTTCATCACTCTCTACTTCGGGTTATTTGCCATCCGTCACCATGGCTAATGGCTCTAAAGCCCCTTCCCATGGTATTGGTACCCTTCAACTTCTTCCTTCCCTATCTATTGACAATGTTCTTTATGTCCTTGGATCTCCATTTAATTTATTATCCCTTAATCGCCTCACTCGTTCCCTTGATTGCATTATCTCTTTTACTAAAGATTTTGTTTGCTTACAAGACCGGAGTTTAGGACGGACCATTGGCACCGAATATAAGTCTCATGGTCTCTACTATCTTAGGACAACTGCCCATGTTGGTTTAGTAACGGAGTTTTCTTCTCTCATTCATGCTCAACTAGGTCATCCTAGCCTTGCCAAGATGCAGCAGCTTGTTCTAAGTCTGTCTAAGTTGTTTACTTTCTCCTGTGAGTCGTGTCAATTAGGTAAATACAATCGTTCTTCTTTTCCAGCTAGTATCTCACAACGTGCTTCTTCTCCATTTGTCTTAGTTCACTCTGACATTTGGGGACCTAGTTATGTCCAGTCTAATTTAGGATTTCAATATTTTGTTACTTTTATTGATGATTACTCAAGGTGTACTTGGTTATTTTTGATGAAAAATCGTTCAGAGTTGTTTTCTATCTTTCAATTTTTTTTAATGAAATAAAAACTCAATTTGGTGTATCTATTCACATTTTACATAGTGATAATGCCCGAGAGTATCTTTCTCATTCTTTTCACAGTTTTCTAGCGTCTAATGACATTCTTCCCCAAAATTCGTGTGCTTATACACCTCAACAAAATGGAGTGGCTGAGCACAAGGATAGACACCTCATTGAAACAACTTGAACAATGTTAATTCATGGTAATGCTCCTTAACATTTTTCGGGGGATGCTGTTCTAAGTGTTTGTTATCTAATTAATCGTATGCCTTCCTCTATTTTAGAAAACAAAATTCCTCACTCAATTTTGTTTCCACATGAACCTCTCCAATCTTTATCTCCTAAAGTTTTTGGGTCAACCTATTTTGTTCATACCTTAGGACCTAATGTTGACAAACTTTTCGTTAAGTCAAAAATGTGTCTTTCTAAGGTTCACTAGGTCACAAAAAGGGTATAAATGTTTTTCTCTATCTCTTAATCATTATTTTATCTTTGCAGATGTCACTTTCATTAAGTCCTCTCTCTATTTTAAGACCAACCCTTCTACCTCTACACCTCTTTCTGAAACAACCATTATTCCAGTAATCTATGAACCTCCGGTTGAGTCTAGTATAGCTCCATCACCTCCACCATCTGACTCACTTCCATTGCCGACTCCTTCGGTTCCTCCGATTCTTTCAACTGAATCTAATCTTCCCATTGCTCTTTGGAAAGGTACACGAACCAATCTCAAACCTCCTCTTCGCTATATTAATTTGAGTTATCATAGATTATCTCCTTCATTTTATACATGCCTTTCTTCTATTTCCTATGTATCCATCCCTAAATCTGTCGGTAATGCCTTGTCCCATCCCGGTTGGTGTCAAGCCATGCTCGAAGAACTAAGTGCAATTTAGAATAATGGAACTTGGGGCCTCATCCCTTTGCCTTCTGGAAAATCTGTTGTTGGTTGCGGGTGGGTTTTCGCTATCAAAGTCGGTCTTGATGGCACTATTGATCGTCTTAAAGCTCGCCTAGTAGTTAACGACTATACACAAATATTTGGCTTAGATTATGGTGACACCTTTGTTGGAATAAATGACTGAGTTTAAGAGGGGGGTGAATTAAACTCTTAAAGATTTTCGAAATTCAAGGCCAATTTATCAAAACCAGATTCAAATCAAAGAGGAAAATCAATTCTTTAAAGGTTCTTGAAATGCTTTTTACCAATGTATCATATATCCAATTCAATTAGAAATTTAGATTTCAATTACAGAATCTAAAAAAGTAGGGAAAGAAGATCAAGACAAAAGATTTATACTGGTTCACCTTTCAACAAAGGCTACATCTAGTTTCCTAAACATCCAAACCAAATCAATTCACTAAATTTCAGTTTTTACATGAAAACTAAAACCAGAAAAACTGCACCTGATCTTGAACCCTACAAGACCTGTAAACTCTTGTAAAACCCTATTACAAGAACACCTTAATCACCCTGATTAAGAGACGCAAATGCAACAATTAATTACACAAAGATTTGGAACAGAATCACCTGGAAAAATACAGTGCAGTAGGAAAAATAGAGCACGCAGAAAAGAAAAAGAGAGTATCAATTCTAGGACAAATTCGCTATTCAATTTGATCTTGGACTTCTTGGAGGGATTCGCAAATTGATTTAGAGTATTAGAAAATCTTTCTTGCACAGTGGGTTTCTCTGTAATTGATTCGTCAATGAGTTCTTTGAATTTTAAAGTATTTATAGCAAAGCTGTTCCAGTGGTTTAAAACTGTTTCTGATGAAAACAGTCGGTTGAAGACGCGATTTAACTAGTTGTTTTCATTAAAATGAATTTTCCAGAAAGCACCCTTTTTCTAAAACTTGAAAACAGTCAGTTGAAAATACGATTTAACTAGCTTTTCCAGAGAGCTAGAATTTCTTAACAAAAGCTCCAGAATTTCAACTAGTTTAAATTCAGAAAAATAGCTAGCTAAAATTAGCCAAAATCAAAGCTTTAAAATTGAAGAACAATTTAACTGATTGAAACCAGATTTTTAATCAGTTAAAAACCAGTTAAGACTTTTGAAAACATTTTAAAACCTTTTAAAACATTTCAAATCATTTTAAAACCCAAGATTAAGTCCAAGATTAATTGAAATGCATCTTACCACACATTCTAAGACACTCTAATCCTAAGACATTCATTCTTCAAGTACTATCATCTTCATCATCAAAGGTGGTTGGAGACATCAAATCCACTTGAAACCAAGTCTTCAAGTCCAACAACCTTCTCACCAGTTGCAAAGATGGCTTCTATACGCCTATTCATTGCCATGACTGCTCTTAAAAACTGGCTTCTTTTTTAATTGGATGTGAAAAATGCTTTTCTTAATGGTGATTTGCAGGAAGAAATTTATATGGAGCAACCTCCAAGGTTTGTTGCTCAGGTGGAGTCTTTTGGAATGGTATGCCGTCTCTACAAATCTTTATATGGCCTAAAGCAATCTCCCAGGGCTTGGTTTAGAAAATTTAGCATGGTTGTTAAGCAATTTGGAATGACCCATAGTGAATCAGATCACTCAGTCTTCTATCACCACTCAAGTGCTCGATGTATCTATCTAGTTGTGTATGTTGATGATATTGTACTCACAGGAAGTGATCACCATGACATCTCACAAGTTAAACAACATCTATGCCAACACTTTCAGACTAAAGACCTTGGCATACTCAGATATTTCTTGGGGATTGAAGTAGCACAATCTAAGAATGGAATAGTAATCTCTCAAAGGAAGTATGCATTGGATATTTTGGAGGAAACTGGGTGATGAACTCAAAATCGACTGACACACCCATGGATCCTAATGTCAAGCTTTTACCTAATTAGGGGGAGTCCTTCTCAGACCCTGAAAAGTATAGAAGATTAGTTGGGAAATGGAACTATTTTACAGTTACTCGTCCAGACATTTCTTTCGCTATTAGTGTGGTAAGTCAATTTCTTAACTCTCATTGCACAGATCATTGGGATGTTGTCATTCATATACTGAAATACATTAAAGGAAAAGGACTTTTGTATGGACACAGTAACCATACCAAAGTTGTTGCCTACTCAAATGTTGATTGGGCAGGATCTCCTGTTGATAGGAGACCCACCTCTGGATATTGTGTCTTTATTGGTGATAATTTAATCTCTTGAAAGAGTAAGAAACAAAGTGTTGTGGCAAGGTCAAGTGCAGAAGCAGAATATAGATATGTAGCCTCTGCTACCACTACTAGAAAATATGAGAATAGTGACTGATATCAATGACTGAAAATTTTAGTCACTATTAGTCACCGAATCAATGACCAATTTTTATTTCTTAAATGAGTGACTGATTTAGTCTCTGAATTTTCAATCAAAGAAAATCGGTTAGTAAATCGGTGACTCTTCTATTAAAATTTTTATTTTATTAATTAAAATAATAAAAAAAATATTATTTTCCCTAATTAATTTTCCAAATTTTTCCCTCCCACGAATTAATTTTGGCACGTGAATGCATTTCTCAATTTCTTTCTTAGATCACACCTTTTCTCATCCTCCTTCTCTTCCATGCCCTTCCATCCAATCCCCACCAAAACCCTAAAATTCTTCTTTCGCAATACAACACCTTCGGAATCAATGGTCGCGTCGACATCCTCCCTAATCGCCTGAGTCTTTGGTACTAGTATGCGCCGCTCATCACCTGCCTCATCTGCAAAGGTTTTTCCTCACCCACCATCGAGGAAACCACTAGCATCTCCAGCGTGAAGCTAAACCGCCTCACTATCGCCATGCGGGTCCATGAATCCCTCCTCCAGTCCAATGTTGACCTCGAGCTCCTCGCCGCCTTCAAGACCAACGGTGTCGAGCTCCTCTATGAGATTCGCCTACTCAGCACATTACAACAGTCGCGCCTTTCCTTGTGGAGAATCGCTGCAATGGGAAGACTGCACAGGAGTTGGTGTGTTCAATGAGGGGTTTCTTGGGTAGGCGCGGGGAAAAGGAATGGGAGAGATTTGATTACACTTTGCATGGAGATTTCTCTCTTTCATGTACTACCAATAGAGTAGGGAGCATAGGAACTCGTCGAAGCAGAGGAGTTCGATGTTGGAGTAGCAGCTGGCGTTACGGAGACAGAGAGGGCAAGGAACGCAGTGTTGGAGGAGTAGGAGGGGAATGGTGAGGAGAAGGATAAGGTGGAGGATGGGGAGAAGAATAAGTTGAAGGTAGATTTTACCAATTGCCTTCACTCTAATAATTAGTGTTTAATTATGAGTATTGATGCAGGGATTTGGGGTTTTGGATATTAGAGAATATTTTTTCTGGTTTCAGTTTAAGTGTCATCTTTATTCCTTGTTTTGGGGGATTTAGTGAATATAGGAGTGAATCCAATGAATATATGACTTTCTTATATGTCTTTCAAAGACAGAAAACGACTGCTAGCACTTATCTTAGGAAACTAACCCTTTCTTCTCTTCATTCCTTCTTTGTCTTTTCTCTTTCTCTCTCTCAACTCCATGCCTCCAGCCAAGCGTAAGCCCGCCCAAGGGCCACCGGCTGTGGTGGCTTCGGTAAGGGTCACTTGTGCGGCAGCCAAACGCTCTGCTTCAGCCACCTCTGACCCTCTCGCGTAAGAGAAGAAAGCCAAGAAGGTCAATAAGACTAAGGGTAGCAGTGGTGCTGAGCAGAAGAAGAACAAGAAAGAAAGTGCTGCTTCTGTTCGAACAAAGATGTGGTAGAGATAGAGGAAGATGAAGAAGGAGCTTCCAAAACTATCGTGGTTGAGCACTGGTTTGTCCCTTTCTTCTTCTTTTGTTGAAGGGTAAAATAAAAATGTGTTTTTTTTCTGTATTTGGTGAAGAGATGTTTCTCTTGTATTGTGTGCCTTTGTGTGTTTCTATCTATTTTTATTATTTGAAAAGACTTCATTGAAATTTCATTTGTTTGAATAATAACTTAGTAGTTTTTTGGGGTTAAATGAGAGGCATGAGAGGAGAATAGGAGGGTTGAATGTTAGAGAATTTTTTTGTTGTTATAATAGCATTGTTCGGTCTGAAAATGTTGTAATGATGTGTAGTTTGTTGCATTTTTCTTCAATTTCAGTATATTTCTTTATTGGTGGACACTTGTGGGTTGTCATCGAGTACTCTATTGGTGTTGTTACTTGGTTCATTTGTTGAGGCTAAAGATGTTGGTTGTTGTGTGGGTTGGTAATGTGGTTATGGACACTTTCTATCTAATGTGTTTTGTTGTTATTTGTGTTCCTTAGTAAGCAATGTACCCATTTGTGCAACTTGATGTATTTTTCTAGGTTTGAAGTTATATGGTGTTGTTTCTGTTATATAGTGCAAGGAACAAAAAAAATTCCTCATAAAGGAAAAACCTTTTGAAGAAAAGATTGAAGTTGACACTTTAATTTTGAAAGTAATTGTTAGCAGTTTTTAGTATATAAATATTCAAACAGAAAAGGTTTGTGTAGACCATATTAATTAGGGTAATAGTTGAAATAAAACTTTAGTGGAAATTATTATATACCACTACAAAACAATTAAATTTTCTACCCTAGCAAAATTTTATTTTGTGACCATATTTTTTCCTCTCTTTTTGAACTTCAAAATATATTTTTTAAGCGAGTTTAATATATTTTTAAAGCAGATTTTAAATGATTGAAAAATATTTACATGAAATCTATTTTTCTAGCATTCTAAGGTTTTATTTAAGACTATATTTTTTCTAACCTTCCCTTTCTTCTAAAAGTTAATAGTATGTATAGTATTGAATAAAAAAAATTTCATTACCATCATTCATTCAAAATCATTGAACATAGGAGTTTTAAAAATTCAGGTATAACAGCTCCAATTCATATATATATATATAGTCAAAATTTAAAATTAAAATTATAATATAGTTTTTCTTCTTTTAACATGAATGATTTTATATATGCATGGACTATGATTTTAAGAAAGATATAGTTTATTCAGAAAGACATATTTAATTTAATAGTGTATCATAATTTAAAATTTAATTTAATTAAATTATAATGTTTAAAATGAATATTTTTTTAATAAAAGTAAAAGTTTAGTACCTTAGATAGTATAAAATTTTATTATATTTTTATCAAAAGTATATATATATATATATAATGTTAAGAATAAGTCTTTAATTTATAAGAATATCATGTGTCAATCTTTTAAAAATATTATTCTATAAGAGTAGTTATATCACTAATACTTTTATAAGAATGATTACTAAAATTATTTATGTTGATGATTTGTGATTTGATGATTTTTGTTAAAGCTTGTTAATTGTATTTTATACTGTGATGGATGCGTGGTTAATGTTTGTTGAATGATTTAGAATTGTTTGAGATGATAGATTACCTGTAAATGATTAATCAATTGATTAATCATCAGTTAGTCTACTAATTCTACTTTCCTAGTGGACTATTTTCATTAAATGTACCAGGTATACAGGTTTAATGAAAATAACACACTGGTCTGAGTCTTCAGTCGACTATTCTATTCTTGGCACCAACCTTATGCAGTAAACACACAGAACACGGTTTTAGGACTTTCAAAAGGTGAAGACCCATTGCATATCAGTAGTTCTATAAATACAACATTCGTAGACGCTTAAAGGTGCGAAAGAATTCAAGAGAAAACTCTCAAGAGCTACAACATTCAGAAGCAAGAAGGATTCTGCAGAGTTTTCAATTACTGGTTTACTGTTTCAAGAAGATCTTTCTTTTCACTGTATTTTGTATTCTTTGATCTCGGGTTAGAGATTTGTAGGTGGGTTTTAGAACCCTGTGACTGTGATTGGGGTGATCACAGAGACTCAGTGTGAGTCAGTGGGTGGTGATCTATTCTATAGTGTTTAGAATAGGTTCTTTAGTTTTCTTGTAGTGTTCAAGAAAGAATTTTGTGTAAAGAATACAATTTTTTATAGTGATTAGGATCTGCGGAGTTGCGGATCATCAACTGGATGTAGTTCTTGCATAAAGAACAAATTAGTATAAATCTTGGTGTCATATTCTCTCTTCCTTCATTATCTGTTATATTGTACAGTAAGAACTAACCTACTATTTCGCGAATATCAGTCGGTTAATTTTCTGCAAATTGAACCAGTAAATTTTCTGTAAAGAAAAAGTTTTCATAAAAGCTGCATATCAATTCAACCCCCCCTTCTTGATATTATTCCGCTGCTAACAATTTATAAGAATGATTACTAAAATTTATAATACAAGATTGGACTTAATTAATATAGTTCTCTCATATCAATTACATGAACTTATATTAAGATTATAACTAATTACTAATTTAGTATTTAAAAATTGAATTTAATAAATTTTATGTATTATCACTATAAAGAGTTCTATATTACCAATCGGTAAGAAATCATTCCAAATATAAAATTCAAAATAATTAATATAAAATTTAATACGTTAACTAATCATAGAAATAAATGACGTTTGAAAGTATAGCACTTACTTTTAAAATTGAAATTATATTTTACCTAAGTGAATGAAAAATATACTATATTAGAAAGAGTTATTATAATTAGGATTATCAACATAGATCCATATTGATTGGTTGCTTTGATTTGGGTTTGATTAAACTTAAAAAATAGTGACATAAGTTTTAGATAGTTAAATGGAAAAATCTCCTATCTCATTAGAGTTATTTCACCATTCACACCAACGAAAAGACAAAACATAGGTTAATCAAATATTAGTATGTGTAGATGTAAGCCACAAATACAATATGTTAATTTGTCCAGCATTATTTTTTTTCAAATTATTACTATTTTAATTTTTTTGTTTATAGGATGAGTTTACCCATGTATGGGAAGAAACATCTCATTCACCATTTGTTACAAGAGTGTCTCCACCTGATGAATTACAACTTTGGTGTCAAGTTGCTGAAGTTAACAAAGGCAAGGTGTATGAGCTTAGATATGAGTCCACCAAAGCAATTGGGAGACAGTCTTATCATGATTCCTCTTCAACATCTGTCTAGACCATAAAGAAAGAGATTGAACAATTAAAAAATTAGTTACAAGCTGTTGAAACTGATAGGGATGATCTTTGTGATACGATGTTAAACAATGTGAAAGAAATTCAGTAAAATAACAAATTGTTGCATATTTTGATTTTTCATTTGTTATGTTTTGAGAATGTTATTATTGAATTTATCTAGTACTTGTTTACATTTGATGAATTTTGAAGAACATTTATAAAAATCTACTCTTATTTTGGTGAATATTGTAGAATATGGTTATTAATGTTACTTAATATCAGGTTTTATTTTTAAAGAATTTCGAAATTAAAAAAATAAAAAATAGTATATCAGTGACCGATTTAGTGACTGATTTGCATTTTCTAAAATCGGTGACTATATCGGTCACTGAAATCAGTCACAAAATTAGTAACTCATTTGGTGACTAAATCAGTGATAAAATCGGTGACAATATCGGTGACTAAATCAGTGACAATATCAGTCGCTAAATCAGTCAAAGAATCAGTGATAAAATCGGTCATTATATTCGGTGACTAAATCGGTCAGTGTACATCAATGACCAAGAAAATAGTGACTAACGTGAGTTGGTGAGTAAATCAATCACTCTTTCAATTAGTGACTGATTTTTTTCATTTAGTCACCGATCTTTCAGTCACTATTTCCAGATTTTCTTGTAGTGTACATGCGAGCTTATTTGGCTTAAACAACTACTTAAGGAGTTACAATTTGGAGAAGTTACTCAAATGACACTCATACGAGACAATCAAGTTGCCCTTCACATCAGCTTAAATCTTGTCTTTCATGAAAGGACCAAACACTTAGAGATTAATTGTCATTTCATTAGAGAAAAAATAGTATCTGGAGAGATCAAGACTGAGTTTGTTAATTCTAATGATCAATTAGTAGATGTTTTTACTAAGTCATTACGGAGTCCTAGAATGGATTATATTCGTAACAAGCTTGGTTCATACAATTTATATGCTCCAGCTTGAGAGGGAGTGTTAGAATATCTAGAGTTTCCTATTCTAGTGTAATGGTTCAGCCTATTTTTTGTATCTCTTTTATAAATAAATGCACAACCCTATGTGATACACACATCAACAAATTCTTTCTATATCCAATTATCAATAAATATATATTCATTCGTTTATTCATATTCAGATTCTTAACAATATTTCTAGTCAAGTATGAAACTATCAGTTTTTACAGTGATCCTTTTAATATTCTTCTACATTAGTGCAACCATATAAAAAGAACAACCACATTTTTCTTTAAGAAATTATTTTTCAAAATTTTTTATGAAAAATATTTAATACTAATTAAGAAAAAATAATCATATAAAAAATATAATATTATTTTTAACTTAAAATTTTAAAACTTAATATTTGTAGAATTTTATTTTATTATATAAAGCTCAATTTTATTATTTCTAATGGTTTATGTATTATGTTCAACATACACTCATAGTTAATGAATTACAGGTGGATCATTTGTTTTGACGAAAGTGAATCAATGAAAATAAATGAAGTGCATGTTTTTTTTTTCAGCAAATGAAGTATGTATAATATATAATCAGCTTTGGATATTGCTTGCTCTATTTTATGTATCTACAATTGTTTTTGTATATTTGTCATTTTAAAATAGTTTTTTATTAATTATTTTATATTTATATTTTTTTTCTTTTTAAACTAAACACCCTACTTTATTTTTCTACTCATTTTTCTTACTTTTTAAACTACATGTTTTTATTTTCTGTATTTTTTTCTTCTTTGCCATTCAAAGTGTATAATGATTTTAAGTGTCTTGTAAGAGAGTTTCTCTTGGACAATATCTATGTAAAACTAAGAAGTAATGTAATACAAAATTTAGTTTAAAATAAATAGATTAAATTTTTGGGTATATATACTTTCAGACATCATATCCACCATTACCAAATTTGAGGTTTCAAACTATAAGCTTAGGATTAAACATCAAATTGATTAACATTTTAAAAAATTACTAAAATAGATAAATTTTTAAAATATTACTAGCTGTACTTCATAATTAGCAACAGTGCTTCAATGTCCCACTTCTAATTATAAATTATTATATTTCGTAATATTCGTATAAAAATTGTGTATTAGAGTACCATTTTATCTTTGAACATATTTTTTCATAGAAGATGTATGTGCTCATACAACTTTATTTTATTTTATTTTTAAATAGAGGAAGTTGTGTGAATACATTAGACTTTATTTATTTAATTTATTTTTTTTAAAATATTTAAATTCTTATAATGAGACATGAGTATTTTTTTTAAAGTAGTATTTGTTGATATGATTCAATGTATCGTTTTTAATTTAATTATGGCTAAAACAGACAATTACGTGTGATTGAAAATAATGTCTGTTTTTCTTCTTATTTTAATTTTATGATAATTACATTATTATCATCTTTAACCATTTCCATCTTATCATTTTTTAATTAATAAATAATTCAACCATTCCCATCTTATGTTTTTTAATTAATAAACAATTCAACATATTAAAGTTGTATAAGCATTTGTAAATTTATTATTATAAATATATAGCGCATTTAAAAGCTGAAAATAAATCATACAAAAAATTTATTTAATATGCAATAAAATCAAAAAATATATGTAAAATATATGTTATTTGTTTGATAAAACACACCTCATAGAAGTCTTGAAATTAATACTCATAGAAAAAGAACAATTTATCAAGAAGCATGCAGTGTCAACGACTTCATCCTAGTATCGTTTGTCAAACCTAGGTTGCAATAACATACCCGTTGATCTTTCTAATAAAGTTTTATTTGTCCTTTCAACTACTTGATTCTATTGTGGAGTATGCCAAATAGTCATATGCCTTATAAAGTCTCATCCCTAAGTTTTTAAACTCCTCATAATGAAAATCAAGCTCATTATTTGTCTTTGGATGTTTAACCTTCTTCCTTGTTTGATTAAATATTAGTGTCTCCTAATTCTTGAACCACGTAAAAACCATGTTTCACTATAAAAATGCACATTATTATCGAGTAATCATCAATGATAGAGGAAATAGACATGACACCTCCTAATGAAACTCTCAAAGGCCCCTATGAATCATCATGAATGTAATCCAATGTCACCTTGGATGTGTGTATTATAACTTTGGAATACTATTCTTATGCTTTTTCCCAAAGGATACCTAGTAACATTTTTAAGACAAGGTATCCAAACCTCGCTACTCATGAGACCTAAAGGCACATGCCATAAAGAATACTCAATTAATCGAACTATAGATAACCTCTGGAGGATATAGAAATGTCGTCTCCTAGTTCCTTTCAACACCACATAATCACTTATCTCCTTGATGTGCATCACTCTAACTTGAACATTTCACGTATAACCTTTCTCATCCATGGTTCCAATGGAGACAAGGTTCTTTTTCAACATTGGTGAAAGTATGAATGATGTCATCTTGCATCTTGATTTGAATAAATCTAATATTAATTATCTTACATGAAGAATCTTTCCCATTAACACATTGCCACCAAAAAATTCTTCAAATGTGGTAAACATAAGTTGTAGTGAAACAATAGAGAGCATTAAATTAGACTCTGACAAGGTGTCATTTGGAGTAGTGGCAATAAGATAATTCTCATTGCCATTTCTTAGAAAATCATTTTGTTGACATATTTCAAGTATAAGTGTTGATAAAGTTTTCTTCAATAAGTCATGAAGATTAAAGTTTTGATGATGAAAATATAAAGTTCTTGAACAACATTAAAGACTTGTTTCTATCTCACAAAGGAAGGTTGCTTCATGGAATAAAAGGCAAGACATAAAGGCAAATAAATACTTTTAAGAGAGAAGATTGTTGAAGATTTTCTCAAGAGCTGAAGTTTCAAATTTAGAAGTTTCGATTTTGGGTGATGGATAAAAAGAGTAAGTCATAAATCTCATTCAAGACCATTTCAAACTTGAGAGCAAGTAGTTTTCTCGCAAAAACATTTTTCTACGCTTTTAATCGATTAAGTAACGAAATAGAATCGATTATTTCACTTAAAATTTGAATTAAAAGAGTTTAACAAACAAAATAATCGATTAAGTGTTTTGATAATCGATTATATTGCTTCTGGGTTTCATATAATCGATTATGGCCTTAATCTAATCGATTATGGCCTTAATCTAATCGATTATGGCCTTAATCTAATCGATTATATCAGGAAAAATGTGTTTTCTAGTTTTACTCTGATATAATCGATTACACCTTTTATATAATCGATTAAATACAACGTTTTTGTGAATTCAATGCTAAATCAACCTAAGAATGGAAACTTTGAGCTGATTTCAAATTATAAAATGAAAGGAAATGTCTTAGGTTAAACAACATCTGATCAAACACAAAATTCAAAGTGTTCTTGCACTAAAGTTTTCAAAGCCACTCTCTTGCTCTCTCAAGGTTGATCTTAGTTCTTGGAAGTGGTGATCATTGTGCTTAAGCTTTCATATCCAGCACTCATTAGGTGTTTTCTTTACTATTTTATTGATTGTTGTAATTCATCCCTTGGATCTGTTCTAAAGGGAGGTGTGTTCATCTATTGTGTGTCAAGAGAGGTGGGAATCATCCTCAGTGTGTCTGAGGAGGTGTGTTCATCCTTAGTGTGTCTAAGGAGGTGTTTCCGTTTATCTTTATTTGTTATTGCATGTGTTCACTGGATTGGTGTTTGTAATTGCAATTAAAGATAGTGGGGTGATCATCACGTGTTTGTGGTGATTGAAAACTGGACGTTAGATTGACTAAATTCGAACCAGTATAAATCTCTGTGTTCTTTATCTCTTTCCCTATCTCTTTATTTTATTGTGGATCATATTAATGATTGCAATTCAAACTGCGCTTATCAGAGGTTAAGGAAAGTCCGAATCTAGATTTTAGAAGAATTATTTAAAATCTGGAAAATTATTTTCAAAGGGAAAAAGTTTTTAAAAATCCAATTCACCCCCTCTTGATTTTTACAATGTCATTATTTCTATCACATTCTCCCTATAACCTAACTACTTGGAGTAATGACAAATGTCCTTACCTTTTTCTCTTATTGTTTCTTATGTTTCTTGAAAACCTCGAAGACAATGCTTCTTCATTATAACCAGATGCTTTATGTTAAAGTTCAATTGTATAAAAGTTTGACTTTTCATTTTCAAGTATGATACAATTCTTTCCTACACCTAGAGAACTAACAAAATTCTTGTAGGATGATGGTAGATGGGCTAATAGAATCATTGCAACATTTTCATCATCTACCTTCATATCAATGTCTTGGAGTTCCATCAAAATTGAATTAAGATAAACATGGTGGGCCTTTAATTGCAATTGCATACATTCCTTCATACATAACCCAAAGAGTGATCTTTTTCAATAATAACTTGTTAGAGATGTATTGTGTTATGCAAAGCTTCTCTAACTTTAGCCACCATTTTGATGAAGTCTTTTTCTTCAAAGAATTCATTTCATAGTGATAGAGGAACCATTGAATTAACATTTCCTTCCTGCATATCAAAAACGATTTTCTTAATATGTGATATATTATTAGAAAAACGTGCTCACACTTCATGCTCCCAAAATAAAGCAAAAGGTGAACATACAAGCAAAATGAAAGAATAATAAATAGAGAAACACACACACAACGAGAGGGTTAGAACTACAATGCTAAAATTTTATTAGTAATCGACCTATTTTAATGTACACAAATACCTTCCTTATAAAGAGGATTAGAAACATACAAGAAAGTACAAGAGTTAGATAGACATACCCTAACAAACTTAGCATAATGACAAAAAAAACATTGATTGTTTTCATCAATCAGTCTACTTGATGTGTCATTGAATAACATCCATTAAACACTCTAATAAAAGAGTTCAAGGGATAAATCACATTCTTTAGGAACTACCATTTGATGGTCTTCGTCATCGATATTTCAAATTAGACACTAAGTTTGAGTGCTTCACAAAATATCAAATGATATATAATTTGTTTATGTGTGTTTTTGAAATTTTTTTAAAATATCAACTAAAAAACAAATTCAACCCCCTTCTAGTGTTTTTCCTTGTTTTACAAATACTCCATTTTCTATTATGTTAGTTTTTCCTTGTTTTACAAATACTCCATTTTCTATTATGTTAGTTAGGATGTTTTTAGTGTAACTAATTGATGTAACTCTTTTTGGTACTCTTTATAAGAGTGACATCTATTCTATTTTGGGAGACATAACATTATATTATATCACTAAATCATTATATTTTCTTCTTTGCTTGAATAATATAGAAGACTGTTTTATCTTTTTTGTCTATGTGTATGTGTTCTTTGTTTACCATTTTTCTCATTATTTTTTCTATGTTCATTTATCATTTTTCATAACAATATGTTAAATGTGCTTAGAAAACACACATGCACACACACATATAAATCTTGAATGAAAAATACACATAATTGTAAAATAACATAAATTTAATTCAATTTTTATCTCCATAATTTAACCAATGTGAAAGAGAGAGGCACACAATTTTTAAATGGTTTAAAGGGTTTTGAATTTTTCTCCTCCTATGAGTTAGGTGTTTCCATTTATTAGGGTTCTTTTTATGCTTCCAAATCATCTTCTCTACTTGTGTGAGGTAGATATTTGGGGTTTATTGTTATTGGAAGTAGATTGAGGGATTTGATTGAGGAATGAAAGAGAAAATGATTACAGAAACAAAGGTGGAGGGTGTGGATAGATTGATGGTATAAACAAGGGGGAACAAGTATTCAATAAGTTATCCAAACATTCCACAAGAAACAAAGCACGACTTTTATGGTTTCAACTCTAAGAAACAACCGAGAGTACAACTCTAGCAACAATGAACATCAGTTGGGGACTGAGGATATTTAGTGTAAGAAGCTAATGATAGGATCCGTGACCTTAAACAGATACAGTTAGAAACTAGAGTAGAGCAACTTATAATAATATATAACCTCTTTCTCAATCCATGTAACAACTCATGTTTTCCCTGAAACAATAATATAAAGATTACAAAATGGTCCTTCATTGTAATTTTTTTCCTATGAATATTCATTAGGAAATTTGTCTGAATTGGCCTTATTCCAATTTATTAGAAATATGTAATGGAATAAACTAAAATGTAGTTTGTTTTAGTAAATAATTTCATGAAACTTAATAAAATAAGTTCGAAAGCTCTTCTACAAGATATTTTATAAACCCTTATAAATTCTTCTATTACTCTCTAAATATCTGATAGTTGCTGGTTGGGCCGGTTCGATGGCTCTATATGAATTAGCAGTTTTTGATCCCTCTGATCCTGTTCTTGATCCAATGTGGAGACAGGGTATGTTCGTTATACCTTTCATGACTCGTTTAGGAATAACTAATTCGTGGGGTGGTTGGAATATCACAGGAGGGGCTATAACGAATCCGGGTATTTGGAGTTACGAAGGTGTGGCCGGAGCACATATTGTGTTTTCAGGCTTGTGCTTTTTAGCGGCTATTTGGCATTGGGTTTATTGGGATCTAGAAATCTTTTGTGATGAACGTACTGGAAAACCTTCTTTGGATTTGCCCAAAATTTTTGGAATTCATTTATTTCTTGCAGGGGTGGCTTGTTTTGGTTTTGGCGCATTTCATGTAACAGGATTGTATGGTCCCGGAATATGGGTGTCTGATCCTTATGGACTAACTGGAAGGATACAATCCGTAAATCCCGCGTGGGGTGTGGAAGGTTTTGATCCTTTTGTTCCGGAGGGGATAGCTTCTCATCATATTGCGGCAGGAATGTTGAGCCTATTAGCAGGTCTTTTTCATCTTAGTGTGCGTCCATTGTAGTGAAATTTTATTTTTAAATTCTTTCTTGATCCTCTTTCAAGTGTCACTTACATGAACACATGGATCCTAATTTTCTTTAAATGTAGTTTTGTTTTCTCAAATATATTAAAATAAATCAATTTTAAAAAAATTAGGAAATAAGTATATCGTATTTAAAAGTACGACTTCAAATTAGCTACGACTTCTCAATCGTGATTTGAATACACAATCTCTAATTAGTTTTAATAGAAGTTGCGATTTGAATACAAATTTCTAATTCTTTTTAAAAAGTCATGACGTGGTGACATAATTTCACTTTTTTTACTTTTAAAAATTAATTTATTATTTTAAACTTTATTTTCAAAGTTTTTCAATAATTTAATTAATAAATTAAAATATTATTATACTTTTAAAAAAAATATTAACATATATATTTTTAATAATGTATACAATTTTAATAATCAAATTGTTTAAAACATATTAAATAAAAAAATATATTTGTTTAAAAATTAAAAAAATAAGAAACTTTTTGAAAAATTAGAAGTTCTTAATTTTCATTTATTAATTACATCATTAAAAAAATATTTCAAAAATAGAAAAAAAATTTACATAAAAACATAAAAAATATATTAATCAAATTACTGAAAATAAAATTTTAAAATAAAATAAAATAAAATATGTTTACCTAACAATTTAAAAAAAATATTTACATAAAAATTTAAAAGACATAATAAATTAAAAAATTTATCAATCAATTAATTAAAAGAAATCAAAATAAGAAAAAACGTGGTTACATGAAAAGTTAAAAAATATAAAATATTAAAATAAAAAGAGAAATTGTGCTTTATATCTACCACTTATTTATTTATATATATATAGAGAAAGAGATATATATATACATAGAGAGAGAGAAAGAAATATATATATATATATATATATATATATATATATAAATAATGGAAATCTTGTAGTTGAAACATGATTTTCGAAAGAAAAAATAAAGTCGTATTTTTAAAATATAATTTTTTTATTAGTCTAAAATCGCCTTTTAGAAACATGATTTTTTTATTTTAGAGTCCTATTTTTTATATACAATTTATCTATTTATATAATTTTTTTAAAATTTATTTATTTTAGTAAAGTTTGAAAAAAATTGTACTAGTTTAGTAAAAATTCTAAATTGCAATGAGTAAAAACCCTAAACCCTAAACTCTAAAACAAGTGTTTTTTACCAGAGAACTAACATAATCCTAAAGGGGCTTTAATCTTGGTTTTATGGAGTGAAGTCTCTTAGGATACAAATATGAGTTAGAGTTTCTCATTGAATAGAATGGATAAGTTGAAGACCATATAAGTAAGAAGATCCATAAACTTATTGTCTTAAGGTTTTGGGTTAGAGGTGGTGTCATAGATACTTATGTAGTTGTGTTTGTAGCTTATTATCCTTTCTAGAATCTCCCAACAAGTGATATTAGAGTTTAGGTTCGGATTGAGTACCTAGGTAAAGTATCCTAAAATAGGATCACCGGTGAGGTGGAGTATCCCAAGTTAAGGATCCCAAATTAGGGTCACCAATGAAGTGAGATATCCTAGAATAGAGTCTCACCAGGAGGGTATTCACAGTTAAAAAAGGGGAAGTATACCAATGTGAATGGACTCACACTTGAGGAGGAGATTTTTAGGATACAAGTGCGAGTTGGAGTCTCACATTGGGTAGGAATGGGTAAGTTGAACACCATATAAGTGAGAAGACCCATAAACTCATTGCCTTAAGGTTTTGAGTTAGAGGTGGTGTCATAGACATTTATGTAACTATCTTTGTAGCCTATTGTCTTTTCCAGAATCTCCCAACAAAGTCTTCAGCATAAAATTTTCATCTTTATTCCTTTGATTTATCAGGCTCTCACATTTTGAACATGTAACATGATAGTTTAATTAATTGCAAGTTTTTGCTCAAAGTTTGTAAGCATATATATTAGAAATTTTGAGTAAAGTGTTATGGAGTTTTTGAAACTTAATAATAAAACTAATCAATTTTATTTTAAATAGAAAACATTTCATGTTCTTTTTTAGTATATGGAATATCAAAAGAAACATTTAGTTTAGTTATTAAGCTATACATTAGTTTAGACAAATCCTAAGGTGGAAGAAAATAAAAATCTCCATTTTAATTTCTTAACATTAGTGAGATGTTCATGGAATCATGAAAAATTGGAAAGAAATCCAATTAGATGTTAGATGATGTTTGGACCTCTTTATCATCTAAAGTAGAATTCACCTAATTTTGATTTCTAAACTCCAAATTTAACAAGTAAAAACAAATTTGGGATGTGTGATTGTTCAGATACAGGTGGATATATTAATACGCATGAGCTTGTCATTTATACGATAAGTACACACAAAATTTAAATGTTGCTTTGGATTATGTTTAAAATTGATTTTGGATTATGTTTAATTCAAATTAATTTAGATTTTGGATTATGCTTGTATTTGTATTATAATTAAAATTGATTTGAATTATATATAATGGGATAATATTGCATCAAATTATGGGTATTTAAGCACTTGAATAATATTGCATTGGATTATGGGTATTTAAGCATTTGGATAATATTGCATATGAGTATTTAAGAAGTTAGATGATATTATATTGCATTTGAATAATATTAATTATTATATTTGCTTTTAGTGAAGGAGTTGGGTCATCCTACACATATCAATAAGGTATTTAAACAAATTAATATACAAAAAGCTAATGGTCAATTGGTTGATAAAAGATTGAGAAGGATGCATGTGGGTTTAGTTTTTTTTGTTATTTTGATTATTTTAATGATGTGTATTGTATTTATGAAATTACTTTTACCTATGAATAACAGGAAGAGTATGAGACTAGATTTTCTCAAGTTAGATTAGAGGCTACATCCTGTACTGAAAAATCTGAATCATCTGTCGAAGATCCTTTAGAGGAGGATAGACTAAGGACTAAATGTTGGATTCCCATTACAAATGGGAAAAGGAAAGGTCGGATTTACGGGGTTGGAGAGTTGGCCCGAAAATTTAAATTTGATGATAACCTTATATATCATGGAGGTTTGACTTCCTTTCATGATCCACAAGATATTGTTCAACTAAAAGAAAGAGCTTGAAATTATAGGGAAGATAATGAGAGACTTAGTCGATAATTGCAATCATTGGTTAGTATTGTGCTTCCTTTCCTTCTCCTTGTGCATGAAAAATAACTATTGAACAAGGACAAGAGAAACAACAACCACCCAACCAACAACACGAGCATGAACAACGAAAAGTTGATTATGCATATTATTAAGAATTTAAAAAAGTTTGACTTCATTTGGATTATGTTTAAACTTGATTTATATTATGTTTATATAATTTATCTTTAGCTTTTGGATCTTGGATAATGTTTCAATTTGATTTGAAATTTGGATTGTGTGTTTTAGTCTGATTTGGATTTTTGATTATCCTATGTTTGAATTTGATTTTGATTATGTTTAATTTGGATTTTCTTAAATTGATTTTGGATTATGTTTTATGATTCGATAATATTGTATGGAATGATGTTTGAATATTGATGTGAAGAATTTGTCTAGTAAAAATCTTTTTTTAAAAGTTTTATCGATTGTTTAACTCTACCAAGCCATCAAGAGAAGGTCAAACTTCTGTATATAGTTGAAATTATCAGTAGATTATCTAGTATAAGCAAACTATCTAGTTCTAAATACTATTTGGTGGGACCATCTAGTGATGTTTAAAGTTCATTTTTAGAGGCATTGTTCATGTGTCCTCCTTTCTTAGAAGTTAGTTATAATGGGTTGGGGCTATATATAAAAACCTTGAATCAAGTTTATTGATAATGTAAGAGTTGTAATGTTTGAGTTATCTTGATTGAGAGTTTACTATGAGAGAAACCTTAGAGTTGTAATCTCGATTTTAGTGAATTATGTCATGGATGTAGATTGAAGTTTGTTAACACTTCAATTGAGCCATGTTATCTCTGTGTATGATTCTTTCTTATTCCTTACATTGTTTACCTTTTACATGTTCAATTTGCAGTACTTTGTTATGTTATGTTTTGTTTTTTCATTTTGTTTGCGTGTTAGACATTCTAGAGTGAATTTGTCTTTCTTTAAGAACTAATTCCACAACAAATTGGTGTGGTGAGCATGAAACTCAATCAATATGACTTTCACAAAGTATGAGATTGAGAAATTCATTAGTCTAAATGATTTTAGATTATGGCGATTGAAAAAATGTGTGCTTCTAGTTCAACAAGGCCTCCTTGAAGCTTTGGAATGTGAATCCAAGCCTATTGTTACCATGGTGGAGAAGGACAAGAGAAACGATGTTGGAGAAGGTTTACAACACAATTGTTCTTAGCCTCGATGATGAGTTGTTGAGGCAAGTCTCGAAGGACAAGACTGTTGGACTTGAATACTTTAGCTTGGTATGAGCTTCATGTGATTTGATATCTCCAACCACCTCTTCGTTATCATGAATGAAGATTCTGAAGCTTGAAGAATGTGAAGATTGAAGACCTTAGTTATAATGCTAGTGTTTCTTAGGTTTTGTGGATAAGATACTTTTCACTTAATGTTGGACTTAATTTGGATTATAAAATGTTTTATAAAGTTTTAAAGGAAGTTAAGTAGTTTTAGCTTATTGAAAATATCTTTTCAGCTAGTTACAATGTTCATTGCTTGATGATTAAATCAGGTATAAACAATTTAACTTACTGATCAGATGTTTCAGTCAGCAAAAATTCGAGAACGATAATTTGTGAAAATTACTCCCAGCTGATTTCAACAAGTTGTTTTGAAAAAATGAACCAGCTAACATATTGGAACTGTTATTTGTTGAAAAACCATTCTCTCTGGAAAATCTAGTTGAATTGCAAATTTAACAGGTTAAAATTTTATCTTTAATGATTTACACCATTTGAAACACTTTTTCAACCAGCTAAATCCAAGTTCTAGGATTTTGATGTTCTTTGGAACAACTAGTTGAATCGTGAAGCAAACCAGCTGAAATCACTTAAATCCATCTTTAAGTGAAATAACCTAGTTAAATTGAATTTTTAACTAACTGTTTATATCAGTAAATGTTTTAAAAAACACTAGAGCCGTTTGGTTAAGTACTTTGAGATTTCCAAAAATTGTTAAGCAACGACAGCATTCTGGTTGCACAAAATACTGATCAAATTTCAACAAGTTAACTAACTAGTTGAATCGTGAAGCAAACCAGCTGAAATCACTTAAATCCATCTTTAAGTGAAATAAGCCAATTAAATCGCGTTTTTAACTAACTGTTTATATCAGTAAATGTTTTAAATAACACTGGAGTCGTTTGGTTAAATACTTTGAGATTTCAAAAAACTGCTAAGCGACGACAGCATTCTGGTCGCACAAAATACTGATAAAAATTTAACAAGTTCACTAACTAGTTGAATCGTAAAGCAAACCAGCTGAAATAACTTAAATCCATCTTTAAGTGAAATAAGCCAGTTAAATTGCGTTTTTAACTAACTCTTTATATCAATAAATGTTTTAAAAAACACTGGAGCTGTTTGGTTAAATACTTTGAGATTTCCAAAAATTGCTAAGCGACGACAGCATTCTGGTCGCACAAAATACTATAAAAATTTAACAAGTTAACTAACTAATGCAGTATAGTCAGCCCGTATCGAATCTCACAAGGATACAATTATAGGAGTGTAACCATTGTTAAACATCATTCTCCAAAGAAAAGTTAAACTAAACAATAATAATAATAATATAATAATAATAATAATAATAATAATAATAATAATAATAATAATGAAGGGGGTGTTGTTAGATTAATAAAATTAACAATGGAGAGTAATAATTGTAGATAAATAATTAATGGAAACTAAAATTAAAAACACAAGATAAAAATTGTAATAAAATAATTAATGAAAACTAAAATTAAAAACACAAAGTTAAAAAAAATTGTAAATAAAATAATTAATGAAAACTAAAATTAAAAACACAAAGTAAACAAAATTGTAAATAAAATAATTAATGTTAATTAAAATATTTATATATGGAAATCCATGCGGAATTAAATTGCAGTGCTGAGAATTGAATGAGAAGATCAATGTTTATAAATACTAATATGATTAAAATAAATAAATTAATGTCGAATTAAGTGTTGAAATTAAATTATAGATTCCAAAGCAAAGCAATAATTGGAATGAAGTGTTGATGCTAATTTAAATTTAAATAAAAAAATAAAAAATTAATTATTAAAAGAAAATGTATCCGATTAACAATTAAAATTTAAAATGAATGAGCAGTTGATATACTGACCATGATTAAACTAGAATTCAAAACCAAGTAAATTGAAAATGAAACTAGATGTATGTAGGTTGAAATTATAAAATACTGAATTTAAATGAAACTAGATTAAATTTATTTTTCTATTTATTTTTTTATTTTTCTATTTATTTTTTATGCTAAAACATGGAAAATGCAACAAAATTGAAAAGCTTAGTTTTGTACATGGTTTTTATGAAAATGTGCTAAATGAATGAAATAAGAAGAAAGAAATGACTTAGACAATACTATAAGAACAATAAATTAAGAGTAAAATGACACTCATTACTAAGAGATTCTTTTACAAGAAAACTCATGATTGAAAGTTTGTTTCTAAGTGTTCTATACTGGGTTTCGAAATCCATACTCCAAGAAGTCCAAGATCTAGGCGAATTGAATCTTGTCTTGTGGAAAAATCACATTGAATCATACTCTATTTTTTAACAGCTGCTATGCGATACTTGTTTTGGTGATTTTGTTCCATTTTATTGTGTAATTGCTTTTGGGTTTGTGTGTTCTTGCTCAGGTTGATTAAGAGGATCTTGCAATAGGGTTTTGCAAGGTGTTTGAGATCTCATAGGGTTCAAGATTAATTGTTTTTATTCTATTTTTTGGTTTTCATGTAGGGTTCATGTAAAAACTGAAAACTGGTGAATTGTTTAATCAGGGTGATTAGGAAACTGGATGTAGCCTTCATGGGAAGGTGAACCAGTATGAATTTCTGGTGTTGATCTCCTTTTCCCTACTCTTGTAATTTATGCAATTGGTAATTGAATTGTTAAAAGAGATGGATATATGATACATTGATAAAAAAATTTCAAAAATCTTTAAAGAATTGTTTTAGCTGCATAAGTAAGCAAAAATATGATAAGTTTCTTAAATTGGCCAAGGTTTTTGAAAATCTTTTGAGAGTTTAATTCACCCCTCTTTTAAACTCAGCCCTTAATTTTAACAAAGACCACAATGGAAATATGGACTAAGTTAAAGAGCTTGTACATGATGAAGTCCCTAGTTAATAGTTTATATATGAAGCAGACATTGTACTAAAACAAGATTAGTAGTGAAAATGCAACTAGTGAACACTTGGATGAGTTCAACAAGTTGATCCTAAATCTAGAGCACATTGATGTTCAAATTGATGATGAGGATCAAGTGTTATTATTGTTGTTGTGCTCTTTACCTAAAATGAACGATCATTTCAAGGAGACCTTGTTATAGAGAGACTCTCTCTTGAGGAGATGCAGGCAACTCTAAGCTCAAAGGAGCTTAATGAAAATGTGAAAAACAGGAAAAACACAAGAAGGGAGGGTTGAATTGTGTTTTAAAAAATTTTCACAATTTTTCATAATTCTTCTGAAGATGTAGGGTTCATCAACAATAGTTTGAACTTACAGACTATGAAGTCTATAAGTTTGTAAAAAGATTTCGCAAATAGGAATTTTCTTAAAAAGCTTCCTCTTTATAGTTAAATGCAGGTGATAAAATACAATTGAGAAAGTTTAAGGAAAAAGAGGATAACTCAAGTTTTTATATTGGTTCATATGAAACCCTAGACTACGTCCAGTTCTTCAATCAACAAAGATTAAATTCCACTAGCAGACTACTGCTGCAACTTATAAGTATTCTTTTGGCTCATAGCCACTTCTAGCTAACCCATACAAGTATTCTTTAACACAAAGTCACTTCTGGCTTCAACAAGTATTCTTTAACACAAAGTCAATCTTGGCTTCAACAAGTATTCTTTAACACAAAGCCACTTTTGGCTTCAACAAGGTTTTTATAAAAGGATTTTGTAATGAAATCACAAAGTTTTAAGATATTCTAGAAGAGTTACGTCAGAGAGATGAAAAACGTTTTGGCACAACTTCTAGAGTTAGCTAAGCAAAAACTAATAATGTTCTTCTAAAGCTTGTTTTGTAGAGAATTTTCTCACAACAACACATTTTCTTAGCCTGTGTTCTATCTCTCTTCAAGATGCAAACAATCTCTTTTATAGTGCAAAAGAAACTAGCCGTTAGAGATCCGTTTTGACATTTTTAGCTTTAGGTTGATCTTGAGCAAACTTCTTGTTGCGTCTAATGAGGACTTTTACGAGAAGGCAGTAAATGCTCTTCTTCATGCAATAAATGTGTGTCTCCAAACTTCACACAAAATCTAATAGCTTGTAGCATTTATCCTCCACAGGACAATGCACTTTACCTCTTCTAATGAAAGTAACGCCTTCGTACATGACAGGTGTACTTTGAGAGAAGACAAAGCTTTAGGCACGCTAGAAATTTTGTGAGAAAACAACTTTTTCTTTTCATAAGGCATTGATGTGGCGTGAAAGCTGCTCTTGTACTTGTTCATCAGACTGCTGTGAAGAATGTCTCTGAAAGCTTCAAAAGCAAACTTTCAAACGTTAGTTAAGACAAAAAATGTATCATCTGATGACTCATAATCTAAGGACCCTTTTAGGTATCATCTGTCAGACAATGCATATATAATCAGATTGTTTTGACGAGTTGCTTCATCTGAAAGCTTAATCGTCTGACTTAACATTTACTTATTTTTAACATTATTCAAAATTATGGAGTGCTTGGACTTCTTCTCAACAGAGAAGTTTGAGATTAAGGCGTCTAGTGTAGGAGATGACCTCATAACAAGGGGTAAGTCGTCTAATAATGAGAATAGTGGAGGTAGAAGGAGGTCAAAGTCAAAGACAAGAAATGACGTAAGTACATCATCTATTAGATGCTACCATTATAAGAAGGAATGATGCATCAAAAGGTTTTACCTAAAGAGGCAGAAGATGGCTAACAAACTTGATAGACCGTATGGGTCTAGTAGACTGTCTAGTGGTGATAATTCATCTACGTATAGTGAAACAACTCTGGTTGAAGGTATTTATGAATCATTAGAGGTTCTTATGGTGTCTAGTGTTGTTGATGATTGTGAGTGGATCATGGACTCGGAATATTCCTTCAACATGACACCTAAACTCCATGGCTCCAAGAGATTACAGAACTTGAAGGAGGCTCAATTCTTCTTGAGATAACAAGTCATGTAAGATAACTAAAGTTTGAACTATTAAGTTTCATCTACATGATGTAATTGAGAGATTGCTTGAAGAAGTTAGGTTTGTTCCTAGCTTGAAGCGCAACCTAATATGCCTTGGTGAGCCTGAAAAGAAGTGATCGGTGTTTAAAGGAGAGGGGGAATGTTGAAGGTGAAGAGGGGATCCATGGTATTCATGAAGGGTGTGAGGAAGAATGGCATGTATGCATTGGAAGGTGTTGTAGTGCCTGGTTCAATATCTACTTTTGAGCAGACTATCTTGTCCAATACTAAAGTATGACAAAAAATGTTAGGTCATTGAGCGAGAAAGGCTTACTAAAGTTGAAGAAGTAAGGCTTGTTTGGCAGAAAAAGTTGAGCAGTTGTAATTTTGTAAACACTATGTCCAAGAAAAATCTTGCAGGGTCAGATTTAATCAAGGATAGTAGAGAACAAAGGGGACCCTTGATTACATTCATGTTTACCTGTGGGGATCATCTTCAACATCATCACACTTTGGAGTTAGATACTTCCTGTCCATAGTAGATTATTACTCAAGGAAATTGTGGGTCTATCCTTAGAAGACTAAGGACGAAGCCTTTGAGAATTTCAAGAGCTGGAAGCATTTGGTGGAGAATCAAACCAGTAAGATAGTGAAGAAGTTCAGAACTAATAATGGTCTTGAATTCTGTTCAGAATTGTTTAACACCTTCTGCTAGGAGAATGACATAACAAGGCATTAGACGATAGTTCTGACTCTTCAACAAAGTGACATAGTTGAGAGATTTAATAGGACCATTTTGGAATGAATGGAGATGTATGCTACTAAGTATTGGAGTTCCATAGGTGTTTTGGACTAAAGTTGTTGCTACGGCTGCCTATTTGATAAATAAATGTCCCTCAATAGCGCTTGATATAAATATATAAATATATAAAGATATAGACATATAAACATATAAACATATAAGCATATAAGCATATAAACATATAAACATATAAACATATAAATATATAAACATATAAACATATAAATATATAAACATATAAATATACAAATATATAAACATATGTTTATAAACACATAGACATATAAAGATATAGACATATAGATATATAAACATTTAAATATATAAATATCTAAATATATAAACATGTAAATATATAAGCATGTAAATATATAAATATATATAAACATATAAACATATAAATATATAAATATATAAATATAAATGTTTAAATATCTAAATATATAAATGTATTATTATATATGATTTTAAGTTACTGACATATTTACCAACGAATTTGATTTTCTATCATATTTTACAGACGAAATTTAGCAACAAATTCTATTTCGTACAATGTGATGCCAATTTTACCGACGAATTTTATTGCATATGGTAATCTATTGATAAATTACCGACGATATTTAGTCAATCTTAAAATCCGTATGTAATTATTAATTATCAGCAAAAAAATTTTTGTCAGTAATGTGATTTTCTTGTAGTGGATGTGACAAGTATAGTGAGATTATTATAGTATATAATATAGAGTGTGAATTATTCTATGGGCATGTTATTAATGTTTTTCTTTCTTTTTGGATGAGACTATGACAGTTTTAGGCCTTAAAAGGGTCATGTTGAGCATTTGGTAGAGTTTAGGTGCTTTTAAGGTGGGATACTTAGGCCTCCAAGAATGCCTAAGCTTTCAATTTAGTCTAGTACATTTGTGTTAGTCTAGGGGAAGTGTGTTGTTGTACTTGTTTTGAAAGGAGCTCATCTTTATCTTTTGTGCAAGAATTTGTGTCCTGTTGAGGTGGTTTTCCATACATGGTTAATTCATCTTGGTTGTAGTGTTGGGTGAACATTATCCCTATTTCTATTATATTACTAGGTGTGTGACATGATTTTAATCGGTTTGAAAAGGATTTTGTGCTAGTGGTTTTCTTTTGGCTCTGCAACACCTAGAACATGAAACTGTATGTTTGGAGGGGGCTACTATGAACTTGTAACACCACAATTTTTTTATGAGATTAATTAAATATTTTTAGGAAAATTCAGGATTTTTAATGTAATTAATATATGTTTTTTTTCTATTATTTCAATATTTACTGTAAGGTTGATTTTAATACATAGTATTATTTTTCATAATCATAAAATAATTAATTTTAGAACGAGATCTTATTTAAATAAATATTGAAGTCCTAGGTCATTGAGAACACCAATACTTTGAGAGAGAGGAAGAGAGAAAATCATTCCCGTTTTTCACAGGGTAGTTATGGTAAAACCACGGTTTCAGATTCGATCATTGTTGGATCGAACTGGAAATTTAACAGGTGGTTCTTCATTCTGAACGGTTAGATAATTGATAAGAGGTCCGAGTAGAGGTATATTTAGTTTGCACAGTAGTTGTGATTTAGAGCTTTTCATCTTCTTTATTCTCTATTTAACAAGGAAGAGGAGAAGAGCAAGAGGGGAATATTACGGTATCAGGAGTACCGTCTGCACACCAACAAGATAATAGGGGAGTGAGAACTCGCTTTGGAGTGTGGGATATTTGTTGGGTAGTTGAGTTGGCTCCCAATTCCTTAATTTGGGTGTGTTCTTGAAAGAGGAGTTTTTTATTTCTGTTTGATTCCTAATTACTCTTGTATGCTCTTTAAGATGTGAATTGAAGAATAATATGTGTAATTTCTTAAATTGATAATATTTTAATTGTTTTACCCCAATTCTTTATTTTAGGTATATTCTTGAAAGAGGAGTTTTCCTCTTTTATTTCTGTTTGACTTCTAATTATTCTTGTGTGTTCTTTATGATGTGAAATGAAGAATAATATGTATAATTTCTTAATTTGATAATATTGTGATTTTTTTAGAGCACCCTAAGGGTTCTTGTGATACTCTAAGAAGGGAATGAGTCAATGATAATATAATTTTAAGGTTTAATAGGCATTTTGGTACCAATATTTCGTGAGAATATGCAATGATTTCCCACGTTTATGTTTTTTCTCAATTGAGTCCTAAATTTTATTAAAATTTGTCATTGTGATCCTTTCTGTTAGATTAATGTTAATGGTGTTAACTGTATGAGGCGTGGTGCATCTAAGTTAACTCGTGGCACGTGAATAATGACAAAAATGTATGAATACGACACTACAATCTATGAATTTTTGACAAAAAGGATCACATTGACATATTTTAATAGAATTTGGGACTTAATTGAGAAAAAAATAAACATGAAAAAACATTGCAAATTCTCACAAAATATTGTTACCAAAATGCCTATTGAACCTAATTTTAATGATGAATGAAGGATAATGTGTATTAATAGAATATTATTATATTGTTTTATCTACTGATCAGGATAAAAGTCTTATGTTAAGTGATTGTGACTGTAAATGTGAACTTATGTGAAGGAAAATGTCTGAGTGTGTAAAAAGTCCTTGCACTTATATGAACATGCATCATAACGTGAAATCATAATGTAAGATCATAATGTGAGATCATAAGATGAGATCATAACGTGAAATCTTAATGTGAAATCATAAAGTGAGATCATTATGTATCACTAGTGTGATATGTGATTGACGCCACATATATTCATCATTCTAGTGTGTCTATGGGTATGACATGCATTGCATACGGTGTGCGGATCATATAACATAGATATGTTGAGCTTATGGATAATTTTTGTTGAAATTAGATTAATTTGTTTCTCATGTTTGGATATGATTAAATATTGATTAATTGTTTGTTGTATGTGAGACTATCCTAGCGTGTCTTTACACCGCAATTTCTTTCTTTGTCTTGTTTTTACTTTCGTATTGTATGTGATCCCATTTAAATAATATTATTATATTTCTAAGATAACATTTTTTAAGTAATTAAATGTTATATCGGGTAAAATGACTTAATATTATTGGAAACTTAAATAATAAAATGTGGTATTGTATTTTTATAGGGTAGAAAATTGTATAGGTTGACCAAAGTATGACACCAAAATGAATTTAAAGCAATAAACTAATAAAAAAAATATGTTGAACTTATTAAAATATTAAATGTTATAAGGAAAAGTGGAGAAACGAAAAGGTGGTGGTGCACGCGGGATAATCAATCAATCCTCTCTTCTCTCTTTCCTACATCTTTCCCTTCTGTTCCTTTTCTCCCACTTGCTCATCAAGTTGCACAAACCGACGACGTTTACTATTCCTCGTTCACACTCAAACAAACAAACACAAACGTGCCACCTTTTTTCTTCATTTTTTTCCTATTGCTTCATTGCAATTTTTTCTATTTCATTTCTCTCTCTCTCTCTCTTTCATGTACAATCGAATTAAAATAAAAACGAGTGAGATCTGTGCAAACACCTCTACTACTATTATATGTATGCTTCAACTTGCTCTATTTTTTTATGGGAAATTTACTTTATAGTTTCTTCTCTTTGCGTAGATAATAATATGTTGATGGACCCGTGCATGGTTCATTGGTTGCAACTTTGTTTGTGTTTTTTGTGTGTATATACATCATCAACAACATTAATTACAAGTTTATCTTACAACTAATAACAGGTTGGCAGATACAGTATATACTCTTCAATATGCTATTCTATTCACTTTTTTCTTTCCTATGCTATTTGGTCGTCTCTATTTTCTTCTTACTTTATCATATATAGGTTAAGCTTAATACAAAATAATATTATATTATATTATTTCAGTTGGGTAAATGATAAGATATCACTATACTTCTGACTTGATTTGGTAAGAATTCAAAGTCCCAGCTAATTTTCCTGCATTTATTGTTACAAATAGTTTCATAATGTTTAATATTGTTGAAACTTGTAATTCATTCATGACATATATAACCACTAGTTTGTACTATATTTATATATGATTTTATAGAGATGATTCAATTCGCAATTCACATCAATTAATTTATCAAACATATAATTAGTGCAATTATTTTCGTATCTTCACCATCTCCACTAGCATGATTAATAAAAGAGGAGGTCCTAGTTGGATTACCACCCACATTATCTTTAACAATAACCCCTTCAATCACCACTATTCTTCTCTCTTTTTTTAATTCAATCACCAGTTACTATCTCGTGATTCATACAGCTAAAATAAAATAGATAAATTGCAGCATATCTTCAAAATCTATTTATTCAACACGTTAATATTTCCTTTTTGAAAATCTCAATTGGTCGAAAAAGTTTCTAATCATGATTTATTTTATGCTAGGTTTTTTGTTTTGTGAAAATTATTATAAACACTCTATGCTATGCTACATTAAATATAGAGAAATGGAAAAGATAATAGTGTAGATGCCATTTATAATTTTATGTACTGCGAAAAGAAATAAAAAATAAACGAGTATGAGAGTGCTTTTCAGAATTACACTTTGGTTAGTGTATGTCCACATGTATATTTTAAGATATATTAATTATTTTTTATTTTATTATTATACTATTAATTATTTATTCAATTTTTCCTTTAATTATTATTTTTTATTTTAATTTTTCTCTTTTATAATATGTATCATTATGTAATATATTACTAATAAAACAATACATTACTAATAAAATAATAATTTTAAAAATAAACAATCCATAATTTTAAATTAAAATAATATATTATTAACACTATAAAACTTTAATAAAAATATATGATTTAAAACTTCATACTAGGAAATTTATTTAAATCAATAAAATTAATATTATTCTATTATCAAAACCAAGAAATTACTATACATTATATAAAAAAAGAATAAATAAATAAAATAATATAAAAATATAAGATAATAGTATAAAAGTCTAGTCAGGAGAAAAAATAATACAAAAATGAAAAAATATTAAATACTTTACCTAATTTTATATAATAGTAGATAATTAATTTATATTTTCTTCTGTCTTAAACACATACTAACCGCTGATTTTTACTAAGATAGTAAATATAATGGAACCTAGTACCAGCATTACAAAACCCCATGTTATTTTTCAGAGAAATTAAGATAGAACAAAATTGAGGAGTAGCTAATGCAAACCAACAATCTAGTAATAATCACAATTTACACATACAATACTTAGTTGCCAATCACCATATATATATAAAATGACACTGTAAATCGTAAATAGTGAAAGAAAAAAAAGAGGAGAAAATTAAGAACAGAACTTGTAATCGTTGGTGTTGGTGGTGTTGTTTCGTGGCGTTAAGTTCTCCGAGGTTTGCGCAAGTGACTGAAGGTTGCACCTTACGATTGTGTCCACGAACACGCGCGTGTCTTCGGGCGTGTTCCCGGGCGGCACGTCCACCACGAAGGACTCCACAACCACCGTGCCCGAACCGGCAGCGGCGGGGTGGAGGGTGGTGACGGAGCGGTAGTTGGCAAGGCGGTGGTCCCCGCCGACGACGCTGAAGCTGATGACGTGGCGCTCGTCGTCGAGGATCTCGAGGCGCTCGGTGCTCCGCGCTGCGGGGAGGCCGGAGATGACGTGGACTTCCCGGAGCGTCCCGACGTCGCCGTCGCCTCCGATGACGTGACAGCTCTTCACGAAGTGCTTGTAGGCCTGCGGATTGTCGAAGCGCCGTACGACGGACCACACGGTGGCCACAGAGGCGGCGATCTCCTGCACCACCGCCGAGCAGCACTGGTTTTCCGCCACCGCGTGAGTGTGGTAACGCGCCACGGCGTCAGGCACCGCCCCAAAGGGCTTCACGAGGAGAGTGTCATGACAATTTGTGGCGGCGGCGGTGGCGGAGCCGGTGTGGTTGATCAGGTGGAGGAGAAGGGGAGACATGGGTGGGTTCGGTGAAATTATAAAGTTGATAAGCTCGAATTAACGAGTAATCTCTTAATGAGAAATATCATTCATTTCAAAGTTTAAGATTAATACCTAAGATAGAAGTATTTTTGGATCAGAAATTTAAGAGTAATCTCTGAAGCAGAAGAAGATAGAGATGTTCTGTTGATGAATAATGAAGGGGATTAAAAGGGTTTCGAAAAGATTTAGGGTTTTTTTCTCTTAATTTTTCTAAGAGGAAGAAAAGTAGAGAGTGAAGTTGGAGGGGGTGGTTTGGTTTTGTAGTTAGGTAATAGAGATTATATATATAGTTATAGAAGCTTGAACGTAGTGTATGGTGGTAGGGTTGGGGTTTGAAAAGATGAAAGGTTAAAATGAAGTTCATGTGGGGGACGTATTAAAATAGGGGACAAGTTGGTCGAGTTCAATTGACCGAAATGGGGTTGTTGCATATCATTTCATGTGAAACTACGAGTTTGTAGTACGTTGTCTCGTGAACCTCTCTTTTGTTTATGGAACAAAGCCAAAGGAACCTATTTCATTACCCGTTTTGCCCCTTTCTTTCATTTTCAAATTTCAGTACCTGAAATTGATAGAGAAAGGCAACTTGAACCTTTTTTCTTTTGATAAGAGAAGTTAGGGGCATTCATAATCGTTAGTCAAGGTCATCACGGTGGTTCATATGTTTTAACCTGAATTTACAATATACCAAGTTAATAGTAGTTAGATTTTTATCATACATGTTTCTTTTTGTAAGTAAACCACGTTGTAATATCAAAATTTCTTAAAGAATGACCATATAAAAAAAAATAATATTATTTTTAATACAAAATCTTAAAATTTAATTTTGTTATAAAATCTTAAGATTTAATTTTATTATTTCTATTCAATCTTAAAACTACAAGAAAATACTTATGGTTTAAGATTTTGTATTTTATATTTTATAAGTTTTCTCATATAATTGCATACAATCTTCTACCATGAAATATTGTGAAACTAATTTAAAGACACATTTGAATATTATCCTCTTTAATAGTTCATGTTCATAGGAATTCCTCTTAGGTTATATGATAATATATATATATATATATATATATATATATATATATATATATCTTATAAGAAATCTCGTGTATATAATATAGGAATGAGAAAGGTGATTGTAATACGAATGTGACATGTTTGCCAATTTCAAGCAGCTGTAAGAAAATCGACGAGAAACTAAGGATATACATGTATTAATTGTATATTTGTTGACAATATTTTCAACTATATAAATAAAAATATGAAAATCAACTAATGCAATTTGAAGTTGATTTTTAAGAATTTAAATTCTACGGTGCCTTTTCCTATTCACGTCACATCTTAGACCTTTGAAAGATGGAGTTTATCTTAAATTCTAAAAGGCGTCTACGGAATTTTTTTAACACGTTAAATAAGATGAATGGATTTTAGAATAATGATATATGTTGTACACTAATGCTTATTTATATACAATCACATTATAACTATTTATATAGCAAATATATTATTATTTTGTTCTAAATAACAATGATTAATCTCAATTTAATATTTTATTATTAAAAAAGGTCGTCATTCAGTTATTTAGAAAAAAAATAGTTGTTAAAATATTATTTTTGTAGATTTTATTTGGTGAAATTCAAGTAGTGTGCCAAACTTTCTTAGGTTGTACAGAAAATCTTTTTTCAAGCCAAGTTCAGACGATGGGTTCTATATAGCATGTTCGTAACAATTATAAGTAACTTAACACATATATTTAGTATCTTTTGTTATCTTCAAGGAGTGAATATGTTAGAATTAGTGAAAGTTAAGAAGAGAAAATAAGAATTTTTAGAGAGAAAATTATGGTTACAAGAAAAAGGAAGAGTTTCAATAATAAAAAGGATTGAGAAGTGACAAACTAGAGTTTGGAGATTAAGATCATAAATTTTAAAGAAGAAATCAGGGACCCATAGAGAAAAACAATAATTCATGAAAAGTAAATTTGGATTAAGGAATGAGTGAGAAGATATATTCCATCCTCAGTAGTCAATTTTGTCTGAGAAGTCGTGGTGTACAAGAATTTGGTAAATGTTTCTAACAAAAGAAAACATAATCACTTATTATAAATCCATAACTAATGACGAAATTATAAGATTTTAATATGTAAATAACTATCAAATAATCCTTCTCAATGATCTTTTTGTTTGTTTTGATTTACTTTTTTAAATGACAATTGCCCTCAACTTCTTGTCTAAAATATCTTCAAATGCTTTCTCCTGCTAATTGGTTGAGAGAACCACCTTTGAGTGTATTACCATTAATTTCTTAAGAAAATTCGTTTGAGTACTTATTTTCTTGATCTCTTCGATAATAATTTCAACAACTTTGTCACTTATCCTTTTTGTTCAACAGTGTCTCAAGTACAACCTTATATTAGAGTATCACTATGATATTTTACATGTCTTTTGACAAATTCATCTTTCATTTTATGAAAATTTCCACAATTTAAACACTTATAAACTTAAAATTTATAAGTGAGGCTAAAAACTATTTGGACCCCTTTATTCATCGAACACTTCTTTATTATCTATTATTTTTCTTTTACTTTCATTTTCTCAAGCTATCTTATAATAATAAGCATTATATATCAAGACTTTCCAACTAAAGTGACATTTATTGATTGATTCATATATCACTTGTAACGCATCAAAATGATATAAAAAGAAAGAAAATAATATAAATATAAGTGATTAGACCAAAATTTATGAAATAAGAAAAATTAAGTAAACCTAGAGTAGGTACATTAATTATATTTCTAAAAAAGTCCATATATATTAAAATCCATCAAATAATTTCACTAAATAAAATTTTGGCTGTATAGTTGATTAATCCATGGTACAAATATCAATATCCCTATAAATACGAGAATAATAAAAAAAATAACAAATGAGAAAATCTTCAAAGAAGAATAAGAAATATTAATATCATTTTAAAAAATGTCTATCATAAACTTAAAATCACATTCCAACAAATTTAACTTAGTGACAATAATAACATTCTCCAACTGAGCATGTAGAGTTGAAGAAATACCAATATAGTCTAAGAAATGTCCCATAAACTCATCTAAATCATATCTAGTAGCATCATTTGCATTACCTACGAAGAAACTCTATTTTGATGGCACTAATTAATATAATAGATTTTGGAAATAAATTTTAAATATATGTTAATCAAAAAAACATTTTATAATTACAAAGTTTTGAACTGACTTACCTACATGAAATTTTGAAATAGTACCAAAGATGGAAACATTAGAATTGATCAAGTGAATAACCTTCAACTTGATTATTTCACATATTCTGAATATACAAAAAAACATGAGTAAAAACCAAAGCAACAATATAAGTCATCTAAAGAGTATGCTTGTGATATAGATGTGAAAACCAGGTAAAACACAAGAAGAAAGAGTTGATTGTATTTTGAAAAATCCTTTTGAAAAAGTTCAAACCTTCATTCATTGAAAGGATTTATTAGACAATACTTTGGATTCAACAGACGCACCTAGTCTGCTGATAAAAAGGTTAAGAAAGCTTTTTGTATATAAAAACAATCTTCTTTTAAGCTAGCTATAGTTATAAAATGTAATTTAAGGATGTTGGATTTTTTCCAACCAACTTTTGATGTTTGAGACTTCCATTTTGAAAATTGTCGCATCAACCTCGAGATGTAAAATAATCCAACTCTCCCTAGGTTAATGGTTTTGAAAAGGTTTTATGGAGTCACCACTAGTTTTTTACACCAAACATTGGAAAAAGAAAAAGGTTTCTAAAAATCAAGTTTTGTCCTTTATAACCAGAGTTTGGATTCGAGGATCAATTACGAATAAGGAAGGTGTTAAACACCTTATTCGCTCATTATTGGTATCCTATGATGACATTTGCAATTATAAACATTACTTCAAGTTACTATTTTTACCCCATGATTATAACATGTATATTCAATTATTTATCTACATGATCTCTATGCTACTTCTATTCTACTCTACTAAAAAAACTATAAATTAAAGCTTAAAAGAAAGAGGAGAGAGAAAAGAGATATTGGAACCTCCGAAGCAAGCTTTTCTTTCTTTATTCAGATAATTTTAGAGCTACAACTTGAGCATACAAGTATATTCTGAGTGGTGTCTTATACAGTACTAAAGGTTGTTATTTATAGGTTGCGTTAGAGAATGATCGTTCTCCCTTTGAGAACTCTCGCTCAATGTCCCAGAATTAGCTTACAAAGCTGCATTAAGAACAACTCATTCTTAACCTGAGAACAACCATTCTTAGCTTGAGAACGTTCGTTCTCGTCCCATAATCAACCCTACAAAATTGATCTAGGAACAACACGTTCTTAACCTGAGAACGACCATTTTAATCCTGAGTAGAACCATTTTTAGCTTGAGTAGAAGCTCTCTTAGCTTCTATTAATGTACAACTTTGATTTTTTTACATTTATTGGCCTAAAAGCTACCACTTTTTGAGGGGAAACTTCTAAAGAATCTTTACAAATAAGGTTTTGTAGCTCTTTCTCTTCTCTTCTTATTGTTCTGCTAGCTTAGCTTCGGCTCAGAAAAAAACAGGGGTCTACGTTCCTAACAATAGAAAAGAAAGGAAAAAATATATAAGAATGATAGATCCATGGCACAAGCGTAGATCTCCTGAACTCACTTTCAAACATTATTTACATTGAACATTTGTGAAAACAAGTACAATCCACAAGAAGGGATGGTTAAATTGCCTATTGAAAATTTTTGGAAGTTTTCACAAAGATGCGTCACATGATACTTCGTTAGACACAAGTTTTAACTTGACAAATAATATGTCGAAAACTTTTTCAAAATATTAATTTTAAAATCTCTTGTTATTTTATTAGTTTAGGTTTAACTACATGCAATGTAATTGAGTTGAAGGTTAAGAAAGATTTACATTGGATGTTTTTATAGTAATTTACTTATAAAGGCAAAGTACATTTAGTTCTTGACTTACTGGTCAAGTTTCATCTAGTAGACTAACGTTATAAAGAGACAAACGAGTATGTTTTAGAATGCAATCACTCTTGACTAAACAACCCAAGTATTATTTGAACACTTAGTTACTCTTAGCTAATAACCTAAGTATCATTTGGAACGTGACCACTATTGTCTAGAACTCAAAGTATTCTTTGGAACAATAATCACTTCTATCTAAAGGACGAGTATTGTTTGAAACATAGACACTCTTGGCTAAAAAACCTAAGATTTATAAAAGGTGTGATCTAAACGATCAAGGGTTACTCACTGGAAAGAGGATTACCATCTTTTTATGAATACAAGATAATATCTTGATGGGTGTATAAATTGTCTTTGCATTCATACTTTAGTTTAGGCCATTTACATGCATTATTGTAGTGTTTGAATGATTTTATCAAGTATTATCTTTGTTTTACATTACACTTGTGAGTTTCTTCTTTTTCTTTGTAAATAGGTGTTTTAGGTGTTGAAAGCATAGTTTGAAAAGAGAAAGCATTATGTTGGAAAAAGATGAAGTTAAAGAAGTCCATTGGCAGGTTGTGGATTTTTCCATGCTTATGGAAGTGTTCCAAAAAAGTAAAAGCCGAAGCCGAGAGTTCCACAGGCAGGTTGTGGATTTTTCCATGCTTATGAAATTGTTCCAAAAATGCAAACGTAAGAACTGAGAATTCCACAAGCACGTTGTAGATTTTTCCATGTCGGTGGTTTCGCTAGTTACGAAATTTAATGACTTTACATGGAAATAACTGAAAGGAAGAGGAAAAGACAGATTTTTAATTGGGCAGAAACTAAAAGGAAGAAAGAAGGACAATTCTTAGCTACAAATAAATTATCAAGAGATCAGAAGAAGACATAGATCATTAGTCTCTTTTAGTTTTCTATTTTACATTATGCATAACTAAATTTCCTTTTTGTTAGAGTTTTGATGTAATATTTTGGATTATAGTTTCTAAACCTTTTCAATTGATGTTTAGTTTATTTTCATTACCTTAGTGTTTTATCTATGTTTTAATGCTTATTCTATGAACAATTTCACACTTGGAAGAGTGGGGATTGTTTGAGATTATAAATATAACAAATTAGATTTTGTCACAATTGGGAAATTGGGCATATCTAATTAGTTTGGATTTGAGGTGATAATTGTTTTTCAAAGGCTTTTTTTGAATTTTCTAATTAGCCTAAGGAATTAGGGATTGGGGTTCAAAGAATATATTTACTTGCCTAAGGGATTAGGAGGTAAACAGCTCTTATTAAACTCGAGTGGGTAATGATAAACCTTGCATCAATTGAAGAGGGTCGAAATCTATAAGAAAGAATATGAAATCAAAACTCTAACATTTTTAATATTGATTGAATTCCTATTAAGCTTTTATGTTTGTTGCTCCATCTATTTTGAATTGTTCAAAATTACATAAATTAGTAATCTAGTATTCGACATATTCAATCCCTAAGGACGATAATTTTATTACTATAGTAACGATTGATACACTTGTCAAACGTACAACATATCTCTAAATTGTTATGAACACAAATAATCTTCTAAGGAAGCTTAGGGCACATAAAACTTAAGTTTAAGATTTTGCAAAGTTTCAACAGTTCGTTTGTTATCTCTCTCTAACCTTTCTTCAATTTAAAAGCTTGCTTTGTATGGGTTTTTGAAGAACAAGCCATTTCTTTTTCTTCCTATTAAGAAGTTTTAACTCAAATAATCATCTTTAGGCTTGCGTTTTGTCCATGCAAGGATGTAGAGATGTGTTACATTAGTTGCATACACCATTAAATGTTTATCTATTCTTTAAGCAACATCCTGATAAATTGCATAACTTATCAAACCTTGGAAAAATGCTTTTACCCAAATTGGAGTAAAGAAAAGGATCGTACATGACATATAGTCTTTTGTAGAGACAAAAAAGTATGTGTTAGGATGATTGTTGACAAATAATAGCTTTACAACATCTTCCAAGAGATTGTTGATATTGACATGAGCTTTATGAGATCTTCTTGTGCTAAGACTGAAACATTCTTTGGAACACATAAATAAGCATAGAATAATTCTTAAATTACAATATTAGCTTAAATGTTGTGTGCATGCATGTGTCTGATGAAGACTTCACTTATTAGATGAAGCAAAGAGTTGCATATCATTTGACAGACGAAACACTTGCATCTTATATAATTTGTTCTTATGTCTTGCAAATAAAGAAACTTCATAGTTTATGCTTTATAATTTAACAACACTTAATCAAAATTATAGAGTGTGTTAGATAATACTCTAACAACATTCAAGAAACAAGTGATGTGGTGTTTCTTCAACATATTCTACTAAGCTACACAACAAGGTTACCATGCATTTTCTATGCTTGAAATTATCATCATTAGGGAGGCGATTATGAAGAAGGTGTCAAACTATAAAGAATCGAGGAGGGATAACCAAGAACCAAATAGATTTATACTAGACAACCACTAAGGGATTAATTTTTATTAAAAAAATCTTACCTTGTTAAACTTTACTCACCTTTTCTAGTCAATTTTCAAATAGGTTGACCATCTATATCACTAGTATGCAAGGGTATAAATTTGAGAGAAAGTGAAGAAGACACTCAACAATTTGATTAGGCAAGATCCATGTGTTAATTTGAAATAATTGAAAAAGGAGTTATTGCTTGAGACAATCAAAGAAGGAGTTACTGATTAAGTAATCAAAGTAGAAGTTATATTAGCATGTGATTATTTCATTATAAAGAAACAACTGTCAAAGTTAGTATATAAATAGATTTTTTTAAGTAATTTTGGCATGGGAAAACAAGGATAGAAGATTGATATTTTTGTAATGCCAAAACGGGAAACAATAATGAAAAACTCATATTGATGTTATTGAGAAGGTCAGTGGTGTCTTATTTTATTGGATCGTCGAATGACATGCATCTGGTTAAAACCTTGGATGGATTGCATCTAATTGTGCGTGCCTATCTTTTGAAGCGCCAACATCTGGTCATTATTGTTATTAGACAATTATTTTGTTTAGTAAGTTAGACTTTATCTTATTCACTAAGTAGTTAGTTACATTTTAAGTAATCTATATATGTTTTAGTCTAACAAACATTTTGAAGATACATTATACATGCTTTTGTCATTTGTATTGATCATGTTTATAATTCCTTTTTTCCTGTTTGAGTGTGTGCTATTTATAAATGATTGCATCTCTATTCTTGTATGTGTTCATCAAGAACAAGTTTATTAATATATATTTGCTCTCATCATTTTATGTCTCTTGATATTTTCTTATGTATTTATGTTCTACATTTGTTAAAAAGTTTAATATTCATTATGTTTTACCGTGAATTTCTTGATTGGATACCAACACGTCTTTATTTACCAAATTATATCAAGATATCTTTTTCTTAGACTTAAATATATTTTTATTATTCTTCTACATTGAGATTTGTATAAAAAACATTTCTTTAAACTTTTAATCATGTATTTAAAATATGAGATTATTATTAATCATGTCCGTTAGGCTTTTTTATAGTTTCTAAAATAATAATACTAATATATTTTATTTAATTTTTTTTATCTTTTTTATATATACTTCTTAATTAAAGTTCATTTCTCTCACAACTCAATATCTATGCAATATTGTAAAATATCATCAATACTAAAACATCCCTTTTAATGTGACTTAAGCTTATTATTAGTAAAACTTAATTATATAAGCTTATCAGTAAATTTAATTAAATGACAATATAAAAAAGTTTACAAAAGTCGCATATCCTAATTTTTTATATAATAATTGTTACTGTAACATCCCAAAAACTGAACTATCATACTAATCATGTAGATATTACTACAATACTTTATTACATACTTATATTAAATTTATTACAACTATAGGACATAAAGTATTGAAGAAACCCAATAATATATATATATATATATATATATATATATATATCACTACTCGGCGTCCTTCTTAGAAGTTTGTTCACTTCCACCAACACCTACAGCAAAATTTGCTCACATACATTGTTCGATCATAGTTGTGTCACCCACCACACAACAAGGGTGAGCTAACTATTATAAACCATAAACATACTACAAGTCATGTTTCACACATCAACATGTTAAACAATCACAACATTTTATAATACAATTTAACCATACAACAAAATCTTATATCCAGTCACAATTCCCGTTATGACCAAATATAACTCATCTTCCGGAAAACTCTATTCATAGTAAACAAGTCCCACCAGAAGCTAACACTTGACCCCTAACATGGTCCGAACCAGGGTAACTAGGGTCAAGGTGACACAAAGTACCTACTATCAAGAGTCAGGTGTACACCTATTTCGAGAGCCTGAAGTAAGCCTATTCTCACCACCTGATGTCCTGTCTACATGACTAAACATCAGTGAAGCTGGTATACCTCTATGAGCTACAAGTTTACAACTACTTCTTATACACCATAGGTAATGCACCAACATCTCAAAGGGGCCAACAACAACACCCATAAAAGGCCAATAACAACATCAACACTCATTAGCGCCATAACAACCCACCTATCAAAAGCTTTCAATACTCACCATTGGAAAGTATTTTCAAAAAATTACAAAATTTATTATAAAAGGAAATCTGTAAATAAATTTTAATAATATTTTAATAAAATTGGCAGGAAATCTGCCTTCGTAATTTTTTATATTTATTTTTATTAAAATGATTATAAATATTTCATTCAATTTTTTATTTTTAATTTTATGTACTTAGATATGTGAGACTTAAAAAAATAAATTTGGATATTTATTTAATAAAAAATATTATAAATTATATTTTTGTTTTTATAATATTTCTTTATGACTTACAATATTAAAAGTTATCATAAATAATAAATATTATAAATCACGTTATTCATATATTTATATAAATATAATATTATACCAGATTGTTTAGGAACTAGTATTATTTCATATTAAAATAAATAAAAAATGAATAATAAATAATCGAAAATAGTGAAGTAATATATATTTTTTTTTTATTAAATTAATATAATGTATTAAAATATAAAATTTATCATACTGGAGATGAAACTTAACAGTTTTTTTTAAGAGCGAGACTAATAATTTTGGCATATTTTCGAAACATTTTTCAAGAAACTCAAACCATTATTCTTCGTCAATCAAAGTTGGTATGAGTGTAGGTTATGCTTTGTGTGTCGTTGTACTGTGTTTATCAGTTTTACTTCTAATTTTCAGCTTCCATGAACTCAAACACCCTTGCTTGAGAGTTATAAAAATTGAGCTGAAGTTCATCAACAGAACTTTCTACACCCACGACAACCACCATAAACAATTGGTAAGGGTTTTTTTGGCATTTCAAAAATCACTTATTATGATTGTTAAGATTTCATTAATTTAATTCCAAAGTCTAGATTTGTTCGTGTGTAATATTGGCAAAACTTAAGAGATGTTTTTATTTTATAAGATCTAGTAACCTATAATTGTTATAATATAAAACTATAATTGTTAGTTTATTTTAACAGAGTTGTTCCGACATTAAATTTATTAAAATAATATCATTAAAATTAATTATTGTATATATAAGATATTGTCTTTTTTTAAGATTAAGAATTCTATTATTATTTTATTTTTATAAAATATCTTAAAAAATTTTAAAATATATATATATATATATATATATATAAATTATTACTTGAATTCTTAAAAATAATTATTAAATATATTGAAAAAAATATATACTCCTTAATTAAGGTTTGTTTTTTAGACAGGTTATAAAAGGATAGGGACTTCTCTTAGAGTTACTCTCCGATAATTATTGAAATATATATATTTAACTTCAATTCAGGTATTATTATAACTCAAATGGAGAATTAAAAAGTAATTTTATAAAACTTAAAAAAATAATTCATACGCATTAATTTATTATTATTATTTTTTAAGGTTTAAAAGGATTATAAAATACAATTTAAATAGAGAAAATCAAATAAAATGTTTATGACTGATTAATTTTAAAAAAATATGAGGATAAATCCAAATAATATACAGATTAAAATTTTAGTTTAATTATTATTATTATTATTATTATTATTATTATTATTATTATTATTGTACACATGTAGCTAAATGAACAAATATACTTAAATAAAAATACCAAATTATTATTCAAGAATACTACTGTAGTATTTATTTCATAAATAAATAAATATTTTATTTTCTTATATATCATTAATTTTTATATTAAATAACATAATTAAATTTCATAATACCGTTCAATTATTATACTTAATATCATATATTTATTATGTTTAATAAATATAGTACTAAACTATGACTTTTGCGTTAATCTCTGTATATAGATATATTTTGTATTTGCGGTAAATTAATCAGACATTTTATGGTCATTACTAATAATATAAATAACCCTAATTATGATATCGTTGTTACTTAACTAAACTTGAATCATATATATTGGAGTTAATTGAGGTGCCAGCCAGGCATCGTGGGTCCTTAAATAAACAATAAATTAATATTATTAAATATAAAATTATGTTATAAATAAAAAGTAAAGTAAGTAATAATTTTCAATATGTAAATTATATGTTTATTACAATGTATTCTTTAAATTGTGCTATAAATTTAGTTTTAATTATTAACAAATTCTTTTGAATAAACTATTGAAATTTTATTTATACGTGTAAATAAAGAAAATGATAGGTTAAAAAATAGACTTTTAAAAAGAAATATAATTTAAGATGATTTATGTGTTTTTTTTCTAATTGTAATTAAGAATAATGTGTGAAATTCATCCAAAAAAGAAAATGAGACGATGACACTCTTATTCTCCAGGTTACATATTTATATTTATAATTTAAGAATATATTTAAATATAATGTTATTTTTTTGTTTTATAAATGTGAAGTAGTTATTTTACCTGTTGAGTAGTTTTTATTGAGAGATTTGATTATTTATTTTTAGGGTAATATGTGTCCTTTCCTTTTAACAGTACAATATTTAAACTTTTAAATTCAGTTTCACTCGAATTAATATAATATTATTATTTTTAATTTGAATATACATTTATAATGTAATTATTCTCAAATCATAAATTGTTATGCAATTAAAAATGACAATTTGGATACTATTTTAAAAAGCATTAAGTTATTTTGTAATAAATTAATAATACAAAAATATTTACACTAATAATGTTAAATATTATATAATATTTTTATTGTAATAAATATAAAATACTAATTATGATGGGAGGCAGAGATGCCAAGTTGAGACTTGCACCCTTTCTATGTACAGACATGAAATTAATAATAACACGTGTTCCCTTTCATCTCTGCCACTGCCATTATGTGATGATGTATTACAACCCATTGAATGTTTTAATGTGGACATTGTCACATCAACATTTCTTTGTTATAATTTTCATTAACTTGTAATAAAAATAATGTGATATTTTTAATTACTTTTTATTGCATATTCTTTTTATCATTTTTACTAATTAAAAACAGCTTACTTATTTATTTTATGATCCGTACAAAGTTATAAAAAGGTAATAGTTATCTGATGAAAATTACAAAACATATTTTATTATATAAATATATCATTTTAAAAATTAATATGACTTTTCTAAAAATCATTTTTAAATTCCATAACAAATTTAATAATTATTTTTTATTTTAATGATTATTATAATAATTAATTTTTTAATTATACTTTCATGGTTTTATATAAAAAGTAAAATCAGATTTAAAATATATATAATATTCAAAATTCATATTAAGAAACTTCAAATTTTAACATGTATATTCTATCTACCATATTAACTTCTCCATATTGAATTTAAAATATTTTAAAAGAACAATTTATTAACTTAAAATTTTAAAGTTTAATAGACATTTTGATCTCATTGTTATATGAGAATTTGCAATGTTTTTCTATGTTTATTTTTTTTCTCAATTGAGTTTCAAATTTTATATTTTTTTTAATTGAGTTTCAAATTTCATTTTTTTTTAATTGAGTCTCAAATTTTATTAAATATGTCAATGTGGTCCTTTTTGTCAAAAATCCACAGGTTGTAGTGTTCATATTTATGTTTATATTCATACCCTTTTGTTATTATTCACGTGCCACGAGTCAACTTGAATGTGTTACGTCTCATATAGTTAACAACGTTAACATTAATCTAACAGAATAAATCATATTGAAGATTTTAATAAAATTTAGGATTTAATTGAGAAAAAAATTAAATGTGGGAAAAAATTGCAAATTCTCACAAAATATTGAGACCAAAATGCCTATTAAACCAAATTCTAAATAACATTATTACTACAATACATTATCATATTTTGTTAATTTAAAGATAAAGAATAATTTTTAAAAATATCTAAAGGATAAATGTTTTGATGATGATGACTCTGAAAGAAGGAGAATAACATTTTGTAATTGAAGTTATCAAGTTTTATGAAAGCTTTAATATTGTATTTTATGTATATGTTTGTTTGTAATAGTTAGGAATCATCTTAAATGTCATAGCATGTACAAAACTCTCCCTTAAACTTTGAAAAATCTTTTTATTTTTCGTAAAAAACATTTAACGTCAAAATAATGAATTATCTCGAAAATAATCAATTATCATAAGTGATTGTTCTCCTCCTTGTTTCTTGTATTAAGGCTTAATATACCTTATTAAAAAAAGGCAAGGGATATGTTGCCAAGAGATTGGAACACACAATTCTATAGATCACATAATTTAATCTCATGAGAAATTTATTCAACCTTTCTTCTTCCTTATGTTTCTCAAGTTTAGACACAATAGTGCATTTTCACCTTCTAAAGATACAAGTTGGAATTTTTTCTTAATTAGCCAACTCATCCCATAACATCTTCAATTTTCCATAATAAGCCATCATAGTAAGCTTTATTTTTTGTTGTTTGCAATGTTTGACTTCAATTGTTGTATTCTAGGCCATTTATGACCAAGAACAACTCATTTATGTATTTTCATAGGTCTTTGAGATTCTTCATATAAGAAAATGTAGATGGCAAGTTAGGTTCAATGGTGTTCAAGATCCATGGCACCAACATGGATTGGACTTTTAATCAATCCTCCAGTTTTAATGATACTTCCTTTGGTTGGATAATCATTCCATCTACAAACTCTATTTTTTTCCTAGCATGCAATGAAGTCCTCATTACACATGTCCATTCTTTGTAGTTCTCTTCCTAAGATTGCACCTGGGTGATATATTTTTCAGGTTATCATTCTAGTTAAGATCACATGGTGAGTTATTTATTTTCTCTCGATCAATAGGATGTTTCATATCCTGTATCAGTTTTGTATTGTCACCTTTTAAATTTTTATGCTATGATTTCATAATAAAAATATAAGAGAGTAAATCTGTGCAAAACTATACCCTTTCGTTGATCTACCATGTTAGTTTATATATAAGAGTTGTGCTCAAAATTTACTCCTAGAAAAACTTCTAACAAGTGGAGCAGGGCCTATCCCGAGGCTAATTAAGCAAGGCCCCAGGCCAAGTTGAGAAGGGTTTGTCCTGGGCCTAGTCGAGTAGGGTCCATTATAAACCGAGTCAAGTAGAGTCTTAGGTAGAGTCGAGTCAGGCCCTTCTCGGACTTAGTAGAATCAAGCCTTTTCAGACCGAGTAGAGTCAGGCCCTTCAGATCGAGTAGAGTCAGGCCCTTCAGATCGAGTAGAGTTAGGCCCCTCCTAGGCTGAGTTGAGCCGAATCCACCCTGGGCCTAATTAGTCGAACCTGCCCTATACCTAATCAAGCTGAACTCGCCCCGGATCGAGTCGAGTCAGACTATCCCTGAGTTGAGTCGAGTCAGACCATCCCTGAATCGAGTCAATTTGGGCTCACTCGAAATGAGTCGACTTAGGCTTGTCCTGGAATGAGTCAAGTCGGGCTCAGTGATGAGTGTCATTTTACTCTTAATTTCTTGTTCTTAGTATTTTCTAAGCCATTTCTTTCTCCTTATTTTATGCATTTAGCACATTTTCATAAAAATCATGTATAAAACTAAGTTTTTCAAATTTGTTGCATTTTCCATGTTTTTAGCAATAAAAAAATAAAACAAATAAAATAAAATAAAAATAGAACAAAAAAATAAAATAAAAATAGAACAAAAAAGCATTCATTCATACATATTTCATAGATCTCTTTCCTGACTTTTGGAAGATGGAAACTTTCCAGTAACCTAGAGAAGAGTTGTAAAATAAGGAAACAGGAGAGCTGTAAAAGGAGAAATAATCAATTTGCATCTTCCCTTGTTTGTCCAATCATCAATCTATGTGCACTCACTTTCCAATTTTGCTGGGATATTGAAAAGGAGTATTTCTCTGCGGGATCTTATTTAATTATCTTTAAGAAATATTAGCATTTAAGTGAGATTTTATTTATTCTTTAGGAAGTATTTGATTTTAAGAAGAGATTTTAATTATCTTTTAGGAATTTTGGGATTTTATTTGGGACTTTATTTGTAATTATTTTCTGGATTTATTTTGTAAGGTCTCTCACTCAATGTTTATATAAAGGACTCTGGGATGAAAGCAAGAGATAATTTGATAGTATTACACAATTTATAATGGAATAGAGCTTTCTTTTCTTTTCTTTCTCTAAGGCTTTAGGTTCTTCTTCTGTATCTTTATTTGGTTTATTTTATCTCTTGATATGATTTTATTCACTTTTGCTCCAATTTTAATCCTTGAGTTCTTCCCTTAAAACTTGGATTAGGTTTGTCTCTTTTTCTTTAAATTCATTTTTTTCTTTAATTTTTTTTTGTCTTTCTTTTTCTTTACTTATTTTTTCTCCATCAATAATTTATTTAAGTTTTCTTACTGTTTGTTCATTTTATTTATTTTATTAATTGGAGTCTTTCTTTTTTCTCATTTACTTTTCTTTGAAAATCTCTACTATAATGTCACGATGTTGTTATAACCTAACCTTCATTTGTTTAATACCTATCATTAATTTAAAGTTTTTAAGCTCTATTTTCTCGTATTCATATTCACCACACATTCATACTTATTCATTTATTCTTCACACTCTATTAAATCAATATCTGGAAATTTAATTGTTATTTTTTACTGCATACCTACTTTTTTATATTATTTATTTTATTTATAATTTTTACTTTGTGTTTTTTATTTTAGTTTCCATTAATTAATTTATTTATAATTTTTACTTTGTGTTTTTAATTTTAGTTTCCATTAATTATTTATTTACAATTATTACTCTGTATTGTTAATTTTATCAATATAACAAAATCTCCTTTTTAAGGATTTTTTATAAGAGTGGTGTTTAACAATGATTGCACTCCTATAATTGTATCCTTGTGAGATTCGACACGAGTTGAGTATACTGCATTACTTTAGTTAAGTTGTTAAATTTTGATCAGTATTTTGTGCGATCAGAATGTTGTCGTCATTCAGCCCCAACCCAACCCAAGTCAATCAGGTCCTCCTCTAGCTCGAGTGAAGTCGGGCCCTCCCTTAACTCGAGTTAAGATAGACCCTCCACCACCCGAGTCAAGTTGGGTCAGGCCGAGTCGAGTACTACCCAACTTGGGTCAGTCAAGCTAGGCCTATCTTGATCGAGTCGAGTCGAGCCTTCTCTAAGCGGAGTTAAGTTAGGCCCATCTTGGGTCGAATCGAGTTGAGCCTACTCCAAACCAAGTCGAGTCGGGCTTGCCTTAGGTTGAGTCAAGTTAGATTTACATCAAGCTGAGTATAATCTGACCTATATTAGATTGAGTTGAGTTAGACACACGACGAGCCGAATTATACATATATATTAAAAAATTAAATTACGAAATATTATTTTAATATTTAAATTTAATTGATACTTTTTATAAAGTTGAATTTTAAAATTTTATATTTTAAAAAATTGTAAAATTAAATTTTATCTTAAAAGTGAAATTAAATTCCTCTATCCGAACAAAATAATTGAAATGTAAAATATTTCAATTACATTGTCGAAACAAACCATTTAAAAAAAAAAGATAATTCAATTTTTTGGAATTTTAATTGCTTGAAATGGTTGAAATTCTCCATCCAAAAATATGATCAAATTATTTTACTTTCAAACAGACAAATTTAACACCTAAAAGCTAGTGAATGATAAATGCATATCTTCTCTTATATACCCAACAATTATTTGCTAAAGTTTAAGTTAAAAATCTAAATTATATACATATATTATATTATATTATATTACATTATATTATATTATATTACATTATACTATATTATATTACATTATACTATATTATATTACATTATACTATATTATATTACATTATATTATATTATATTATATTATATTATATTATATTATATTATATTATATTATATTATATTATATTATATTATATTATATTATATTATATTATATTATATTATATTATATTATATTATATTATATTATATTATATTATATTATATTATATTATATTATATTATATTATATTATATTATATTATATTATATTATATTATATTATATTATATTATATTATATTATATTATATTATATTATATTATAGTATATTATATTATATTATAGTATATTATATTATATTATATTATATTATATTATATTATATTATATTATATTATATTATATTATATTATATTATATTATATTATATTATATTATATTATATTATATTATATTATATTATATTATATTATATTATATTATATTATATTAATATTCTATTGTATTATATTATATTATATTATATTTATATTCTATTGTATTATATTATATTCTATTGTATTATATTATATTGTATTATATTATATTGTATTATATTGTATTGTATTATATTGTATTGTATTATATTGTATTGTATTATATTCTATTGTATTGTACTGTATTGTATTATAGTATATTGTATTGTACTGTATTGTATTGTACTGTATTGTATTATATTATATTGTATTGTACTGTATTGTATTGTACTGTATTGTATTGTATTATATTGTATTGTATTATATTGTATTGTAGTATATTGTATTATATTGTATTGTATTGTATTATATTGTATTGTACTGTATTGTATTGTATTGTAGTATATTGTATTATATTGTATTGTATTGTAGTATATTGGATTATATTGTATTGTATTATATTGTATTATATATTGTATTATATTGTATTGTATTATATTGTATTGTATTGTACTATATTGTATTGTATTGTATTATATTGTATTGTATTATATTGTATTGTATTATATTGTATTATATTATATTGTATTATATTGTATTATATTATATTATATGATATGATATTATATTATATTATATTATATTATATTATATTATATTATATTATATTATATTATATTATATTATATTATATTATATTATATTATATTATATTATATTATATTATATTATATTATATTATATTATATTATATTATATTATATTATATTATATTATATTATATTATATTATATTATATTATATTATATTATATTATATTATATTATATTATATTATATTATATTATATTATATTATATTATATTATATTATATTATATTATATTATATTATATTATATTATATTATATTATATTATATTATATTATATTATATTATATTATATTATATTATATTATATTATATTATATTATATTATATTATATTATATTATATTATATTATATTATATTATATGATATTATATGATATTATATTATATGATATTATATTATATGATATTATATTATATGATATTATATTATATGATATTATATTATATGATATTATATGATATTATATTATATGATATTATATGATATTATATGATATTATATTATATTATATTATATGATATTATATTATATGATATTATATGATATGATATTATATTATATTATATTATATGGAATGATATTATATTATATGATATGATATTATGTTATATTATATTATATTATGTTATGTTATATTATATTATGTTATGTTATATTATGTTATATTATGTTATATTATGTTATATTATGTTATATTATGTTATATTATATTATATTATGTTATATTATATTATGTTATATTATAGATATTATATTATATTGTATTATATTATATTGTATTATATTATAGGTATTATTGTTAAATAATTTCCGTTTAAAGATTAAATTATAATATGTAAATAGATGTATAGATTTCATAAAATTGGATAAAATAATATTAAAGTTTATTGTAAGGTTAGTGAAGAATATATATTTTTTCAATATACCCAACAATTTTAGTTAAAATTTAAATTGAAAATTTGAATGGTTATATACATATAAACAATAATTTTATATAAAATTTATTTTTATTTTTAAAATTGTTTTATATAACTTAAATTATTTTTTATATTTTTAATATCATAATTATAGCGGTATAAGGACAATATTTACAAGACAAAAAATAAGCTGAAATATCCTAGGATAATAGTAATCCAGCAAATCATTTTAGAGGCTGGAAAAAGTGTTGTTTAATAAACAATTTTGGAGCAGGAAATGTAATCAAATTAGAAGTGGTTATTAACGAAAGTTGTGTTATTTATATTCACTTCGTTTGTGTATTATGCTTATTTCTTAATAATAAACAATTTTTCTCAATAATATATCTATTTTTTTTATTAAAGAAATACTTTTATGTCTATTTATTTAATGATGGGATTATGACCTGTCGTGGCCATGACACATGTGAGATTTTCAAATGTCTTATACTTATTTTTTATGAACATTTGGTCGTGAGTACCATATGGTGGTGGTGACGTACCTCACGACCATGACACGCATACGGAATAGAGTTATATAGATATTTTAGTTTTAGATACATTTTTACATATCTTCTTATTTTCAAGTAGATATTCACCAAAGTCTCACTTCGAATAATGTAAAAAAGTGAAAAGTAGCAAACTATTAGAAAAATAAAGAGTAGGTTTGAGTATTTTCACTACAACTTAATAAATTTCTTGGATGTATAGGAGATTTGGATGAAAATTTGTAGTTTTTTCAAAAAAATTGTACACGAAGAATGAAGGTTTGCAGTTTTTACTAGAAAAACTGTATCAGAAGATTTGTACTTTTTGCTAGAAAAACTGTATGGAAGGGTTTGCAGTTTTTGCTAAAAAATTGTACATGAGGATTTGTAGTATTTTCTAGAAAAATTATATGAGATGGTTTATAGTTTTTGTCAAAGAAATTGGATGTGAGTAATAAAATATTTTATTGAGTATATGTGGATGTAGGTCTTAAGGTGTTGAACCACGTTAGATTGTTGTATGCTTTATGGATGCTCTTATTTGTAGGTGTGCTTTTGCTTGAAGAGATTATTTTCTTTTGTGTGATTCCCAACACATACTTAAAAAAATTCAATTATTTCAATTTTACAACATAAAAAAGTCAAATATTTACTTTTTATTCTTTTAAGTTCAAATATTATCTCAAACATCATTTCATAATAAAAGTATATTATATTAATAACATATATTAAGGAATTAAGATCTCAAACATCATTTTATAATAAAAGCATATTATATTAATAAATTTTATTAAGGAATTAAAATCTCAACGATAAAGTTATTGGATATATTTCGAGTATTGTCTTTTATATAAATATATTTATTTTTACTGGAAATGCCTTGAGTGTTGGAGAGTCTTTTACAGAAAGATTTCACTTCGGTCTTTTATCAACACCACCAACTCGCTAGACGGACTTTATCCATTTCTGGTAAGAACAATACTCATGACATTAAAATATATAAATCAATCATTCATACCTTTATCTTCTAATTATAAAAATAATTGCAAGAAGTATAATTTTTAACTTGTCTATGTTACAAGTAGATCTCTTTAGGAGAACTTTTAATTTAAAGGTAGAATATTTTATTCAACATCATGTTATAAGGTGTAAATTATCAATCAAATTAATTAAAACTTAGAGAAAACATTAATTATTTTGAATGGAAAACATAAGATATACTGACATTAATAAGATTATATTAAATATCCATATACGAAAACTTAAACTTTCATTCTAGAAAAGTAACCATATATTTAAACTAAAAGACATAAAAGATACACACTATGTTTTTTTGTTAGGATTAAAGTTTTTGGAAAGATAAATTTTAAATAAATAAAGATTAAAAAACTTTTAAATAGATTATGTGTTTATTTTTTATTTCATTATAAATTTTATTTCTTTAAACTTAAGTTTTTTAAATTCTTTAATAATATATTTAATTTGGTATGTGTAAAGATTGTGATGGTGATGATATACACTTACGTTGAAGAGCTCACATTGATTAAAGATATGACCAGGATATAGTTTATAATTAGGTGCAAACCTCACCTTACAAGTCGATTTTGTAGGATTGACTTAGGCTTAAATTCATCCAACTTAAGAACTTATAAAAATAACAAATTGTATAAATATGTATATAATTGTTAATGAATCTAGTATTTCACTGAGAGTATACAGTTTTATAAAGTATAATGTGCAAAATATGAATTTCATGAAATTGTATGGTTGTTTTTGTAAAACATTTGCTCTCTATATTGATACCGCTCAAACGATGGATTACCATTCAAGTAACACCTAAGTGGTTGTTGCAAGTGACATCACTCTTAAGTGTTGCACCTTGATCATAAAATATAACTTTTTGCCAAGTGGTAAGTGTTCAAGCTAACAATTTGTATCAAAGTCATGGTCATGAGTTTGATTTCCAATGGGATAATTTTTGAGAGGCAGATTGTTGTAGTTTGTATCAATTAAATGATCAAGTCATAATTGAATCGCCCTAATTATCAACTATAAAAGACTTGAGGATTGACAATGGTCCATTGGATTATGGAATATGGGCCATGCAACTATGCGTCAACGCTCTAGCGATATCACAATCGCTCAAGTGTTGGTCAAACAATGCATCACTTAAGTGTTTGAGTGAGAGAAACATAAAACCTATTTTGTTTTTTTGGGTGTCGAGTGTGATAAATTATATTATTTTATTTTTGATATGTGGTTAAAGATTTATATCCTATTGTATGATAACTTTTTTAAAATTAGTTCAACCTTGTGTGTGTTTGTGTGAATTTCTATCATCATACTTGGTACAAGAGCAAGTGATGTTGTGGATAGTACCAAAGAAACTACTAACAAATAGATACATGCTATTTTTTATAAACATGATGCATATAAGTGATGTTTTGATGTTATATAATATATCTTCTATATAGGTACAATAGTATATGTATGTAATATATTATTGTATTTTGAATATAAATTAGAATTTTTAGGTTGTTACATTCCCAAACATATAAATATAAAAATAAAACTAAATTTATCATTAGAAAGTTAAAACAATCGTGAAACTTAAATATAAGATTCTTCTTTTCTTGATGCACAATCTTTCCAATATTATTGATTATGACTAGGTGGATAAAAAAAATCCAAATCTTCAAATATAATCCACAATTATCCAAACATATATTACTTTAAGTTTATTTTTATGGATTTATCTCAAATCCAAATCTATATTTTTTAACTTTAAGTTCAATTCATTTAATTGAATTTAGATTAGATATAAATTAAATAATTCATTTGATTTTAAAAATCCAAAATCAATGTGAGTCTTGATCGATTCAAATTATGAAAATTTAGGTTAGACTAGGTCTAGATAAGGTAAGATCAGATCAAATTAGGCCTAACTCATGCGAGGTCAAACGACTCTAGCCCAAGTCATGCAAGGTTGGGTTGGGTTGGGTTGGGTTGGGCTTAGGATAAGTTGAACTGAACCATCCTAAAGTTAATCCAAGTTAGGTTAGACAAAGGTTAGGTTAGGCTAAGCCAGACCTAAGTTAGTCTAGTCCAGACGAGGCCTAAGTCAAATTAGACTAGGCCAAACCTAGGTTAGTTTGGGTTTTAGGGTCCAAGACAAGTCACACCGAGTCATGCCAAAGTCAAGTTGAGCTAAGGTACACTCAGGTTAGGTCAGACAAAGTCATACCAAGTCAAGCTAGGTCGAGTTTGGGCCCACATCAGGTTAAATCAAAGTCTATCCATGTTAGGCTGAATTAGCCCACATCAAGTCTAGTTTGTTGAGTTGGTTTAGGTCCACGTCAGGCCATGCCATTTCAGGTTTATTTTAGATTGATTTGACCTGGGTCCAAGTCAGCTTGAGTTAGACTAGGTTTATATCTAGGCAAGTCGAGTGGGTCCCATGGTGTCCCATGTCAGGATAAATTAGGGTAGGCCAATGTCAGGTCAGATCATTTTGATCAATTTCACTCTAAATCGACCCATGTTCGCACCAGGCTAAGTTAAATTAGGTTCATGTCAGGTCGAGTCTAGATAAACCCATTTCAAGTTGAGCCCAAGTTGAACCATGTTAGGCCAAGTCATGTAGGGCCAAAGTTAAGCTAAAATAGGTTGGGTTAGCCCGAGTCCACATCAAGCTGATCCAAATAGAGTTTATGTTGATCCAAATTGACTTGGATCAGGTCAGGTTGGTCTAAGTTAGCCTAAATCCAGGTTGAGTCACGTAAACCCAAGCGGAGGTGTGTTCCAGTGGGCCTAGGCCCAGGTCGACTGGCTCCAAGTTAATGTCAAGTTGGACCAAACTCATGTGAGGTCAAGTTAAACAGGGTTGAGTCCAAGTTAGACTAGGTCGAACTAGCCTTAGGTAGGTTAGGTTGGATCAGGCTCAGATCAAACTTTGATTGAGTCATTTTGAGTCCATGTTAGTCTAGATCTGACCAACACTAGCCCATGTTAGGTTGGATTAAGCCTAACCAAGGTCAAGAAAGTCGAATTTGGTTGGGGTGGACTGACTAAGTCATACCATGCTCAAGTCAGGCTATGCCCGATCAGAATGAGCCTACATCAAGGTAGGTCTAAGGGGACTGAGCCCACGTTAGGATGAGTTTAGCCAGGTCAAATCCAAATTGGGCCAATTCAAATATAAATTTAGATCTAATTTGAAAAAGTTATGCAAACTAGATTTAACCAAATTTAAATTGGAATTGGAATCCAATTGAGTTTGATCTAATTAAAATGGATATGGATTTTAGATCCAATCTATTTCATTGATCCAGATTATATTTTTAAAAATCTAATCGATAATTATCCTTAAAAATCTTCATCTTCAAAAAGAGTATGCATAGATGCCATATCTTTCTCGATCTAAGGCGACGTTAAAGGCTTGTTTCAACAATAGTGAGATCATAGTTTACATGTGAAGTCAATATAAATTGAGAAATAAAAAATTATATTGTTAAAGGAGTGAGTTACATATCCTTGTTTAACATTGGACAAATCTAGTTCCTTGTAAGGTTAAAAAAAGTTCTATTAGTTAGAAGTTGAAAATGGTAGATACATTATATGAATTTAAGACAATATTCGATAATGAAAGCTTAACTTTCTTGTATTCTCTCAAGATAAAATAACTTTGATCAAGTCCAAAATATATTGCCTTGTCAAAAGACCCCTTACAAACACTTACAATACAAGTTTCACCAGAAACTAAGTTGTCATAATCAATTTGGGACAATTCATTAATTATGTTCTGCCAAAAGGAAAGTAATCTTAGTAAACATGCAATCTAAATTTGGATAATAGAATAATGCTATACAAAAACCTTTCGAGGATTAAGTTCAAGAAATTTCAAGATAAGAACAACGTCACTTATTATTCATTACCTACACTGCATAAGAAAGAACAAAATAAGGTTAGAATAATCTTTTTTAAATGTTGAAAAGGTATACATTGTTAATGAATTTTTTAATATCATCTAGAAGTAGAGAAACACGAGCAACCTATACAAATTAGGGAAAAAGACTTTTTTGTAGAAGTAACAACAATTGAAAAATTTGCCCAAACATAAGTTGTACTAACTTTCTACATTTATTTTACCGTCTCAATGTTGGACTTGTCCAAGAATGCAAAAACATCTTTACCAAAGAAAATGAAAGATAAATCACTTTCATCAACCACTTTCGTCCTAATGCAATATCTACTAAAAAGGAAGTTAAAATATAACAACATGAAACATTTCACTAACAAATCAAAGTTGGATAATTTAGTATGATCAGAAAGATTTTACTTAGGATCGACTAACAAAACATGTTTGTCACATTTGCATAATTATTTTTCTTCTCTTACTTCAGTTTACCCATTGATTATCCCTTTATACGAGAATTGTGTACTAGACAATCTCTCCTTATGTTTTATCAACATGTTTTAAAATACATTTTATTCAACCTCTCTTCTAGAACTAACTTCTAACGTCATGCTTAATGTGTAAAGTTTAATATATATCATGTTGTAAAAAGAATTACAAAGTATTTTTCAATCTCTATTTAAAATTCATCTTTCTGAAGTTAACCATTAATTTCACCTTTTTCCCTATACTAAAAAAATTATCATCAATAGAAATTTGATAATTGAAAAAGTTTAACACAAAGTCATATTCGAGTTCATATGTATCGTCTCATCTTGCAACACCATTTCCATAATGATTGACTGATAAAAATATCTTTTTATTAGACACCAACCAAAGACAAGTAACATGCATGTTGATGCTCTAACAATCAATAATAGGATTAACAAAATTAATAAATTCAACATTTTTAGTCACTTTTAGACATAACGGAGAGGAAAAGATAAAAGAAAGACTTAAAAAATATGAAAAAAAATATTAATGACTTCTAATATTTACAAACTCAAAGTTTGCAATGAGAAATGAATGTGAAGGAATGTGAGGATTCTTACTCGAAAATCGCTACTCCATTCAACAAGTTATTAATTATTATTCTTACTGAAAAGAAGAGTGGTTTGAAAGAATGATGCCTTGAGAGATTTGAGCTTAGTATTCCCAAATTTAGAAGTCAAGTTGTTTATGAAGCTTAAAGAGAGGTCCACCTACAAAAGATTCTCCAATGTCCAACTTAGTGGGAGCTTTGTATAAGATAATAAAAAGTATATTATCATGTATTTATAAGCTTTTGAATCTTTGATAAATAAGGTAAAGATAAAACAAGATAAAAGATTGACAAGTTTGTTCTAATTTCATAAAAGATTATGATATATTATTGGTGATAAGTTATCGAAAGTCCTTAATTGATAACCGATTAATTAAAATTTGAGTAACCCCTATTGTGTAGGTACATAAGTCCCTCGAGAAAAAAATCAGTCTAGTTGGTTTAGGCAGGTGGATGATGAGTTCTCTATTTTCTAGGACGAATAAGTTAATGTGTCAACTTATTACAAATTATTTAATTGAGGTTAGGCCTTTGTAGCTTTTGCATAGAAATTTTAAGTTGAACTTTCTTGACCTAAAATTTTTGTTTGACCTTGTATATAGACTTATTTTTTTCTTGACTAATTTAAGTTGAAACTTTTATTCAACTTGGCCAAAAATTTTCATTTTTCCCTATGTTTAGAATATTTTCATTCATCTTTGACCAAACATTTTCATTCGACCTTATGACCTATGACTTTTAATCAAATTATTTGTCAATTGTTTACCTTGAATGAATTAGTTAAATGTTGATCATGCCTTGTTGATGTAATGATGAGTTGGTGATTTGATGATTCTACTCCTTTGAATATTCTCTGAGGATGGAGATATGAAGATTTCAAGAAGATCATGGTTTGGAGGTACTTGGGTAGTTAGATTGAGTTTACGTATATGAGAGATGTATTATCTTATTGCCTCATGCATTGCAAAGTATTTTAAAAATCATTTGCATGTGTTTTAAATCTATCATATTTTTTAAAATTATCATATTTTTTAAAATTGTTCAAACATATTTTAACTAGTTAAATACTAAGAACTGGATTTGTTAAAGCATCACTTTCTCTCAATACAACAACCTTGAATAATTTTAGGAAAGAGGCTTGAGAAAATTAAGTCAAAAGGAGGCTATGAGCAAAGTAAAATGTAAAGCTCAGCGGTGTATCTCCTAGCTTCGAACTAGTTTGTATGAAGAAATGGATTCCTACTCCAATCAAATTATTCTTCAAATTTCTATTTCGATGAACTGACGCTTAATCTGGTTATACATATATGGAAAATGGCGGACCGCGTAATGACCATTCCTGTTTTTTTACCCCCTTTTTTTCATAAGATACCGGAATTGTTTGTAAAAAGAATCTGAAATAAAAAAAATTGGACGCAATTCTCAGATAGTAGAAATCAAATCTATTTCTACTATCTGGATTACGCTGATTGTACGATCATTTTTTTAATAGATGAAGAAAACACTCAACTCACTAAAAGTTCGATTTTGAGTGAAAATGGTCATTTTCATCGATTATTACTCTGTTTAATAAATTATTCCAAAGAGCATTTTAAAAAATAGATTCACTCTGGTTTAATCAATTACACCTATCTAATCAATTAAACTTGCCCAGAAGTTCATTTAATCGATTTCATGAAATAGGTTTTACGAAAACAACATTGTTTCCAAGGTTGGTTGAGATTACACTTTCACTTAGGATTTTACCATGTTATCCAACACTTACAACCTAAGACACCAACTCAGAAAATTCTCTTCTAAGGGCTTCTAAACACTTCAAAAGGTTTCAAGTTGAGCTCTTCCGTCTTTAATGTTAGGTCCATGACTTCACTTCTTTTCTTCAAACCTTTCATCATCAAAACTTCAACAAGATTTGATAGTAAAGCTTCCTTCAAATCAATAGTAAGTTCATCTAACACTAAAACTAGTTCCAATTATGATCAACTACTACATGATTTTAAAGAATTGCATGATGAGGCTAATAGAGTTGCCTTGTTAAACAATAGGCTTAAAGGCATAAACAATTGGCTTAAAAACAATGTAATCGAGCTAGAGAAAGAGTTCAAAAATTCAAAAACCAATTTTGAGAATCTTGAAATGATTTATAAACATTTTGAATGTTTTTGTGCATCTTCTTCTAATACTAAAATTCATTGCACACAACTGTAAAATTTTGAAAGAAAGGATTGAATATTTGAACCAAACTCTTGCTAAATTTTCTATGGGAATAGCCAATGGGGATCAAATTTTGAGTTCTCAAAAGGGTGTGATAAATAGAGCAAGAATTGAATTTGAAAGTGATTTTCAAAAGAAACAAAAGTCCTTCAAAAATTTCTTTTCGAGTACAAAACCTTCCAACACTCCATTATGATATGCTTCTATTGTATGAACAAAGGTCATACATCAAAAGCCTGCATGATTAGGAAAGTTAGAGTTCCTAGTGGCAAATTCATATGGAAGCCAAAAATTGTTAGGTAGTTAGATTGAGCTTAGGTATATGAGTGATGCATTATCGTATTGCCTTATGTGTTGCAAATGTTAGACAAATGGCATCAAGAGGGGGGGTGAATTGATGTGTTTAAAGATGTTTACCCTTTTTCGATTAGCCTGAAAACGTTAAACGGAGCGGAAGCAGTAAACAAAAATAACAGGATAAGGGAAGAGAAGAACACAAGGATTTATACTCGTTCGGGTATAGCCAACCCTACATCCAGTGCCCAGTCACCTCAATTTGAGAATGACTCCCCAAACACTATCTTTAGAAAATCAGTTACAACCAATATTACAATTGAAACTTGTAAAGGAAAATCTAAAGACTGAACACCTCTCTTGAAACCCACAAGAGATGAAAACACCTCCCTTGAAAACTCACAAGGGATGAAACACTACACCAACAATGGTGTTGACAGATATAAGAAATAAATACTAGAACAGTATCACCTGGAAAGAGAGAATCCAAAACAACGTTACTGATCGTTAGCTCCTTTCACAAGTGATAACAAAATTTTGTAGACCAGAGAGTGGAAACAAATATTTTTGTGCTCAAGTTTAGCTTTGTGTCTATCAACGTGTATTTTCCTCTTTATATAGGAAATAAAAACTGTGAAAAACTTTAAACAACACTACATAATCGAATCGATTTCATTATATACATAATCGAGTCGACTACGTTTTATCAAAAAGATATAATCGAATCGATGTAAAAAGGTTTGTTTGAAAAGCACAACATAATCGATTGTGTTAAAACCATAGAATATGTTATATCGATCGATTAATAAAAACAGTTTTACTCATTAAAAACGATCACGAGTGAAAGAGTGATGAATCTGTTGTTAGTTTCGATTTCTCTTATTCCAGAATGATTCGACACTAACACCTTCAGCTTCGATCTCAGAACACCACCGATTCTTCAAAACTTCAACTCTTCGATCTTTTCATTCTTCGATCTAGCTTACTTGAGAAATCATCAAAACTTGATATATCTTCAAAGAGACTTGACTGGATCCTCTTTGGTAACATTCTCCCCCTTTTTTATGATGATCAAGAAAACACCTATTTAAGAAGAATTTGAAGAAATAGCTTGACTTTGTAGTCAGCTCAAGATTAGTACAGAGTTAGCGTAAAACATAATAAAAACTGTACTCCCCCTATTTTGGGTAAATATTACTGTACTCTCTTTTCAAAAACATATACATTATACTCCCCCTTTTTATTGATAATCATCGAAAAACATACAAAGAGATAAATACAATATCGAATAAAAGCATGTTATCGATGTTCACACAAAACTTGAAATATCAAAACAAATTACCATCCAAAATTCCTAATGCGATACGCAAATCATAAAACCTATCTCTAGGCAAAGGTTTGGTAAAGATATCTGCTAACTGATGTTTGGTATCGATATATTCTATTAGGCAATCTCCTTTTAAGATATGGTCTCTAATAAAATGATGCCTAATCTCTATGTGTTTAGTTCTAGAGTGCATTATAGGATTTCTAGTTAAATTAATTGCACTAGTACTATCACACTTAAGAGGGATATGATCTAAGAAAATACTATAATCTTCTAACTGATGTTTCATCCATAAAAGCTGTGCGCAACAAAAACCGGCTGCTATATATTCAGCTTCAGTTGTGGATAGAGCAACACAAGCCTGTTTCTTGGAGTGCCAAGAAACAAGTGAACAGCCAAGTAGGTGACATGTCCCACTTGTACTTTTTCTGTCCAGTTTACATCCTCCATAATCTGAATCTGAATATCCTATAAGGCTAGGTGAACCTCCAGAGGGATACCAAAGACCAAACGATTTAGTTCCTTTTAGATATTTAATTATTCTCTTAACAGCAACTAGGTGTGATTCCTTAGGATTAGATTGATATCTAGCACAAACACACACGCCACAAACACACACGCTATGCATAATATCTGATCTGCTTGCTGTAAGATAAAGTAAGGAACCGATCATACCTCTGCATTTGGTTTGATCCACCATCTTACCTTTTTCATCTTGATCTAAATAACAAGATGTTGCCATCGGTGTAGCTGCTTCTTTTGTATTTTCCAATTCGAATTTCTTTAAGAGTTCTGAGCAGTACTTTGTTTGTCAGATAAAAATACCTTCAGTGTTTTGTTTTATTTGTAAACCAAGAAAATATGTCAGCTCGCCCATCATCGACATCTCAAACTCACCCTGCATTATCTTGGCAAAGATCATTGTTAGTCGATCCAAATATAATGTCATCAACATAAATTTGAACTATGATAATATTTTTCTTCGATTCTTTTATAAACAGAGTTGGATCTACTTTACCTCTTCGATAATTATGGCTAACTAGGAAATTACTAAGTCTTTCATACCAAGATCTAGGTGCTTGTTTAAGTCCATATAGCGCCTTCTTTAGCTTGTAGACATGATTCAGATGTTTATAGTCTTCAAATCTAGGGGGTTGACAGACATATACTTCTTCTTTGATATATCCATTCAGAAAAGAACTTTTCACATCCATTTGATATAACTTAAACTTCATAATAGCTGCGTAAGCTAGTAGGATTCTTATTGCTTCGAGCCTTGCAACTGGGGCATATGTTTCATCATAGTCAATTCCTTCTTCTTGACTATATCCTTTCGCTACTAGTCTTGCCTTATTCTTGGTTATGTTGCCATTTTCATCGAGCTTGTTCCTGAAAATCCATTTTGCTCCAATTACCTGCATAGAAGTTTTCCTCAGAACTAGATCCCACACTTCATTCCTTTTGAACTTATTTAATTCCTCTTGCATAGATTGAATCTAGTATTCATCTTGTAAGGCTTCTTCAATGCTTTTTGGTTCTACTTGTGAGACAAAAGCTACATTCATACAGAAGTTATTCATTTGACTTCTTGTTGTAACTCTTCGATCAACATCTCCAATAACATTATCCAATGATAGTCCTCTTGGTGTTCTCCATTCCTTTGGAAGTTCTTGAACAGTTGTTGGTTCATTGAGATTCAAATTCTCGAGACTCTTTCTAAGATCCTCGATACTTTCATCTTGTGGTTGATCTTTCTCGATTACTCCCTGTTCTTCTTCTATATCTATAGATTTCTTTCTTGACTCAAGAGGGTTTTCCTCAAGGTCCAAAAATTCATCAAACGTTATATGAACAGATTCTTCTACATGTAATGTTCTCCTATTGTATACTCTATATGCTTTACTGGTTAAAGAGTATCCTAAAAATATTGCTTCATCTACTTTTGAGTCGAATTTGCCAAGGTTACTCTTTCCATTGTTTAAAACAAAACATTTGCATCCAAAAACTTTAAGATGAGAAATGTTTGGTTTTCTGCCTTTAAAAAGCTCATAAGGAGTTCGTTTCAAAACGGGTCTTATTAAAGTTTTGTTCAAAACATAACATGCAGTAGACACTGCATCTGCCCAAAAATATTTTGGAAGATTATTTTCATTTAACATAGTTCTGGCTAATTCTTCCAAAGATCTATTCTTTCTTTCTACAACTCCATTTTGTTGAGGGGTTCTTGGACAAGAAAAGTTATGTGAAATTCCTAGTTCTTCACAAAAGGTTTCAAATAACTCATTTTGAAATTCCCCACCATGATCACTTCGAATAAACTTTATTTTTAAATCTTTTTCATTTTGAATAGCCTTGACAAATTTCTTAAAAGAGTTGAAAGCATTATTTTTAGTTACTAAAAAGAACGTCCAGGTGAATCTAGAATAATCATCTACTATTACTAATGCATAGTAATTACCACCTTAGGTTCTTGTTCTTGAAGGACCAAATAAATCCATATGTAAAAGCTCTAAAGGTTTTGAAGTAGAAACAATTTTCTTACTTTTAAAAGACGTTTTGGTTTGCTTCCCTTTTTGGCATGCAGCACAAACTCTATCTTTTTCAAAACTTAATTTTGGAAGACCGATTACCAAATCTTTTGAAATTAGACGACTTAGATGATGCATGTGAATGTGTGCAGCTCTCCTATGCCATAACCAAGGATCCTCTTCCTTAGTTACAAGACAGGAGATGGTCCTAGATGATGAACTGCCAAGATCAGTAATATAAATATTGTTAAGTCTCGTACCTGTTAAGACAGTCTCATTCGATTCTTCCTTGACTATGTTGCACGTCTTAGACTGTGTTTTAAAATTTATTTGCATGTGTTTTAAAATTGTCATGTTTTTTAAAATTGATTAAAAAAATTTAATTTGAGTTAAATACAGAGAACTGCATTTGTGAAAATTGGGACTCTATGGTTAAATCAATTAAACCTCGATTTACCTATGTAAAATCATTAAAGGGACCTTATCAAGTTTTTTTAATAAGCTATAATGTGGTTTAATAGATTTCATTTAACATATTTTCTACATTCTCTATTTAAATAATTTAAAGTGCAAATCAACCAATTTTTTATACCAGCACTACAACTAACTTGTTTTATATAAAAGTTCGATTTGTGAAATTAAAAAAGAGATTCCTAAGACTTTAAAAGATTTTTCTAAACACTAAAAAATACTCTAAAAGTGTTGATTGTTGTGCGTATAAGGATTTCTTCATCTCTCTTAGGTATTAGGAAAGAGTCTTTACAATTGTTGGATTATTTTTGTATCTGAAAATAGTGCCCAGGTGATTTTGTTCCATACCTTAACTATGATTTTCGGTTCTATATGTGTTCTTGATCAGGGTGATCAAGATTAGCTTGTGGTAGGGTTCCATGAGTTGGTAGAATCCTGTGGGGTTCAAGATTCATTAGTTTTTTCGCTTTTTCTTGTTTTGCTTGATTGGTTCTTATACAAACTTGGTTTTAGTGAATTTTCTTAGTCGGGGTGATTAAGCAGTTGGATGTAGCCTTTTTAGAAGGTGAACCACTATAATTCTTGTGTGAATTTCCTCTTCTTTCCATATCTCCTTTAATCTTGGTTTTTTGGATATAAAGCAAGTTGACTGAGAATAATCAAATATTTGGGTCCACACCTCTAACTTATAAGTTCATATAATGATATCAAAACTTTGAAAATATTGGCGTAGTCTTTGGGTAGAGAAGATAAGAGCCAACATGATCTTCTTGATCACTTGATAACACTCTTCAACTAGTTGTGAGTGCGAATTATAAAATATAAAAGGGTTTTTCCTTTGTCAAACACCAACACCAAACTTATTATCGAGCTTGACACAACTAGGTAAAGAATAAACATTGAATTGAGTGGTTGTTTAAAAGCTATCGACAAAGAAGCAATGTCTTGCTTATTCTTTGGAACATTTCCTCACACTTACTATTCCATACAAACTTTTGTGAACCTTTCAAGAGTTTCAAGAAGGCTTTTGTTATCTCTACTTGTTTGTGGAGGAATCTTGAAAGGGTTGCAAGTTTCCCATTAAGTTTTTTAATCTCTTTCAAGTTGCTTGGACTTCTCATGGTCAAGATCATCCCGAATTTGTTAGCATTGACCTCTATAGCTCCTTGAGTGATCATAAAGCCAAGGGAGTTTTCTCATTCAATGCTAAAGACTCATTTTTTGGATTCAAACGCATATTTTGCAGTTAGAACTTAGAAAAAGAATTCCAGGTAGTGAGGATGGTCTTCAAACTAGTTTGAATTAATGATTATTTCATCAAAATTTACTCCCATAGTATTACCAATGAGCTCTTCAAATACTTTATACATGAGTCTCTAATATGTTGCTCCCACTATTTTTATCCCGAAGGACGTGACCTTGTAATAAAACTTAGCTCTTTCAATTATAAAGACAGTTGAATATTGTATTCCAAATAAGCATTGAGGAAACTAAGCAACTCATAATCGACCATGTTGTCAACGAGTCAACCTATATTTGGTCATGTGTATGTATCCTTGGGGCATGCTTTGTACAAATCTATGTAATCCTTGCACATTTTGCATTTTTCATTTTATTTTCTAACCATAACCACATTTACAAGTCATGTGGTGTATGTAATCTCCCTAATGAAGTCAACTTTTAATAATTAGTTTACTTCATGGTCAACCGCCAGACATCGCTATTCTTTGAGTTTTTCTTTTCTTATGACCCACTGCTAGCTTGAGGGAAGATGGTCAACTTATGATACATAAAGTTTAGGTTGATTCTTCACATATCTATCGCTCACCAGGCAAAAAGATCAAGTAGTTTTAACAAAGCTCACTCTTTTTCTTCTCTAAGCAAGTGATTTGGTGGGCAACCCACTGTAGTGTACTAAGTTATTAGGAGCCGAGTTGCAAATTTATTGTTGGCTCATCAAATGTAAGATGACTCTTCTCAAACTTGACTCTTGTATCAAGGTCAACCCTATCTCTGAATGAGTCTGGGTTATGCTGCTCGAGCTCAACTTTATGACATCATTGTTGAACCTTGTTTTGTTCATCTATACCGTAATTTGAAAGTTCCAACTCTCCAGTCTCAATTGACTCACTAATTATGGAACTTTCTAAGAGTTGGGAGTAACCTTAAGCTCTAAGCATAACATTATCGCGCTTCTTTGGAATCAATCTTAACGATTATGATAGTTCCATTCTCATTAGGGAATTTCATCTCCATGTGTGGAGTGGATAGTATTGTTGTGAGCTGGTTGAGCTTTCATGATCTAATATAGATGTTATACGAAGTATCAAACTCCACAATAACGAATCAAATCATAAGCATCTAATGCACCTCACTAGTATCAAACACTATTAATAGATTGACGTGGCCTCAGGTGTGCACTCTATCCCCATCATACTTGAGTAATGGATCTGGTTATGATTTAATGAGTGAGGTGAGAATGTTGTGCTTTAAGAATATGGACCAATATAGCATACCAACCAAGCTTCCTCGGTTTGTGAGGACTTTTTTGACCTGTCATCAATGCAACAAGAAGTTTGTTCAAGACCAACCTAAAGCTGAAGATGTCAAACGGATCTCTAATGGCTAGTTGCTTATACACTATAAAAGAAAACATTTTCATCTTGAAGAATATAATATAATGCATAGAACACAAGCTGAGAAAATGTGTTGTTGCAAGAAAATTCTCTAAGTTCTTCATTTCTCTTCAAAACCAGCTTTAGAAGAACATTGCTAGTGTTGTCTTAGTTACCTCTAGAAGTTGTACCATATCTTTTGTTCGTCTGTAAGATCGTAAATCTTCTAGTGTAGCTCAAAATCCTGCGATTTAATAACAAATCTCTTTTTATACTCTTGTTGAAGTCAAGAGTGACTTTGTGTTAAAGAATACTTGTTGAAGCCAGGAGTGGCTTTGTGTGAAAGAATACTTGAATGGATTAGCCAGAAATGGCTACGAGCAAATAGAATACTTGTAAGTTGAAGCGGTAGTCTGTTGGTGGAACTCAATCTTTGTTGATTGAAGAACTGAACGTAGTCTGGGGTTCTAGACGAACTAGTATAAAACTTGAGTAATCCTCTTTTCTCTTAAGTTTTCTCAATTGCATTTTATTACCTGCATCTAACCAAAGAGGGAAGCCTTTTAAGAAAGTTCTTATTTGCGAAATCTTTTTATAGACTTATAGACTTCATCATTTGTAAGTTCAAAACTATCGTCTGACGAACCTGATGCCTTCAAACGAATTGCGAAAAATTGTGAAAAGTTTTAAAACATAATACAACCTTCCCTTTTTGTGTTTTTCCTGTTTTTCACAAGGTGTCGCTCAAGTAGCATGCCACGTATACCCAATTTTTTCCATTTACAAAAAATTTGAAAAACAATTTAAATTTTGTTCCTTTTTATTTTAGTGGTGTTGAAACATGGCAAAAGTTTTTATTTATGCTCCCTTCAATTGTATATTTTATACATTCCTTTGAAAACAATCCATATACTTTTGGAGTGATTCATTTTTCCCTTGAGTGATACTATTCAAGAGTGACAAAATTTGCAACCATTGGTTTGTTGGCTGCAAATCGTGTTGAAAACCTTGCGCAAAAGGTTTGAAAAAAATCTATCAACTTTCTTTGCAAGGAATATTGTAATGTCAGCCCTACAAGGGCAGTGACAAAAGTCATGCTTTGTACCACTAAGTCGTTATACGCTTTCAGGTAGGTGCCTGGTTCGAATGATTTATTATGTTAATCATACTCCTAATATTGCTTTCATAACATAGAGACATGACCATAATTTGGTGTTTGGGCCTCTGCCTATATTTTTTGCATATAGTCTTCGGTGCATTGTTATCATGTTCGTACCTTGGTATTATACATTGAGAATTATTCTATGCGGTTTGTTGGCAGGCACCTTTGGTACATTTTTTCTCCATCGAGGAGTCCTATCAAGGTTGAGATTTAGTGACTTGCTCTTTACGATGAAAAACTTTACTTTGTTGCTCTTTCTCGAAATTTCGTGTTTGTCACTACCGAACAAGGATAATTAGTTGACTATGCAAGGCTTGTAACTCGATTTGACGTTGGTTGCGCACAAGTTCTATGTCTTTATCAAATTTTGCTTGCAATATTACCTGAAGTTGTTCTTGAATCCTCTTATTCTCTTCTGGCTGTTGTTGTTACATGTTGGCTATTGTATTTTAAATTGTTTCTTCACTTTTACAGAAAAGATTTTCCATGTGTGTTCTAAGGGTGTTTACCAATGATGGGTACATCTCAAGGCTGGACAAAGAAGAGATTATCGACTTCTATTAAGAATCATAAACTTAGTGGTTTGGGAAAATTTTTACCAAACCTCATGGTGGACACCAAATATTTTGAAAATGGATAAATACATAAGAAAGGGATATTTAAAAGTGTATTAAAAAAATTTCATAAATATGCGCATGATAATATAAATTCTTACGCAAGTTTAAAATTTGACAAAAGATCTATCTGATAAACTATTGAAATTTTTTTATGAAACTTCTCTTTCTTTGGTTATACCAATTTTTATAACGTGCAATATAAATGAGCTTAGAAGGATATAAAGCTTAACTCGACATTTTTATATTGGTTTTTCTGAAAACACATACTATGTTCAGTTCTTGACTAATAAGTCAAGTTCCACTAAGCATATTAATGCTGCAAAGATACAATATGAGTATTCTTTGGACCTCGACCACTCTTGACTAAAGCTAACTACCTAAGTATTCTTTGGAACTTAGCCACTCCCGGCTAAAAGTCCAAGTATTATTTGGATCATAGACTAAAACCTGAGTATTCTTTGGAGAGTAACCACTTCTGAATAAAAAAAAAAACCTAAGTATCTTTTGGAACTCATCCACTCCTAGCTAGACAACCTTGATTATTCTTTGGAATAGCAGTCACTCCTGCGTAAGATTGGGTATTCTTTGGAAAGCAATAACTCTTATCTAAACAAAGGTTTTTCTTAAAAGAAAGTGATATAAAAGATCACAGTTTTTGGCTAACTAGCAAGAGATAGCTTCTTGTGGTGTCTCAAAAAATTAATCACTCAACTAGAAGAATAAACACAACAATGTCCTTCAGAAGCTTAGATGGCATAAAGCATTTTTGCATTTATGATTAGTGTTGTTTCTATATTTTTTTTTCTTGAACTCGAGCTTTAAATAGTGTTCTAAAGAAATAGTTCTGCAAATCCTTTTTTTGGCTGTTAAGAAACTTCAACTCAAAAAGATGTTTGCCATCATTTGAGCAAGCAAGGATGATGATGCATTAAATGCACTCCATGCAACATTAAATGCTTATCTCTTCTTCAAGCAAAATCCTAATAGATGGCATTGCTTATCAAGCCTAGGTTGGAGAGTTTTGTACTCTAATTTAAGTAAAGCAAGAGATCACGCAAGCCAAACAACTTTTCCATAATTCACATGAGCGCATATCAAGAAGTTGATGATGCATAGCAGTTGGCAAGTGGAACAAGAAAACATTCTTTGCAACACAAAATAGAGTAAGATATATTCAAGAAGTATAATTAACTTTTAAACTATGTGCTTTGAGGGTGTCAACGCATAATAGACTTTAAAAAGAAATATAATGTGTTGTATGATGGAACACTTGTGTATTTTCATGATTTATTATAAATATTATCTTTTATCTTTCAAACTTGACACAACTATGTTTATAGTTTGTTGTTTATCCAGCATCACTAATAGAGTTTGATGTATTTTTGTTCTAGCAAATACCCTTACAAAAAAGAAGATCATTATTCGTTTGAAGTGGAAAGAAGGATGCCTTTAGAAATTTCACTTCAATCTTCCCAATTTGAAAGCTAAATTTCTTGTTAAAAAAAAAAAGAAAAATCCACTTAAATAAAATTTTTCAATGCTCAAATTAATAAAAAATTTATATAAGATAATAGAAAATATATTAAAATATTAAATGATGAATAATTACTTTGTGAAATATTATCATATATTTATAAACTTTTAAATTTTTAATAAATATAATAAAATAAATAATTAATAAAAAATTTATAATTTTATAATATTATTAGAGTCACTTATTATAGAAGATATCTTTTTGTTTGAGTTTGTTGGATCTGTTATTTTTATTTTCTCATATGACACCCATATTCTAGAATTTCACATGCATTAAGATAATATTCAAAGTAGATAATAATATACTCTAACTATATTACCTTTAACAAATTTGAAGTTTGGAAGAATCGATCGTGAAATATCTTTGTTCCTTAATTATTTTTTTAAAAATGTGCAGAAGGTTCTTATTCTCTTTCTTAATTGCCTTGTAGCTTCCACTTGAAAGTCCCGACAAAATAAACGTGATAGCCTATTGGCCCATTTGAGAACACTGATTCCAAAGGGTCCTTTCTCACATTAATTATTATTGGAAAAGACATGTTGAGTAAAATAACATAAGGTTTATTAATTATCATTCAAAGCATCATGCATGCATGTTGTTTGCAATGTGGTTTTTTGGCCCTGGAGAAGCAGCACCAACGTTAAGCAATATTGTGGTTCACTTGTTCTAACGTACGAGTGATTGTCACCGACCAATACCAACAAAGATCCACATTTGTGGGGCACTCTTGCAACTATTTTCTCATCAAATTCAATGTTTTCTTCTTCCATTCCATCTATGCCCCCTATTCTTGGCCAGTTTCATTTTTTTTTTCTTTTTTGTTCCTTTTCGAGAGTTTGCAAATGATATATAGACATGAGATGGGCAAGGGATAATATCAATTAAGTCAGTATATACCAGTAACTTCTGTAAAATATAAATTATATATCAACTTAATATTACAATCACTACTACAGAATTAGCAATTAACATCGCCAATTTACGTCAGTTTAATTACAAACGATGTAGAATATGTGAGTTGATTATTCTACGTCGGTTATTGGGAAGAATCGACGTAGAATGTGGACGACTCCACATTCCACGTCAGTTGCTGTGAGAACCGACGCCGTAAAGGAGTGAGAATAAGAATTTACTGACGTAGGTAAGAAGGAAGCAGGAGAAAAGAGAAAGGAAGTAAAAGTGGCACGTTGGAAGAAGTGAGTGTGGGTGGGTGGCCAGATGTAAGGTGGTGAGGGAGGGGACGTTGGTGTTGAAACTCACCGTTCCTTCACCGTTAAAACCTTTCCACTCTTTTCTCCTTTCTTTATTCTTCTCTTCAAAAACCCTAATCAATCCTTCTTTTCAGGTCAGTCACTCAACCACTCCATCTCCCATTATTCCCTTTCTTCCTTTTTTTCTCAATTTTCACAAAACCACCGTAATTATTACAATCACAATTACAATTTTCCTTTCTTTTATTTCATTCCTCCGATCGACACGCCAATTGTTTGGTTTCGATGCCTGTAGGTTGGGGTCGCGAAGGGTTTTGATTTTTCGGCGGCGGAAAATCTTGGTAAAATCGTCTTCTTAACAAAAAAGAAAGGTTTTCTTCTTTAAAGTTGGAGGGTTGGGTCCGATGAGAATTGTTAGGGAATGCGAGAGATCGCTTTGCGAGGACCACTACTGCTGCAACGACTCTTTCTTCCAAGGGATTGGCATCACTACGCCCAAAGCCAAAACCCACGACAAACTAATGATCCAAACCCTCTGAAAATCCGAAATTAGGGTTTTCGTCGCGTTGCCAATTACAATGACTCGTGTGTTGGTTCAGAGGGGTTCTTCCGGTGCTGGTTCTTCTTCCAACGCGAACCGGAGTGCTTGGGTCTTCTTCCAATCCTCGGCGCGCCTGAGCCGCAGGTTACGCTTTCACGGAGAATATCGACGAGGCTGTTGTTGTTGTGCCGGATGAGGTTTTAGAAAGTTGCAATAAGGGGAAGACTGAGGAGAGTGTTCATTTTGAGCAGGGTGATGGGTCGTGTGATGATGATGTGGCTGCGGCTGCTGCTGTTGTTGTTGAGAGTGATGTTAGGGAGGAGTTTGTGAAGGGGTTGAGTGGGCTGAGATTTGGTGAAAGGGTTGTTGCAGAGTGTGAGGGTTCGAGTGGAGATTTTCAACGTCGGTTCAGATTGAACCGACGTTGAAAATATTACTTTTGGATTTTTAACATCGGTTCAGATTGAACCGACATTGAAAATATTACTTTTAACGTCGCCTTTTTCAACGTCGGTTTTGGGGCCGTCGTGAAATGATTCTCAGAACCGACGTGAAAAGTAGTTCCTGTAGCAGTGAATAAAAGTTTATTTTATAGGTAAACGTTTAACGAATATATCTTTAACCCTAACTTTAAGGGTCTATGTAATGACAATGATTAATCTTTCACTAAATATATGAAAAAGAGAAGAGATTGGGTAGAGAAAATGAAAATAGAAAATTTATTATGTTTAGTAGAACAAGAATAAGTGAAGAGAGAAAATATATTTATTGATGGGTTGACTATTTGTGACAACAAATGTCATCTTTATTACTCCCTCTGTTTTTAAATAAGAGTCGTTTAAGGTTTTTTCACACAGACCAATAAAAGTAGTAACTCTTATAATTTATAATAAATTTTTAAATTTTTTTTCAATAATACCCGTACAGAATTAAATGTGATTTATTGATTGACGAAAGTAGATGAACAGATAGAAAATAATTGGTTAATACAAACAGCTGGTCCATTAAAGTCTCATAAAAAGAATCATTTAATTATTTTTATATTTTTTAAAATAAGGGTATAGTTGGTAAAAAATAATTAATGCATCATTGAAATTTGCAAACGACAGATAATATGAAACAAATTTCTTCTCCTAGAACAACACTTATTTAGAAACAGAGGGAGTAGCTTCTATTTGGATGTAAAATTTTATAATTTTTAGGAAATTTAAATTATTTAGATTTTAAATTGTTTATTTCATTTTAATAAGTTTATTTAAATTTATTAAATTTTATTTTTCTTATTCAATGATAATATTTCAACTACTATAGATATAAAAATATTAAATACAAAAATTACTACTTTAATTTTGGAGATGTTGACCAAAATATTATTGGATAAAATGTCAAAATATTATCCCTAAAAAATAATTTTAATAAAGAATTAAAATAAATGCAATGCAATAAAAATAACCAACACAAGAATATAATGTAGAAATTTCAAAATCAAAGAAAAACCACAACCATTGTGTAAAGATAATCAGAGAATAACACTATGTGAAAATTCTTAAAATGCATAGACTGCTCTTTCTCTTGTGCCCTTGATATCAATACACTCACACTCTTCAAAGCAAGTAATTAAATCAAACATTAAAACACTCTACTACAAGAGTATAAGAAAAGTCAAATACAAACTTAAAGTGTTTTTGACTCGGGTGCCTAGACATCAGGACTCAAGTCCATTATATAACTTCTGTCACTCACTCCTTTGTTCATTCAAGGCGATGTAGGACTTCCAAAATATATTATTTTCATCAACCCCAATAAAAATTATCAACCAAAAAACAGTTCTAGCATATACATTGGGAATTGAATAATCGCAACAATATGAACTATGAAATAACTCCTATCAATGTTGACTAAATACTCTAACTTATATCAATTGGAAAAAAAATCTTGCTAATATTGATAACAAATCTTAGTTGAAATTGTGTGAAAAATAACCTTACTAATGATGGTGATAAAATCTTAATTAACCTTTACTTATATTCTTCTTGTAGGTGATATTAATTGTCCTGTGTTGTAAATCAAATAACTTAAGTCATAATCGAATCATGACACTTAAACTACTATGTTCTCAAGTAGAAAAATATGTACTTTAATTATGAGTTACAGTTCATGACTATATAGTAAATATTTAATTCAATCATTAGTATCAAAGTTAAGTCACAAAGTCAATTCTTACTTGGACAATGATTGAGGGAGAGACTATTGTGAGTAGGTGGAGCTACGAAAATTTCAAATTCTTATGTGATGTTTAAAATTATTTAATTTTAATTGATCAAATTACTCTTTTACATTAAAATTAACTTTTTATTTAAATAATATATTTTATCACAAAACTTTTAAAATTTTTTATAAAAATTAATTACCTTTTTCCAAATTTTATATCTAACCACAATGGAACCTAAGCACAAAATATAAACTTTTTATTTTACCTTTCAGCCATAGGAGTCTTCTTATTCATTTATCCTGTCATATTGTTCTTAATGTTTTTTTATTAAGTTTGAGACTTATGTAAAATATTTAAGTCCTTTTAGATCATTTCTTTATAAAGTATCTATATTTTGAATCACATGTTGATATAGCTAATAAGCTGTATATATGACCTTCAATCGTAAGTAAAAAAGAAAGAACTCTTTTTACCTATATTCACTACTTATAGTTATGCAAATTGGTTTTTTGTAAGACTTAACATATGAAAAAAATGTGTTGTCTAAGAAGAAATAATGTAAACTAATTTGTTAAAAAAACAAAATTATAGACAAACAATATAAATTAAAAAACTAATTGAGTTTTAAAATTATTAAAAAAAAGAGTTGACATAATGATTAATTCTTAAATTAAAATAATTTGTTAAGTGCACAGTAATACTAGACATTGACTAAACATAAAGCATATATATTATAATTGTATTATCTATTACAAAAGAGGATTTTTATATAAAGCATATGTAATAAGGAATTCTTCCAAAATATAGAAAATATAAATATATATATATACATATGATGACTTGGTCATTTACTCTTGTTGCCTCGAACCCTTTCCAAGATCATCTGATAACATCTATGCTCTCGTGCCCACACACAATCATTGCAGGTCATAAGACGTGCTAGAGTAAGCATTTATTAAAAAAACAATAATGTTCACAAGTAATTTACTAAGTAAAGCATGAAACATAACATTTTATCCCATTCAAAATCCAACCACAAGTCATCATACTATGCTAATCATGACCACATATCCACACAACATACATCACATATCATAACTGTCTTCCGGAAGACTAAGATTGTTATACCCGAACTTAAAGGCTACCATCTGTGGGTCACATTATGATCGCCTACTGCATCAGGCACACCGATCGAACAGCTAGGACCCAAACCACCCTACCTATAGAGTAGGATCATTGACCCCATCAACCACTCTCGGCATACCTCCTCTCGTAGCCTTGGGCAGGTCGCCAGTGATACCCTATCAGCTCCTCACCACATAGTATCTTAGTCTACCTGATCGAGACTATCAGTGGAACCTAGGACCTCATTGAATTCGTACTAATATAGCTCACCACACTAAAATAGTGTACCACTCTGGGTACTGTACATAATATACATGTATCATATCTCAATCATGCAAATAGTTTAAGGAATCTTACCCTAGGCTTCACTCAACCTACCACATCACTCAGTATATTTTGGACAACAATCCCAAGCTCTACTCAGCCTATCACATCACACAATACATTTTGGACTACAATCCCCAGATCTACTCAGCCTATCACATCACACAGTAGATTTTGGACAACAATCACAGGCTTTACTTGACCTAATTTATCTCATATACATCAAGAATCAATGCAACATGCATATAAGCATCGTTCAACTTACAACATGATCAACAATCATCATTAATAATCATCATTAATTGCTTCTCAGGTCATAAAAACATTTAAATCAGTAACATTTCAACCTAACTGATAGCTTGACCTTTGCTTACTAAAATGAGCATAACTAGAGTTTTAGACGTCCTTTTCAGTTTATTCTAAAGTCATTGGAAAGATAACATCTGAGGCTACAACTTTCATGAAAACCACTTAGCCTAATTCCAAAAGTTTGACTCGCTTGAGCGAAAATAAAGCCAAGAGTAACTCTTGTGGCAATACAATTTTCGCTTGAGTGAAATTTTTGTCACTTGAACGAAAATTGCACCGCCTCAACACCGTCTTACTTTTCCTTGAGCGTAAATTTTGTTGCCTTCACTCTTAACAACACCAACTCACTTTCGCTTAAGCGAGAAAAGCTTCGCTTAAACAAAAATAAGGTCGAGAGCAAACCCAGGGATGAAGAAACTATGGTTTCTCCTCCCCAACCACCTAAAATACATGTTATATACCTCATTTAGCATCGTACAAACCAGGCAAACCATCATATAACTTCTTTCTAACAATCTTACCGATTCATACATCAAGTACATTTCTATTTTACCATTCAAAATCACAAAAGTTCATATCTCTATTGTTTTCAAATGAAAGTTTCCCTAACCTGGATTCTTTTGGCTTCCTGACTCCTCCAGATAACAACCTTCCATCTTCAGATCATTTGTCTATTCAAAACCTGGACAACATTTCAACTTACCACTAGTTAGTTTCTTGTCCCCAGAAAGCCAGAATACGGTTTTCAACTAAAACTTAAAGAATGATCGAGAAAACTTACTTTTTTATGAAAAACTGATCAGTCGGAATCCTTCCTTATAACTTTGGCTCTGACTTGTCTCTTCCTATTTTGCAATCTAATAGAGTCTCGATATAAAATTCAAAAAGAATTAAAGAAGGAGTTTGAGAGAGAGAAATAAAATTTTCTTGTAACAAATGAATAACCATGATCTCTTATTTATAATATTTTCAAGAAATAAAATATTATTATTATTTTATATATATATATATATATATATATATATATTTCTATCGTTACAAAATATATATATATATAATTGAATTGCTTCACATTAAATATAAAAATAAGTTAATATAAAGTTTAATACATAGTTGTATTTCATAATAGGGTTAAATATGATTTTCGTCCCTATAAAATACATAATATGTTAAAATAGTCTCTATAAAAATTTTTGGGTTTGTTTGGTATCTATAAAATTGAAACCTGTTATTTTAGTCCAATTTTTTAACGGTAGATGACGTGGCTAACGGAGTACTACGTGTGAGAAGTTTCATTGACACGTTTCGTCACGTGGACGTCCCGTAGACGTTTAGTTTGCACGTGGAAGAATGCTCATCTGAAATGAGAGTCATTGCAGCGGAGCGATTTGAGCATCATTGCTCGGTGTCACGGATTCCCCATGGTTGGCTTCCGACTCTGCAATCAGAGGTCCTTCTTTGCGCGCTCACCATCTTCTTTGTTCTCTTTGCGCGCTTCACTTTAGTAAGAGTACTTTCTTCGCAGCTTTCGAGTCCCTTAGCTACATTTGTAAAGACTTTTTTATTCAACAAGCAATAACTCAAATCCATAGTTCTCTGGCTACATCTCCCAGGCAATCCAATCTTATTATTAATCGAGTGCTTCTGATGCGCGTCTAAGCCTTCTTTTCCATTGTCTAGCTCCGAGGACCAAGCCCCCTCTCCTGCCTATCGAACTGGAAAAGCGGTGCTAAACCCACCTCTTTCCGCCTATTTCAGCCCCGAGCCCCATCTCTAAGACCTTCATTTGACTACCCACCAAGAAAACGGCTGCAGCAAGAAAACGAATGCACTTACACTATACGGCTTTCGCGCTAGCGAGCTCACCCGTTGCTTGTTGCTAACGCGCCCTTTCATAGTCAAATTATTTCACGGTCCAAAGTCAAGTCTCATCCTTTGCTTGTTGGTCCGGGGAAGTAAGGGACAGAGGGGCTAGTTTCCATAAACCAGTGAGTAGAGCTGACTCGATTGTGACCAATGATCCGAGGTAGAACAACTTCTTCTATTGAATGGGCATCGGGTTCTTGGGCTAAAGCCCTAACAGCCTATTGATCGGAAAAGGGGAAGTTCCAATGAAAGCTTTTCAAAGGTTATACATTAGCGATTGATTTGGAGGATAGAGAATGGAGTTGGAAGGTTGTTCAGTCTTGAATCTTCCCTCCCTCACTGATTGATTCCTCCGGGAAATGTCGAATAGTAGGGACAGCGGAAGGGTGAGATTCTTTCTTCAGCGGCGGATGGAGAGGCAATTCTAACGCAACTGTGTTGATAAGCCACGTGCAAACTAAAGTCTACGGGGCGTCCACGTCATGACACGTGTCAATGTAAACACCTCACACGTCACCACTCCGTTTGCCATGTCAACTTCCGTCACATCCCGTTAAAAAATTGGACTAAAATAACATGTTTAAATTTTATAGATACCAAACAAACCCAAAAAATTTTACAGGGACTATTTTAACATATTATGTATTTTATAGGGACGAAAATCATATTCATAATATTATCTTAATTATATTATATATATATATATATATATATTGTTAAGAAAACAAAATTATTGACAAAAAGTACAAATAAATAACTAATTCAGTTTTAGAATTATTAAAAAAACTTTACATAATGATTAATTTCTAAATTAAAATAATTAATATATATATATATAATTGGACTGCTTCACATTAAATATAAAAAGGTTAAATTGCATTTTAAAATACATTTTATATAATATAAGTTTAATCTATTCAATAGTTGAATTTCATAATATTATCTTATTATTAATAATAATAATAATAATAATAATTATTATTATTATTATATATATATATAAATAAAGCTAATTTATTTAGAGGCAAGTTTTACGGGCAGTATTACTATATGTATACTTAGTCTACTATCTTTATTAATATTATCTATTTATATAGAAAGATAATTTTGGAATTTAAATAATTTGTTAAAAAATAATTAAATTGTAAGATTTAAGAATATTTTAATAACAGATTTTAAAGGGAATTAATAATAAAGTTTATATAAAGAATTTTAACATCATTATATTTCATTCTAGAATTTCTAGAATCCTTTTCTTCAAAACTCTTTCTCTTCCATCTACATTCTTTTTCAAATTAAAGAGTTTTTTTTAGAATTTGAATAATTAGTTGACAACAATTAAAATCGTAAGATCCAGGAATATTTTAATAATAGATTTTAAAGTGAATTAATAATAATGTTTATATAAAGATTTAATATCATTATAGTTCATTCCAGAATTTCTAGAATCCTTTCCTTCAAAACTCTTTCTCTTTCGTCTACATTCTCTCTCAAATAAAAGAGTTTTTGACCGGTTGAAACTTGTCAGATTAGAGGTACAAATAGTTGGTGAAGCGTAGATCTCATTTGTCTGATCAAAATTTGAAACGGGTAAGTGGTTTAATAGATTTTGGCTGTTAAATTCTTCTTTTCCTTTTCTGATGAGATTAAGAATTAAGAGGAGATTTTATCCGTTCAATTTGTAGTTTAGACTCACCTGGAGCTGGTAGAGGTGGGAAGATAGCTTGAAGAGTCATACTTCACACCATGTAAGGGGAGCTAACTAACTCTCAGCATTTAGTTTATGGTTGTTTGTAGTTTTGGCTGTTGATGATGTTAATTTGATTAAATGAGAATGAGGAATCAATTATTAAGACTAAATGTTGATATTTGGTGTTATATACTCTGTTGATGAGTCTGGGGTTGTGTAAAGTTGTTGTATGGGGTTTGATGGTGTAAGAAAATAGGTGGATATGTTGCTTAGGGTGGCTCTCGATCCTATTTTCGTTGAAGCGAAAGTGAGCCAATGCTATTAACAATCAAGGCGTTCAAATTTTCACTCAAGCAAAAGTAAGATGGTGTTGAGGCGGTGCAATTTTTGCTCAAGCAAAAATGGTACTAGAATAGTAGTTACTCTTTACCTCATTTTTGCTCAAGCGAGTCAAGATTTTGAAATTAGGCTTTGCAGTCTTCATGGAAGTTTTAGCCTTGGATGTTATCTTTCCAATGACTTTGGAATCAACTAAAAAAGAGGTCTAGAACTCTAGTTATGCTAGTTTTTTAGTAAGCAAAGGTCAAGCTATCAACTAGTTGGAAAATGGTGTTGATTTAAACATACTTTTGATGAGTTGAGAAGTTGTTGATGTTGATTCTTGATCATGTTGTGAGTTGATAAATGTTAAATGATGTTTTATAAGATGATGAATATGTTGGTATGTTCATATATAAGAATGGTGAACCTTATGTTGTATATCTGTAAATATTGTTGTTGGACGGTTTGTTGTTAATCTTATAAATGTTGTTAGCCTATCAAAGGGGGTAAGTGGTTGCTGATATAACTCACAGTGGGATACAAGGTGTTAGTACTCCTACTAGTGAGTGTTGAAAGCCTTTGATAAGTGAGTTGTTATGGCCCAAATGGGTGTTGATGTTGTTGTTGGCCCTTTATGGGTGTTGGCCCTCATGGGTATTGTGTTGGCCCTTCTGGGATGTTGGTACATTACCCACGGTGGTATTGTACGATAGGGAGTAGTGGGAAACATGAAAGCTAATAGATAAGAGATATTTCGGCTTCACTGTTGCCTAGTCACATAGACAGGGCATTAGGTGGTAAGAAGCTGAGGGAGACTTACGTTAGGCTCTCGAAGTAGGTGGACACGTGGCTCTCGATAGCAGGTGCTTTATGCCACCTTGACCCTAAGTACCCTGGCCTGGACCATGTTGGGGGTCAAGTGTTAGTCTCTGGTGGGACTTGTTTACTATGAATAGAGTCTTTCGGAAGACGCCTTATATTTGTTCATAACAGAAATGGTGACTAAGTATAAGATTATGTTGTCTAGTTGAATTATGTTGTTTGATGTTATATCTCAATTGTTTGATATGTTGGTTTATTATAATCTGGTTGATGATAATTTATGTTTATAATAGTTAGCTCACCCATGTTGTCTAGTCGGTGACACTGTTATGATCATATAAGATATGTAAGCAAATCCGATGCAAGTATTAGTGGGAGCGAGCAGATTTCCAAGAAGGACATAAATTAGATTTATGTCCATTTTATTTTGGTTAAATTTTTAAAGAACTTTTGTATCTTGTAGTTGTATTATATATATATATATATATATATATATATATATATATATATATATATATATATATATATATATTTGATGACTTGTAATAATATAATAGAATAGTATAGATTATTACTCGATTAGTAGGATAGTTATTTTATGAAATGTTAAAAAACAGTAATTATATATTTCTTACTAATGATGATTAGCCATTTGAAAAAATATTTTGCTACAAATTCTCTTACAAAATAACAGTGCAAGCCTTAAGAATAAATGCTTTTTAATATTATTTATTTATAAAAATATTTAAAAAAAGATAAACTTAAAATTTGAATAATTGGTATGATAAAAATTAAAATAATAAGTATATATTCTTTATTAACAGTGATTAGTCATTCTGACTTAAATTTGTATATTAAATTTAATTTAAAATTGAAAAAAAAAATTGTTTAAATTTTTTTTAAGAAATAAACATCCAAGTTTTTATTATATTTTTCTTAATAATAAATATTTTTTATTAGTGGCAGGAAAAATATTAGAATTTAAATAATAAAAGTGAAAATATATATTATTTATTAATGTAATTAGTCATTTTGCATCCCGACTTAAATTTACATATTAAATTCAATTCAAAACCAAAAGTTCCCTTTACTACAAAATTCTCTTAAAAAATAAATGTGTAAGCTTCTACTATATTTTGTTTAATATTAAAAGCAAAATATTCTAATTTGAATAATTTATATGATAAAAATTAAAAGATTAAATATATTTTTAGTCTTTGAATTATTTATCAAAATTGTGTTTTATTCCTTAAATGAACTTTGAACTTATTTCGTCCTTATACTTTATAAGCTCGTACAAACGATCATTGATGATATGTTGTAAAAAAAAAATTATTTTTTTTTTCATAATTTCTTACTTTATTATCATCTTTTTCCTAAGTTTCTTTTACTTTTTTTTCTTTCTGTTTCCTCTCGTTTTCCTCTCCTTAAAAATGTTTTTATTTTTCATTGACAATTATTTACACATGTTTATAAATAAAGTATAAAGACTAGAGCTGTCAAAATAGGTCTGGCCCGATGGGCTGGCCCGTATAGCCTGTGATTCAGGTCAGGCTAGGCTTAAAAAATTGTGGCCTATATAACAATAGGCTTTTTTTAGCCTGACCCATTTGGCCCGATGCCCATATGGGCCAAGGCCAAGCTGGCCCGTAGGCTAATGGGCTGGCCCGTTTATTTTTTATATTAAATTTTTGTTCTTAATTGTTATATTGTCATACCAAAGAAAGAAACCCTAGTATCTCATAGTCTCTCTTTTCTTCTTCATTTCTTCTCTTTCTTTCTCACAAGCTCTTTCATCTCTTCTACTGCACTACTCCTCTTTCCTTTCACCTTCAACACCACAGTTTCACGCTTTTGTCATAACTTCTCTGTTTCACATTGGGTTAGGTTTTTTCTTATCTTTTGTTAATTTAAATTATCATTTTTTGCATTTCTAATCAAAATTTTATATCTACTTTTGTGTTATTTTGTTAATATTTGTTTGAGTTATATAAAGTAAAATTATTATAAGTATTAAATAGGTTTTTATGTTTTTTTATTTCTTGCATTGCAGAGTTCTTATTCCCTATGACAACATCAGGAGTTACTCCTCCAATTAGTGATCCATCTGCTGCTGGTAACAAAAGAAATAACGGTGAACAAAAATGTGGAAAGACTAAGAAAGCAAAGGTTGTGACTTCTGAGGTATGGAATTATTTTGAAAAAATTGGTTTAATTGAAGGAGTGGAGAAATGTAAATGCAAAGGATGTGGCAAACTGTATACATGTAAAGGAATTTCAGGGACCAATCATCTCAGAAGACATATTCCTAAATGTAGTGTATTTCCTAAATACAATTTTAACAAATAGTTTAAAGACTAAAAATATACTTTAACTCAAAATTAAAAATAGTAATTATATATTATTTATTAATAGTGATTAGTCATTTTGCATCCAGACTTAAATTTATATATTAAATTCAATTCAAAAGTGAAAAACTTTTGCTACAAATTCTTTTAAAAAAGAAACGTGCTACCATTTTCTATATTTTGTCTATTAATAAATATTTTTTATTAGTAATAAACAAAATATTAAAATTTGAATAATTTGTATCATAAAAATTAAAATAATAATTATATATATTCCTTATTAGTCATTTTTTATCCAGACTTAAATTTACATATTAAATTCAATTCAAAAAGTTTATTTAAGTAATTAATTAATTTTATTTAAATAATTATTTAATAAATAAATCTCTTTGTTTTTTTGAAATAGGAAGTGCAAATTAGAATTCGATTACTAACCTGTTTTCCTAGGGAAACAAATGCAAAAAAATGAACAAAAACCAAATTCTGAAGATTTAATTGGGTAAATTATTTTAGAAAGAATATTATTTAAGAAAAAAAATTCTTCTGGAATGTTCAGTTTTAGTTTCCATGAATCTTTTGCGAAATAGTAAAATATATTATTTCAATCTTAAATCAATTTTCAAGACATGACTTGACAGAGTTTATGAGAAAGTAATGAGAGTCTTCAGTCCTATCAGCCTCACTCTTTTCTCTCTATTGTCAACATATTTTTATATCAAAAGGTAAAGTTGGTCAAGGTACATTTAATAAGAATAACCTTAATCTCATGAAATAAGAATAACCTTAATCTCATGAAATAAGAAAAACATATTATATAATAATAAAGGGAATAGTATTATAATAGTACAAAATAAAAAGTAAATAATAATGTGATTAAAATTACAGATAATAAAAAATACCTGAAAATTGCAGAATTGCAATTGTAAAAAATAAATAAAAGTGATATTATGATAATAATAATAACATATAAAGAATTTTTTTCAAATAAATTAAGGAATAATAAAAATCAATATTTAAAATTAAATTATTATTATAAAAATGATAATTTTTATAGAAAACTATATGCGTTAAATTAACATTTAAAATTAGGAAAAAAAGTTACATGGTGTAACTGTAAAGATATGAAAAACGATACAGTTTATCTTTTGGAAATTAAAAGAAAAATTATTTACGGGCAAACACGACACAGTATTTTTCTTTTTAAATTATTTTGGAAACAGAAAACTAAACAAAAAATTTCAGGGGCAAAGGGAAAATATAATTACATCTTAATAATAATATATTTAATTGTAATTGATTTTTATGAAATAGCTACCAAACATATCCCTGGTAAGTTGGTAACTATGGTGTGTAACCATGGTTTACAATGAACCGTGATTAATACGGATTTTTCCATTTTTACGCTGTAAGCGTCTTTCGGAGCTTCCGTTAGCGTTCCATCACTTTGTCCTTTCATACGCGGCAATGGTGAAATTTAATTCTTTAAAAGTGATATGACGTGAAACTTAATAAAATGTTACGCTTTTAAGATATTTTTTACCTCATCTTCTAAGTAATTGTGGAGAAACATTTATAATATAAGTTATTTTTTAAATTTATAAAATTGAGTTGAAAGGTGTTATAAATAACATACATTATTAAATATTTCTTTTACATAACTAGAAATGAATATTTGAAAAGGTCAAATAATAATAATATTTGTGTTATTAATGATATTAATCACTACAAAAGATTTATGAAATATAAATTAATTTAAAAATAAAAACTAATTGATAGTGACTAAATTAAAAATTATTAATATTTAAAATAATTTTTATTATAATAAAAATTATTTTTTTAATTATTAATTTTAAAAAATTATAAAATTAATTTTTATATAATTATCATTACATTAATTTTTAAATTAGAATTGAAATTAATATTTAATATTAGATATGTTATTTATAAAATTAATTTTTATTTTAATTAATAATTAATTTCATGATTTTATAAATTAATAATATGATAAATTTATTATTTATCTTTAACGACGATTTAGAAATAGGTTCCATACAATCTATAATAAATGAAATGGTCTTGTCTTAAAGGCCACCAATATCATCCTAAATGCCATATAGTGAAAAAAAAAAGTTATTTGCTAAATATCAAGAAGGTGCTAGAAAAGATATTGAAAGAGCATTTTATGTGTTAAAATCTTGATTTTACAATCATATGTAGTCCATTGCATAATTGGCACATAAATATAATGAACAATACCAATGATTATTGAAAATTAATGAGATACAAATAATTTTAATGTTAATTAAAATCATATTTACAAAGGAGATTTGGTAGAATATATTTAAAAATATTTTAATAATAATAATGGTAAAATTTAATTTTGTATGCTCCTTCTTAGGTTTGTATTTTTTTAATTCATAATACAAATTCATGCATTTTTATCATCACTGTTTATTAATAAAATCTATCAATAATTAACTTTCTATTTTGATATTTTTATTTTTAAATAATTAAAATTTATTTAATTAAGATAAACATCGAATTTTGTCTAGATACTTTTAAAATATGTCAGAACTATTAAAAAACATAATATAATTAAAAAATAAAATTATAAAGAATATATATAAAAAAATTCGAAACGTAAATTAAAAAAATATAGAAAAAAGCACATATTAAAATATATTTTTATTTATTTAAAAAAATAAATAATAAATATTTAAAAATATAAAATATTGTTTATAATTTAAAATAAAAATCTTTAAATATAATTATTATTATTTTTTTTTTCTTTTCTTTTTTCTTTATTTCACCTAACCGTCAATTTTTTCATAATAATTTTTTCTCTTCCATCATCATCATATTTTTTTCTCTTTACAATTTCTACTTTTCTAAAATATCTATTCTTCGTATATTTTTTTACTATTCCTGTCCACTTTACTTAACTTTTTTCAGTTTTTATTTTTTCTTTTTTCGCTCAATTCATATAAAAAGGAGTAAATGTTCTTGTAACACTTTTAATAACATGCTATTAAATTATATTTTTTTATATTTTTATAATAATTTTATATAAAAGTACAATTTATACATAAAATTGTTACTTAAACATATACAAGGTGACAATACATTTTGTTTATTTATTTTTTATTAAAGTTTTTAATTTTTGCACTAATTCTTTTTATACAATTGTGTTCATCACCTTTATATATTAAAAAGTTTTTTAGTTATATCTAGTGTTTATTAATGGATTAAATATATTTTTAGTTCTTGAGTTATTTATCAAAATTGTGTTTTATTCATAAGACAAATTTTAGACTTATTTTGTCTTTATACTTTATAAATTTGTGTAACGATGTATCAAAATTTATTTTTATCTATTTATTTTCTTTTTTTCATAGTTTCCTGCTTTATTATCATTCATCTCTTAAGCTTCTTCAACTCATTTTCCTTTCATTTTTTCTTATTTTAGTCTCCTTAAAGATGTTTTTATTTGTCATCGAGAATCATTTACACCTGTTTATAAAGTATAAGGACGAAATAGGTCCAAAGTTTGTTTAGGGACGAAACACAATTTTAACAAATAATTCAGGGACTAAAAACATATTTAACCATTTATTAATTAAAATTTATATTCATATTTTTATTATTTAGATTATTTCTGTAAACTTAAATAAATTTTAAGATATATATGTGGCTGCATATGCTATCTTATATCTTATTATAAAAGGTTATTATTTGTATAAATAAACTTAAATATATTTTAAGATATATGTACTGTGATACTCGTCATCTTAAATAAACTCTTATTATTTAAATATTTTAACAAATAAACTTAAATAAATTCTAAGATATATGTAGATGATATGCATCATTTTATATCTAATATTCAATTTTTTTTCAAAAACATATAATTTAACTTACAAAAATTAAACCTATTTTCTTCTAAATAAAATTCACATGACAATCTAAAATATTGATATATAGTTTATACTATTTTCACTTATTATATGATTTGTAAGTGTATCCATTATACTTACACGCACTATCTTATACTCTAAATCACGTTGACCATAAAAAAGGCAAAAAATCCTATCAAAATACCAAAAATATTATAACTTTAAAACTAAAAAGTATTCAACAAATACAAATCTTTTTTATGACAAGAACTACGTAACTCTAATTTTCCATGAAGAATGAAAATACGTAGGAGTAAGGTCAATCCTTATCGAGTCTAAATAAATAATTTCATAAATATGTTCTTGATTTTGAAAATAAATCATTTAAAAATAGTTTTTATATTTTTTTATTTTAGAGAAAAATAAATATTGGAAAATATATTAGCTTGATACATTTAATTAAACATAAATTATCTTAGGACGAACGTTAATTTGGTCTAAGACCATATTATTTTAAAGATTTTTCTACAGTTTTTATCGATAAATTATAGTAACGACTTCTTTTTTTTTTCATATTTATTTTTTTGTCATTATGTTGTAATCCCGGTTGCAATAATTAATAATTTAAAAAATTATATCATGGGACTAATAGAAAATTACTTAAGATCTTAAAGAGAAATTTAGAAAAAAATAGATAAGATTTAGAAAAATTAGATAAGATCTTGTATCATATGTAACATAACAAAATCTACTAAAAAGTGGTGCAAGATATGAAAAAAAGATTTTTCACTAAAGATGTTTTAATGTGGTTAAAACATCGAGAAAAGAAATGTTAAAATGTATTGAAAAAGAGAAGGATAGAACCATCATTTTGATAAAAATTATAGAAAAGAAGAACTTAATGTTTGAAGACTCGAAAGAGGACTTATATATTTGAAAAGAAAGTTACCTAAACCAAAGCATAAATTATAAAGAATGTGGAAGTTACAACTATGAACTTAGATATTTGCAAATAAGACAAATAGAGTTTGGAAAGATTTAGGGTAGGTGTCACGTAGGAATAAATAACTTTCAAACGTAGGTCTATAAATAGGGTTTTGACAAAAAAAAATTTAAGGGTAACAAAAATAAAGTGTGCTAAAGTTTCTGTTATGTCAAAAATGGCAATGAGTAAGGACCGTCACTTTGCATGAGAAATATCAATCTTTTCTCAATAATTAAACTTGAGATTTGGTGGAACAATCAAGAGATAGAAAGATTGTAAGATGCAAGAGAGTTTAAAAAAATATTAGACACTCTAGAAGCATCTAACGTTAAAGTTAGACAATTTAAAACATTTTAATTGGTTAAGTATGTTTTTACTCTTTTAACTATTTGTCAAAATTGTGTTGTGTTTTCAGGATAAACTTTGAACCTATTTCGTCTTATACTTTATAAACTGGTGTAAATAATTTTTTATGAGAAATAAAAATATCTTTAAAGAAAAAAAATGAGAGAAAATGAAAGGAAAAAGAGTGAAAGAAGCTTAGAATATGGATGATAATGAAGTAGAAAACTATGAAAAAGAAAAATAAAGAGATAAAAAAGAATTCTAATACATCATCAAAGATCATTTATACGAATTTATAAAGCATACACGAATTTATAAAGCATAAAAACGAAATAAGTCCAAAGTTTTCCTCATGAACGAAACACAATTTTAACAAATAATTCAAGTACTAAAAAACATATTTAACTCCATTTTAATTTGATACTAAATCTGGCCACTATAAAACTTGTTTAGTAGCATGAAAAAAGAAAAACTAAACTACATGTATAACCTTATTGTAATACTAACGTATAATCTTCTTATATACTTTTATCATAATTATTTTGAATTTAAATTCATACTAATTTTTAACTCATTAATAATATTAAACTTCTATGTTGTAACGAAATTAAATTCTTATTTAAAATCAACTATTTTAATTAAATTATAGAATACAATCGTGTGTCCCATTAAATTGGTTTAAGACATCCTCGTACTTCATCTTATTTTATAGAAAACATCTTTAAAATATTAATTACATCAATGCTCAAAATAAAGTACCTAACATATTTTTATTTTATAAATGATTAGTAATATATTTCACTTAATATTATGAATTTGAACCGTAAGTGAATTAGTGGATTAGAAGTTTAACCATCCGTTCGTGTTAAGAAAATAAATATAATTAGATTAATTCACTTTAAAATTTAAAATAAAATTCTACAAAATGCTCTATAGTCAAAATACAGAAATATAATTGATAATCGAATAACACAAATCCATAAATAACAAAGATTGAACTAATAAAGATTAATAATATTTTAAAATTTCATTTACATAATATACAAATCAACATATAATGCGTTTGTAATTTTTTTTAACTTATTTCGATAATTTTTCAAGAATCTATGTATATGTAACATAATACAAGTATGCATGCGTATATGTAAATGATTATATATATATATATATATAAGAAATTTAAACAATTTGGATAACTTGTATAACTCATATAAAAACTGAATAGTAGATGATATATCAGGTACTTAATTAATGTAACGATCCAAAAATCGCTATTTTTATCATACTTAGTATACAAACGTAACTTATATTAACTGATAATAAAACACATTATATATAAAATTTGTATTTATATTCAATACAACAGGGAATCCCTACTAGTACAATTATAAGAAATAAAAACATATATAAATATACGCATATGACTACTACTTCATCTTCCAATATAATCTTGGGACTCCGAAGCATCCCGCTCACCTATTTGTTAAATAAAGACGGTAGTGTAAAAACCTCAGATTTTGAAATACTTTCAAAAACTCGGATGTGGATTTTTCTTATCCTTTGATTAAAGCGAATTGAATTAGCAATTGTTATAATGATCCACAATTAAAAGATATAGAGAAAGAGAAAGAACACATAGATTTATACTGGTTCGGATTAAGCCAATCCTACATCCAGTTCCCAATCACCACAAATGCGTGATGATTAACCCCACTATCTTTAAATGAAATTACAAGCACCAATTCATACTATAACAAATAAAGATAAAGGAACACCTCCTCAAACACAATATGGATGAAACACCTCCCTAGACACACTGAGGATGAAACTCACCTCTCTTGACACACAAGAGATGAAACACCTCCCTTAGAACCGATCTAAGGGATGAAATTTCCCGTTTAAAGAAAACAGTAAAAGAATACACCTGATACGTGCTGGATGGAAAGCTTAAGCACAACGATCACCACTTCCAAAGACTTGATCAAACTGAAGAGAGCAGGAAAGCGGCTTTGAAAAAGCTAAGGCGCAGAAACACTTTGAATATTTCGTGTTTAATCAGATGTGTTTAACCTAAGACATTCTCTTTCATTTTATAATTCGAAAATGCTCCAAAGTTTCCATTCTTAGGTTGATTTAGAATTGATTTCGCAAAAATGACTCATTTAATCGATTATATTAAAAGCTTAATCGATTATATCATGTTTAAAAGCTGGAAAACAAATTTAGATCCGATATAATCGATTAGATTAAGGCCATAATCGATTATATTAACCCAAAAATCAATATAATCGATTATCAAAAACACTTAATCGATTATTTAGTTCGTTAAATATTTTTTATTCAAATTTTAAGTTAAATAATCGATTATCTACGTATGGTAATCGATTAAAAGCGTAGAAAAACGTTTTTGCGATAAAACACCTTGCTCTCTTGTTTAGGAAGGTCTTGAATGAGATTTATGACTTACTCTTTTTATCCAACACCCAAAACAGAACCTTCTACTCTTGATCCTTCAGCTCTTGAGAAAAATCTTCATCAATCTTCTCTCTTGAAAGCTTTGAATGCTCTTTATGCCTTTCCTTTTCTACCAAGCATCCTTCCTTTGTGAGATGGCACAAGTCTTTAATGTTGATTAAAACTTTCTAAAACATCATCATCAAAACTTTAGGTCTTCATAAAAACTCTGGTCTTGAAAAGTGCCAACACTATTAAGATATCTGCTCCCGTGTAGCAAAACACGATCATCGCAAGCCAAACAATCGGCAATTGTAGGGTAAGCTAATCATCCAAAAATATAACAACACAAAATAAGAACATCATGTAGTATTCATCATCATATCATTCTCATGCACATTCATCATAGAACATACTTAAATGCTTTGAAATTTAATTTTAATAATTGAAAAGTAACAACATAAATCATATTATCATGTAATACACATACTCACAACATTCTCATTAACACACATAAGTATATTATAGGCACCAACCCCAAGCTCTACTCGGCCCCACACAAACATATCGGTAGATTATGGGCACAGACCCCAGGCTCTACTCGGCCCCACACAAACATATCAGTAGATTATGGGCACCAACCCCAGGCTCTACTCGGCCGCACACAAACATATCGGTAGATTATGGGCACCAACCCCAGGCCCTACTCGGCCCCACACAAACATATCGGTAGATTATGGGCACCAACCCTAGGCTCTACTCGACCCCACACAAACATATCGGTAGATTATGGGCACCAACCCCAAGCTCTACTAGGCCCCACACAAACATATCGATAGATTATGGGCACCAACCCCAGGCTCTACTCAGCCCAAAACAAACATATCGGTGGATTATGGGCACCAACCCCAAGCTCTACTCAGCCTCACACAAACATATCGATAGATTATGGGCACCAACCCCAGGCTCTACTCGGCCCCACACAAACATATCGGTAGATTATGGGCACCAACCCCAGGCTCTACTCGACCCCACACAAACATATCAGTAGATTATGGGCACCAACCCCAGGCTCTACTCGGCCCCACACAAACATATCGGTAGATTATGGACAACAACCCCAAGTTCTACTCGGCCCCACACAAATATATCGGTAGATTATGGGCACCAACCCCAAGCTCTACTCGGTCCCACACAAACATATCGGTAGATTATGGGCACCAACCCCAGACTCTACTCGGCCCCACACAAACATATCGGTAGATTATGGGCACCAACCCCAGGCTCTACTCGGCCCCACACAAACATATCGGTAGATTATGGGCACCAACCCCAGGCTCTACTCGGCCCCACACAAACATATCGGTAGATTATGGGCAACAACCCCAGGCTCTACTCGGCCCCACATAAACATATTGGTAGATTATGAGCACCAACCCTAGGCTCTACTCGGCCCCACACAAAAACATCATAAACAATACAAAAACAAGGTTTTTCACACATTACACTCAATACAACAATAATATACAAAACATACTAATTATTAGGCATGGCAGCTGGGCGGGCGGGGCGGGTTTCACCTCCCGGCCCCGTCCCGATTCACTTAACCATCCCCGTCCCGCCCCGATCCCGTCGGGGATAACAATTTAGTCCCCACACCCATCCCCATCGGGGGTCGGGTTTCCCCGCCCCGCCCCCATCCCCGTTCCATTTTATTTTCTTAAAATATAATTTTAAAATATTTTAAATAAATCTAAAAATTTAAGCATAACTATAATATATATATATAGCATATCACATAAATAGACTGTTAAAGATAAATTTATAGAAATTAAGTATTTTAATATTAAATATTTTTTTCTTTTATATATTATAATGTTACAAATTTTAAATTATTTTCTTAATGAAGTATATTTTAGTATAAATTATTTACAAATTATTTGTTCCATTTTTTATTTTCCACCCAAAAGCATTTTACAATAATTGTATTGAGCCTTGTCCTCTCCATTATTTACTTTTAAGCCTATTTGATCCTGATTGTTCGGTTTCTTCATGCTCATTATCTTATGTTCTTTGGGAACTTCATTTGGTGTAGTAGTAGGATCACCGATTGAAGGGTCTACATTTTCTTCTAACGAGGTTGATGTGCTTGTGATATTCCAATATTTTCCATAACAACAAATAAAATTTCTACAATTACAAAAGTAAAATGATTTATTTATCACATTTCTCAACAATAATTTTTTAAATTTTAATTTTATAAAAAATCACGAGTAATTAATTATACAGTTTATAAAGAAGACACTTTTAAAATTTAATTTTGAAGAGAATGAAAGTTAAGAAGATGAAAATAAAAACAATTAAAATAGAAATAAAATCATGTTAGAAAATAAAAATTAAATAGAAATAAAAATAGGTACACTCAAAACCGAGTATACAAACATAACAAATATGTGCAAAATTGTACAAAAAAGTTATGTATCTAATCATAAATGTAATAGATTAGTCACAAAAGATTACAAATTATAAAAACTGATAAAGATAGACTACAAAATTAATAGAAAAAATCACAACAATTATACAGTTAACAAATAAGACACTTTTAAAATTTAATTTTGAGGAAAATCAAAGTTAAGAACATGAAAATGAAAACAATTAAAATAGAAATAGAAATATGCTAGAAAATGAAAATAAAATAGAAATAAAAACACTAGTATACAAACATAACAAATCTGTGCAAAATTATACAAAAGTTTATGTATCTAATCATAAATGTAGCAGATTACTCACAAAGAGATTACAAATTATAAAAAAGCTGATAAAGATAGACTACAAAATTAATAAAAAATCACAACAATTATACAGTTAACAAAGAAGACACTTTTAAAATTTAATTTTGAGGAAAATCAAAGTTAAGAACATGAAAATAGAAATAAAAATATGCTAGAAAATGAAAATAAAATAGAAATAGAAACATCGAGTATACAAACATAACAAATCATGTGCAAAATTGTACAAAAGGTTATGTATCTAATCATAAATGTAATAGATTAATCACAAAGAGATTACAAACAAAGTTAATAGGGTTACATAGTTTACAATGAATACACTTTTAAAATTTAAATATCAAATGGTAAATAAGATGTTAAAAAACAAAATAGAAATAAAATAATACTAGAAAATGAAAAATAAAAATAGAAGTATGAATACTCAAATCAGTATACAAAACAAATGTAGAAAGTATGTGAGAAATTGTGCAAAATGTTATGTATCTAACCATAGATGTAATAGATTAGCCACAATGAGATTACAAAATATTGCTCATCAAATCCCTCAAATGAAGTCCTCACAAAAAATTTCAGAGAATAAAATAATAATAGATGTTATTATCAATGCACAATATTTAGAAAATTGATAAAGAAACAAAGAACTAACCTTATGTTATGCGTTCACCAAATTGGGTTGAAGGGACTAAGAAAAGTAAATGTGTAGAGGATGAGAGAAAGAGAAGAGTATATTGAAACTGGTTGAAAAGATTGAGAAAGTTGAAAGAATGAGTGAAAGGTAGAAGAAAAGAGAAAAGTGTGGAATAGAGAATAGGGTTTCAGAGAAGACATTGTAACCCTTTATGTATAAAAAATAAAAAGAAACACTAAGAAAGAATATGAATAGTTTTAGGGTTTATGTTTAAATTTAAAGATGGGGCGGGGATGGATACGGGGGCGGGACGGGGATTGCATTACCCATCCCCGACCCCGAACCCGATTGATTTAAACGGGGAAAACCCGAACCCGACCCCGAACCCGGTCAACTCGGTTTTTCCCCGTCAAACTCGGGGCGGGGGCGGTTCGATCCCCACGGGTGCGGGTCTAATTGCCATCCCTACTAATTATATATATATATATAACATTAATTTTCTTAATATCAATTTATATATTTTTGAAAATTAACTTCCCTAACATGAAGTTATATATTTTTGAACATTAACTTCCCTAACATGAAGTTATATATTTTTGAACATTAACTTCCCTAACATGAAGTTATATATTTTTGAACATTAACTTCCCTAACATGAAGTTATATATTTTTGAACATTAACTTCCCTAACCTGGATTTTTGTTTATTCCTTGCTCGGATGGAAAAATTGCAATCCTAATCCTTAGCTCATCTTTTATCTCAAAATCCTAGATAACATCTCCCCATAAAGAGAATTGATTGAGAAAAATCTTCAAAAAACCATAAACTTTCCAAAAGAAAATTCTCAAGAATAAACGGACTTAGACTTACTCGTTCATAAAACTAATCGGGTAGAACTCTTTGTTACACTGTTAGCCTTCTATTGCTTCTTCTGGATCTAGAAACCATTATGATTTCAGTATCTAAACCTTAGGGAGAGTGTAGAGAGGGAATAGAGAGAATAGAAAGAATAGAGGTAGAGAGAATAGAAAGAATAGAGGCAGAGGTATGTGAAAACAAACTACCCAACTAGCCTCTTTTTATTTTATATTGTATTATCTTTATAATATGATATTTTTATAATATATAATATATAATATCTTTATAATCTCATATCTGTATAATCAAATATCTATATAATCCAATGTCTTTATAATCTAATATCTTTATAATTGAATATTTTTATAACATAATATCTTTATGATCTAATATCTTTATAATCTAATATTTTTATAACTCGAACATCTTTATAATATAATATCTTTATAATATAATATTTTTATAACTAAATATCTTTATAATATAATATTTTTATAACTGAACATCTTTATAATATAATATCTTTATGATATAATATTTTTATAACTAAAAATCTTTATAATCTTATATTTTTATAATTGAACATGTTTATAATATAATATCTTTATGATATAATATTTTTATAACTAAATATTTTTATAATATAATATTTTTATAACTGAATATCTTTATAACTGAATATTTTTATTAATCTAATATCCTTATAACAAAATATCTTTATAATATAATATGTTTATATTCTAATATTTTTATAACTTAACATATTGGAGTGTTACAATTAATAGGTCAGTACTAATAGTCAATTATATTTTTTTAGTTAGGGGTGTTTGTGGTATGGTTTGGTTTAATTTTTGAGTAAAAATACATTTGAAAATATAGGATTAAATATATTTTTAGTTCTTGAACTATTTGTCAAAATTGTGTTTCATCTCTAAGACAAACTTTAGATATATTTCATTTTTATATTTTATAAACTTATATAAACGATCATCAATGATAAATAAAAATGTCCTTGAGAAGAGATAAAGGATAGGAACAAGCTTAGGAGGTAAAGGATGACGAAGTCAAAAGCTATGGAGAAGGAAAATGAAGAGATGGAAAGAAATTCTGACACATCATCAAGGATCGTTTATACTAGTTTATGAAGTATAAGGACAAAATAGGTCCAAAAAAAAATACTTTTTTGACAAATAGTTCAGGAACTAAAAATATATTTAACCCAGAAAAATATATGTAGTATAGTTTGGTTTGATTGAAAGAAAAACATTTGAACCAATCCAAACCAAGTTATGCAGTTTGGTTTGGATTCGTTTATGCGGTTTTTAATTTATAATTTTTTTCTTTTATTAAATATTCCCTCGTTCTTTTCATCTTTTAAATTAAAATATAATAATATAAAATATGTTATTCAAAATCTAATAAATATATTGAATAATAACAATTAAAAGGTACACACAAATTCATTCATAATTGAACAAAGAAAATATACAAATGTACCTTACTATAGATCTTTTAAGTATTTCACACATACAACATTCATCTAGATTTATAAACCAATCAAAACCTATGAAACTTGGTTGCTCTCATTTTGCCTAACAATTGACTTCTATCTCTATTTTGGATAGTCAATCCACTTTTTTATGTATGTGAGCCTACTGCTATCAAGCTTTACTTATTTTTTGTTCACTCTCTACCAAATCATTCTCCTTTTGTCTTAATTGTAAGCACTCTTACTCTGAGGATTTATGGTGTGCTAAAATCAATGACAATGACAGAATCAAGCGAGAGTAGATACAAAGACAAAGTCAAGTGCTAGAAAGTGGAGTTGATGACACCATCCTCAAGAGGAGTTGACAATGTTGTTGACGGTGAAGAGGAATCAAGAAACCCATAAATCAAATATGTGAAACAGAGCAAACAACTTTGTAAGGAGATTTAAGTTAAAATGTATAACTTATTATTATTATTATAATGTTAATGATAAAAAATATAGATTCAATGTATATTGCAGTTCAGTTTTGTAGGATCGAGTGCTTACCACATGGCCAAAAGCTATACCTATTAGTTAGGGCGCAAATCTTTCTACTTAAGAGTGTAATAGCCCAAGCGTTGTGACTTGGCTCTCATAGCCTCTAGCCCATATGAACTTCTCCACGAGACAATTGATGCTACCTGCAACAATCTTCCCCTCAGCAATTGTCTTGCTGGAAATTGAAATCGTGACTTTGGCTTAGATACCAATTGTAGGATCGAACGCTTACCGCTAGGCCACAAGGTTTTAATGAGGCCTGTTATTCCGATTATAAAATTTCTTTTAAAACATATCTTGTTTATATTATTCACGAGTTCATCAAATAAAATACTTTACACACCTGGATCAAAGTTATCCATATATCTAGAACCAAAGTTGTTCGGTGTGTTATACTCAGATCAAAGTTATATGTATACTTTGAACCTACGTTGTTCAATATACTCAAATAAAAGTTATCTGATTATGCTAAGATCAAAGTTATATGTATACTTTGAACCTATGTTGTTCAATATACTCAAATAAAAGTTATCTGATTATGCTCAGATAAAAGTATTTGATTACTTTGAACCAGAGTTGTTAGATGTACTATGCTCGGATCAAAGTTATTTGATTACTTCAAACCAAAGTTGTTGGTCTAGTCAGATCATAATTATCATTTATTATAAAGTCATTCAATGATTATTAAAAATTTAGGCACAAACTGATCAATTTTTTATTTTGTAAATGCTCAAGTTGAATATATGACCAAATTAAAATTCTACACAACATTGGATCATGAAGAAAATATACTTTAAATTGGAGGTGCGTAATATTCGACACAAATGTACCAAAAGTGTACAATATTCAAGCAATTACATATATATATATATATATTGTTAAGGAAAAGTCCAAAATGCTCCATAATTTTGAATTATGCTAAAAAATAATTAATGTTATGTTATGTTATGACAGACAAATAGTCTTCAGACAAAGCAATCTGTCAGACGAAGGAGTGCACACGTTCTTTACTACATCAGATCATGAATGTATCGTCTGTCAGACAATACCTAAAATAATCATCAGATGATAAGTCATTAAATGATACACTTTTGGTCTTAACTAATGTTTGAAAGTTCACTTTTTATCTTTCAGGGACATTTTTCAAGATAGTATGATGAACAAGTACCGAAGCAGTTCTCACGTCACATTAACGCCTTCCTTATAAAAAGTAAAAGCTACTTTCTCACTAAATTCTTGACGCGTCTGAGTTTTGTCAACTCTTAAAGTACATCTGCCATGTACGAAAGTGTTGCTTTCATCAAAAGTAGTAAAAGTCACTATCCAATAGAGGATAAGTGCAACAAGCTATCACGTTTTGTGTGAAGATTAGAAGCACACATTTATTGCATGAAAAAGAGCATTTAATGCACCTACGTGAAGTCTTCATTAGACACAACAAAAAGATGTGCTCAAGACCAACCTAAAATTGAAGATGTTAGAATAGTTCTCTAACGGCTAGTTGCTTATGCATTATATGAGGGACCAAACTCATCTTGAAGAGATATTGAAACAAACTGAGAAAAATGTGTTGTTGCAATTTCTTTCTGTGCTCATTCTTTTCTCTTAATAAAAGCTTTAGAAGAACTCTGCTAGAGTTTCTTAGCTACCTCTAGAAGCTGAACCGTCTTTCATGTCGTCTTTAAGACATAGCTCTTCTAAAATAGCTCAATCTTTTGTTTTTTAATCACAATCATTTGTAAAACCTTTGTGAGTAAGCCAAGAGTGACTTATTAAGAAAGAATACTTAGTTGAAGACAGGAGTGACTTTGTGTGAAAGAATACTTAAACGGGTTAGAACTGGTTATGAGTCGAAATAATACTTATATGTTGCAGCAATAGTATGCTAGTAGGACTTAATCAGGTTGATTGAAGAACTGAACATAGTCTACGTTTTCAGACGAACCATTATAAAAAGCTAAGCAATTTCTCTCCTTAACTCTTTTAGATTGCATATTATAATCTATATTTAACCTTAAAGAGGGAAGACTTTTAAGAAAAAACATTTGTTTGCTAAATTATTTTTAGCTTTCAGATCACTTCATCTGTAAAGTTCAAACCATCGTCTGACAAACATTGTATCTTTAGACGAATTACGAAAAACTGTGAAAAGTTTTTAAAACACGATTTAACCCCATCTTCTTGTGTTTTTTCCTGTTTTTCACACACACATGTGTGTGTATAATGTGTGTGTATGTGTATAAATTCTCGTCAATGACATCCTTTTCCAAGTTAAATTGGGTCATATCGATAGTCGAAGCAAACAAAACTGCTTGACAACAACCTTTTTGAAGCCCTTGGTGTACCTTGCAAATTAGCTAAGGTTAGCTCCTCACTCTCAACCTTTAACTCCTCCCTAGACTTTTGAGGCTTCTCGACCTCCTCTTGGAGATGATTTGCTCTTTCCTCTACATCCTTAAGTTTCTTATTCACTTCATCGACCACCTCTAGACTTTTCTTTAGTAAGTCAATCTCATTATTATCTTAATTCTTCCTTGACCTTACATAATTTACAAAGTCTTGGAAGACTTGACGAGCTCATGCTCAAACATTCATTTTCCACTCTTGTTGCTTCTTTTCCCAATCTTGATTTTTCTTTTCCAACTCTTGCATCTTGGAATTCTCAACTACCACTCCTTTCCAGTAATGGATGATCACCACGCTTCTGGCCAACATCACCTCAGCCAAATCTAGACATCCAAAAGGACTTGCCACCCTTAACAAGTCAACATCACAAGGCCCTAGAAGCAGAAACCACAACATTGGTTACTTGTTCTGCTATTTTGGAGATGATAACAACATCGGGAGTCACCACTAAAGAAACCTCACAAGCTTTTTCTGTTACACTTTTTGGCTTCTTTGCATGTTCTGGAAGGTAGCAAGAGGATCTTTATCAAGGGTATGGGTACCTACCTTAGCTTGGATCTTCTTGTAATAAAAATCCTTTCCCATGATATCTACAAGAATCGCACAAATACATAAGAATAAGATAATTTACAAGATATATATATTCACAAAGGCTAATGATACCTTACCCAAGAAGAGGATAGTAGGGTCCTTGACAAAGGGGACACTAAGTAAACATTTACTACTTAACGGACGAGAAAGATTCTTGATGATTTAAATGTCTACCCTATCATCGCCCGAAAGAAGATACTCAGTTCCTGACTTAAAATTAATTGGCCTTTGTCAATATAAAGGAAAGCAAAGCATGTGATTTGAACTAAAAAAGAAATATCTCTCAAAGTTAGTTGTTGAACATTTTAGAGATACCCAACCAACATCGGCACCATGTTTGAGTTGGTAAAAATACATGAATTTATTGATAGTAGGAACAATTTGGAGTTGATAATAAAGTATATAGAAAACTTTCAAAAATGTCTAATGATTGGGGTGAAGTTGACTTGGAACCACATTCATGACTAATAACATCTCACATTTGAACTCAGAAAGTGGAAATATGATGTCAAGATATTTAAAAAAGAACTTGTATACAAACATGAAATCTTTTTCGTTGGGTATAGGCTTCATGAAGACTCTATCAGAATCCTTGCATGTCTCGACCAAAATAAACTTAACCATATCGCCAGTACATACATCAAAGGAGGATAGAAAATTCTCAACAAATTCTTTAGAAGTAAACGTAGAGGAATACGATGCAACCTCCCCAAATACCCATAAGTACTCAGGGTCAACAATGGCAGAAATTTTGTCTATTCTTTTCCTCTTTGTCAAACTTGACTTTATCACTTCTTTCGATGCAACCTTGTGTTTACCTTTGGAGGTACCAATGGTGGTTGGAACAACCGAAGCCACCATTGATGCAATAGGGATCACCATTGCAATAGCTGAAATAGGTGAAACTCCCTCCAAAAAATCCCTTTCCACGGGCAAAGAATTTGTATGACTCAAAGAAGGTTTATCATCCCCTATACCGATAATTTCTCTTTGCACTAGAGGGTTATCTTCCCTAGAGGAACCAGAAAAGGAAGAAGAGGAAGCCAGGGAAGAAGTACCTAGAAAATGAAGAATGAAGTAAGTAATGAAGGAGGAAATGCTTGAGAGAACTCTGAAAAACTCAAGCAAAACGAAAGTTGTGAAATGAAAGGGAGTAGGGTGACCTCAAAAAACTCTAAAAAATGCTTCAGTTTATGAGTGAAATGAAAAATCGACAACATGTCGAGGGAAATGAAATGTTAGGTGTCCAAATAATGTGACATATTGAAGAAAAGAAATCTCATCATTACTACTTAAAACTCCTAATAAATGCACATACATAATCCTAGTGTGACACCTATCATATTAACCTGACTTTGAGTTAGAGGTAACAAACATGGTCTTTGAATAACTCAACCTTATAATTGGCTACCAAAACCAACCTGGTGAATGTATTTGAATTTAAATTGATAAAAAATAAAGCTCATTCGTCATTTAAATCGCTTTACCAACATAGTCTCATTTATAGATTTCGAGCTTGGGGAACTTATGTATTCCCTTGTATTTGTAGAGTACAAAGAATACAATCATAATAACATGATTATATTTATATAGTATGAGGAACATATATAACTTGGATAATACGTATAACTTGTGTAGACTCCTATTTTTGTTTGGGCCAAAGCTAAGCCATCAGGAAAGTTAGAAGAGGAGAGAAAGAGTTGCAGAGAGTTATTTATGAAGATTCTTTAAAAGTTGTCAATACAAAAGTGATAGTTTTTAAGCCAATAAGTGTTAAAATAAGTTTTATTTTTAGTAGAGGCTAAGAATGATCGCTCACATGACCAGAATGATCGTTCTCAGAACAGAACAACCATTCTCAGGACAGAACAACCATTCTCATCTTGAGAATGAGCCGTTCTGCCCCACAATTTTTGTTCCTTGTTCTGGGTGACCAGAACGACCGTTCTCAATGGGAGTACAACTGTTTTGTGCCTCAAACAATGTGCTATAAATAGATGCTTGTACATGTCAAATCACACACCACAATCAGATATATACTTTTTGTACTAAGAAACTATACTTGTAATCTCTGATTCTTTGCTGATTAATAAGAAAAACCTTGCTTCAGAGGTTCCAGTCTCTCTTCTCTCTCTTCTCTCTCTTTTAAGCTTTAATTTATAGGTTTCTTAGTAGAATAGAATTGAGGTGACATATCAATCATATAGATAAATAGTTGAATATGCATGTTATGATCATGGGGTAAAAATAGTAACTTGAAGTAATGTTTCTAATTGTGAATGTTATCATAAGGTACTAGTAATGGGCATGTTGAGTTCCTAACCCCTTCCCAACATGTAACCGACCCCCGAATCCTGGTTGTCATGACCAAAGCTTGATTTGTGAAAACTTTTTTCTTTTTCCAGTGTTTTGTGTAAAATATTGGTAGCAACTCCATAGAAACTTTTTAAAACCATTAACCTAAATATAGTCAGATTGTTTGACATCTGTAGATTGATACGACTAATTTTTAAAAAGAAAGTCTCAACCATCAAAAGTCAATTTGTGACAACTTGAATAAAAACTTAATATTATATTATATATCAAGTACTCAATTAAAAAATATATTACAATACCAAGTAACTATATGTTCTCAGTTACCTAGACTTTGTCTTTCAAAAAAGCTTATAAATACATATAAATATTACATGAAATATGTATTCAATTATTTACACAAATTAACTATATAAACTTGATGTTTTAAGTTCTTACTTTACTATCAAATGATTTTCTACCAATAGACATATCTTAGGTCATTAGACAAACAATTCAAATTTATTAAGACTCTTCTTTTCTACTTTGATAGAAACTTCACTTTTTTTAATTATTTAATTATTATAACTTTTAAAATTAACTGGTGTTTATTTTCTCGAAAATAGACTTGTATGTCCTCTTTAGAAACATCTTATACTTATTAAATAGCAATTAATGAGACATCTTACTCATATAATTAATTTATATTTTTCTTTTGTGAACTAAATATTTCTCTTGGTCCCGTAATTGTTGTTCAAATATCTCTTTCAAGGAGTTATGGTTTCATATTTTTATTGGACCAAATTTTTTCAAATATATTTATTGATAATTTATAACAATTTATAATAGGAAAAAGTTTTCTTTTCTAAAACTATCTTTGAATATATTTATTTTTATATTTTTATATACAGAGAGACAATAATGTTATAAATTTTTAATTACAAAACTTAATTTTTAAAAAAATCGAAACATAAGATCATCACCATACCATTTTTGTTTTCGCTGGTATTATTAAAAAGAATTATTATTTGAGTTAGAAATAACTTCGAGATAAAAAGTATATTCAAATACGACAAATGAAATAAGAGAAAATGAATAAATAATTGAGATTAACAAACCCAAAAGAGGTAATAAATAATAAATAAATAGTTATCGAGTGTGACGAAAAACTCCGACCAATAAGCAGGCACCGTTCTTCTTCTTCGTGACGTTTGTGTTTTCTCTTTCTTTCTCTTTATCTGAAGGAAGAAGAGAGAGATAGAGAGATAGAGAGATCCTTTCGGATCGAAATCTTGCGTTGTTGATCGAAATGGATCAGGTATTCAACAAGGTTGGATCCTATTGGTTCAACCAGAAAGCAACCAGCCAGCTCAATTCCGTTGGTGACGACATCAATGTACCCTACCTCTCCACCCCTTTTCCTTTTTCTTTCGAATTTTTTTTTTCGCATCATGGCCAAATGGGAATTTTATGAATTCAAGTATAGCAAGAATTGTTGTTGTTGGTTTTTTATTTGATCATCCCTCGATTTGAAAAAAAAAAGTGAAAGTATAAGGTTTTTGGATTGGTGCATAGCATCCTATGGAAATCGGAATCCTTAGGTTACATTTGATCACTTTTTGTTGGTATGAATTTTAATAACTACGGTGGGAAATTGAAGGTTTGGGGCATTGGTTGTTAGGTATTCAAGTGTGAGAGTGGGCATAAAGTTCCACATTGAGTAGAAATGATAAAGTTGAAGTGTATAAAAGAAAAGCAAAGACCCATAGACATTGAGCCTTAAGATTTTATGTTGGAAGTGGAGTCATCTTTTCTCTTATACCCCCTCTCCCTTAGAAAATTTTCCAACAGTGGTATCAGAGCCTAGGTTATCTCGGTAACTGGCTCAGGCAAAAGGGCAAGCATGTCCTATTGTGGTAAAGCCTAACAGTAGTTAGGATCACTAATCTTTTCTCTTATATCCCCTCTCCCTTAGAAAATTTTTCAAGATTGGTTTGTTCAATTATGATTGGATCATTTCAGGAATATAGAGTATGAATGCTTAGTACGGAAAATTGTGTTGAGAATGTACAATGGAAGGTGGTGAAGTTGTTATTTGGTTGTATAAGGCGGTACAATTTTATGAGAACATGTTTCAAGGATCAATTTAAGATGCAGAGAGATGAGCCATGTAAAACAATTCTCTTATTTTGATTGATCATGCTAAGTAGTATCACATTATAGCCTAAAGTTTAATGTGCTGTGGTTAGAATGTCTATGATTTATCTGAGGATATGGTTAAAAAGAGTTTTAACTGTCATGTGCTTGAAAGATTTTAACTCGATAAGGCCAATGTGTTGGCTGATGAATATCTTGATGGTTGTTGACTAAGCATCTACTTATTCGTGCTTGTTTGAGATGAATAGTGGGCAAAAGTGCAAGCATTAGGAGTTTAAAGCTCGGTTTACCTGTATGCTGATAAATAGAAAGAAATTTAGATAATCTATCGTCATCTCTGTCTCAAATCTCATCTTATAAGAAATAATGTACGCTCTCATGTTCAATTGTGAATGAAAATATTTCAGCTAGAATAGGCACATGTTTACCAAGAATTATCATTGCTTGATTGATTTCTATGTTGACACATTTTCTTTTGATGGTCAGTCATTGTCAAACAGCATTGAAGGGGGAACCAAATGGTTGGTCAACAAAATAAAAGGTTTGTATTTCTTATTTCTATCAGTTACTCGAACATTCATCCTACAAGTGTTGCTGTAAAACCTGTGCAACATTTACGATTTCATTGTATTTGTCCACGTAATGCCAAGTAAAAGAGTTGGTAGAAAGTAGATCAAAACATACTCTGTTATGGTGAACCTATTCTGTTATAATGTGGATACTGACATCAATGTTTTATCTATACCTGTATGGTGGCTCTGAAATGGATGACAGAAACTGGAACTGGAAATGGGTAACAGTATATCCAAGAGACCCTGCATACCCCTTCTCTCTTAACTTCCTATTTTTTTGCTCTCCTTTTTATATTCATACTAGTCAATTTTTCTCCCCAGCAGTGTTGAGTGCCTTACACTCTGTTTACATTAATCCTTTCCTTCCTGGAATTTCGTTTCCTCTTTATTTCCTCTTCTGCAATATGTTGCACTAATCTTTCCTTCTATAATTTTGGTTATATGGTCTACTATCTTGCGTTCTATAATCTTGATAACAGAAATGATCCAAATCGGTATGACATTAGTGATGTAAAACCACAATACTTCTGCCTTATTTCTCAACGTCTTGAAAGTTTCATTACTCGAGCACATGATCTAAAATCTCATGGTTTTATTTGACATATCACTGTTAGTATTTATAAATCACCGACAGATATCTAACTTCCTTGAAGGCCACATAAAAATATCATAATATCATTATTGTAGTTGTACTTGTAGAATTTTAATTTGGAATTTACAACGGATCAAAATGGAATTTGTATTTGAAATCACTAATCATTATTTCTTAAGTTGAAAAATTCTATGCTCATTGAGTCTCAATGCATTACTAATTATTTATTGGGGGATTTACAATCCCACTTTCGTGGATTTTGAAAACATGCCAAACCCTTTTCCTCATTTTTTCGCTTTTATCATACTTGGGGACAGGAAATCAAATGAGAATGCCATCCCTCATATCCCCTGTTTTTATTTTATTTGACATTACTTTTGAGCTCACAGAAATCACGTTACAGGAAAGATGCAAAAACCATTACCAGAGTTGCTAAAGGAGTATGATCTACCAATAGGAATCTTTCCTCGTGATGCAACAAACTATGAACTCAATGAAGAGACTGGGAAGCTCATTGTTTACATTCCTCAGTTATGCGAAGTGGGCTACAAGGATTCATCAGTCTTGCGTTTCTTCACCACTGTGACCTGTTATCTGGAGAAAGGAAAGCTAGCAGAGATAGAAGGAATAAAGACAAAAGTCTTGATCTGGGTGAAAGTGACAACCATTTCGTCGGATGGATCCAAGCTCTATGTGACAGCTGGCATGAAGAAAACAAGAAGTAGGGAAGCATATGAGGTTACAAGAGATGGTGTATGCGTAGAGAAGTTCTAAAACCCTTGCATTATGTTTGTTAATATCTTTTACAATCAGGTAAATCCCTGTCTTTTCTTGTGGACCATTTATATCTCCTATTGCATGATTGGTTATTGTAACTTGTAAGTAGTGTTCAAATATGCACTTCAAATATTGCCCTCTTACTTGAATGTTGCAATTGGGTGTAAGTGAAATGTCCGTTGGTCCTTGATGATCTAGGTTATGTTTGGTTTTCAGTCGGGAGATCTCCAATGACCATTCAAAAAGTAAAAACTAGAAAAGCCTTTTCTTTGAATTTCTCGAGTCCAATTGTAAACTGAGCTTGTCTTAATTTAAAAACTCAATTTGAATTGGAAGGAGAGGGAGGGTTGCTTTTGCAAACTCAGTTTGTAAAATGATTTTCATTAAAATTTAGATGGACTTGTAAACAACATGGAAACTGACCACAGAATACCAGCTTTCAGCACCAGATTGCAAATTAACGCACATATTCAAAATCAACGTGCCTACACTGTACAAGGATATTGTCACGTTAGTTTTTGTCACTGTTGTGAAATAGGAAGTCCGAAAAGCAATTACAATAGGATTCTGCTGGCAGTTATATAAGTAATTAGACAGATTGATCAAGTACATTAAGATTGTGGAACAATTCTAATTATGAAAAATAGATGTTACGAGGTGAGTTGAATTCTAAATATTTATCTTAATATAATAACCTTCTGAGAAGAACTTGTCAAAATGAACTCTTTTCTACATATTCCTATAAATTTTATAGTAAAAGCTTAATGAATCAACTCTGGTCTATTATTAAATATGTGGTTGATTAAACTATTTATGCAAGTTTAGTCTATGTCTAGACGCGTAACATCAACCTTGACATATATACACGCAAGAACTTTGCAGTTGCGTGCCATCCACAAGCGCCAAGATTCAGATTTGTCTGCTAGCAAATAATCTCAGAACAGTTGTCATCAATTTCCAAATTTGAGTATTGGCCTTTGGTGTAAAAAACATGGCTGAGTTGTTTTTCACAACATGTGGTCCTAATCACATGCTATCCATGCATAGTTTCAAAAGCCAGAAGGCTCGTCCAAGCATTAGCCAATGGCACTGAAATGACAATAAACTGATATGATGTGTATCAGAAAGAAACAGGTACTAAAATATTTCTTCATCTGGACTTTTCAAGTTTCATGAAGTGACCAAACTAGTCTAAAGGGAAATGGCGCATATTGGCACATTTTCTTTTGCTTATAAAATGCAGTCTGGAACTATGAAGAGTTTTTCCTTTTCTTTTCTTGCTCAGTACAGTATCAACCAAACGGAAGAATTTTTGTATTCCATATGTTTAAACCCGTCGTGATGAGACGGAATAAAATCAAGAGAATAGGAGTCGAGGAAGAAACCATGATTTCTAGTGCAAACAATGTGAATAAGATATTCTTTTGGGACTATCCTTTGCTTAAGTACACCCCCTCACTCACGATTTTTTAGTTAAACTTTTTCTTTTTCTTTTAAACATACTCTTGTATTCTATACTTACGTCAGATTGCAATTTTTAGTACTAAAGAGCATTTGTGATTTCCCCATCAACATATATATATATATATATATATATATATATATATATATACACATATATATATATATACATATATATATATAATTTTTATAACAAAAATATATTGCTTAGATAAAAAAATTATTTAAAATAATTAGATTACATAAAATTGGAGAATTTTAAATTTCGTCTAAAATGTAAGAATTTTAGATTTTTCATATTTTTAAATTATATTAAGATTATTTTATTGATGTTGATAGAAACTATTTTGTTATTTAAATTGTTAGACTTTCTTTATTTGACAAATGTTATTCTTTATTGGTTTAATAAAAAAATTTCTCCAATTTTTTTAATGAGAGTTTACAATGTGTTTTTACTATTATTTTATTTAATGTAGTTTTAATTTTAATTAAAATCTATCAACGAATTGAAAGATTGATGATGTGGTACGCAACAGAATGACAGACATGTGTTAAAAAGAGAGAAAGAGAGGAAAAAGAAAAAGATATGACATGTGTCCTATAATCTAAAACACTGTTCTGTTTTAATCAAAATTGATACTATATTGAAAAAAAAATAATAGTGAGAATATAAAAAATTCACACAAAAATTAGGACTCTTATTCTATATCTTACGATTTATCATAAAAGAAAATATTATTTCTTGTTAATAGTTTATTAGTATTTTTTTCTACTCATATTTAAGAAGATATTTAATCAACATTAATTTTATTTTTTTTACCAATATTAGCTAGAGGAATTTTTCAGCCAAATTGATAAAAAAATGTTTGCAAAAATGACCAACCTTCAACATGAATAAAATAACCTTATTTATGTGAGCCTAAATGATTATGATCTATATTAATGGAGAAAAAATTTGTGTGGATATCGATTGAAAAAATATTAACAAACTTTTGACGAAAAAACATCAAATAAAATTGACTAAAAAATAATTAATATTTATATTTCTAAATTATTAATAATTATATTATATTTAAATAATTTTTTATATATAATAATAATTGAAATATTTTATCTAAATGAGAAAATTAAAATTTATTAAATTTAAATTCTTATAAAAAAATAAAATAATTTGAAATCAGATTTAGTTAAAGTTTATTTATTTGAATATATTTAAAAATTATGAAATTGCTTATCTAAATATAAAGTAATAACTTTTTATTTTTATTTGAGGTATGTTTTGCAACTAAAATCTCATTTTAAGTTAACAATTAATTTTTTAATTTAAATATCAAAAACCTAAAAAAATTAGATTTTAGAAAATAACACATTTTGTGTTGAAGATGAAAAAAGGTGTAATGGTTTATCATTTACTCTAGACTACTAATTAAATTGAATAAATAAGTATCTTATTGAATATATAATTTATATTAAAATATATTTTTCTTTAAACTCGACTAACAATTTCAAATAATTCTCAAAACTCTTCCGAAATTTTGAATTTTTTTATTATAAAAAATTCTTAAACAAAATGTGCCACCCATTAACTCATCCTTAAGCAAAGTGAATTGATGTTTAAACCTGTGTTTTGTATTACTTTATTTGTGGTTTTGTATAATTTTTTCTTGTGAAAGAAGGAATAGAAATAATGATAGAAGTAAACCCTAGCACGTGTCTTTGTTCAATTCAAACCCACTTCTTCATAATTTTCCAATCTTATCTCAAAACTTGACCATTAGAGAACTTGATTACGTTGTGCTTACAATTCTCCAAAACTTCAAACCTTTTGTACTCATCATTTCATCACGTGAATATACGGGAAGAGGGGTTTTGAAATAGTCAATAATCCCATCACACAATTGTTTTAACTTATTTATCTATTTTCTTAAAAGACTCAAATGTAATCAAATTTGGCCCTCAACTTAATTTTGTATTTCAAATTGGTCTCATCAATTTGAAAATTTTAATTTCGTTTTTTAAAGTATCTCTTTTAAACAAATTGGTCCTTGCATCATTATTACACTAAAAGAGATTAATTTAGTAACATTTAATAAATTATAAGAAATGCCGTCGATGAATTATTAATACATCAACTAAATTTGATATTGCTCATGTAAAAGGCTAACAAAAAATATATTTAAAAAGAGATTTGAGAAAATCAAACTTAAAATAAATAAGAGATAAAAACCTTGTTGCATCCTTCTTAAAATAATCCAAAGTCTATTATGAAATAGGGTTTTGTGAATTTATACCTAAAGGGGAATAGGGAGTAACTTAACTTATAATTGTATAGAGACATTATTATTATTATTTTGACTTCAAATATGTTAAGGTAGCATCGCTAGGGTCAATTACTGCATTCGATATATTATTCGTTTTGGAGTTCAGAGCTCTATCATGGTTTTGTCTTTAAAAGGCGTCTTAGAGGGTTAAGGGAAGAAATGGTATATAAACTGTCATTGACCTCGACTCTTAAGCGATGTGAGACTATTGGGTTACCGTCAAGGGCTAAGGGAGCGAGGGTTCGACTTTAGAACCCCCTTTCGGTCCCACAGACGACACTAATGTTCCAACCTCAAGTCCGTTAAGGTAACATTGTTAGAATTTTTGGATGTGTTGGTTATGCCCATATTTCATATCAAAAGAGAAAAGAAAAACTTGAGGCCAAAGGAGAAAAATACATTTTTCTTGGTGTTAGTGAGCAATCAAAAGCTTACAAATTGTACAATCCTATCACTAATAAAATTGTTATTAGTTGTGATGTGGTGTTTGATGAAGATAAATTTTGGAATTGGGATGCAACAGATGTTGATGATGATGTTGATGGTGATAATGATTTTGATAGTGAGAATGAAAAAGGGATGCAACAACGAACAATTGAACCTACAAATGAGTGCCCTCAACGAAACAGAAGGAGAACATTGATGGAGAATTTTGTGGTAGATGAAATTAATAATGAGGAAATTACTCATTTTGCTTTATTTGCAGATTGTGATCCTATAAGTTTTGAGATTGCAGTCAAGGAAGAAAAGTGGAGAATCCCATTGAGTTACATATGCTTGTTGTCAAAAGAATTCTTTGCAAATTCTTCACTATTTACAAGGAACTCGTGATTTGAAATTATATTATATGAGAAAGGTGAAAGGAGTGATTTGATTGGATTCACGGACAGTGATTATGCAGGTGATCTAGATGATAGAAAGAGCACATATGGTTTTGTCTTTATGCTTGTAACAGGGGCTATTTCATGGCCTTCTAAAAAGCAACGCATTGTTACCTTGTCTAGTACTGGAGCTAAATTTGTTGCTTGTCAAGTCATATGGTTGAGAAAAATTCTTGAAGAACTACAAGCAAACAAAGACAACTACAATTTTTTGTAATAATAATTCAACAATCAAATTGTCAAAAAATCTCGTCCTTCATGGAAGAAGCAAACATATTGATGTGAAAATTTATTTCTTGAGAGATTTAGTCCACTGCAAGAATGAAGATCAAGTAGCTGACATATTTACCAAAACTTTAGAAAGACAGTCATTTCTTAAGTTGAGAGAGTTATTTGGTGTCTCAACTATTGATTCTGTGAAGACTTTAAATTGATATAAGCACATATCAATTTAAGTGAGAAAATGCAAGATATAATTTAATTTGAATAAATTAAGTCAGTTACTAATGATTAAGAGGTTACTATAGTACACACATTTTTGTTTTGAATAATTTATATTGTTCAATTAGTTTTGCAAACTTAATTCTCAATTATGTGAAAATAAAGAATTTTTGTAATATTCCTATTTAAGAGGTTATTTGATTATGAATAAAACAGAAAGTGAGAACATTTTTTTTATGAGTGAGAAGGTAAATTTAAGATTAATTAACCTAAGAATATTTTTATGTATTAATAAAAATATTTTTAATTATAAATATTAATTGTTAATATCTTATAGAAAAAGAAATTTAAATTCAAGAAACCATGCAAATTATATTAAAAAAATTATTCATAAAAAAACTAAGAAAAAAAACTCTCATGGATTATTTTTTATCTCCGGCAAAATGTGTGAATTTTACGAATATATGCCACATAGTTCTGACTCAATATTAAGAAAGAAAAATAAACTGACTCAATATTAAGAAAGAAAAATAAACTGACTCAATATTAAGAAAGAAAAATAAACTGTAATTATAGGTTAAAAAATATATTATAGGAGTATTTTTTACATTAAACTAAATTTTATGTAAAAATACTAAAATTATAAAATAATAGTTATTATATATATGTTCTTAAAATATATATTATAAAAAAATTAATATGAAAAATATGAATAATTATTTTAAAATTTAAATTAAATGAATTACATTAAAATATTTTATATTAAGAACACAAATAAAAATATATAAAGATATAAAATACATTAATACAAATCAAATTATAATCAATCTAAAAATATTTTATGGAAAAAGTTGTCCAAATAAAAAAATACAATTATCAATTGGAGGTCTGTTAGAATTTTATCATATTCTTGTAACTCTTTATTATTGCATAATCTCCAAATTATTGAGTATTAGAAAAAATAGTGGGCATATATATATATATATATATATATATATATATATATATATATATATATATATATATATAAAAGTTACATATGTTTTTAGTTTCCGAATTATTTGTTAAAATTATGTTTTGTTCCTAGAGTAAACTTTAAACCTATTTTATCCTTATACTTTATAAACAGGTTAAATGATCTTCGATGATAAATAAAAACATCTTTAAAGAGAAGAAAATGGAAGGAAAAAAAGTGATAGAAGCTTAAGAGATGAATAATAGTGAAGTAAGAAACTATGACAAAGGAAAATAAAGAGATAGAAAGAAATTTTAACATATCATCAATGATTGTTTACATGAGTTTATAAAGTATAAGAATCAAATAAGTCCAAAGTTTGTTTCAGGGACAAAACACAATTTCGACAAATAATTCAAGGATTTAAAACATATTTAACCCTATATATATATATATATATTAACATTTTTTTTATGAAATGAAGAATATATGTTGTTGTTGTTTGTTAATTGGTGAGTTGAAATTGATGTAAAAATGATATTAGATGTATTACAGTAAATATTTGATAAAAGTTATTTTGTTTTTCTTAGAATAGTTACTTTTAGGTTAAATATTCTTTAAGCAACATGTCAAAAGAAGCAACATTCAAGTAGTGCACTATTCTTGCACTTATTGTTTATTATAGCTTGAGCAACATGTAAATACTGAAGTAAGGGATGGTGTAGCTTAAATGATAACTTAAAGTTTGAACGAGAGAGAGAAGTCGAGAAGATTTTTTCTCCTTTAAAGACATATCACTCGTGACAAAATGGTCAATTAAGTAATGTTGAGGCAGTTTGTTAGGAAATCCAAGTGAGTGTTGGTTGGTTAAGCACTAGCAGTGAGGTGGTTGAATGTTTTGGAACTTGTTAGAAAAGTCTAATACATGTATGTCATTCAAGCAAACATTTTGACGCTTAAGCATAGTGTTGCTCCGGTGAAAAATGGTTGCTCAAACGAGAATGCTTAATTATGTATATGTGTGTGTGTTTAGTTGGCATGTGTTTGCACTAAATATAAATTATGATGTAAAATTTGATTGATTATAAGGTGAGATAGGTAATTGATGTATTATATACGTGTTTGTTCATATGTATAGATGACAGTGATGAAATGAAATTGACATATATATATATATATATTTATATATATGATATCTTTGTGATATGTTATGGATACCTCTAATGGTATTGACCTATGAGGTGAGTAACCTATGTGGCAAATGGCCTGTGTGACAAAATATTAAGCATGTAAACTCATTAAATAAAAAAATATTTTACCTTCATTCATGATTTGATCATGTAAATTAAGACATCAGGTGGTGAGAATTTCTACATAAAACTTAAATAAGTAGGTGTGTGAAATATCGTGGCCTAGGTTTGTTGAAGATGTTTCAGTTGAGGTTGTTAAATGAGATTCTTATTGAATAATGTCCTCCTCTTATTGATAATGCAACCATATAATCCACGAGTTATGTGAATGATATGATGTATAATACTCATCTCCATCTCTAAAGTAAAAATTCATACTCACCCTCTCCTCATCCTCATCATGAGATATGAAACGTCTCCATCAATTAACTAGTATATTAGTATTTTTGTTAATACCTATTTTCCTAATCAAATATTAATTAAATAATTTTCTTATAAAATATAAAAATTACAATAAAAAACATTTTAGTATCAATTATTCAATATTAAAAGAACATGTATTTTCTTTTCTTTAATATTAAATGTAACGTCCCAATATATTAAACTTTTAGATCATACATTCAAATATATATAGAGATAAGGTAAAAAAAAATATCTGCGTACAGTCATCCAACTGTCTACCAAAATAAACAAAATAAACTAAGTTCATCTAAATACAGATCCCAAAAAGTATACTAATTAAGGCCTACACTATACAAAAGTGACCCTAACTACGTGGTAGCAGCTCACTTAGGTTCTCTATCTAACCTATCATATGCTCCCGTGATAACCCACGATCATAGCAGAATTCAACAAACAACACATACAAGTAAGGATGAGCTACATCTTGACAAAAGATATATTATCAAAATTTAATCATTTACAATATAAACAATCATTAACCTACCTTAGGCTGAACATACCCAATCACAATCACAAGTAAAATAGACGACTCCTAGGAGACAGTATGGGATTCAAACCAGTGGGACTACCACCTGATGAGGGAAAAGGGCCCCAGGCCTAGAATGATGTCATGAAATAAACCTCTCATCAGAGTGACAACATACACAGGCATTGCACTCCAGTCGAAGCCTACTATCAGCCCTGTGTAGTGCCTCCATCAACTTCTCACCACAGATGGCTTTGTCTATGTGACTCAGACCATCTTAGAAGTTTGGAGGCCTCATTTATGCCTATCCTTAATCCTATACTCACTAATCTACACACAATATGCATCAAATAATAATTTCTCATATTCTCAGATTTCACCATTTTCCATTTGTGGGTCTTACAGCCTTTACTCATTTATCATTAGGCCTTACTGCCCAACATCATTCACATAATCTCATAGCATCTCAACATCATTCCATACAAGTTGTAATCGATTACAGAGTCCCTGTAATCGATTACAAGGCATTTTACACATGGTAATCGATTACAATTGGTGTTGTAATCGATTACTAGAGACGAATTGGTGTCCAGTTACCTCTCTCGTAATCAATTACCATGGGGATGTAATCGATTACCACGTGCAGTGGCAGATTATGCAGAACCTGTATCAGACCAGAACCAGTGCAAACAACATTCCAATACATCCAAACAGTCCAAAATACAATATATAACCATGTATTTATACCACACAACAGTTCAAGTCAGCATAATGTCATACACCAATACATTCAATACAACACAACATCATAATTCATCAATTGATTCTCATACAGCATATACACAAGACCATCAAGTTCAACCAAAATCAGTTCAAGCAGAAAAAGTTCTCCACTCATAACCTCTCAATCAAACCTATAAAAAATCCAAACAGGTTCAAGTGAAATTCCCTTACCTGGAATTGAGCTAATCCAAGGTTCAATAGTTGCTTTTCCTCACCCGGTCAATAGAGTACACTTTGAGTTGCTCCTTTAGCACTTACAATGCACCTAATTGCAAATTGAATGCAGAAAAGTACTCTTAGACTAGAGGAAAGCACGAACTTCGAATGAGAGGTTCTAATTTCGTCCCTAGCTATAAAAGTCCCAAAAAATCCTCAAATGACCTACTTAAATCCTAAAAACGCAAAATGTACCTAATCAGAGATTCCTGGTGGTCTCAGTTCTTCAAGAGGGTGGTCGGAGGTGGAGGAACCTAGAGAGAAGGGAGAGGGAGCGAGAGCTTCAACAATAGAGAAAACGTAAGAGAGAAAAAAACTGAAAGTGATGAGAAGAGAGAAAGTCCTTTCTTTTTTATTTTCTGATCCTTACAACAAATTTAAAAAAAAAATATAATTACATAAATTTTTAAAATGAAATATCAAATAATAATTATATAATTGTGAAATAATTATAATAAAAAGTAAACAATAAAAAATAATTGAGCTTTCATAACAACTAATATCTATTATTTTTACAAATATTCAAAGTATACATTAAAGGTATAAGTGAACTTAATTGATATAAAAAAGTTAAATAATTAAAAAGGAATAAATTTTTAAAAATAACTTGAGAGAATAAAAATTTGGATGGTAAAGAACGATTCATCAAACAAAATAAAGCAAATTATAAAAAAATAATAGTACATCTTTAAATTACTTAATATTTGAAAGTATTATAATAATTTAAAATAAAAAATAAATATATCTATCTATCACTATTCTACTTGAATATCAATTTAAAAATCATATATATCATATACTCATATTTATTAATGTAATTTTTTTATCAAATTAGAATAAATTAAGATAATGTCCAAAAAATAAATTTACGTACTAATTTAAAAAATTCCTAAACATTCTCTTAAAAAGTCGAAATACATATACAATAATCTTAGAAATTATATTAGTATTTATTATTATTCTTCACTAGTTTTGCGTGTTTTTTTAGAATGTTATATTATATTAAATCAGGTTAAATATTTTTTATTACAATAATATTTAACAGGACATTATACTATAAACAAGTTTAACCTTCTTGGTATTGTAACTTTTATATTAAAGGATTATTTGATATCAAAATATAAAAACTTTAGTATCATCTTATTTAAGCTATATCGATTTTAAATTTAAATTAAATTATCTTTTTTATAAATTTTCCTCTAAATAAACTAGCTTTATATATTATTATTATTATTACAAATAAATGTAATTATAACTTTTAACTTTTTTGTTGAAAATTTGGGAAAGTAAATGGCACCATAAAATTAATACATCATTGTTTGACATAATATGTTACCCATCTTCAAAGAAATTTTCCTTATTAATTTTTTTGAAATTTATAAAAATAAAAAGTAATGATTTTAAAATAATTAAAATCTAAATTTGTCATGCTGGAAGAAAAAAGTGAATGAAAGTTCAAAATTGTCATGTCTTTATACGCACACGATAGAAAAACTAGAATCCGTAATAAAAATATATTAATTTACTTTAAAAATAATTACAAATCTGAAATCTTGCATTTATATAGAAAAATAGATTAGTAAAACCCAATTTTATTTTATTATTTTACGTGAAAGAAAAGTAAGAAGTGAAATATAGAGAGAAAGAAGAATGAGACAAAATTGTGAAACACCTCAATTCATTGAAACGCTCTAAGCGCGAGTACCGCATCGTTGACGTATTCGAGCGAGTAGGCTCAGATATCGATGGATGCTTGATTATGACGTGGACAGGATATTTCCACAGATTCCACTTTCACACTGGATAGGCCACGAGTTCGCCACACGCCCGTACTCATGATAAATCTCACTCCTCCACGTGTACCTTCATCTAACGGTTCAAAACAAGTTTTTAATTCCCAAAATACCCCTCTTCCCTACTACTTATATCACCCTTGCCCCTTGCCCTGTCCTTCACACACAATCACCTTGCCGCCATTGCAATCACCTTCTCCATTTCTCTTCATTTTGAGAATACCTGTTTCAATTTTCTTTCTAAATGGCCCTTTCTTGTTCCAAAGTTTTGGCCATTTCTCTCACACACGTTGTGGGTGGTGATGATGCTAAGAGAAAGCTAACCCTTTGTTCTTCTTTGAGTCTTTCTAATAAGGGTGGTGGAAGCAGGAACATGACGGTGTGTGCTGCTGCTTCAAACGCACCAGCACCACTCACTGGGGTGGTATTTGAACCCTTTCAGGAGCTGAAGAAGGATTATCTTGCTGTCCCAATAGCACATAATGTTTCCTTGGCTCGTCAAAACTATGCAGACGAGTCTGAAGCTGCAATCAACGAACAGATCAAGTATGATTCTTTTCGTTCTATAACATTTCATTGCTTTTATTTTTTTTATTTTGTGGTTTCTTGGTTGGAATTTGTTAGAGTTAAAGATCCATTTTTTACACTTAGAAAAGGGAAGTGTTTGTCAGGTGGTCACTAATTTACTTATTTCTGTGTTCTTTTCAACAGTGTCTTTAATATGTTTTTTAATTTTTAATTTTGACAAACTTTGATGAAGTTTAATTCGTGATTTTTTTTGCCGAATTCAAACTAAAATTAGAGTTTTAGCTTGATAATCTGGGTGAAATTATTTGTGCAGTTTTAATTTTATATTCAGTAAAGCACTACAGAACTGCATGTTCGTATTGTTTTAGATTTAATTATATATTTGTTTGCGTTTAATTGTTTCATTTTTTTAATTGAAAGTGCTTTTCGCTGAGATTGTTTAATTGCAAAGAAGCACCTAAACTCGTGCATGTCTTAAGGGAAAGGGAAAACGTGTATTTGTTTGTTGTAATTTGTGCTAAATCTGGTTTTGATTCTAAATTTTAAAGTTGATGAACGTGGTTTCTTTACTATATATTAAGTTTTTAGACTTAAGGAAAGAATAAACTCATGTTTTTGATAATTGAAATCCAAAATTCATTAATCTAATATATAGATGTAAAGGTCAAATTTTACATAATTTATATGAATTGGAAACACAGTTTTTCATCATTTTTTTTTTTACTTTAAGGCTTGATATCATACTCTATTTCATGTATTTTTTTATGGTTAATTGTTAACTTCGTTAAGCCTTTTTTCTAATAGTTTTTTGTCTCTCTAATCTGGATACAGTGTGGAATACAACGTTTCCTATGCGTATCATTCCTTGTTTGCGTACTTCGACAGAGACAACATAGCTCTCAAGGGACTTGCCAAGTGATTAACTCTAAACCCGTGTCATCTCTATATTGTTATTTACTCTATTTCTAAAAAAACAAGAGGGTTTTTAATATAGTGTGCTGTGTTGTGGAGAACAGGTTCTTCAAGGAATCAAGTGAAGAAGAAAGGGAGCATGCTGAAAAACTTATAAAGTATCAGGTTGGTGTGTTACTTTTGAACAGCTTTTGCAAGCCTTGGACAAATAACACTAAAGTTTGATTTTGACAAGGGATAAGGGTTACATATATATGCAGTCCACTGATTAGAAAAATAACTATTACAATAGTAAATACTAAGTAGTAATTTGAATTATCATTTTTATCATTCATGAAATAATGTAGGACTTGATTATAGTTTCAGGATTTGAGTATTGGTAATTAAGAAAGTTATATTTGTTGGTTGAGCTAGTCCTTACCTAATGAACCAACAAGTTCTAGCACATTTATGACATGCTTGTTCTTCAGTTGAAGCAGCAGTTGAGTTGAACTCCAAGCTTGTATGTTTGGGTCAGTTCAACTGGGCTTTGTACAGTTCCAACTGGTAACAAACATGTCTTTACTAGATAAGTTAGGTTTTTTAAGCATATTGGGTTTTAGTTCAAGATCATGTGTATGAAAGAAAAACTGCCAGAGATTTTAGTTGGAAAATAATTGGGTTTGTTAAGCTTTTTGGGGTTTGATTCTTCATTATCTACACGAGAACAACTTCGTTAGAGAAGTAATGAACACATCAGAAATCTTTATATTTCGGAAAATAAATTAGTATTTGAATAATATCTGTATTGCAAGCAAAATTGCAGAGTTAGAAAGTTTAGACTTAATGAGATGCCTAACTCTTATTTGTGTAGAACCTTCGTGGTGGACGAGTGGTGCTGCATTCCATCACAAGTCCTCCTTCAGAATTTGAGCATCCGGAGAAAGGGGATGCCTTGTATGGTGAGTTTTCTATTTTTGTTACTCATTACTCAAACTGTTGTTTTTAGTTTCTTGATCGATGTTTTCTTTTTGAATCTTCACACGCACACACTGGTGTTGTAAAGTTGAGTTCAAATTTTCATTTATAATGGTCTCATGCTCAAACCATTATCTCTATAGTACTATGCTAACTTGTTTTCAATCTGTTATCTTGGCTTGATTCAGCCATGGAGCTAGCTTTGTCTTTGGAGAAGTTGACAAATGAGAAACTCCTTTATGTTCACAGTGTAATGCCTCTTTGCCTCTAGCTTTGGAATGAATGTGTTTGTAAAGAAATCATAGTTCATACGGCTAAATGACCAATCAATCTACATTGTGTTTATTTGTTAATGCTTATCTAGTACCTTTTTAATAATCTCTAATGTGTGTTTTTCTTAAACAATAATATAGGTGGCAGATCGTAACAATGATCCTCAATTGGCAGACTTCATTGAGAGCGAGTTTTTGTATGAGCAGGTAAAACTTTGCAAAATATTGTCTTGTTGAATTCATATTATGGTTGGTTATCTCTAAAATACAAGACCCTTTGATCATTATATGTAATACTATAAACCATTCTGGGTTGGTAACATCTTGGTTTTCTTTTGTAACAGGTTAAATCAATTAAAAAGATTGCAGAGTATGTGGCTCAACTCAGATTGGTTGGAAAGGGTCATGGTATGCATATATTATCTTCAGCCACTGTGCATAGATCTTGTATTTATTTTTGTTTCACTAACAAAAGAGCATGTAACTATTATGCATTACTCTGATTACACTCTCCCTCCCTTTTAATATGATAAATGATTTTGCTGTTGCTGCTGTTTGCAGGTGTTTGGCACTTTGATCAGAGGCTTCTTCATGATGGAGATAATGTATAATCTTCCAAGGCCTGTTTTCTGCATTTGGTCCTATGTGTGGTGTTCTATGTTTGTAGGTAGTGAATAAGTGTTTCTTCTAGGTGGTAACAATGTAGGATCTTGTGTATTATATAGTTGGTGGTAGCATTACTATTTTGTGCAATCTCAAATATCTGTAGCATGTACTTATTTTGCTAGTAATAAAAATAAACTTGGTTATTTGTATGTTTAATTTTTTTTTTAAATACAATAAGTACAAAATACAAATAAATGTGTGTAAATACAAATATACACACACGTGGATGTTAACACATTGACACTTCTGTAGAATTTTGCTTACCACCTTACAATTCCTATAACAATTTTTATTCAATAATTTAATTTATATTTTAATTAAATATCTTAATTGAATATTATATATGCGGAATGTGAACTTAAATATATGAGAACTTAAAACATAATCATATTTAGCCAAATACTTTTAATTTTAAATTGTGTGAAGATTGAAAAAGAAGAGTATATTATTTTTCAAATTACATATAATTTTAATGTATTATATATTATAATTGTTAATTATAAGAATATAAAATATAGTTTGTTATAAATTTGTTTATGATAATGTTAAATAGATTTTATAATAATTCAATACTATAATATCAAAATTAATATATAGAAAATAAATTATAAGTTCTAAATAAAATATATTAATATTAAATAAAAATACAATATTTTTTACTAGAATAAAATACAATACTAATTATTAGTTACTTAACGAAAAAGTAAAAATAGCATATACTTACTTATTTATGTTAAATAATAAACATATTATCTAGTTAAATTATGAATCTGATAAATATAATTATCTTAATTTGAATTATTTTTTTCACTTTAATTATATTAATTGGTATTTTTCTTTACTAACATTAAACTCACTATAGTTAATGATAAAAACTAAAAAAACACGGCTAATAATGTTAAGAATTTAAAATTAACAAATATTTTTACAAAGACCAAAAAGCAAATAAAATTATATTCATGGAGACTAAAAATACATTTATTTTTATTTTGATTCGAATCAATTTAAACTATTCAAATAATAAAAAATTCAAAAACTTAAGTTAATTAGAAAGTTAACTAAGTGATGGAAATTGTAAACATAGTATGGTTGGAAAAATCATGATGCTAAAACCTAACAAATAGAATCTAAATTCTAAAATTAAGAAAATTAGAAAATTAGTAGAATTGGATTAATTTCGGTCCTTAAAATTTAAATTTGAAACTCTAATATGTGATATTTTATACTAATTTAATTATATACCTACATTAAAGTTTCACAAATATATATAAAAATATATATATATATATATATATATATATTAAAATCATTTTCAATACTTACAATATCATATACTTAAGGATAATCATGACATAAAATCACGTACTACGTATAAATAATAAAAATTAAGATTAATATATAAACACATTTAATTTCATCGTAACATTCCAACAAATTTTATTTATTCATTTCAAAAATTTATTAGTTTAAAAAGCCTAACTTGAATGAATAGAAGATAAAATAATATTTTTGAAAGATTGACTTATTATAACTTTTTGATAAAAAATCTGAACTCACATTATTATTTCATCGTAAAAATAATCACACCAAAAATATAAATATTTTATGTAGTTAAAACCACATCCGTAATCCAAGTTAATTTGAGATTTAAAATCACGTATAAGTTATACATGCAATACATGTAAAATTATCATTAAGACTATTATCTTTCTCGATAGGATGATAAATAAATATTTTCTCATATGCATTAATTAAATTCATCTTGTATTTGATGAAAAATTTTAGTATTGAAATGAATATTAGTAATATTTGATTTTTTTATCGGATATGAGGATGATGATAAATATGTATATATCTTTTTGTTCATGTTTTTAACTCCATACCTGTTTTAATATTTATCATATCTTTACATCCATTCTCATTTAAAATTATTAAAACACTCATAATTTATTAATTAATTTAAAAAATTTATATTTATTGTTTTCTTAATTTCTTAGTTTTGCAAATTTTTTTTCTTTTTCACTACACAATTCTTTTATTTCTCTGAATTATTCAACTTTTTCAAAATTCACAAAATCCACTCAGATCCTTTAGGTATTTTTTCTTTTATCACAACATTGATTATACATTTTTTTCCCTTTGTGATGTTTGATTCAAATGATGTATTGCATTTTAGGAAACGCAAACCTCAATTTCATTGTGTCAAATATGTTTTAGGTTGCAAATTTGATTATGTTTACTCCTTTATAATATTTTTATTTATTATTTATATTTTAACATGAGAATGTTTAACTCTCAATCTCAAGTGTTTAATTACCTAAACACTTAGTTTACTAGGTAACATAAAAGGTTTTACTCAAATTTTCAAGGTATTTTCCTTTTCATCACAATCTTGACATACATGTTTTTTCTTTGTGCGATTTTATTCAAATGGTGTATTGCATTCTAAGAAATACAATGCAACTCTCAATTTCATTAAATCAAATTGTTTTTAGAGCACATATTTGATTATTTTGACTTATTTCTAATATTTTTATTTGTTGTTTATTTTTATTATGTAAGAATGTATGATTCTCAATTTCTAATTGAATAAAAATTATTTCTTTATATAATTATGGTTGTTTTTTAACCCTTTCACATTTATTATGATATAATTATTTATTTTCATGAATATTTTTTAATAACATAAAGAATTGATTTAAATCTAAAAGATGAAAGATGCATTTCTATATTCTAATTATTATTAGTTTAATTTTTCTCGTATAATTTTGTTTGCATTGTGTATTATAATTTTTATTAGTATAAAATAAAGATCTCGTGCAATTATTATTTAGTACTCTAATTTGAGATTTATGAAATTACAATTCCTTTCTTATATTTGATATTACATCCTTAATAATATGATAATTATTTTCTTGTGATTTTTTTATTTTTTGCAAAAAGTTATTGAATTAATATTTAGAACAATATGAATGCAGTCATGAACATGTATGAGTATATATCTATTACCCAATGGAAATGAGGATGAGACAAAAATTTTATAACAGTTGAATACAAAAATAGGGATGAAAATAAATTTTTATCTTGAGGATAGGAATGAGATAATGAAACCTACACTCACCCTATTATCATCCCTACTTGTTAATCATTGATGAACTTATTAGATTGAACAACTAAAATTAACTTTAATATACATTGAACAAAAGCAAAGACTTCACTAATTATATGATAATAAAAAGTCATAGAAAATTTCATTACTACTTAATATAAAAATTCTCTTTTAATTTCTTACTACTTGATGACTTATTTTTTTCTAATTTTGTATATCATGAATTTGGTTCAATGGAAATTATTAAAGGAATCAAAACCAAATCATCTTTCAATTGTGAATTTTTTTTATTTTTATAATTACTAATTTTTCAATCTTAAATATAAAATTATCAGATAACATAAAAAGAATTTAAATAAAACATTAAATATTTATTCTAAGATTCGACAATTAATATAAAATTCACTTGTACACCTAATTCATTACAAATTAATTCAATGAACATATTTAATTCACTAATTTTATTTTGAATATGAATATTTACAAAAAATTTATGCGTTGTTTAATTTATGCCTTGTACAAACAAATAAACATTAACAACACCAATTAACGAGACTGAAAATAAATTGATAGAAAACTACAAAATTTCTATAATTATAAAGGTGAAAAAGAGTAAATTTGCTTAAAAAATTAATTTGCTTCAAAAGTAAATGATCAAAATATAGATGATTAGGAATACAAACTTGCAAGGAATTTAGATACATAAATCTATTAAATTATCAAGAGTAAGAAAGAAACTAATAAAAGAAATCAATGAAACTTGATAACCTAAATTGTCATAATTAATTTTGAAACAAATTAATCTTTTAGACAAATTTATTCTTTTCTGCCTTTATTATTATAGCAATTTTATAGTTCTTTTGCAATTTATTTTCAGTCTTGTTTGTAACATGGAAGTTTTTAGTAAATGTTCATATTAAAAATCAAATTAGTTAATTAGAGTTTATTGAATTAATTTGTAATGAATTAGGTCTCCAAAGCTAATTTTATATTAATTGTTGAATCTTAGAGTAAATGTTAAATGTTTCATCTAAATTCTTTTTTGTGTTTTTTGTTAATTTTATATTTAAGTATTTTTTAATTGAAAAATTAACATTTACTAGTTTAAATAAAAAGAATTTATTATTTAAAGGTGATTTGGTTTTGATTCTTTTAATATTTTTCATCAAACCAAATTTACAACAAACACTCATGTATTCCTTTTTTTTAAAAAAAAAATACTTCAACATTTTTTATAACTAGTTAGTTAAGTAAGAATTTTTTCATTGTGATTAACTTGATTCTTCTTACATTTAACAAAGGTAATTTGATTCTTCTTACATTTAATAAAGATAGTCAAGTTCATCCTTTCTCATTTTTCTATTAATAAAATTTCTTCTTCTTAAACACATATGATCAACACTTCATTAATAGACTATTTATCTTTACTTTTGTTGAAAGAGATTTTAAATGGAGCATATTGGTGAGTGTACTAGACAAGAATTAGAAATGGTAACCTCCAAAATTTTTAATAGGATCATAGTATATTTTATGCACATGACATATTCGGAGTGTCGAAACAACATTATAAATAATAACAAAGATTTATTAAGGTAGTAAATGATTTATCAATAATCAACAAAATCCTAAACTTTAACATAAATTTTAGTTTATATGAAATTTACAAAGAGACCATTTTACTTCTTCTACTTTTCATAAAGATCAATATTATTTGAAGTGTTGGTTTCAATAATAGCTTTTATTTCTTGTTTTAAATAACATAAATTCAAATGAAAAATTAACTCTTTTTTTCTGTATCTTATCATTGTCATCCTTTAATTTATAAATATTTCACTTAATATTAAAATTACTCATAAATTTAAAAAATTACAAAAATTCAAAACTACATAATTATCATCATAATTTAAGAGTGAAATGTTTCACCAATACAAACATGTTTTAACTCATAAATACATATAAACTAAAGTGTTACTAATTAGACTCACAATTTTTAGACAAAATTATCAAATTATAGTTTTTTTAAAATCTTATGAATAAATTAAAAAATATAATAGAATATTTTATCTTAATTAATCATATAAATGTAGTAAAATTATTTTATTAGATATTATAATTAATCATAATTAATATCTTAACTATGATTTAAAAAATATAATTTTAATTGTTGGAGATGTTGCAACTATAATTCATTAAAAATATATTTATCATTAAATATTAATAATAGTTTTAACGTTGAGAAAAAACATTTTAAAAGAGAATGATAAGTATAACCAACAATATTATGAAAAAAAAACATCATTTTAATGATTGGAATTTGAGAAAAAACATTTTGTTCTTTCTTTTCATTTGGTAAAAGAATTATATATACAATAAAACACACAATGTATATAAAAAATATTAAAAAAAATTGCTTTTATCAATTCTATTTGTTACTTATAAAATGATAAATTTGGTCGCTAATTAAATTAAAGGTTTAATAGACATTTTGGTTCTACTATTTTATGAGAATTTACAATGTTTTTCCATGTTTATTTTTTTTTCAATTGAGTTCCAATTTTTTTTTTCTTAATTGAGTTTTAAATTTTTTTTTTCAATTGAGTCTCAAATTTTATTAAATCTGTCAATGTGATCCTTTTTGTCAAAAATCCACATATTATAGTGTTTATATTCATGTTTATATTCATACCATTTTGTCATTATTCACATGTCATGAGTTAACTTGAATGTGTTACGTTTTATATAGTTAACACCATTAACACTAATCTAAAAAAAGAAATCATATTGAAGATTTTAATAAAATTTAGGACTTAATTGAGAAAAAAATTAAATATGGAAAACATTACAAATTCTCATAAAATATTGGGACCAAAATGCCTATTAAACTTAAATTAAAAATAAATATAAAATCTAATTTAATAAGTGACTAAAATCTTGGAAACTAATATTAAAAATAAATATAAATTCTAAATTAAAAACCAATTTACTCACAATAAAAATTATTATAATTTTTTTAAGATTAATATAAAAAAACATAATTTCTATTATAATAAAAACTATTTTAAATACCAATAACTTTTAATTTATAAAATAATTTCTAATTTAGTTATTATAATGATTAATTATTTTTTATCTCTTAATTTATATTTAATAAGTTTCTTGAAAATTATGTGAAGGATTAACAAGTCAGCGACTTTAGTTGATATATACAGAACTCATATGCTAACATTTTGGACTTTAATTTATCATCTTACCTCTTCTACTAAACTCAATTTCGATTAATTTATTCAGTTTAAACTATTAGAAACAAATTAAGTATAACGTAGATAATTTACTCGTTTTACATTACTACTAGAAACAAGTTAACTAACAGATGATTACTCATTTGAACAGCAACCATTAACTTCAACAGCAAACAACAATTTAAAGCACCCTAAATACTTTACCTTTGGGTTTGAAAATGAAGTCAGAAATCAGTCTGCTAAAGAAAATAGCCATGTTCTTGAAGTAAGAACAGTCCTTCCATTCCCCATTTTTCTAAACAACACTTCTTCAATTCCCTTCTTTGCAGTCTTCAAACTTTTATCTGCATATTTCCCTTCAAAATAAATAGTAATCAAAACCATAGGTGAATCCTGCCACAACAGAAAATATAGTGTACTTGCAGATTTTTAGCCTTTAAGTTCTGAAACAAACTTTGACCCTTCTTACACTGCATAAAATATACGAATTTTGCTTCCTGATCCTATCTCCAAATCCCCGTTTGACCCATTGATAAAGTGAAAAATGATAACTTTTTGTTGAGTTTATCGATATAATGACAATGTAATTTAATAATATTTTTACACGTACGATAAAATTGTTAACTTTTATAGTAATTATTTCAATAGTTACATATAAAATAATTTCTAATTGATCTGTAGAATAAAAGTTTAATTACTCACTTAATCTTTGTAGATATACAAATTCTATTTATTAGTCCTTATACTTAAAATATATAGTTTTCCACCTTTATAATATTCTTTAGTTTTTGAGTTTAGATTATAAAGACTAAAAAATTGTTAAAAGTGGTATGTATAAAAATTAAAATGGATTAAAACCACGTGTTAGAACTGAGATGAATGAATTCTAAGTATAGGAATTGAAAGGTAAAAATTATATACTTATAAAAGTTAAACTTTGAATATATCATAAAAGAAAATTAAACTCGGTTTTGTTATATAGAAGTCATCACTTCTCAAGCAAGAACATAATTACAACCTGGAACAGATTGAAAAAGAAAAAAATTGGCAACATTTCTGCATGTGAGACCACACGTTAGTGTTACATATTCGTGGCATCTGAATATAATGCAGGATAAATTAAAAGAACAGTGAGTAGGGGAAATGTTTAGGATTTTGCTTCCATATACGTTATCTTTGTCACCACATATTCACATAAATTTGATGGTATCTTTATGAGAGTAGCTAACGAAACCCTTTGTTAGGAATGAGCTAAAAGTTCTAAATTATATAAAATTAAGTAAGATGAATAATATATAAGAAGAAAATCTATAATTTTATTTTTAAATTTTGAGTTAAAAAATAATATTTTAATCTCATGTGTGAATTCCGATGTTTCTCCTTACATAACCCAGAAGTAATATAACAAATAACTTCTGCACTGCAAAGAAAAACTATATGTCATTAATTCATAATAATATAGAAAATAAAGTTTTGATTGCTTCCTTAGCTCACTTGAATTGGATTGCAAGAGTTCACTTTCTATGACAACATGATCATTTAGGTCACCGTGGTTTTAAAAACATGTTATTTTTGTCAAAACACTTTTAAAATCATAAATTGTATCCGTTGGGTAGAGTTGTTTATTGATATAACGTGGGAAATAGGAAAAACAGAGAGAGTTGAATTGTGCTTCAAAATTTTTTACAGTTTTTCGTAATTTGTCTAAAGATGTAAAGTTTATCAGACGATAATTTTGACTATCAAATGAGTAATATCTATTAATCAAAGAAAAATTTTGCAAACAAATATTTTGTTAAAAATTCTTCCCACATTAGGCACAAGTAATAATATGTAATTTAAAAGAATTAAAAGGTGAGAGAAATTATTCTGATTTTTATATAGGTTCGTCTGAAATCACAAACTAGTCTAATTTTCAATCAACTCTAATTGAGTTCCACTAACAGACTAATGCTACAAACTACAAGTATTCTTTCAACTCATAGCCTCTCCTAGCTAACACGTTCAAGTACTTTTTCTACAAAGCCACATTTGCCTTGACTAAAGTATTTTTTTTTACAAAGTCACTCCTAGCTCTACTACAAAAGATTTTGAAATGGGTTTTGATAAAATTACAAAACTTTTGAGCTAGTCTAAAAGAACTACATCTGGAAGACGAGTGAAAAGAAATGGTTCAACTTCTAGAGGTAGCTAAGAAACAGTGACAATGTTCTTCTTAGGCTTAGAGAAAAGAGTTTTAGCAAGCACAAATTTTCACAGCGTGTTTTTCTTAACTTGTTTCCATATCTCTTCAAGGTGAGCTTATTCTCTTATATAGTGCACTTGCAACTAGTTGTTAGAGATTCGTTCTAACATCTTTAGCTTTAGGCTGAAGTTGAGCACATATTCTTGTTATGTCTAATGAAGACTTCATGTAGATGCATTAAATGCTCTTCTTCATGCAATAAATGTGTGTTTCTAATTTTTGCACAAAACCTTATAGTTTGTTACACTTATCCTCTATTAGACAGTGAGCTTTACTCCTTTTGATGAAAGCAACACTTCCGTACATGACAAGTGTACTTTGGGAGTTGACAAAACTCAGGTGCGTCAGGAATTTGGTGAAGAAAACAACTTTGACTTTTCATAAGGAAGGCGTTGTGATGCAAAGTGAGAACTGCCTTGGTACTTGATCATCATACTGTTAAGAAGAATGTCTCTGAAAGCTGAAAAGAAAAATATTTCAAACGCTAGTTAAAACAACCTTTATATCATCTTATGACTTATCATATGATAATTGTTTAAGGTATCGTCTGACAGACAATACATGCATGAACTAATGAGAGATAAAACTTTGCACCTCCTTCATCTGATAGGTTTCTTTGTCTGAAAGATTAATCGTCTGTTAAAACTCTTTGTTTATCAAGAGTCTTCATCTATCACGACTTAACATTAATTTTTTTTTAGCATAATTCTAAATTATGGAGTATTGGACTTTCCCTTAACAGTTAAGTTATCTCATGACCCGACTTGTTCAATCCAACCTAACTAGATTTGGTTAAGTTTCATTTATGATTGGTCAAACTCAACCCTACCCAACCCAAATTTATTCACTCGTATACGATTGGGTAATAAATTTGGTATGAGTAACTCAAGATCCACTCTCATACTATTGTCTTCTCTTTCTTTCTTCCATTTATTTACAATATAATAAAAATTAATACTTTTTCTAAATGTTTAAATGATTAGAGTTACATGGTTTGACATTAAATATTACAATTCTTGGGGCTACTTCTGTACAATTTATTTTGTATTTCAATTTTTCACATATCATTCATAAATTTGATTTTACTAATAATTGATTATATTTTTTTTATTTTTGTTTTGAAGTATTTGATATCTTGGAAAGATTCCATATATATAATATTGTGACTTTTATTTAAATTTTAAATTATATTTACTTTGATGTTCATTTTGTAATTATAACTTGTTAGTTTGGACAAATTGTATTAGTAACAAATTGTGTGATGTTTTTCTTTTCATATCTTGAATTAGTTTAGACAAACTTGTTATGAGTTGACTCATTAACTTACTTGAAATCTTGAATTAATTGTTCTATACATTGTGTTATCTTTTAATTAGATTATTTTTAAAAATTACAACTTCTACAAAAAGAAACAAAAAATTTTACAATCATGACTGAATTGACCCATGTTAAAGAAAAGTCCAACACTCTATAATTTTGAATTATGCTGAAAAATAATTAATGTTAAGTTGTGACAGACGAAAAGTCTTGACAGATGAAAAGTCTTAACACACGATGAGTCTTTCAGACGAAGGAACCTATCAGACGAAGGAGTCACAAAGCTTTGTCTCTCATTAGATCATGTATATATCATCTATCAGACGACACCTCAAACAATCATCAGATGATATAAATGTTGTTTTAACTAACATTTGAAAGTTTGTTTTTTAATTTCCAGAGACATTTTTCTAAACAGTCTAATGATCAAGTACATAAGCAGTTTTCATGTCGCATCACAATGTCTTCCATGTGAAAAGTAAAAGTTGTTTTCTTCACCAAACTCCTAACGTGCCTGACTTTTGTCAACTCTCAAAGTACACCTGTCATGTACGGAAGTGTTTCTTTCACCAAAAGAAGTAAAACTTACTGTCCAATGGAGGATAAGTGAAACAAGTTATCAAGTTTGTGTGAACATTTGAAGCATGCATTTATTGCCTGAAGAAAAGCAATAATACACCTACGTGAAACCTTCATCAGATAGAACAAGAAGATGTGCTCAACTCTAACCTAAAGCTGAAGATGTTAGAACAGACTTCTAATAGCTAGTTGCGATTGCACTATAGAAGAGATCAAGTTCATTTTGAAGAGACATAGAAACAAGTTAAGAAAAACATGTTGTGAAAATTTTGTGCTTGCTCAAATCTTTTCTCTAAGCTTTAAAAGAACACTGCTAGTATTTCTAAGTTATCTTTAAAAGCAAAATCTTTTCAACCATGATGCATCAACACCTTTCTTATAAAAAGTAAAAGCTTTATTTCTCACTAAATTCCTAACACGCCTGAGTTTTTTCAACTCGTAAAGTACATTTGTCATGTATGAAAGTGTTGATTTCATCAAAAGGAGTAAAATTCACTGTCCAATGGAGGATAAGTGAAAAATAGAAGCACACATATATTGCATGAAGAAGAGAATTTAATGTAACTACATAAAGCCTTCATCAGACGCAACAAGAACATGTGCTCAAGGTCAACCTAAAGCTGAAGATATCAGAATAGTTCTCTAGCAACTAATTACTTATGCACTATATAAGGACCGAGATCATCTTGAAGAGATATAGAAAATAAGCTCAGAAAAACAAGTTATTGCAAAATCTTTTCTACACCCTGTCTTTAATCTCTTCATAAAAAGCTTTAGAAGACACTATTGGTGTTTCTTAGCTATCTCTAGAAGTTGAACTTGATTTCTTTTCGTCTTTAAAACATAGCTCTTCTGGAATAGTTCAAACTTTTATGATTCTAGCACAAATCTTTTTCAAACCCCTGTGTTTAAGCCAGTGGTTTAGTAAGAAAAAAAATACTTAATTGAATCCAGGAGTGACTTTATATGAAAGAATATTTGTACGAGTTAGTTAAAAATGGCTATGAACCAAAATAATACTTGTAAGTTGTAGTAGTAGTCTAGTAGTAGAAATCAATCAAGTTAGTTAAGAACTGGACATAATCTAGAGATTTAGATGAACTAGTATAAAAACTTGAGTAATTTCTGCTTCCTTAAACTCTTTTGGTGTGCATTTTATAGCTTGTATTAGGGGTGACAAAGTGGGTTGGGCCTGACGGGCCGGCCCGCCATCCCAATAGCATATAGGTGGGGCGAGTTAGCATTTTAAACCCGCCAACCCGTATCAGTCCGGCCCGTCTAGCCCGCCAACCCGTCGGGCCACAGGCGGGGCGGGGTGGGCAACCCGCTAGCCCGCAAAAAAAATATAACACCTCATTCACTCTCACTCGTTCTCTTTAAATTTGGAAAAGTAGTTATATAGAGCAGAAGGGACTTGTTCTAAGACTGCCTCTAATAATCCTGAAATGGAACAAGATTAGTTGATTTATGAACAATTGTTATAAATGATTGTTGAGGCTAGTCCATATACATCTTTAATATATTGTTGTAATTACAAAAATTCATTTAAATTAGACACAATCAAAATAGTTGCAAAGAAAAAAAAATCCAATTTAAAACCAAAGATCCAAAAATAAAATAAAAAATCCAAAAAATAGATTTTTCAAAAAAATAAAAAATATAGACGAGCTAGCCCGCTAGCCCGCTAGCCCGCCAATCCACCTTATGACGGGACAGGTTAAAATTTTTGGCCCGTATCACTGTGGCGGGCTGACCAGACCCGTTTTTTGCGAACTCATGGCGGGGTGGGCCTAAACGGGCCGGACTGGCCCGTTTTGCCACCCCTAGCTTGTATTTAACATCAAAAGGGAAAGAAAGTCAAGAAAAATATTTATTTGTAAAATCCTTTTTAAATTTACTAACCTCGTCGTTTGTAAATTCAAATTATCGTCTAACAAACCTTGCATCTTCAAACAAACTTCAAAAGGTTTTTAAAATACAATTCAACTCTCACTTTTTGTATTTTATCTATTTTTCACAATTAGTGATACTTTGTTTTTACAATTTAAAAAATACAAATGTGTAATAGGATTGGAATTTCAATTCTTAATATTTAGAAATTAAATTTTAATTATTGATGACATTGGGTAATTCAATAAGTAAAAGTAGTAATTTTCTCAATAATAAAAATCTTAATATTTTAAGTTTTGTCAGTTGACATTAAAGTTAATCACAATGAACAAATTAGTTTTGGTTTCTCTAATATATTTCACGTATAACATGTATTACACAAAAATGTCAAATATAAAAAAATAAGTGCGTTAATAAAGATACAAAGTCATGATTAAAGCATAAGATGTAAGAGCATATTAGCTCACATCAGAAGAATTTTATAGATATTAGATGGCTTCTCAAGAAGCGTGATGAGTGTTATAGATATTAGGAGAGTCCTTACGAAATTTTAGACGACCCTCACAAATTCAGAGAACCATGTTATCATTAGATGATGTTCTTTCACATACACCCTTATCTTCAAATGACTTTATGTTGCATGTTCTTACAACCCATCTCTTATGGCATGAGAAGTCTCACAAGACCAGAAGAATAAAATATATGAAACATATTTAAGCCATCTACAAAAATATATAAAGAGAACACAAGTGCAACACAAAGATGAAGAATAAACATTCTAGACCTAAATAAGGCGAATGTAGAACTAGGTTTTAACAACTAAGAGTAAATGACTCTATAAGGAGAACTAAGAACATATGACTTTGTTAGAAATTCTAACAATAAAAACTCAAATTATATAGAATAGATATATGATGGAACTCCTGAATACTAGATGCATCCTTGAAATGTCATATCATTCATTATCTACAAGCTCACTTTGTTCGACTCTCCATTAAGATTCTCACATAAAACATCATTAATCTATTATTATTTAAAGCTTAGATCCAGATGGGTTGAATACATCTTACAAATACTTAGTTTGTTAAAAATGTAAATTAACCTTTTAAAAATCTATATTGATTATTGATTAAGAAAAAGAGAAGATTCAGCTTAGGAGCCTTGGCAAGCTTAATTGGAACCCAATTTTCATGATCCACGGCGAGATTAATAAGGTGAGACGGGCATTCCATACACAACAAAAAGATAAGGAAAAAAAATATGATCTTCTCGTCTAATACCTCTAGATGGACAGAATTCCTCAAGAACTTCCCCATTACAAAACATTCTCATTCTAACCGACGAAATGTAATGCCAGGAAATTTACTTCACGGAGCCATAAGCTTCATTATGTAGTTACAAACAAATCTGTATTTCCTGTAATAAACCTACATCAACTTTGAAGCAAATAATAATTGTTTCTGCATCGTTTTGAAGACATTGATTTACCACAAAACACGTACTGTTGGTGTATATTTTGTTTCAGCAGAGTTGAAAGGTGATCTTGTGTATAAACCCACAATATGTGCAATGCTAAGTTGGATCATTGCAAGATTTTCATGTTTTTTAATGTGAAATTTGATTCCCAACGCGGAACTAAACACACCATTAATCAAACTGTTAAAGGCTGGGGTTGCGAAAGAATCCTGATTAGAGAGGTCACGCACCTCCGAAAGGGAAAGACCATAAGCTAAAGAATATTATTTATTCAATATTCACTAATATATATGCCAGTAGTGACATTCTAACCAACTCCCTGAAACACAAAAATTGTTATGGCCAATCCCAGATTGCCTTCTCAATACACGATGCTGCCCTGTAATGAAAAAGATCCTGTTGCAATAGTATTTCAATGAATCAAACAGATATTGGCCCCAGAAAAAATATTTGAGAATCTGTTAGAGATGTAACCGCCAGAACCAACCTTTCACCTTTCCCAAGAGTATGAAAAAATTTAAAAAATTTTAATCCACGATGCCAACTTTTTATTAGTGGACCACAGTGTGAAACAAATAAAGAACCAACCAGATATATTTGGGTCCATTATCTAGGTTCTTTTTCAAAAATACATCATTATCTAGATTGAAAACTCGAGATTTTTTTTTTAATTTCATTCCATACAAAATGGGATATAAATAAACAGCCAGATATATTTAACTTCCCTAAGGCAACGCACGTAATGCAAGCCCTCTTGATAATAACCACTTAGAGAGTTAACAATTGTCGGCAACGCATTTTTAACACAATCTACTGTATGCTAAAACTCACTAAAAATCACAAAAATTATAGATTTCACTCCTCATTTAATAAACTCCACTCACAATTTTTGTAGTTAAGAAAAATAAACAAAAATTTAGATGCACCCAAATTTTATGAAATACTTGATTATGCATATTATTGACATTTAACTAAATCCTTTATCACGCATATTACTGACATTAAATGCAATTTCTTTATTGGACATATTATTGACACTAAATGAAATCTTTTAATTACATTGAATACTGACATTTACTGCTCAAATAATACAAAAATTACTGTAATAATGCATCCAACTTTTGTCCTAAATATAAAATAGTTGAAAATATGTTGGCACTCATCGTAGCATGTTTATATATATTCAATTATGTCAATACAAGTCAAATAACTGATGGAAAATTAATCTTACCTTCACCCACCCCCCCCCCCCATCCTCAAAAAATGTCCGTTTTATCATTTTAGTCAATATGTGGGTAAATAAATTTGTTTTGATAACTATGTTACATGGGCAGGTTCAAAATAAATCAACTTTAACTAAAATTTAAAGACTCAATCACAACGGAGTCTTACCATATGATCTGCAGAAATCATGTAGAACGACCCTCTGGTTTAAATGGTTTTTCAGGCCACAAATACTCGGGCAACCCATCTTTCTTGCGTTCTTCTCTTTTCTCTTTATCTTTCTGCTCCAACAGTTTGTCGGTTCTAGCTAAAAAATTATCCCTGACCTTCTCCATAATTTGATCAAAGCCAGCAATTGAATACTCCATATGTTCGTTCAACTCAGAATTAAGATCATCAAATATCTTGTACAACTCCTGCAAACAATCAAAGAAAATTAAAATTCATGTTCCATAAGTGTTAGCATTGTTTTGAAGAGATGGGGTGAGGCTATTTTTTTAAAATTGAGTTCTCATGTTTATAAAATAAACATAATAAACATAAATATTAACACACTTATGCTAGCAAAATGCCATTTTATTCCTTTCTTTTTTTAGAAATATCAAATTAGAGAATAATGAACCCAAAATGTTTGATCAAAAGGCATACCATAACATCTTCATTCCAGTGCTGGAGGTAGGGGGGACCAGTGGTGTAGGAACCAAGAGGCTCACGGTACCATTCCCCGTTAAATGTTATGTGATCCATTGCTTGTTCTAAGCTCAGAATTTCCCATGGCCTCAACCCTGGAATAATTTCAGCCAACCTCTTTCTGCCTCACAGAAATCCACCCCAACCAAAAGAAATTAAGAGGACGGGGGAGGAAGGGCAAGAGTTAGAAACCATAACAAATTGCTATTCAGGTAACAATCTCAGCATGTGCATACCTAACATCTTTGGGAATGTATTTGTTGGGCATGTGATCCTGTTCCAATATAGTGGTCATTTCAGAGCCACTAGCCCAAAGAAATAGGGCATAACTTGGAATTTTAACACCAGGCCAAATACCATCATTAGCTTCCAATACTGCTAAATCACGTCTCTTGCTTTGTATAGCCTCGTCTTGAAGTTGCTTATAAGTCTTCTTTTCAAATCCCTTCAAAGGAACCCACGGTGGTATACCCTTTTGTAGTTTGTGAAGCAATGCTGTTGCTGAAGCAGCAAGTCTAACTAAAAAGTTGCCGAACCAAGAATCAGTTTTTATCAAATACTAACACACAGGGCCTAGCAGAAACAATCCCCAAGCTAAAAACAAAACACCAAGTAAGAACTGTTTTTGTCAAGAAGTATTAAAGACTCAGTTATCAAGATTTTTGTCAAAAACTTGATAATGTAATATTCCAATTTTAGGACGCTGTAACAGAACATGTTCAAAACAGTTCCAGATAGCCTTGTATTTTTCCTTCCACTGATGTAACTGAGGGACCACAAATTTGGAAAATTACAAAGAATGATTCCTCCCATCTCATAAAATTTTCAAACGATCTGACACTATGAAGAAAACCCACTACTGATCTGTAGAGCAGAGAAAAATACCATATAGGTCCAAGACTTGATTGTAAGTGGTAACTGATCCATTAATCTTATATCTTGGAACCTTATAGACTCGTACAAAAACAAAGGCTCAAATACTTATATACGCTATACTCTCTACTTTCTAACTCTGTATGTTCATCAATCATCATAAAGAACGATGCCAAAATGGTCAAAAAACATATATAAATGTTTTAAGTTCATAATTTCTGTCAGACTGCTCAAATCTAAACTATAAAGAGTATATTAGAGAAAGAGAAAATATGGAACTCAACAAACCTTCCCAAGTGGCAATTGCACGCTCCATTCCATAAATCATGTGAATGGGTGCCCATTCATCCATATCTTCACCCCAAATGAAAGTGTTCTTATCAATAATCCCAGCACCCCATGCACTTTTAAGCGTAATCAACTCTAACGGTCCTCTCGTGCGACCCAGCCGATCCTTATAGTACCATCCACCACTCCTCATGATAACTAAACCGATTAGAAAAAGGAGATATCATCATACAACCAAAACTAAAACAATGAACAGACACATCAATTAATGGAATATTTTACATCTAGAGTTTGATAGTTAATTACAAAAGCTTCAACAGACAACGATAATTTGATTAGATATCTCTCAATCAACTCGCATGTTATAGAGCAAACTAGCAATAATATAACCACAAAATGTTCAAAACAATCCATTCTAACTTTTGAATATTTCTTTTTTTTCCACCTCAGCAATTACAAATTAAAAAGGTGGATAGCTTGTTTCACAACACAACCAAGCAGAGAGCACCAAAGTTGATAAATGCATATGAGGGATCATGAACAAGAATGAATATATTTTTATCAAGGCTATAAATTCCTACCAATTAACCCACCTCAACAATGTAGATTAAATATTTCAACACAAATATTCAAGCACATATTTCACCTAGAGTCAAATCCTAGACCTGATAGAACCTGAACACGTGTTGTTAATGTAGTTCAATGACTACAATAATTTACTTTATCCTAAGAGAAAAATTCAAGATCAAAATGTTCTTAGTTTGAAAGACTTTTGAAATACTAGGTTGCATTCATAACATTTGACATACTTCTTTGCAACAAGTACCTTATCTTCTTTTCTAAATTTTGACATATTAACATAATCCTTTCTATTATGTCTAAAATATCGCTTCATGCTGTATAACATCCAAGATAATTCAGATTTAACTAAGTTTAATGGGCATTCCGTGATCCACGTAATAAGGTTATTGACTTTCGAATTTGAACCCGAGACTTAATTCAACATCACAAAACTTATATAGAAAACATTGGTTATATCTCTAATCAATGCGAGATCTCACGTACACTCCCCACAAGACATATGAAGCATGAACTGAAAAAAAGTAGGATTGAAAAAAAATGCAAATTCAACTCACAGTCATAGTAGCGCCTCTCGAGGTTCTTATACCCAATGGACTGGGCCGCGTCTATGGGCTTCCCGGGAGGGTAGGGCCTCTGTCTGAAGTTCCAGAGCCCGAAAAAGAACTGCCTGGCGAAGTCCCAAAACTTGTCGTCGGCTTCCTCGCGGGTCTTCTGGGCCTTGCGGGGCATGGGCCGTCCGTCGAGCCCAATAATATGCGGAACATCCTTCCACAAATCCCAATCCTCTTCGTGGTAGGGTTTCTCGTTCTCCTTCAGCTCTATGTCGTTCATCGTATCCAGAATCTCTTCGGCGCGCGCCAGGAACTGCACCAGGGGACTGCTGCGCATCATCTCCACCATCTCCGCGTTCTCCCGAATTTCCTCCTCCGTGGCGTTCTCGCGCTTCTCGAAGACGGAGTCGTCGGAGCCGAATGCGGCGTCGTTGTCAGCGAGCATTTTGTCTATTTCCGGGGTGTGGCGGTGGTCCGGGAGGGTCGTGGCCTCCCAAAGGGCCTGGCGGGCCATCTGCTCGTAGGGGCCGGGCTCGGAAGGCTCCGCGGGCTTTTCCTTGGGCTTACGGCGGAAGGGGTTGGAGAGGGAGATGGCGGCGAAGTTGGGGTGGAGGGAGGGCGCGTCGGGGAGGCTGAAGGCGTTGTTGGGAAAGGAGGGGAGAGAGAGAGGGTTGGGAGGTTTGGAGAACCAGTTTCCCCCGAAGGGGTTGAAGTTTATGGAAGCCATTGCAGGAAAATGAAAATGAAAATGAAGATATGAGAGAAGATAGTAAGTGAAGTGAGGAGTGTTTGTTTCTGTTGAATTCAGAAGACGATAAAGGAAAAGGGCCCAATTCAACCACAATAGATAATGGATCTTGCAGGCTTTTTCTTTCTGCACCTACGTTTCCTTCACGCATTTCCATATGGAAAATGTTAAAAGTACACCTTATATTTGCTGTGCACTTTCATGTAATCTAAATTAGTAATACAATTTTTGTTATGTAATTCAGAATATGAAATAATATTTCAAATGGTATAGTTTAAAATACAGATTAAAAAGTCAAATTTATTTTTAATTATGTAATTCAAAATGTTATTTTTAAATCTTAAATTATATAATTTGAAAAAAAATATAGTAAAATCTAAGAAAATATTAAATTTATATATTTTCTTATAGATTATGGAATTTAAAAGTACATATTCCTTAATCCATACAACTTTGTATAAGAAAACTCCAAATCAGAGACACATATTAGCAATAAAGGATAAAATGGAAAACTTTTAAAAATGTAGAGATGTAGAAAGAAATGATGATATTACGTAGCTTTCTTTTTACCCAACCTTAGTTACTAATTTGGACCAACCTTAGTTCCTGGGTGATGATTTAATTAAATATTAGTTTGTGGGTTATATAAAAATATGCCTGCTTTTATAATTAAAATTTATAATAATTTTTTTTAACGAGTAAAATTTATTGTAATTAAAGTTAATATAAATTATATCAAGAATTTGTACAATCAATAACATTGACAACTTTAAAAGAATATTAAAATTCAAGTTAAGTATGTTTGATTTTGGGATGAAGGCTTGGTTTACGAGTGTCATTCACATTTCTTTTCGGTGCAAAGATTCATAGATAAAAAGGAAAAAAAAAACTCTCCAAGTTGTTTTTTTTAAGATAGATTTGAGAGAGAGAAAAATAATAGATTTAAAGAGAAAGAAAGTAAAAAATGAAGTTGTTTATTTTTTAAAAAAAGATATTAGATAGGGAAAAAAAAGTTCGAAAAAATTTATGAATGATTTCATTTATGTGATACTTTAAAATTAATTTTGTAATTGATAAAATTATATTATTACTATTTTGTTCTTGATTAAAAAGTTAATTGTGAAATTAATATTGATAATTTATTTAAACTTATTTTTCATCCCACATTTCGGATACAAAAGTATAAAATAATTTTGAATAATTTTTCATCCTACAAAAATGTCAAAAATGTATTTTTTAAATTTTAAATGTAAGGAAAATTAAACGTACATACATTACAATAATAAAAATAAGGTCATTTATTCAAGAGTTCTGAAAATCACAAAATCTTTGTTCCAAATCATCATATTTTTTATATAGTGTCTCAAAACTTGTGTCCATGTTCATGTTCATGTTCATATTATTTAATCTTTATTGCAACCCATGAAGATGATTATATATATTGATGTTCATATACTTAAATCATTCTTGTAACTCCTGAATACCGTGTCAAGTTTGTGAAAGCATTTGAGCATCATGTTGGAGTGCGGGTTGCATTGGGATATCCAGAACTTGGTGTTGCTTAGGTATTGTTGCCTCCTCAGGTATAGTTGTTTTTTCATCGTTTACATCTTCTTCAACGTCCTGATTCACCCTACCATGTTGCTAGACCCTATTGATATTAACCATGTTCATATTTTTCAAGGTATTTTTATTAAAAAAAATGCTTCTAGCCTAACATATTCGTTGCATCCATAGATAAGTTTACGCGATAGTGAACCATAATGTGTGTAATCATAATGACATATGGAAGAGACATGCTCGTATCCTTGCATTTTATCACGTGTTCCATGATGTATGAGGCCAATTCATCAAAATGTTATTTTTCATGGCCCATAACACGAAATGTCTTCCTGATGTGCTTTTGCAAAATTATTGGACCAGGGACTCAACATATGACATAAAATGTAATATAGAAGTCTATCATTAATATTCAGACTACCTGCATTTGTGGCCTGACCATGGAACTCAAGGCCATATCACAATCATACTTCAGCTCCTTAGGGAATTTGAAGACGAAAATTTTTTACCTTGATATTTTTTATGAGTGACAATTAACCAATCAACTAGTTTTATTTTGATTTTTTTTTCTTAGAAACCTCACTATAGAGGGTACCAGTTTCGGTGACTTTCAAGTTTGAATAAAATACCTTGACAAGGTCTTGGAAGTATAGAACTCTCAGCATAAAAAATTGTTCCAAACCTTCAAAATGTAAATAGTGATGAAAATGCAATCTTGACTCTATAAACTATGAAAAATCCATTATTTTTTGTGTAAGCATTGTCCTAGTGTAGAAACTCTGGTCATATTCAATCACTCGATCATGTTTGCTGAAAAAATGTGTATGATTCAACACGTCCTCAATGACTGGTAGGTTCCTACCAAAAACGCCATGAGTGTTGGTAGAGGCTTTTCCCTTCCTTTCCCTTGCACTTCTCTGCCTTTTCTGTATTGAAGATGAAGTCATCCTTTGTATACTGAAAAATTTAGTTAGCAATATGTATGTGCATTGCATAATGAAAACAAGCATAATGTACATTTTAATTAAAACATATTATGACAAAGTTCAAATAACATTAAAATTCAATTCAAGTTGTCACATACTTCTAATAAGATTACATATTAATTAAATAAAACAATTAAAACACAATACAACATATAACAAATCCACAAATCAACCACTTTAACTCATTAGCTTAAGTAAATACTTCTTATGTATATGAGGGGACAGTTTGAACAATCACTTGGTTTGACATGGGTTACTGCATAGGAGTCATAACATTGAACTCGAATGTGCTCATCCTATAGCTTCATGTTCTTTCATGTGTCCTATATGTCATGTTCTGAATGTTAGAAAGATGAATTGTTTGTCATGAAGTTCACTTACTCATTAATTAGGTCATTTCTTCTTGGCATGGCTAACACTTGTCTTTCAACAAGGTTAGATAATTTCTCAGTCAATGCATTCACTCACGAACTTAGTCTGAAAATTTCTATCATTTAGTTCTAATTCTATTGAACTGTGTGTCCATGATATTCAATGGATCTGGATTATAGGAAAGAATATAAATTTTAATTAAATTGTACACTAAATAAGAATAATAATACACATTAAATTCAAAGATTTTGTGACACAATTTAAACACCGTTACATATTAAATAAAGATAGCAACAAAAAAAGTATGACATAATACATGGCAAAGGATCAACAACTTCCACCCATTAGTCATAGCAAATGGTTTAGGCGAAATTGTGGGGCAATCAAAAAAGTCACTTGGCATGTGATGGACTATTGCAAAGGAATTCATAACAATGGAGCATAACTTGTTCATCCTATAGGTTCATGCCCACTAACATGTCCCAAATATCCAATTCAAAGTGTTGAAAGGTGGAACACCACCTCAAAATATCATTTCGTCTTTCTTCAACCAACACCTTCTGTTGATGATTTTGGATTTGATGATGTTTAAGGATATTCTGGAACTTTGATGAATGATTATGATTGTGATAAGATGTTAGATTATCTTTTTATAGTTAGCTCATTGAAATATAATAGCCTGTTGTTTATGTTAATCATCAATTAGTCTACTAATTCTATTATGTTAGTCGACTATTATCATTAATGTATCAGGAATTTGGTTTTAATGAAAATAGCTAACTATTCTGTTGTTTAGTCAACTATTTCGTTCCAGGATCTCTTTTATGCAGAAAACAACAGAACGCGTTTTTGAGCCTCTCAACAGAGCACGACCCAAACCTCTTCTCTTTACCTATAAATACAACTCTCAAGCAAGATGCAATGCGCGGAAGAATACGAGAGAATTCATACAGAGTTGCAAAAGATCAGAGCAAGAAAAAATTCAACAGAATTCGTTTACAATTTCAGTTTTTCAAGAGAGTCTTGTTTTTACTTTTCATTGTATTCTTTTGATCTCTGGGTAGAGATTTCTCAGTGGGTTTACGAATCCTGTTTCTGTGATTGGAGTGATCACATTGACTCAGTGTGAGTCAGGGTTTAAAGATCAAATTCTATAGGGTTTAGAATAAGATCTTTGTGTTTCTTGTAGTCTTTAGAAAAGGTTTTTGTAAAGACTTCATATTTGATAGTGATTAAGATCTGTTTGAGTTACAGATCAGTAAACTGGATGTAGTTCTTGCATAAAGAACGAACCAGTATAATCCCTGGTGTTTTCTTTCTTATCCTTCATCATCCTTTAATATCTGTATGTTGAACTAACCAACTATTTCACAATAATCAGTCAACTATTTTGCTCTGAACTGCATCAGTAAAATTCAAAAACGAAACAGATTTGAAATAAATTCACATATCAATTCAACCCCCCTTCTTGATATATTTCCGCACCTAACACCTTCCTTTTAGCAATTTTTTTGTTAAGGCATTACCTTCACAAAGGTAATCTACAAATTTGTCCAACTTGGTTGTTAATTTCTCAAACTGGGCATCAATCACATCAACCATAGGAGTTTTTCTCTTTATGCCCCGTGATGAAGAAGTTCTCGTAGATGACACAAATTATGTAGGACCAAGACTATATGAGCCCATATGCAATGGTGACCGAGGACCTTCATCAAGTGCAATAGCGAATGGCTCAAGATGTACTCGACCTCATCATTTAGGTACACCCTTAAACCTGCCTTAAACAAATTTTTGTGCACTCCTCATGTGGTTCTACCCATATGGCCTATGGTAGGGTCAACACCCCACAACTCTTCCATCAAATCATAGTGGTGTTGATTTAATTCAAGGAAGACTATAGATTTTTTTTAAGAATTAAATCCAAAAAGAATCTTGAATATTGGTGTTTTGATGATGAAGATATACAGTATATTGGAACATTAAGGATTTGACTTTATCTAAATAAGGAAGGTTCCATCATAAAGATTAAAGGCAAAATCAAATATTCAATCATGGAGATATAAAGTAATCAAGGATGGAGATCTTTCAAGATTTGCTCAACATCTGAAGGATCATGTTTAGAAGTTTCAGTTTTGAGTGTTGGATAAAAAGAGTAAGTCATACTTTCCCATCCAAGACCTTTCCAATCTTGAGAGCAAGTCATATTTTTACAAAAAGTATTTTTTATGCTTTTAATCGATTAGAAATCGAATAGAATCGATTATATAACTTAAAATTTGAATTAATATAGTTTAACGAATAAAATAATCGATTAAGTGTTTTGATAATCGATTATATCTTTTCTGGATTTATATACAATCAATTATTTCCTAATTTAATCGATTATATCAGGCAAAATATGTTTTCCAGATTTGCTCTGAAATAATCAATTATGCCTTTTATACAATCGACTAAATACAACGTTTTTGCGAATTAAATGTTGAATCAACCTAAGAATGGAAATGTTAAGCTGATTTCAAATTATAAAATGAATGGCAAGGTCTTAGGTTAACACACAACAGATCAAACACGAAAATTACAATGTGTTGCACTCAAATATTTTCAAAGCCGCTTTCTTACTCTCTCAAAGTTGATCTTAGTTCTTGGAAGTGGTGATAGTATTGTGCTTAAGCTTTCATAGGTGAATTCTTTCTTGGTTATTGATTGTTGTAATTCATCCCTTGGATTAGTTCTAAAAGGAGGTGTTTGTTCATCTCTTGTCTGTCAAGAGAGGAGGGATCATCCTTAGTGTGTTTAAGGAGGTGTTGTCATCCTTAGTGGGTCTAAGGAGGTGTGTTCATCCTTAGTGTGTCTAAGGAGGTGTTTCCGTTTATCTTTATTTGTTTTTACATGTTGTCACTGGATTGGTGTTTGTAATTGCATTTAAAGATAGTGGGGTATATCATCACGTGTTGTGGTGATTGGGCACTGGATGTAGGATTGGCTTAATCCAAACCAGTATAAATCTCTATGTTCATTCTCTCTTTCCCTCTCTCTTTATTTTATTATATTCGGATCATATAAATAATTGTTATCCCAACTGCTTTTTATTAAAGATTAAGGAAAATCCGAATCTTGAAATTGAATTGAGATTAAGTTTTGGAAAAATATTTTAAAAGGGAAATTTTTTTTTGAAAACCCAATTCACCCCCCTCTTGGATTTTGCACTGTCATTATTTCTAACAATTGGCCTCAGAGCTGGTTTTTGAAAATTACTCAAAATCAAAGATCCTTATGGCAGGACAAAATCAAACTTTTATTGAAGGTGCTTCTATTTATAGACCACCACTCTTTACTGGTGAAAACTATTCTTTTTGGAAAAAGAGGATGGAGATTTTCCTTAGATCAAATGATCAAGGTGTTTGGGATGCAGTTATTAAAGGTCCATATATTCCTATGACTATTGTTGGTAAAATGCAGGTACCAAAGGAACGATCTAAATGGACAAGAGAGGAGTACAATGAACATCAATGTGACATAAGGGCATGTAATATGATATCATCTGCTTTAACTATTGATGAGTTTTACAGGTTATCTGATTGTACAATAGCAAAGGAGATGTGGGACACTCTTGAGGTCACGCTTGAAGGCATGGAGGATGTTAAAAGATCAAGGAAAAATACCTTGATTCAAGAATATGAGATGTTTCGCATGAACAAAGGAGAAACTAATGTCCAGAAAAGATTTAGTCACATTGTAAATCATCTCAAGGCGTTGGGTAAGAAATTTGATACTGAAGAATTAAATGTGAAAATTTTAAAATCTTTGGACAGGACATGGCAACCTAAAGTGACGGCGATCATGGAATCAAAGAATCTTACAAGCATGACAATGGCCACTCTCTTTGGAAAGCTTAGAGAACATGAGATGGAGTTAGGCTGCTTCAATGGTGAAGAAGAAGACATAAAAAGGAGAAGTATTGCTTTAAAGGCTCAATCCATTAAAGAGAAGAGTACTGATATTGATGATGATTCAGAATGTGATGACCTCAACAAATTTGTAAAGAAACACAAGAAGTTCATAAAAAAGAAAAGCAACCATAAGAAAGGTAAGAAATTTGAAAATTCAAATTCTAATGATAACTATAAATGTTATGGTTGTGGCAAAAAGGGACACATGAGATCAGATTGTCCAAATTCTAAGAAGTTAGAAGAGAAGAAAAAGAAAAGTAAGAAATCTTTCAACAAAAGGAAAAAGAAAGCATATATTTCTTAGGATGATAATGAAGTGAGTTCCTCCCAAAGTTCAAGTGAATAAGAAGAAGTTAACATTTTCCTTATGGCGGATGATGTTGAATCCACATGCAGTGAGGTAAGTGATTTTGATCTTCCTAATGATTATGATGAATTACTTGAAGAATTTCTTAATCTTTGTGAAAAATATGAAAAGCTTACATCTCTTCACAATAAATTAAAAAGTGATTATAAAATTCTTGAAAAGAAAATTGTTGATTTAGAGGAAGAGAAAAATGTTTTGAAAGATGATTTGGAAAAAGCAAAAGTTCCATGTAAGTGTAAACAAAAAATTCCTATTTGCGAAGAATGCAAAATTTTTGCTAATAAAGTATCTTATCTTGAAATGTCTCTTTCAAAATTCACTATGGGAAAACAAAGTTTGAATAATGTTTTGGATATGCAAAAAGGAATGTATCAAAAAGCAGGGCTTGGATATACTTTTAAGGGTAACCAAAGATCCACTAAAACTGTGTTTGTGAAAGGTGAAACGTCCAATACAAAGAAGGTTTTTGAAAAGATAAATTTCTCAAGAAAACCTAATGTTCCTACATGTTTTTATTGCATGCATAAAGGTCATACAGTAAACAGATGCAATATCCGGCGTTTTAGTGTTCTTAATGGAAAATATAAATGGGTTCCCAAAATAAAAATTAATTCTAACCCATGAGGATCCTAATAATAAATTTTAGGGGACCAAAATATTTCTTGTTTATTTTGTAGGTTGGTTCCAAATTCAAAAGTCTCTTTGGCGTTTTGATAGCGGGTGTTCAAGACTTATGACGGGAGACAAAAGTATCAACTAAATGATATATTTACCAAAACCTTACCCCGAGAAAGATTTTATGAGCTTAGAAGGAATCTAGTTATGAGCAAATAATCGATTATACTCAAAACATAATCGATTAAATGCGTTGATCTGTGTTTTTGAACGTTGGAGCTTTGGAACTTGTGTTATTCATCCTACAATGGTAATATTCTATCCCCAATGAATTTATTTGCATTAATTTCATGATTTGAAAGCATATTTACACTTCTATAAATACTAGATTTGACAATCAAGTTTTTTTTATATTCTCCATTGCATTATCTTAATCTTGAGTTCAATGTTATGCTTATCAATCAAATGTGCTTCTGCTGTGTTTCAATATGTATTTGTGTGAAATTCTTTTTAACTTTTTGATTATGTTCAAAAAGGGGGAGAAAAATATGTGATTGATTGAGAAAATATCTTAAGCATTAAAAGCAAAGATTAAAGGAGAGAATAAGAAAATATCAATATGTATTTATTATTTAACTTTTTTATTCTGTTCAAAAAAGGGGGAGAAAAATATATGTGATTGATTGAGAAAATATTTTAAGCATTAAAAGCAAAGTTTAAGGGGGAGAATAAGGAAATATCTCTATGCAATATATTTCTGAAAATTCAAAGATATTTGAAAATTTGAAATTTGAAAACTCTGATTGCAAAATTAATTGATATAAGATTGCCTATATTATTTCCTTTATGGACTAACATTTATGATGGAGATATCCATACATTATTTTCTAAGATTTTTTTCAGGATATCAATCACAAGTCTTTAAGTTTTTTATCATCATAAAAAAGGGGGAGATTGTTGATCTAATTCAAGGAAGACTGCAAATATATTTAGAAGATTTTTTTGAAGAATTAAATCCAAAATGAATCTTGAATATTGGTATTTTGATGATGAAGATATACAGTATATTGCAACATTAAAGACTTGATTTTATCTAAATAAGGAAGGTTCCATCATAAAGATTAAAGACAAAATCAAATATTCAATCATGGAGATATAAAGTAATCAAGGATGGACATCTTGAAGATTTGTTCAACATCTGAAGGATCATGTTTAGAAGTTTCAATTTTGGATGTTGGATAAAAAAAGTAAGTCATACTTTCCCATCCAAGACCTTTCCAATCTCGAGATCAAGTCATATTTTCGCAAAAAGTATTTTCTACACTTTTAATTGATTAGAAATCGAATAGAATCGATTATATAACTTAAAATTTGAATTAATATAGTTTAACGAATAAAATAATCGATTAAGTATTTTGATAATCGATTATATCTTTTCTGGTTTATATATAATCGATTATTTCCTAATTTAATTGATTATATCAAGCAAAATATGTTTTCCAGATTTGTTCTGAAATAATCGATTATGCCTTTTATACAATCGATTAAATATGAGATTTTTGCAAATTAAATGCTGAATCAACCTATGAATGGAAACGTTAAGCTGATTTCAAATTATAAAATGAATGGCAAGGTCTTAGGTTAACACACAACAGATCAAACACGAAAATTACAATGTGTTGCGCTCAAATATTTTCAAAGTCGCTTTCTTGCTCTCTCAAGGTTGATCTTAGTTCTTGGAAGTTGTGATAGTATTGTGTTTAAGCTTTCATATCCATCACATATCAGGTGAATTCTTTCTTGGTTATTGATTGTTGTAATTCATCCCTTCGATCAGTTCTAAAGGGAGGTGTTTGTTCATCTCTTGTCTATCGAGAGAGGAGGGATCATCCTTAGTGTGTTTAAGGAGGTGTTGTCATCCTTAGTATGTCTAAGGAGGTGTGTTCATCCTTAGTCTAAGGAGGTGTTTCTGTTTATCTTTATTTGTTTTTACATGTTGTCATTGGATTGGTGTTTGTAATTGCATTTAAAGATAGTGGGGTATAGCATCACGTGTTGTGGTGATTGGACACTGGATGTAGGATTGACTAAATCCAAACTAGTATAAATCTTTGAGTTCATTCTCTCTTTCCCTCCCTCTTTATTTTATTATATTCGGATCATATTAATAATTGTTATCCCAACTGCTTTTATTAAAGATTAAGGAAAATCCGAATCTTGAAATTGAATTGAGATTAAGTTTTGGAAAAATATTTTAAAAGGGAAAAAGTTTTTTGAAAACTCAATTCACCCCTCTCTTGGATTTTGCACTGTCATTATTTCTAACAAGTGGTAGATGAGAGTAACTCTCTATCTTGCTGCTGAAGCTTTTGCTTGTTGTACATAAAAAACATATTCATAATGCATTTCAATTTGATGGACAATAGCATTTCACAACAATATTAATATTAATTGAATACATTTTACCTTTATCAAGTAATCTCATACTTCACTCTTAGCCACAAACATTTTTATGGATTCATTTCATAAAAATCGATAAAGTCCACTGAACAAATCGTGGACCTCACGCCACTTGTCTTTCAAACGTTTTTGTCTGTTTTTAACATTTTTTTATACCAACTAAGTTGGACTGTCTTAACGCTTCAACTATGCTCGTGTATGCTTGGGTTGTCCAACTTCTATCAATCTTATTACCTAACCTTGCCTTATCAACCATAATAGTCAAGAGGTGAAAATTCATATTGTCGGTCCATTTAGTAAACTTGCGGATGCCAATTGTAGAATCTGTGACAACACTTTTGCCTTTGTTCATCTTCTATCTTGCACAGACAACTAATGATTTCATGATAACATAGTGAAATATCAATACTATTAAACAATAAATAATTTAACAATTTAAGACAAACATGAAGTCAAATTTTATTTAAAACAATTAATTACAAAATGTTAATTGTCTTGATAATCTCTCCACAGTTCACTCACTATGACATCCTTGATGGTTCCCCTTCCCTATAATCATCTTTGTGAGATTGTGTCAAGGAGGCATCCACTTCCTGTTTCATCAAATCTCTATCCACTTCATCTAGTAGAGAATCATCATTATCGGCACCCTGTAGAAAATTGTGCAAAATACAACATGCAAGAATTATATTAGTCATAGTTTCAAAAGAATAATGAGGTTATTACCCACTTGCTATTATAGGAAATCTTTTTTTTCAATACACTAAGTGTTCTTTCGATTACATTTCTAAGTGAGGAATGATGATGGTTATACTCCATGAATCGGACCATCCACCGTCGATCATGATGCAACGAAGAAGCTTTGAAGTACTTACTTGTTCAACTACCAACAACTATAGTTCTTGGATCTTCCTTCGACGACTGCTCTGCGACCACCAACAACCACCATGACCATTGTTCCACGACCACCACAAAAGCATAGAAGCACATAACCACTACACCCCAATGTGCACTGGACCAGGACAACCACAACAACAACAACCACACATGGTAATCACCACAACCACGCAACAACATGAGCACGACCAAAGCAACCAAAACAACATACAACTAACACTTCTCACAAGCACACAACCACCGTAATATTAATAAACACGTGAAGGTAGCGACTTTCATTACTGGCATTTATAATGGTGCATTCAAAAAGTTTTGTCTAAGACTATCATTGTCATTCACAAGTTAGGAATCTCACACGCAATGAACAATGCATCTACGAAAGAAAGAAGGGAAGGAATCTCTGCTAAAAAGGACAAGGGTAGTTTCATAAATTCAAATGTAACTACTGGCTTTTCACCCCTTTCTTCTTGGATCAGCGAGAGCCTTTTTCTCCTCTTCCCCAGCGCTCCATGCCTGTTTTTCATTGCAAATCTTAGGAAAGTAATAGGGAGTTACTTGTTGTTCCATCAGCAGAAATAGTACTCCCAAAAAAGAACACATGCTAAGTTTTCAGTGTTCTTCATTAAATAAGGTGAAAGAAGAGATTTTATTTACTTCTTTATCATTGTTTCTTTTTAGAAGGAGAAAGTGAGTGCTTTTTTTTTCTTTTTCATATTACTATTCCTAATTTATTAGTATTTATATATTTTATTATTAATTATTTATTATTTTGTTATTTTAAATTATTTGTTATTATTATTTTAATATCTTATTATTATTATTATTATTAAATCATTCCTTATTTTATTATTTAACTTTTACTAATATTTTATAACTTAATCGTAATTATGTTATATAACAACATAACATAATCTAATCATAATTTAAATTCAGACTATAATTGATTATATTATTTTCAGCATAATGAGCATAATCTATATATAACTTATTTATGTATTTCAGTATGTTTTAATAAACAAGCACAATATTGAAACAACGAAAATAGAAAGAGTAATCAAGGTATGTGGAAGCTAATAAGATTTTTTTTTTAAAAGTAATCTAGTCAAAGAATAAACTACAATACAATAGGCAAATTTCTTATAAAAAAAGCAAGAAAAGCAAAAACAAAGAAATTAAACATTTAAATCATAGCTGATTTTGATTTTTTTTTATCATGGCACTGTTCGTCATTTATTGTCTTAAGTAAATTGTGCCAAATATTTTTTAAGATACTACAATTTGTTGTAACAAGTCTGAATTTGGTTTAGGAGAACTAAATCATCAATATAATTAATCAATTAATTGTTTAAAAATTCCTGAACTTTGATTTTTTAATTTTTTTTAAATAAGGTGGGAAAAATTTTAAAAATAAAAATTAATTAATAAAATAAATAATAGTTAATAAATTGAACATTATTTTAAAAAAATACACTATTATGTTTTTGGAAATTAATTCTTTTAATAAAAGACACTAATAATTAATAAATGTAATATTTTCATAAATTAACTATTAATGTATTGTATATAAAGATTTTAAATTTAAAAAAATAGTGTGCTTTTTAAAAGTAATGTTCAATTTATTAGTTATTATTTATTTTATTAATTAATTTTTCTTGTTAAATTTTTTTATTTTATTTTTTAAAGAAATTAAGAAAATATTAATTCAAAAGTTTTCTAACAATTAATTGATCAATTATATTGAGATACACTCTCTGATAAATCCAAATCTAATGTACTACAATAAATTGTATTATCTTATAATATTTGGCACAGTAATCAATGTGAAACAATGACATGTGAGTAAAGAAAATCAAAGTGAATTATCATTTAAATGTTTTACTACTTTGTTTTTGTTGTTTCTTATAACACCCTATTCATATTATTGGTAATATTTATGTATATACACGTAGATATAACTTCTAGATATAAATTTTATTATGATTTAATATTAAACTATTTAAAAACCTAATAATAATAAAAAAAATATAAAGAGATTTTTCATTTTTTATATATAATTTTTACATTATTCATCCTTTTATATATATATATATATATTCTTAATAAAAAAAGAAAAAATTTATTTAATCTATAAGTCTTTCTTTCTTTTTTATATTGTTTTTTAAATTATGGGTTTTTTAAATTATGGGTGAGAATGTGTTGATTATTAGATTAACATGGTTATTGTGGGATAGATAGAAGATAATGATTATTGGTTCTTCCAAAATCAGATGAACATTCATGTTATAAGAGAAAATCAAGGTTGAGATATTTTCCTAAAGATGATACAATTTGTCATTATATGTTAGATAGTACTACGAAAAATTGTTAAAAAAAATATGACAAATGAATTTGGATAATTTGGTAGATCCATCTGTTTACTATTAAAACTCTCATTTCTATACAAGAAATAAAATTAAGAAAGAGAGAACAAATATTATGTAAAAAAAATAATTTAATATTAAATCACAATAATAAATATAAATATCAATTCTACTTTTTTTTTATTATATTTCATTTTATTTTATATTTAAAATATTTAATTTTATTTTATAGATAAGATTAAGAATACTTAAAAAAAATATAAAATAAAATAATTAAAATAATAGATATCTTAAATTCTAACATTTCTTAATAACGAAAGTAATTATATATATATATATATATATATATATTTTTTTTTTTATCTTTCTCGTGCTTTTCTTTTTCTTATCTCGCTAGTTTAATCAAGTAAATTTTCTTTTTAAAAAAGTGATATGATGACACACTTTTATTAAAAAATACATTCATTTTATACTTAAAAAATTAATATTTTAATTATATTCTTTCAAAATGTTAACATAAAAGATTAATATATATTATTATATTACTAAAATGGATTGTAAAGTAAAATTATTTTGTCTTATGTGATGTCAAAAAGAAAATTTTCCTTTTTTTATCCCCTTCACCCACCATCCTTGTACAGAGAGGTGTTTAATTTTTATTTTCAACTTTTTTAAAGAAGACATTTAATAATATTCAACGAAAAGAGATTCTTTGAAATATATGCTCATCTCCATGTACTGAAGAGATAAGTCGTTTTGTTTTTCTTTTTTTAAATTATATTATTTATTTTATTTTTATATTTTTTGTTTTTCTTTATATTATTATTTTATTTGCTTATATAAATATATTTATTTATACTTTTATTATTATATATATTTTTAAATTTATTTTATTATTATTCTTATTATATAATATTTATAAATTTAATAATATATTTAAAATTATTCATAAATAATATAATTTAATATATAAATTTAAAAAATATTATATTATATTTTTTTTTCGGATGTTGGACTTCTTATTTTTCTTTTCTTCCTTTTTTTAAGAGTTTTGCTTACTATAACGTGGTTTTCATTGTTACTTTTAAAAATATAGTATTAGCTTTCATATACCTTTCTCACTTTTTCTATTTTTATTGTTTTAATATTGTGTTTGTTCATTATAAATAATAGGATGCTAAACCATATTTAAATACATAAATAATTTATGAAAATATTTTATTATACGCATAATATAATTAATTATGCTTAAAAAATAATATTATCAATTATCCATAAAGGTAGTGTGAATTTAAATTACGATTTGACTATGTTATTTTATTTTGTTATATAACATAATCACGATCATATTATAAAAACTAAATAAAATAAAATAAAATAAAATAATAATAAAATAAGAAATTATTTAATAATAATAAAATATTAAAATAATAACAATAAGAATAATAATAAATGATTTAAAATAATAAAATAAAAAGTAATTAATAATAATAACAAATAAAAATACTATTAAAAGTAATAATAGTAATACATATTTTAAAATAATAAAAAGTAATAGTAATAAATAATAATAAAATGAAAAAATAAAAATATTAATAATAATGAATAATAATAGTACTAATAAAAATAAAAAATAAAAAATTAAAAAATAATAGTAATAATAATAAAATAATTTTATATAATAATAATAATAATAATAAATTATAATTTTTTCGAAAAAAGTGTAATATAATATTTATAAAAAATTTATAACTTTTTTTAAAAAAAATATAATATCAATTAAATAATTAAATAATGAAAACATAAATATAAAATGGTCAACATAATAGTAAAGATAAATTAAATAAAAAAATATAAATAAATAAAAGAATCAATACTAAACTGAAAAAGAATATAAAAAAAACTAATATAACACTAGAAATAATTTAAGGAATATAAATACAAAAAAAATTAGAATTAAAAATAAATTAAATAATATAAATATAAATTATTAAAAATAATTATTATATTACTGAAAATAAATAATATATAAATTATTAAAAAATACGAGTAGGAAATTAAAAATAAATAAATAAATACAATTTATTAGAAAAGACAAGTGTAAAATTAGAAATAAATAAATATAAATAATAAAAATATCAATATATAACTAAAGATAAAATAAATAAATAAAAATTATAAAATATTTAAATAAATAAATAATATAATAATATTAAATAAATAAATAAAAATTATGAAATTAGAGATACTTCACCTTCAAATAATATATGTAAAATAAAATAATTAAAATGATAAATATTTTTTTTTTCTATCTTAATATTTTTTTATAAGAAAGATCCTGATCTTTTTTTTTTAATAATTGTATATTTAAAAGTACTTTCAATTACTATTATTTAAAGAAGTTTTGTTTCAATAAAAATATTTTTTAAAATAAGAATATTTAAATATAAATCAAGTTAATTTAATTTACTTTTAACTAAATTTAAGTTTAAAAAATAAAATTAAACTCAAGTTAACTTTTTAACTATAATCTAAACACATATGTAATTATTCACTTTATGAGTTATTAGGTTTATTAAGTATTTGAGAAACAACTTCACGATTTTGAGTAGTTTTGTCAACAATATAAATTAAAATTAAAACCATTCTTGTTGTTCATGTTTTAATGTGAAAAACAATGTTATACTTATGTATTATTAATGTTTTTCTATTGTTATGTTGTTCCGTTGTGATGACGGGTATAATTTGAACATCTTTTTCCTTTTAAAAGTAATGTGTTTATTGTATGTGTGATTCAAAATTTCATGTGTATGCTTATCACTAACAAAGAACACTTAAGATCTTAATTATGAAGTTTACTCATATTATTTTTATGTACAATCAAGCTTAAAAGCAATATGAATTTTTGTGTTTTTTTTGTTAAACCATTTATATTTTTATTATTGTTGCAAGTGACATCAATTGTTTAATAGAATAACTGTTGAAAGAGAAACTGTTGTAAGTACATCAATTGTCCAGTAACATAGGTTAAATTATGACACTTGACTACTATGCTATTAAGTAAAAAAAAATTGTATCATAACTATAAGTTATAACTTTTTTATCTAGTACTAAGTGTTTGATAAAACAATTATAGTTCATGATACTTAAATATTTACAATTAAGATCCTTCTTAAATATTATGTATTCTTATTTTCTTACCAAATATAGTTTTTGAGTGATTTTGGAAAATATTACAAAATAAACTAAAGATCTATTTGTTCTTTTACATAATATTGACATGATTAGAAAAATATCTACCTTATACTTAGTTGAGTTACACAAGTGAAATTATGATAGGTTTTAGTCTTTACAATACTATTCAATTAAAATTTAGTAGTCACACTAGTTGACTGCCTAATTCATTTTATAACCATTTCAGAAAAAAAAATTCTTTAAAGGTTTTGGAATATCACATACTCTTTTAGCTGAAGACGATACATTACCTGTTATATAAAATATGTTTTGTGTGTAATGAGGATCAAATTAAACAATAGAGAATCAAGTTTGAAGCAGAGCAAAGAGTCACAAAGATTAAGAGAAAAAGAGAATATCTTATATATTACTATGATTTTAATTTTACAAAATTATTGTTTTCATATAATTCTTGTAATTCGACATATACATATATATTATAATATTTCAAAACTTATTAAATTGATTTGACATATTTATAATATCTTTATATTTAGTAAATCAATTTCATATTATTTTATGATATTTCTATACATAATAAATTGATTTGATATAAATTTTATTATATTTTTAGATGTAATAAACAAATTTAATATTATTTTATTAATAATGTTGTATAGATAAATAATGTGTGATAATTTATAATAATATATTTAACTAAATACTTTATTGAATTATCTAAAAATTAATGATTTAATTATTTTAATAAAAAATTTAAATTAATAATTTATACATTATTACATGGAATATATAAAAGTAGTTAATATGATAAAATTATTATTACTATTATCCATCATTTTATAAAACAATTTCAAATAAAATAAATAATTTAATTATTGATTATAAAATTATTGAAAAATAATTAATAAATATATTTTATTTTTTTAAATTTAATTTTAAATACTTTTTTATAATTTAATTTTTTAATAAATATTAAATGATAATAAATATATATATTTTGTTATAATTTTTAAAATATATTAAAAGATCATAAAATAAAAATAAGTTTTGCCATTGTTTTTAGTAATTATTTTTATAATAGAAATACTCATGTTTAAAATATTTTTTATTAGAATTTCATCACACATATATATATATATATAATTATGAAAAATATTTAATTGTTTGAAATTTCATTTACGATAATTTTCATTTCTAAGTTTAACTTTTATAAATATTATATTGTTTTATTAAATTTTTATAAAGCTTTATCTAAACTATTTTAAAGATAAGAAATACTATATTTCAAAATTACAAAGACTAAAAATAGTCTTTTTATATATTTTTAAATATTTTATTCTAAATAAAGCAAAGTTGGAAAGTAAGATGAGAATTGTTTAGTAATAAATTTGCAGATGAAAAGAAAAGTGACATGCATTGGCACACTTTGCACACTTTGCAGGAAACAGATGAGACAAGAGAGGGAAGAAGATACCTTCCTTCCACAGCCTTTGAATCACACAACACAACACAGCATCTATTAACCTAAAAAACTCTCTGATTCTTGAGCACAACACATGAAAATGCCTCCTTCTGTTCATTCTTTTCCTCGTTCATTCTTCTTCTGTTGCTTCCTCTTCCTTCCTCTTTTTCTTCTGCTCTTGCTCTTGGTGCCACCTTCTTCTTCTTCTTCTTCTTCTTCTTCTGGTGCCTCAGATGACAAGGTAACTGTGTCACTATACTATGAGAGTTTATGCCCCTATTGTGCAGATTTCATTGTGAACCATCTTGCGAGGCTCTTCCAAACGGATCTTATCTCCATTGTCAACCTCAGATTGGTCCCTTGGGGCAATGCTTGGATTGCACCTGATGGCTCTGTCAGTTGTCAGGTTACATCTCTTCCATTTCTTTTTCCATATTCTTGTTTTTCTTCTTCTTCTTCAATCTTTTTAATCGTTAGCCCAATTATTTTAATCAGAAAGTTGAAACTCACTTTTTAATATATGTTTTGTTGTTATTTTTTTTAATTAAAAGTGAAGTTTTTTTTTCTGATTATTTATAGCTATTTTTAATGCGAAGTTTTATTAGGAAGATTATGAAAGAGAAGAATTTCTCATTTTTATATAGGAGAATATTACCTAAAGTAGTGGGAGTTGGAATCAGATTTCATTCTTCAATGTTGATACTTTTTAAAATGGAGATTTGAATATTAATTCTCTTGTGTTAAAGTTATTTGAACTTTAGTTAATGGGTTACAATATTGTGATGATTAGAACAGCCTTTTTAAATTTATATTGATTTTTACTTGTCTTTTCAGTATGAATTTCTCATTTAAACTCTTTGCATGAGAGTCAACTATATTATGCATAAACTGGTTCCAGAACTTGAAGTTATGATGTTGAAATAAACTTGTAACAGTTATGCGTCATTTTCTGGGATCAGTCAAACTTAATTTAAAGGTACTGTCACCCTAATAAATTCTTGCACCTTAATTTGCCCAATTGATTCCGTGCTGAATTGAATTCTTCAACAACCTACCAAAAATTATTAACTTTAAGGATAACGTAAAAAAAAAAAAGAGTTATGTCTAGGCAGTGATGGAAAATAAGCTCATATTTTATGTGTTTCATATTTGTATTTATCTTTTCACCGAATATTAGATGTAGGTATAAATATATTTATGAGTAATGTCTAAATTGATACCCATTTTAATATTCTTTATTAAATTATTAAAAATACTTTATTTTATTTAATATTTTACTTCAAAATTTTGGTAATTATAATTTTTTATTATTTGATATTGTTCCATCTTGAAGTTGTCTAATATCAAAGTTCTGATACATTCAAGTAGGATATTTGGTAAAAAATGTCCAACTCCTTCTTTGGGTCACCTTCCTTGTATTTATTGATAGTCCTTCCTAGGTTACACTCTAATGCCATCATCTCCTTAATGGTACTTTAATTTCTTGTCCTGGTCACACTTTCATATCATATCGTGTATTCATATCTCGCGTTATGCGGGTATAAGTCAATGAGGACCATACAGGACCTACAAGCGATCATGAGATGGTAGATTTGGATGTTGGGCGATTACGAAAGGGAATACTCGATCATATCTAAAAATTATTATGTATTCGGCAAGTGACCGAGTCATTCAAGTTACATTTGTACACAACCTCCAGAGTTAAGCCAATAGGCGATGAGGCGACCAAACTTTCATTGATCAACGACCAAGTTGCCTATGCGATAATGTAATGACATAACACCACATTACCCCTAGACCCATGTCGGAAGGCGAAGGGTCTAAGGCGAATAATCACGCCTCAGATGGATCAATTTCACGGACTATATTCTAAAATATTTGGACGGAAAACGAAGGTTCTAGAATCAAGGGGTACATGATGACATTTTGACGACGTTTTGGGAAAACGTAAACGTCACACCACTGGTGTAAAAATGCTTCATTGCCCCCTTTAATCTCTATCCTTGTATTTAAAGAAAGACAAATACAACACTTCTTCTCACTCTCTTTCACTCTATTACTAAAACCTTCCTTCCAAAAGCTACCATTCGGAACCCTCAATCGCAGAGGTGCCACCGGTGTGCATTGTAGTGGCCTAGATATTGGTCGTGTTTACTCAACCACAATTGTGAGTCAAACCGCAAGGACAAAGGGATAGACCCACCGCACTGGAGTTGTTTGTATGATACAACCACAACTATCGTCACCGTTTCAGGTACATTACTGTAGTACTAACGACAATGCTCTGCACAAATAGAATCAAACATGTTTTAAATGCAACTATTGTTACATTTGTTGAGATATGACATGTATATAATTCTTTTGTGTATGAATGTTCTTATTGTTCTTGGTTGCTTTAAGTTTTGTTGAAGATAAAATGGATTATGTCGTTGTGTATCCTTGAGAAAAACCAGAGATTGTAAATGAAACCACTGGTTATACTAATTTGGAAATCTTGAGAACACTCAAGAATTTGCAACACTTAAGTAAATCAGGAAACCAAAATGAAATCATTTTGCAAGCTTGTGGGGATCATTTATCAGAACACTGGTAACATCAAGTGTCTCTTGAATTACAGATCATGATTTCAGCCTTCTTTGTACTTGCCAATTTCAACAACAAATCAACATGTGCATTTTGCTCCCTAGGTACATAAACAAGCTTGAAAGCATCAAAACAAGTCGTTAATGATCTTACCCACAATAAATATTAAGCAAAATGTGATCCCTAGCTTGGAAATTTCCCAAGACTTGGCTTGTGACCCATTGTGAATCACTTCGAACCATAAGTTCCTTGATTCCCATTTCTCGAGCTAACAAAATACCTGCCAATATTGCTTCATATTAAGCCTAATTGTTGCTAGCTCTAAATGCAAACCTTAGTGATTGTTCGATCATAACTCCATCGGTCCTTCTAAAATGATTGTCGCTCTACTACCTAGCAAGTTAGACGAACCATCCACCGACAAAATCCAAGTAGACACCTCACCTTTTTTGGAGATTGGATTATTGGTGAGCTCAGCAACAAAACCCGCTAATACTTGTGCTTTAACAACGCCATGACTCTTGCACGGGATGTCATATTCAGAGAGCTCCATCAACCACTTCATTATCCTACCTGCGAAATTAGGTTTTTGTATAACTTGTTTGATAGGTAAATCGGACTTTACAATGATAACAAAATTGGAAATAATGGTGTAACCATCTAGCTGTGAAAATAACAACCATGGAAGCTCATTTGATCTTCTGATATTGAACTTCCACTCCTTGCAACACTTTACTAACAAAATATATAAGCTTCTGAATACCTTATTTCTTGGACTAAAACCGAGCAAACTACTTGATCGGTAACAATAATATAACACAATAGAGGTACATTAGGAACTGTTTTAGACAATATGGGGTAGGGTGAGATAAATACTCCTTCAACTGAACAAATGCTTGCTCACACTCTATCATCCAAACAAACGATCCATCTTTCACAGACACTTGAAGTAAGGAAAACCTTTATCTCCTGAAGCTGATAGGAAATGTGACAATGACACCAACTTCCTTGTTAACTATTAAACCTCTTTTATATTCATTGGCTCCTCATATTAATGATTGTTGAGCATTTCTCAAGTTTCACATGAATCCCACACTGAGTAAGCATAAAACCACAAAAATTTACCTTCTCAAACTCCGAATGACCTGTAATTATTGTCGACTTGACCACTATGTTAACCACATAAGCTTCAACATTAGGACCCAACATGGGCTGCAAGATTTTGTCCATGAGACACTGATATGTTGCCCCAACATTCTTCAAGGAAAAAGACATAACTCTATAGCAATAGTTAGACGTGTTTGCCATAAGCATTATTTTATCCTTGTCAAAAGGATGGATACAAATCTGATTGTAACCCAAATAACCATGCATGAAGCTAAACATCTCACACTCAGAGGCGCCATCTACTAAGCAGTCTATGTTTGACAATGGATAACAATCCTTTGGGCAAGCTTTATTCAAATAAGTAAAGTCTATACATGTCTACCATTTACCCGAAGCCTTCTCTACCATCATTACATTAGCCAACCATGTCGAATATTGGATTTCCTGAATGTGGGCTGCTAAGAGGAGTTTTGCAGTCTCCGCCACCATAGCGTCCCTCTTCCCATTGCTAACTTTCCTTCTCTGTTGAGTAATGGGTTTAGCCCTTGGATCCAATGCTAGCTTATGACATAGGAAACTAGGGCTAATTCCAGGCATGTGTGGAGGTGACCATGCAAAGGCATTATTGTGCTTCATCAATACTTGCATAAATTGTTCTTCAAACTCTAAGTCCAAGCTTTTACAAATTTTCACAATCCTACCTTATGAAATCTCTCTTTGCTTAAGATCTTCTGTTGGCTTCAGTTTGCAACCCTCAGATCTAGTTTCTGGGTCAAAATCCAATAGGGGGACATGAGTAGGAAGGCTAAACCGATTATGACGTAAACTACTCTCGTAAAATTTTTTAGCCAACTTCTAGTTTACTTGGATAGTCACTACCTTTCCACATGCGGAAGGAAACTTCAATTTCAAATGCCTTGTGGACACCACCGTGCAAATCTTGTTCAACGATGGCTTTCCTAGCAAGATATTATATAAAGATAAAGCATTGACAACCAAATACCTGACTACAAACATTTTTTCCTCCACTCGTTTGCCAAAAATTCGTTCTTATCTCAATGTAACCATGCACTTGGATTTGATCTCTTGAAAACTCTAACAACACACCATCAAAAGGTAGCAAATATTCTATATGGAATTTTAATCCCACAAAGGTACCCCAATACATGACATTTGTAGAACTTTCCTATTCTACTACGACTTGGTGAACATTTCAACTCATCATTATAATTGATAAACAACCGAATCGTCATTAAGAGAAAAAAAATCCTCCATATCCTCCTCATAATATATAATCTCGAGAGTACGACAAGTTTCTTGCGCCATGGCTACATTCATCACACATCTTGCATACCGCCTTCTTGCTAAACTAGTACTGCCTCCCCTAATAAACCTCCTGCAATTGTCTTAAAATCTCCAAAAATCAATATCTCATGCTCATCATTAGGTTGAGCTGCTTTGTCCCCCTTGTCATTATCTCCATCTTCACCTTCCGATCTATGCTTCTTATACACTACAAGATTGTCTTCCCGAATTAACTTCTCAATCTGTCTAATCAAAGCATAACACTTCTCGATATCGTGCCAACAAACACGATGAAACTCATACTAAGCATTCTTTTGAGGGACCAATTGTTTATCAGACTTCTTAAAAAAGGCTAGCAACTTAGTAACATTGACATGTTTCGACATCTCTTGATGAGGCATTGTTAAAGGGGTTTGTTCAAAATCCAAACCTCCTCGATGTATTTCATACAATTGATAATGTTTATCATTCGACCGTGGTGATCTTCATATCTTTTCCATCAACTTTTATCCTTCTTTGGCTATTTATGTACACTCCTAAATCATCCTTTTTATCTTCATTCCTTTTCCTATTCATCATCTCTTAACTTCAATATGTGATGTTGCGTGAGACCGAACCTCACCCATGTTTTTCACCAGCCTCTATATTAGAGATTCTCCAAACGGATCCGCTTTGAGTCCTTTAACAATAGCATCAACAAACATTCCCTCATTAGGTTGTGAAATATTTGTTAATCTAAAAGCATAAGTGTTTTGATGATAATGAATCTAGAAGAAGATGGACTTTAGCTTGGAATCTTGAAGTCTTTATAAAACTCTAGAGTTATATTTTCTGTATATGATCACTTGTAATAGTTAGCAAACAAAGTAAAGACCCTAGCAAGCACTCTCTAAGCATTGAAAATAAGCTTTATTTTTTGTAAAAAATATTTAACGTCACAATAATCGATTATCCCTAGTCATAATCAATTATCAAAGCTTTGAAAAGTTTTAGAAAACATTTTCTTTCTAGAATAATTGATTATCACAAGCAAGAATTGATTATCACAAGTGTAATAATCTATTATTTCGCGTTGATGCTCCACTATTCAAATTTCTCTCTGGAATAATTGATTGATCCTTGAAATAATCGATTATTGTAGTCATTTTTGCAGAAACCTTTGGTAGTCTTCAGAAACTTGGGCACTCTTGTGCCTATAAATACAGTAAGGGTTTAGGCTTTTAAGAATATACAGAACGTAAGTGTTTTTGCTATGTTTTAAGCTTGTGAAAAACCTAGTTTATGTTCTTTAAGTGAGTAACTTAAGTAAGTTGTGTTGCTGCTAGGGTTGAGTTTGTTTTCATCTTTTGTATTATTCAAAGGAGGTGTTCATTCTTTGCTTTGATTGCTAAAGAAGGTGTTTCATTCCTTGTGTTCTTCAAGGAATGTGTTGTTTATCCTTTGTTCTGAACAAAGGAGGTGTCTTTGCAATCATTCCTGCTATCTTATTTATTTTGATGCTCTTTGTAAGTTATAAACTTGTCTATTAAGATAGTTAGTAAAAATCACTCTCTTTTGAGGTAATGTAATAAACCACTCCCCATAGGATCAGCTGTGATTCGAATCACTATACATACTCAATGTATTTTTCTTTATTCCTACACTCTTTCCTTTCAACTTATATTATGTTGTTATATATTTTAATATCTGATTTTTATTAAGTAGAACTTAAAATTAATTTGGGGTTATTGTTAAAATCAATTTCAACTTTATTAAAATCAAAAAATATTTAATCTTTGTTAAGAAACCAATTCACCCCTCTCTTGGTTGTTTTACCTACACTGTTATCCTAACAATATTAACTATGATGTCACAAAAATGTCTCAAATACTCTTTTAATGATTTTGAACTTTGTTGTCGAACATCAAAGCATCGCTTAATTTTGGAGATTTTAAATGATAAGCTGCGAAATGAGTGGCGAAGGCCTTAGACAAATCTTCAAATGTAGAAATTGATCCATCTGGAAGACTACTAAACTACTCCAATGCGATTCCTGTCAATGCTCTCGAAAACGTCTTACACCGAAAACCATCACTCCTCCATTAATCAACATTTGTGTCTTAAAAGTCTTCAAGTGAGCCATGGGATCTTGGGTACCATCAAAACTTTCTACTGTAGGCAATAGGTGGTGAAATGGAATTGATTCGATCACGATCTTCTCCGAAGAAGGTTGGAAGTCTCGTTGTTTGTCAACCAATTCTATTTGTGCTCTTTATTTCTTTGATAATTGCTAAGTAACTGTTTGTTGTAACTCCTCATTAGATCTCTGTAGGTTATCTTGTTCACATCGAGCTTCTACTTGGCTACAAGCCTCTGCAATTTATCGCTTCAACTCGTCTACCATTTGTACCCGTTGTTGGATGCTAGAAGTAGCATCTTGCTTGACCCATTCTAGATGTGAATGATCACGTTCCCCTCATGTTTAGGGAATGAAGACCAATCACACTCCTAAAAGATGCAACACAACCACCCGACCAATTGTACTTTCACAAGTTGTAAGGATGATTGAATTATAGAAAAGTGGAGTAGGAAAATGTTTCACCTACCCCCACAGTGGACGTCAAAATGTTTCAGGAATGTCCAATCTTCAAGTTATGGTGCATTCAAGTAGGATATTTGGTAAAAAATGTCCAATCCCCTCTTTGGGTCACCTTCCTCGTATTTATAGACAACCCCTCCCGAGCTACATTGTGACACAATCACCTTCTTAGTGGTAACTTCATGTTTTGTCCATTAAAGAATATATGGGCACAAAGCAAAAGAAAGTCAAGGAAAAGCGATAAAAACCATTTTTATTGTTTTAAAGAAGTAGATGCTATGAGAATGCCCTCCATTAGTTGCAACAACACTACCAATTACACCAACCTCATTCACATAATATTGTTCTTCAATCCTTCTTCAATTCCTAATTTTCAATCTTTTGTTTTGGTTAAAAAAAATCTTTCTACTCTTTGTTGAAATCCCATAAAGTGAAATCAGTAAGAGTGTCTTGGAAATGAAGAGTTTGATTGGAAAGGGGAAAGATAAGAGAAACGAGTAAGCTTTGTTTTTAAGGTATTTTTAATCTTGTCGACATTTTGAAGTGAAACTTGAAATTGAGTTGATAGTTCATTCTCATAGTCATTTTCAGTCATGCTTTTAACAATTAGGAAAAGAAGCAAAACAATGTTATCGCTAAAAAAATATCGTTAATTGCCACATTTTTTATTTATTGATCACACTATCAGTTTCTCACCTACTTGAGACTAAATTAATAACTTTAAAAATGATGAAACTACATTGAAAAAATATCTAGAAGACCTATTTAGCCTAGAATATACATGCATAAATTTTTATTTGTAAATATATTTTTCATAAATTAAAGTGATTTTACACTTAATTAAAAAATATTTTAAATAAGCTAACATAGAAAAGTTTTAAAAATTAACTTATAAATTAATTAGTTTATAAAAAAATATTTAATTTCTTTAATCTTCTATCTATTATTTTGGTGTTTGATAGATCTGTAGTCTTGCAAGCTCAATGTCTTTTTATTTGTTAGTCATACAAATTTTTGTTCATGACCCATTCTATGAATGACCCAGTTGGGCTGAATCATTATGGGCCTGCCCATCACCATTTTTGTTCTAGGTTAAAAAATGGTGAATTCTGTGAGACATTTTATTTGCACAATCCTTTTTTTCACTTCACACCTTGTAATTTTAAAACTAGTTTCTGCAATGTAAAAATACATTACGAAAACTAATTACAAAAGTTAGGGCGTGAAAAGGAAAAGAAAGGGCAAATAGAATCCCCAAATTCAATTCACAATTAATTAATAAAAAAAGTATTGTTTAGTTTGACCAAAGATTCAAATTCTTACTTTGTCCACTGAGAATTCCGTAAACCACTCTCCATATCTTTTTTATAAATTGTAAAAATGTGGTGGAAATGACCCAAATATGCAATTATCTTCAAAGAATAAAAATAAGGTAAAAAAAAAGGGGTAAATATTGTTTCTTCAGTACTCTATGAAATATATATATAACGTTTATTTTTTTAGTGAAAATAATTTTCTCTTTTATTGTGTTCATCACTTTATTTTCACCATCATCGATTTTATTTTTTAATTGCAGCATGGAAACGATGAATGCTTCCTAAACACAATCGAGGCCTGCACTATTACAATCTATCCAGACATGGTACAGTTCCTATATAACAATTTTAATTTTCTCTGTATTTATTTATTTTTAATTTTTTTTATGCTTTCATGAAAAGGCATTTGAAGAAGTTACTCTAAAAAATTATCATACTAACTGAAAGTAGTAATGCATCACATTTTCATGCATGCAGAATGCAACATTTCAGATTTGTTGAGTGTAATGAGTTAACACAGAGTTATGATGCATGCAGATGCAGCATTTCAGATTTGTTGAGTGTTTGGAGCGTCTGAGTTTAGAAGGGAGACAAAGGCAGTGGGTGAACTGCTTCCAAATGACTGGATTAGGCACATCACCTATTGATTGTTACACAAATGGCAATGGAAAAACTGTTAGTTCTTTTTCTTTCTTATTTTCCATTCTTCATTTCTGTATATCTTCTATAAATTAATATATGTTATTAGTGTAAAATCACTAAATTTAATATATTAACAACTAATATTTTCTCATAAAAAATGGTAATTTCATATATCAAATTATATGTAAATACCTTTTATGTCTACCAAAGCAGATTGACCTAAAGTATGCAAAGGAAACATCAGAGCTTAATCCTCCCCATAGATTTGTTCCATGGGTGGTTGTCAACAACCAAGCACTCCAAGAGGTTTGTGAGTGATGTCAAATTGAAGATTGTAGTATCCAAGTGAATTAAATTGTGGCTAAACTCTTTTGCCTTTTCCTGTGGATGCAGAACTACAGAAATTTTGTGACCTATATTTGTAGGGCTTACAAAGGCAAAGTGATACCAAGTGCTTGTAGATCATCACTTTCAACAAGAACATATGATGACTCAAATGAAAAAGTCAACTCATTTAAACCTGTTTGCTATGTAGATGAAGCAAGAAATCTGACCTTACACTTTGGCAACAAGATTAAACAGTAAATCACCTTGAAAATTAGGTTGGAATATACTTTTTATTGATTATTAATGTGCATGTCTAAAAACTTACACTTTGGAAAGAAACTTATTTCTCCGGACTAATCTATAACTTTGACTGTTCACGACTTGCCTTGAACTATAGATGTGTAAATTATCATTAGAATTATCAAAATAGGTATGATCTAATGGTCAGCCTGTGTGACCTATGTTTTAGGTCAGATCAAACTTAAAAAAAGATGTTGGCATAAATACAAATATGTTTTTTAACCTTATCCGTTTGGTTTGGGTTAATGTCAGACTGACTCACATGCTAATGAGTTGATCTAATTTTTTTCTTTTATGTTAACTTTTGCTATTATTAATCTTTATTTTATTTTATTTATACATGTTATGCTATGAATGTGAGAAATATTAATAGAATTGTTTCAGTTGATATTAGATCAAGAATATCTTATGGATAGCAATTATTTGGTGTGTGTGTCATGGAGGCAAAGAAAATGTGTGAAGAGAAAATTATTCAATAGATTAATTTTCATATATGAAAATGGTACAAGATTGAGAAAAAAAAAAAATTGTCTTATATTTTCTCTTTAATCCTGTACTTTGTGTTAACAAAATTGCGAATTAGAGAATATGTATATGTATATATTGTTAATGAAAAATAGACAAAAATATGTGATTTTATTGTATAATACATCTAGTTGTTGAATATTGAACTTTAGACTTTAGAAAATAATATATCCTGATATTTTGTATGACAAAGTTGTAATCCTTTTAGTTTTTAATTAAGAAAAAGATTATCCATTGGTTTGTGGATTTGACATAAATGTTGGGTTGGATCATTCGATATCCCTTATGACAGTTAGAACATGTTGATTTATTCTTCCATTCTAATTCTCTTATAATATATACTTTGAAAAATATTGAATTTTGTCTTGTCTCTTCTTCATTTGGTGGATCATCTAGTAATATTGTTGGATAAAGATCATTTGATAAATATAATCTATCGAATGAAATATTAGTGTTTTTTTTAGTTAGATCTTTTTATTTAATTATGTATTTAATTACAATTGTAGTTATTCTATTTATACATGAGTATACCCAATTCTCAATTTAAGGAAGTCTAAATTAATATATGTAATTTATTGTTGTTCATCTTTGTATTGTACTCTTTCTTATTTAAGCATGTATACTTTGTTATGTGTAATTAGAATGATCTTTTTGTATTTTTTCATAAAAAAATGTTTATAAAAATCATCTTCATTTTTCTTATTTTTTATTTTTTCTTAAACATTAATTTTATGTTCACAATTCATTCAATTGTGTAAAAAATAAAATTAAAAATTAATTTAAGATAAGATAACCTTAAAAAAGTCATATTCATCAATATTCTAACATGATAATTCGAATATGATTTCGTAATGAAAAAATATAAATGAACACCCAACATAATTTCACTACTATATTATAGGTAACTAAAACAAAAAAAAACTAAACAAATAAGAACAATACACTTACTTTACACTTAAAACAATATTTATAATTTCTCTTTGTCTATTTTATTATCCTACTATACTATTTAAAATGTCATTTAGTACTTCAAGTGTTCATATATTATTTTTCAAAAAAATTAATAAACAAAAACACATATGTAATGCTATTGGGGTATTTAATAAAAACACATATGTAATGCTATTGGGCTCAAGTTTAAAAGGAGTTCCATTGAACAGGTAACAAGGATGATGTTACTAAGCTTGTGCAACAGTGTTCAGTCTGTCAACAAGAAAAAGTATCAGAATAGGTCTCCTACAGAGTTGTTGCAACCCTTATCTATACTAGCTCAAATTTTGAAGGTTGTAGCCATGAACTTTATTATTGGTTTGCCTAATTGCTTTGGTTTCATAGTAATCATTGTTGTGGTGGACAGGACTTCAAAATATGGTCAATTTTTTGCTCTGTAAATAGATTACAATAGTAAAAGTGTTGCAAAGTGTTTATGCAGAATATTGTCAACTACATATACCTAAATCTATTGTATCAAGGTATTTACGAATCAATTTTGAAAACACTTATTCAAGTAACAAGGGACTTCTTTGGCAATGTCTTCTCTTACCATCCATAGTCTAATGGTCAATATGAGGTATTAAAATATTTGAAAATGTATTTTATATGCTTCATGTTTCAGAATCCAAAGAAATGATTCTAGGTGCTAGCTCAGGTAACACTTTTCATAATAGTTTAGGAGTGACTCCCTTTAAGGCAGTGTATGGTAGAGATCCCCTGCCTTAACAAGATACAATGGTGAAGATTCTAATTCTCCTTTAATTAAGGAGTTATTGCAATATGAAATGTTTTGTTGGGTCAGTTGATGAAGAATTTAGAGAGAGCACAGTTCCATATGAAGATACAGGTAGATAAGAGAAGACACTTTGAATTTGCTATACTTGACTTGGTTTTGGTAAAATTGCAACCATACAAACAACTCTCCTTAGCTTTGAGAAAGAACGTTAGGAATGAAGTATTTTGAACCATTTGAGGTAATAGAAAGAATAGAGTCTATGACTTATAAACTCAATATACCTACTTCTGCTTTGATCCACCATTGGGTTCATAATTCTCCTTCCTCTCAATATTCTCCCTATCCCTCTATGTATTTCTTAATTCTATTTTTGTACTTGTCATGAACCTTGATAAGATTATGACCTTCTCTCATTGTAATAAAATCTGTTAAGTAATATAAATCTGTACACTAATTTTCTTCTTCCATTATTCCATTTCATAATATATCTTTGAAATAGAAAAATATATTATTTTAGAAACCAATATAAAGAGGGGGAAATAGTATAATCAAAGTTCAATTATTAAGAAAAAAATTAAAATAATATTTCATATATTTCTTAAATTTAACACTTTATATACATATTTATTGATTAAATTAATACTTGTATTCGAATAGTATTAATTAATTTTTTTAATTAATATGTTCACATTTTAAAGAAGATTAAGTACATCTTCTATATATGATGACACTTTATATGGACTTAAGAAAAGAGTAATGAGAGTGAAAATAGTAAGTTAGGGGTGTGTAGTGAAAAATTATAAGTTTCATCCTTTTAAGTTATAAATAAATTACCCTTGAGATAAATTCTTATTTTTTTCCTTTCACCTACCTCCTCTGATTTTCCAAGTTCTGCTTTATTCTTGAGTTTTTTGTGATTCCATCTTAGAAAGTTCAGAAGAATAACACCAATTTGAAGTTAGGAAGGTCTGGGCTAAATTCTTTCTTCTTTATGCTCCTTCTAGATTCCACATGCATGTTGATATCTATGGAGAAATAAGAATTTGATAGTGACTTGAGCTTCAATTTGACAGTAACTTGAGCTTCAAATAAGTTCACAAGAAATTGAGGTACAGAAGTTAGTTTTTCTTGTGTTAAATTTAAATTTTTTTATTATAGGGGATATTTGGGGTTTTAACTTTTAATGAATTTTGTTTACATGTGAAATGTTAAATAAATTTTGAAATTCATTGAAAAGTGAAATTTGATTGAATTTTAATTAGGCCTATCATTGAAAAGTATGATGATGGAAGTTTGATATTTAGTAGTTTTTTAAAATGTTGAATTGGTGTTGTGTGCAAATTTTTTACATAATTAGTTCAACAGTCTCAAAACTGCTTAGCGGATCTGAGATTTTGTGTGAAGAAAAACTTTTTTGAGGATTTTACTCATTGGACTTTATTTTGCTCAGCAAAATCACTTCACTGATTGTGCTCGTTGACCAAATTTTATTCAATAAATTTTAATTTTTTTGAGTAATTTCTAAAATATAACTGAACTTTTATCATTTTCTTATATTATTTAAATGGATTTGATATTTATTAATTTAATTTTATTTAATAAATCTATGCGTATATTTTGAATGTTTCTATTATTTGAAAATTTGGACTTTAAGTGAAAATTCAGTTGTTAATAAAATATGTTATTACTTAAATTTTAATTTGAATTCACTAGTTCTGACTTTAATAAAAGAAGATATGCATCTTTAACTAAATTTTAAATTACTAAGATGAGAATTTTAGTGATTTAGAATTTAGTTGTGAGAAGTCCATATAGGTTCTTCCATGAATGCTGGTACATAATCACTATGATTACTTTTAAAATATCATGTGTGAGTACGAATATATATTTATAACTTAAATCAATGTTAATTTCTATTAAACTGTTCAATATGTATTCCGAATCATAATATAAATTGATATATTCTTTAAATTTTAGGAAATTTTTTTATTAAAGCTAGAAATATTATTGATAGATTTATAAGAGTGTAGTTGTTTATATCATTATATATTAAGGCAAGGTTAATTTACTGATCGGTTTTTTTAATTGTAAATTTTAACTTTCTTATAACTAGTTACTGGTTTGTATTTCTTGCTTCTTTTTTTTTAATGTAACTATTTTAATGATATATGTGTTCACGTTTATATGTTACTTTTTTTATTGTTAAATATAATTTTAATTTTTAAATTATTTATTAAAATTATATTTTATTTGTAGGATAAACTTTAAATATATTTTGTTTTTATATTTTGTAAGTTTATGTAAACGATTACGATAAAAAATATTTTATATGTTTTATTTTATTATTATTTATTTTATATGTTTTTTTTTTTTTTTTTTTTTAAATATATTTTTATTTGTTATTTTATATAAATTTATAAGGTATAAAGATGAAATAAATTTAAAATTTTTTTCAGTAACCAAACACAATTTTAACAAATAATTTAAAAAATAAAAATATATTTAATTTTTTTAATTTTGAACTTTTGTCTTATAAATAACATATTTAAATAAAAAGATTAGCAAGCACTTCAAAGTCAATCGTGACTTTCTTTTGCATAAACAACTTACACATTGTACGTAATTTCTATTTATGTTACACAATTACCCGAATTTCATTTTTAAAAATAACCTAACAAGTTCAAAAACCACTTTCTTCATTGAAATATTATACTTATACAAAGATACCGACAGTAACTTAAAAAAGCTTTAACTTAAAAGGAAGGTTTTTAAATAGCTCTTGTGGGAACAAAGACAGAATAAAATTTTGCAGGACTTGCTTAGTTTAAAGTTTAATTTGGAACTAGCCCTTTTCAATTTTCAGTGACACAAATATATATATATATATATATATATATCTATATATATATATATATATATTTCCTAAATAAACCTATACATGTAGAATATGAGATAATAATATCATCCAACCATTACCATAAATTTGCTCCATCACGGATAGGATTGAGAGGTTCAAAAGAGACAGAAAATAAAGAGAGAAATCTAATACTCAGATAGGGATACCAAGAAAACTAGAACCAAAAGAAAAAAAGAAAGAAAAAAGAACGTAGAAAGTAGGAAGTGGTAAAAGACAAAAGGAATATCTAAACTTTTGTGGTTGTTAATATTAAGACAGAGAGAATGGAGAAAGAAGTGAACAAGGATAAACAAACAAAGAAGAATGCTTATGATAACATGAAGCTTGAAACTTCTTTTTTTGAGAAGCTAAGCAAAGTTAACACAACAATACAAAAATAAAGGCTTCAAGAGTGAATCAATAATTGATGATAATAAAGATTATTATAGATTCTACTGTTCCCTACAGTTGTTTTATTGTATTTATGGGCTTCATGCCCTCTAGTTTTTACTTGAAAACAAAAGCATAGCTAAAGGCTTTTCGGCTAAATTTTCCAAACCAAAATGGAAACTAGAATTTGAAATTCTCCAAACTGAAACACTGATCCTCTCTCCTTCCCTATTTTTCTTTTCTTTTCCTTCTTCTCCTTGACTAAAGAGGATTTATACACATACACTTATACTTAGATATCAAAGACTCAGTTCCAAATATTTTTTCATTCACAGTTCACATCCTTACACCCAGAGACACTGTAGAAAGTCTTTCTACAAGTATAAACAGAATGTTCTTTTCAAAACTAGTTATCATCAATGGATTGATGCTAGTCCTTGTCCTTTTCATGTATGAATCTCAGGGTGCATCTAATTCTTCTGGTTCACTTAGTGTTGGTAATGGTGCTAATATTAATCCTCCATTAGCTCATCAGAAAGTCAATCTGTCAGTGTACTATGACAGCCTTTGTCAATCTTGTGCACTATTCATTATTGAGGATCTGAGGGATATCTTTGACAGCAATCTTATCAGCATTGTGAATCTTCGGCTAATCCCCTGGGCCAATGCTTACATCAATAACACCAACAATTCCATATCATGTCAGGTTTAATTTCTCTATATTTTATCTTTGGTTTGCTTCAGTGAATTACATATTCAGTTATAGAAAACTGAATAAAATAAGTGTACTTCAGTTTCAACTTATGATGAGAAGAAAGCATAAGTACATGCATTAAGGCATTTCTGGGAATATAAAGCATAAGTTATATTACAAAAAGGCTAGGAGTTATGGTCGTCTCTGCTATATTCAGTTGCTTTAATTTACTCTAGTTTTTGCGAACCGTTTATTTTGGCTTTTGTTATGATGTTTTCACTTGAATAAGGGAAGACGAATTTAAATTTACCAATGTCTTTTAATTAATGCTCACTAAATTATGCAGTCAATAAACTTTATTGTTGCAGGCTGGCCCTATTTCTGCATATGTCAGAATATGAAATCCATGCACTAACTGCATAGAATACTTACACAGTGTTCGGTTACAGGAAACGAGATAAAGAGAGGGAGATTTTAATAACTTAATATAGTTTAGTTAACTTTAGGAGAAAGAAGAGAATTTGTGATTTTAATAATTTCTTGTGGTTTAGTTAACTTCAGGACCAACTTAATCCTAAATATCAAACTACCAAAATAAGAGTTGCCTTTCACTTTGTTATTTGAGTATATAATTGTTGGTGCGAGATCTTCAAAAATTTCTCCTTTCAAATAAAAAAAATGTTGAATCACAATCCCTCTCCTATTGCTGAAAGCTCTCCCTATTATTATTTACATTTTCTCTGTATTTGAATCAACTGTTAAGAAAATTGATTATCATCTTTATAAATGACTCATACTTGTACACTGGTTGGCAGAATGGGCCAGATGAATGTGAGCTAAATTCATTGGAATCATGTGCCCTTAATCTTTGGCATAAAGTTGTAAGTATACTATTAATTTCCCTCCCTAGTTAACAAGGATACATAGATACCAGACCTCTGTGATGGTGACTGATAATGATTTCTATAATTCTAATGGATCTGAGATATGTGCACTAATATTGTGATGCAGGACATACAATATGAATTGATCAGATGCCTTGAGATTCTGGCAATTGGGGGAACCATTAGCACATGGAAGGAATACTGTTTAAACCAGTTGGGTTTGCCTAAGGAGCTTTTCCTGAATTGCTTCAACATGGGAAATGGGACACAGGTTTTTTCCATTACTTTCATTTTATGATTAGCTAAAACTATGCAAAAGAGGAATGGACAAATTATTTTCTTCTGACTATATGGTCAAAATGGTTAATCATGATATCTCTTAATCATGACTACAATGGTATGTAACAAATATTGATGTTGTATTCCACTTTGTATAATAATATAAACAAACATCTACAACTTAAAAAGAGTCCAAACATTTTCTATTTTCAATTTTAATTATAAAAGTACCACTTTGTTTTCATTTTCATAATCTTGACAGAAGCTTATATAACACAATTTAAAGTTTAAAAAAGAATTAATAACATTTAATCATGTGTAATATAGAGATTAGTAGAAATCCTAATGGTTCTGAACTACTTAATAATTTGTTCTTGTGTTTATAATTTGAATTTTTATGCAGCTTGGAAAAACATATATCAATCACACTGCACAGCTTTACCCACATCCTTTATTTGTACCATGGGTGGTGGTGAACAATCAACCTGTTGGAGAAGTTAGTCCTTTTCTTGTCTCAAACTTTCTCATCCACACACATTTCCACATATCATTTATGATCTTTAGATTATTGAGAATATACTCATCAAGAGTACTGTTTTTGTGTCAGTTCAGGACTATGCACATTTTGCAGATTATGTTTGCAAGGCTTACAGAGGAGTTTCTGTTCCAGACGTCTGCAATTCTCCTATGAAATGAATGATCGTGAGAAATAAAACCAATTATTTAATAATACAGTGTCTGTTGGTTCAGCAAAAGACACATTGACCCTGCATAAAATGTTACATCTATAATAGTTAAGAAGGGGAACAGAGCTACCACATGTACAAGATTTGTTGTAGCATGCCAACAAAGCATAACAATTAGAAAATCCACATTTTCCATTATTAAACTTGCATGCTAAATGGAAGTGTATTCATGGTACATTCTCTCTCTATTCCTCTTTTGGTCCCCTCACTCTTGAACAAAGTTAGAAGACATGTTAAAGAGTTTTAATTATTCATACAAGGAGAGTAAAGCTGTAAATTCTGAAGGAGTTTATATTCATATTCAAGAAACCTTTATTTTTAATCATTTTGTTCAATGGATGTTAAGGTCTATTTTTCATCATCAGACAAATATCTTATTATTATAAAACAACAAACAATATATATACTAACAGGTTATTAGTTTGAGTGAAAATAAATTTAATGTCATTAAATAAGGTATTGATTGAGTCTCCTAAATAGAAAAAAAAAGTTCTTAGTTTGAGTAATAATAAATTTAATCTCTTAAATAAATTTTAAAAATATGAGTATAAGAAAAATATCACTAAAAGTTTATTAATCAAGTTTTTTAATAAAAATTAATGATAATATTAATATTTACTTTTATCTTCATCTTCAACAATCACATTAATTATTTTTACTATCTTCCCATTCATAATATGGAGTAATCTGTCTCCTAAATTTTTATAAATATATTTTCTAAAAATAAGTTTTATGTTTGTCTCTCAACAACCCCTTTGTTTTTTTTTCAAGTTATGGGAGACCTTTGATCTAATTCCTTACTCACTGTAATATAAGTTTTTTTTGTCATTCTGTTAGATCTATCTATCTTATAATAACTTTTTCTATCATCGTTTTTCCATGATATCATTTGTTCTTGCTAACCAGTGTTCTAACTACCAGTTGATTGATGTCAACCTCAATGCTTTCTTAAGGGCTGCAATGTCCTCAAGCCCATCTCAAAATTCACTATGTGTATGACTTCAGAATCATGTGGCAAGCCTAAAGAATCACCAAAGTGAGCAACCTTTCCATGCGAGAGACCTTGATAGTGTTAAGATACAAGTGTGATGTTGGAGTTCTTAGTTAGATAAGAATGAATAAGTTGAACAATATATAAGAGAAAAGACTCATAAATCCATTGTCTTAAGGTTTTGGATTGGAGGTGGTGTCATAGACACTTGTGTAGTTGTGTTTGTAACTCATTCTCTTCCCCACCAACAAGTGGTATCACAACCCAGGTTCAGACGAAATACTTAGGTGAGATTACATAATAGAGTCACCAGTGAGATGAAGTATTCTAGGTGAGGAATTCCAAGTTAGGGCTCCCAAGAGGTAGAAATGAGATAACAATCAACTAGCCTTTGTTTTCATGTCTTGGCACAAACAAAATGCAAGACGGTCAAGAGGTTCAGCAGTTGGACTCACTTTCTGCCTGATGCATCTCAATATCACTTCAGCCAGTGCTTTCGTCCCTCCATTTATTGCTTCTCCTAAGGGCTCGAACACATGTACCACATTCACAGTTTTCAATTTGAGTGGTGATAAATATATACCACTTTTTTTCAAACCACATATTTACCTTCTTTTTTCTCTTTTAATAAAAAATATAAAAAAGTTAAAGTCGTGATAAATATATATTATTCTTTTTTAAACTACATATTTACATTTTTTTTTCTCCTTAAGTAGTTTCTTTTTGCAAATAGATGTGAAAAAAAAATTGGTAAAAAGAAAAGCATGAAAAGTGATGAATAGAATATTTATAAAAAACAGAAAATGATGCAAAAAGTTTGGGATTTAGTTTCTTCGCTTAAATGTGAAGATTTGTGAAGAAAGTAAATAAATAATCGATTACTTTTCACCACTTTTCATATAATAAATTATTATTAATTTATTAATATTTTTATTATAATAAAAAGAATAATTAAAATATATATAATTAACTATTTAACATAATATAATAAAACAATAAATTATAAATAATAATAATAATAATCATAAAATAATAATAAGACGACAATAATAAAAAATAATAGAATAATTATAATCATAAAATAATAATAATAATAAATAAAATTAAAAATTATAATAATAGTAAAGTTAAAATTATTAAATAATAAAAATAATATTATAATTTATTTTACTACAATTCTTTTAAAATATATTTTTTAATATATTAAAAAATTATAATAACTTTTTATTTTATCTTATAATGTATAATTAGTTATGTTATAATATAATTATTTTTATTTACATTATATAATAAAATAAAAATTATAAAAATATTTAAAAAATTATTTTAAATAAAAAATTTAATAATAAAATAAGTGTATATAAGAATAAATATTAAATAAATAATAATAATAACATAAATAAATTTATATAATAATATTACTAATAAAATAAAAATGATAATAATAAGTAAATAATTATATTATAAAAAATTTAGTTAAAAAATATTTTTTCTATTATATCAATCAAATTCACAAACTTTTCCAAGTATCTTTCATCTTTCTCCTAAAAGAAATAATCTCACTTTTCACTCTCTTTCTCTTTAAATCTACTCTTTTCCTCTTCCTCAAATCTATCTTCAAAAGGGAACAAAGCCTAAGTGCTCTTTGATTTGAGAACTATACGAAACACTGACATGGATACGACATGAACACGAACACATAAATATGATTAAATTAAAAATAAGTATATGATTATAAATATATTAGAGTGTACTAATTATGTCCTAATATAAAATTTAAAAATTATGAAAAAGATATAGTAAAAAAATTATGTAAATTGTTGTGTTTGAATATCACATTTGATCATCTTTATTAAAAAAAATATAACTTTCAAGTTTGATTCATCAAGAGATAAGTTAGCAATATCAAAAAGTTCATTGTCATATAATGAAAAGTCATCTCGTGCAATATCCTAAAATTTAGTTTCCTCTTGTTTGTATTTTGAGGTGTTTCTTGAGAGAAGATGAAGATTACTATAAACAAATACTAGATCTTCTACCTTTTGAGGTGTCATCTTATTTCTTTTCAAAGAATGTACAAAGGAATAGGTTTCACAACAAGGAGAGAACATGGTTGTCAAAGTAACTTAAGAGCTATCTTCTAAAGTGTTGGTGCATGAGCTCCATACAATCCACCATGATTTTGCATCCATTTTACCTCTATCACTTAAAGAGTCAACATCAGCAAAACTTTCTCTTCCATTTGAAAGGTTTGCAAACTCTATGTTTACTTGTCTCCTTACATCAACATTATCAAAGAACCTTTTAAAACATTTTTTTTCTTTTAAGAGTAACTTCCACATCTTGATGTGGGGCAAGTCTTTGTGAATTTTCATTTAGTCATTCATGACTATAATATCTACAACATTAAAAATATACAAACATAAATAAATATAATATAATATTATAAATATGATATTATAAATTAATTTAAAAATATAATGCATTACCTTGAATGAACAAGACAATAAAGAGATGTGATACTCTTAGTCCAGCAATAAATTAATATTGAATTTGCTAATATTCAATTTCTATCTTTCTTTCATGTTGGTATATGACTTTTCTCATATTTTAAATCAGTAAATTTCACATTTCATATACTAAGTGAAGAGTAGTGTTGAGGAAAAGTCCAAACACTCTCTAATTTTGAATAATGCTAAAAAACAATTAAAAGGTAAAGACAAACAAAACAAGCTTCTAGACGAAGTTACTCATCAGACGAAGAAGTATCTTGTTTATACATCAGATCATGTATATATCATCTGATAGACGATGCCTAAAATAATCATTAGATGTATCAGATGATAAGTCAATGGATGATGAGGTTTGGTCTTTGCTAATGTTTAAAATTTTGCTTTTAAGCTTTCAGAGACATTCTTTGTGGCAGTATGATGATCACATATCAAGGCAGTTCACATGTCGCATCAACGCCTTCCTTATCAAAAGTAAAAGTTGATTTCCTCACCAAATTCCTGACATGCTATCAAATCATAAAGTACACCTGCCATGTACAGAAGTGTGCTACTTTCATCAAAAGGAGTAAAACTCATTGTCCTATGGAGGATAAATGCTATAAGCTATCAGGTTTTGTCTAAAGTTTGGAGACAAACATTTATTGCATGAAGAAGGGTATTTAATGCATCTATGTGAAGTCTTCATCAGACGAAACGAGAAGATGTGTTCAAGACCAACCTAAAGCTGAAGATGTCAGAACAGTTCTCCAACGGCTAGTTGCTCATGCACTATATAAGAGGATGTTTGCATCTTGAAGAGACATAGAAACAAGTTGAGAAAATGTGTTGTTACAATATTATCTCTACGCTTTTTATTTCTCTTCAAAACAAGCTTCAAAAGAACATTGTTAGTGTTTTACCGTAGCTACCTCTAGAAGTTGTACTAAAGTTCTCCCTTCGTCTTTAAGACGTATCTCTTCTAGAATAGCTTAATCTTTTGTGATTATATCACAAACCCCTTTTTTCAAATCCTTGTTGAGACAGGAGTGGCTTTGTAAAAAAGAATACCTAGTTGAAGCGAAGAGTGGCTTTGTGATAAAGAATATTTGTATAGGTTAGATAGAAGTGGCTACGAGCCGAAAGAATATTTGTAAGTTGCAGTGGTAGTCTACTAGTGGAACTCAATCAAGTTGATTGAGAATTGGACGTAGTCTGGGGATTCAAAAGAACCAATATAAAACTTGAGTAATTTTATTCTCCTTTAAACTATCTACATTGCATTTTATTGTTTGCATCTAATAGTAAAAAGGCAAGAATTTCAAGAAAATATTTATTTGAGAAATATTTTTAAGACTTATAGACTTCATCGTTTGTAAGACTCAAACTATCTTTTGACAAACCTTGTGTCTGCAGACGAATTTTAAAAAACTACGAAAAGTTTTTAAAACACAATTAAACCCTCCCTTCTTGTGTTTTTTCCTATTTTTCACAAGTAGTAATATTCATATATGTCTTCCTAAGAACATCATAAATGGGGCAGTGAAAGAAAGTATATAATCAACCTTCATCCACCAATCATCAGCCAACAAAGTTTCTTTCACAAATTGTGCACTATCCACATTATCGTCTTTGTAAGAAGATCATTCATCACCAATAACAATCTCTTGGAGTCCTTTTTAAAAACTTCTAAACCTCTAGAGCATGATTATGGTTGAAGCAAATCTTGTCAGAGAAACAAAAACCAACTTAAATGAGTTGAAGTTATTGAACATTGATAATCTCATAGAGTGTCTGACAATAAAGTTTTTTATAAAGGTAGCATCATTAGCAGTTTGTGTGATCCAAAAACATTGCTGGTAAGTGTCACTATTTTTCTCAATATTTTTTACTGCATAAATATTTTTCAGTGCAAGATTAAAGGTGTGCAATACATAAGAAGTCCAATAGATTGAAGGAAATTATAATTTTGTGAACATACTTCTGCGTTACACACAACTGCATTATCAGTTACACTTTGTACAACATTTTTTGGGTCAACCTCCATAATTGCATCTTTCATGTGTTTAGCAATAAAATCCTTATCATTTATCTCACCAAATCCATCTATTGACTTCATAATCATTGGACCACTCTCAGTGATAACTCCACCCATCGCTAACAATTGTCGCACATTTTTTATTCCATGAGTTTCTTATAGGTTGCAAAAGGTTTTTTACATGACTTCTTTCTTTTGAAAGCAAAGGACCTCTCAATTTATATATGTTAGTGGTACATTTCTACCAATAAGGACTTCTTGCTAAAAGAAATGGTAGTCCTAAAGAGTAAAATATCCTTACAATTTCACAATCAAGAGTTTCTCTAGCTTGAATATTGAAATAAAGTTGTAAAGAACCTTTGACTTTTGGGTTGACAGTGTTGGTTTTCTGATTTCCTTCATCAGATACAGGTGGTAGAGAGACTTTTTTTTTCAAATTTTCCATTTTCAATATTGCTTCATTGTCCAAGTTTTTAAACTCAACAAACTTTGACACAGTCACATTTGAAAAAATTCTAACTCCTCTAGTAATTTTAAATGAGCTCTTATGCGAGTGTAGGATTCATTGAATGAAAAATCACACAAATTATACTCATATTATTTTCACCACCGAGAGTCTTTCTTAACTTTGAAACATATCTCCCTAAAGGTTTTGTTTCATCTTTTTGTTCTCTAGCTTGATTATCTATATTCATCTTAATTTTCTATAATAAATATAAATGAAATATAAAAACATTGGAAAATGTTACAAATTAAAAATTAATTATAACATAATTAAAAACTATGATAATATTATATATATTTTAAAAATAATATTTAAAATAATAAAATAAACAAACTTATAATTAGAAAATAAAATTTGAATATAAATTAAATTCAAATCATTTAGAAAATAAGAAACCGTAAGAATAGTCATAAGCAATTTGAAAAACAATTAATATTTAAATTGAAAAAATATATAATTTAAATAAAATAATAAAACTGATTGAAATATGTAATAGTAGAATTGAAATAGTGAAAACTTCATAATGTGCAATGGATATGGGTTAAATGAAAGCTTTGTTAATGCTACCATTCATAATATAATTGGTTAGGAAAATGTGTGGCGTACACTCCTAGTTTGCATACACCATTTTCACACCATGACGTGACCCGTTTTCACACCATGACGTGGCCTGTAGAAATTATTCTTTGAAGATGAGTGGGTGAGTGATTTACTTATTCATTAAATGCTGAAAAGGTGAAAAGTAAGTAGTGAGAGAGAGATCAGTCTTCATCAGAGTGTTGAATTCGTGGCTTGTGACTTGTCTTTGGAATTTTTAGATGTTGCTGAGGAAGGAAGAGCCCTTTAGGTAGTTGGAGAAGCGGGTCTTGAGAATGTGCTCCACAATGGCGAGGTTGCCTGTGAAGACTTGGAGGCAGCCCAGTGGGCGATGGAAGGTGAAAGTGGCGGCCAGTGAGGTTTGGACTATGTCGGACAACCACTAGATACAATGGTTGCCGATGCGTTTGATGGTTAAGTAGGAACCAATGAGTGATATGATGTGGTCATTCACGATGGTTAAGGCACCCACAATAGAGGTCATTCACAATACACAACAATACCCAATGTAACTAAATAAAAAAAAACGACTCTAATCATACAAATGTTACTTTTCTTTCCAACAGATTTAGGGGTTTATGGATTCTAATCACCACTCTGATGATAACAAGTCCAACAACCACCCAACGAACGATTGCTACAAAGATGACTTTTCCCACAACCACAAAGTACACGTTAACAACTTGAGAAGACACTTATATGAAACCAAAGCACCAATAGGAGCAATGCTAGGAAGGAGAAGAAAAGATAGTCGATAGAAAGAGGAAGAAGAAAAAAACCCATTTCAATTTTACCCTAATCCCCTTTATTTGTATGGTTCCCACAAGTTATTAAAATAATTTAAATTTGACTAAGTGCTGATGTGCGTGTGTTTTTACCAAACTATTCACTATCACTTAAAAAAGAGCTTTTGTCACATACTTCAACATCATCTAAAAAAGAGTCAAGTACAAGTGTAATAGTAGTGTATGCCACATAATAGTGTATATGTATCACAACTCAATTGGTTATAGAGAATAATGGCCAATACAATACCTTAAATTAATATAAAATAACGAGATGTCAAATCATACAACAAACATTATGAAATGCTTTAAAATAGATAGAACATGTAATAACTTGCAGTGAAGTAGAAAACGCGGACATAATAAAATAGTATGTAATGATGCAGTAGTAAAATAGCACAAATTAAAGTAACCAAGTACCCTCCTTCTTATTATCCGTTGTTCTTTCATTTTTCTTCCTTTTCTTTATTCTTTCCCTTGTTTTTCTTCCGCAACTCGAGTTATAGTAGTAGAAATGTGTTTCTTCCATTTTCTTCTTCCTATATTATTTATAATTGTATTCATATCTCTTTATTTTTTGTTTCACTCCTTGCTTTTTATTTGATTTGATTTTTATTTTTTTACATTAAAACGAATGCACTTCCTTTTTTAGGTCGAGACATGTGTCCAAGGATTTGGACAATGTCTTCTCCTACACATTAAAAGACTAAGTCGTGTTCCGCCCAAAACAATGCTTCTAACGTAGTGTCGCTCACGCATTCATCGCATGTCCATGTTCGAAATACTTTCAAAGCATGGAAATGTAAGTTGGAAGTCATATCCAAGCTTCATATAGTTTGAGAAAAATTCTGATGTGAAAGAAGGGGAAAATGCTATGTTATAATCTGTAATCCGTACTTAACGTAGAAATATAACTATAAGAAGAATAGGTGACTCTAAGAAGAATTTCTATTATTATAAAAAGAACAAAAATTACAAAGAAAAACTCTCAATGAATTCTTTATCTCTCACAATGCTCTCTAAGGATTGTTTTCTAATCTTTGTTTAAAAGAATTGTTACAATCCAAAGCATATATTTATATTAGAATACAATTAACATAAATCAATGGTTATGAATGGTTCATATCAACCAAACCATTAATTTAATGAATGGTTTATAACTATTAACTCTATATTTATATAAATGGATTTAAGTTATACAATTACAAATCTCCACCTCGACTTGAATTCAATATGTTAAATAGCTTTCATAGTTCCTTTGTGTTGCTCCACCCATTTCTAATGTCAAGTTACATTTGTAACTCCAACTAAGTCCAAGCAATGTTTGAACTTTAATGATGGAAGAGCTTTTGTCATCACATCTGCAGGATTATCAGAAGTAGAATCCTTCCTACCAACACATCACCTCTTGATGTGACATCACGAGTAAAATGCATCCTAACATCAATATTCTTTGTCCTCTCATGATACATTTGGTTCTTTGTTAAGTGAATTATGCTTTGACTATCACAAAACACTGTGACATCCTTTTGACTTACACCAAGATCACCAACAAGACCTTTAAGCCATGAAACTTCCTTCACTGCTTATGTAGTTACCATATACTCTGCAGTTGACAAGGCAACTGTGAACAATAAAGTTGCACACCAACTAATAGCACTACCTCTAAGTGTGAAAATATAACATGTCAAGGACCTTCTACGATCAAGATCACCAGCATAGTCTGAATCACAAAATCCAGTAACATTTCTACGATTTGTCCCTCTTCCATACACTAAACCTATGTTTTTTGAACCCTTTAAGTATATGAGAATACATTTCACAGCTTGCCAATGAGCCTTTCCAGGATTAGCCATGTAGCGACTAACAACACTCACTGCATGTGCAAGATTTGGTCTAGTACATACCATTGCACACATAAGATTCCCAACTGCATTTAAGGAACTTGAGACATAAACTCCTCGTCCCCTTTTGTTTGTGGTGACATTTCTACTAATAACTTAAAATTAGCTGCAAAAGGTGTACTAACCATTTTTGCATTCAACATTCCAAATCTTTCTACAAGTTTCTTAATATAATTCTTTTGAAATGAACATAATCTTTGAGCTTTTTGAACTCACATGATCTCTATACTAAGAATTCTCTTTGTTTCATCTCAAATTCACCACTTAATTGTGTCTTTACCTTATTAATCTCAATTGGATGTTTACATGCAATTAGCGTGTCACCAACATAAACAAGCAAGTAAATATAACACTTGTCAAACAATTTCTTACGATAAACACAACTATCATACTCATTTGTTGTATATCCAATATCAATCATAAACGAGTCAAACTATTTATACCATTGCCTTGGTGATTTCTTCAACCCTTCAACCCGTATAGTGACTTCTTCAACAAACACACATGATTTTCTTTTCCTGGTACAACAAACCCTTCTAGTTGTTGCATTACAAATTTTTTTCCTCCAAATCACCATGGAGAAAGGCTATTTTAACATCTAGTTGTACTAACTCCAAGTAATGTAGAGACACCAAAGTAAGAAGCACTCTAATAGAATTATGCTTTAGAACAGGGGCAAAAACTTCATTAAAGTCAATATTTTCTCTTTGTGTAAATCCTTTTGCAACAAGTCTTGCTTTGAACCTTATTCCATCTTTCTTCTTGAATATCCACTTACAATCCACAATTTTTTGATCAACTGACTTCTCAACAAGCTTCCATGTCTGATTCTTGTGGAGAGATTCAAGCTCTTCTTTCATGCCACCAAACCATTGTGACGCTTCATCACAATCAATTGCCTCATGGAATGAACTAGGTTATTGTTCATTAATGTTTTCTGCCCTATTAAGGGCAAAAGCGACAAAATCCTCACACCTTTAAGGTGGTTTAGTCTATTTTCTTAGCCAATCTCTAGCTAATATATACTCAGACTCTGTTATTTTGACTTCATCCTGTGTCTCCTCTGATTTTTGTTTAAGAGCTTCAGTTTCAAACTCCTCCTTTTTGCAAGCACTATCAAATTTAACTTTATTATCATGGTCCTCATGTGGTCTTGGGTTAAGCATGGTTTTCTCATAAAAAATTACGTCTCTACTAATCATGAGTTTTGACTCTTTTGGGTCCCACAACCTTACCCTTCTATGCCATCTCAATAACCCAAAATATGCATTTCTTAGCTCTTGGTTCCAACATCCTTTCACATGAGCATAAGTTGAGCACCCAAATACACACAAAATTGAATAATTTTTCGTAGAGCCAAACCACATTTCTTTCAAAGTCTTGCATTCAATAGTTGTTGAAAGAGACCTATTCACCAAATAACATGCAGTATTAACTGCCTCTTCCCTAAATTGCTTAGGAAAATTTGCATTTCAGAGCATGCAACAAGCTCTCTCAAGCAGTCTTCTATTCATTTGTTTAGCAAAACCATTTTGTTGTGGTGTGTGTCACATAGTTCTATGGCGAGCTATTCCTTCATTTGCACAGAACTCATTGAACTCTCTATTGCAAAATTAAAATCCATTTTTTGTTTTGATTCGTTTGACCTTTTTCTCTATTTGCTTCTCTACTAGAGATTTTCACTACTTGAACTTAAGGAATACATCACTCTTTAGTCTCAAGACATAAATCCAAACTTTTCGTGAGTAATCATTGATGAAATTTAACATGTACCTTGCTCCACCGTGAGAAGGAACACTTGACAGACCCCATAGGTCTGAATGGATATAATCTAAGAGTCCCTCACATTCTTTGAACTCCGGTGCTAAATTTTACTCTGCATTGTTTTCAGTAAACACAATGCTTGTAAAAATCTAGCTTCCTAGTTCTTTGTCCACCAAGCAAGCCTCTCTTGCTAAGCTCGTCCATTCCATGCTCACTCGTATGACCTAACCTCATATGCCATCAACGAGTCTGGTCAAGATTAAAATAGAACATTGTTGCACCTACCACTGTGTTGCCTCGCCAGATATATAGTCCTTTTTTCAACTTTCCTTTCATAACTATCATGGCACCCCTAGAAGCTCTTAAGACCTCTCCTTTAGCTTAGAATGAACAACCAAGAGAGTCTAATGTGCTCAAAGAAATTAAATTCTTTTGAAGTTCAGGGACATACCTCATATCGGTTAATGTTTTCACAATACCATCAACCATCTTAATTTGCATTGTACCTTTACCAACTATACTACAAGCACCATCATTCCGCATTAGTACTTTGCCACTGTCAATCTCTTTGTACGTGACAAACCAATCTCTATTAGGAGTCATGTGAAAAGTACATGCCGAGTCATCATCATTTACATTAGATGAGACAAAGAGAACATTTCCACCATCTGATTTTTCTGAGGCCACTACTGCTCCACCATACTCTAAAGTACTTGTAATATCTTGAGCTCAGGACAATTTCTCTTTTAGTGCCCTTCTCTTTGACAATTATGACATATGTTATTATGCTTAATTTTATTACGTGATTTTGACTGTCTCCTTTGGAAATTCTTCTTCCTCTCCTTTGTTCTTCCTCTTACCATTAGACCCTCACCTAAGCTGGTGTCATTGTATGAATCAATAATAAACTTTTTTAATTCCCAAGATTGTAAGGTTGTTTTAACTTCCTCCATCAATAATGAACTTCTACCAAAAATTATTGTATCTACAAAATTTTCATAAGCTCTTGGCAAAGAAACAAGAAGAAGAACAACTTGGTCCTCGTCATCAACAGTAACATCAATATTTTTAAAATATGAACAACGTGGTTGAAATTATCAATATGTTTATGAATGGACTCACCTTCATGCATTTGTATGGTATATAACCGTTTATTCAAGTAGAGACAATTATGTAGAGACTTTGTCAGGTACCGACTTTCAAGCTTTGCCTAAAGCTTGTCAGTAGTCTTTTCTATAGAGACTTTTCCCAAACCTTCATCACCTAGCAATAATAATATTATACTATGCGCCTTTTCATTATCGCATTCTTCTGTGTAGTTGTAAGATCGGTTGACAAACTTTCTTCTCCTTCCAATGCCAACTCACATTCTTGTTGCATGAGGAGAGCGAACATCTTCACCCGCCATAGATTAAAGTTATTTTTGCTAGTAAATTTCTCAACATCAAACCTCGCAGATGCCATAAATTTGATAGCAGTTTGTTATGATATAATCCGTATTTAACGTAGAAATATAACTATAAGAAGAATAAGTGACTCTAAGAAGAATTTCTATTATTATGAAAAGAAAAAAATTACAAAGAATAACTCTCAATGAATTCTTTATCTCTCACAATGCTCTCTAAGGATTGTTTTCTAATCTCTATTTGAATGAATTGTTACAATCTTATGCATCTATTTATATTAGAATACAATTAACATAAGCCAATAGTTGTGGATGGTTCATATCAATCAAACCATTAATTTGATGAATGGTTTATAACTATTAACTGTATATTTTTATAAATAGATTTAAGCCATACAATTACAGGAAGACTCCAAGTAATAACATCTTCTCCCTCTCTTTTTTTATGACCTTTTAGGATGGGATCAAAATCATCAAAATCCACGAGCATATCATACACATCCATCAATGTTGAGAGTTGAAGGGTAGATTTCTCAACTGACTTTGTAGAATGATGAACATGATGGAGATTCAAAATCTCATGGTGCATCATTTTCATTTATGGCAAATAGACCATAAGAGACTTTGAACCTACATCCACAAGTTTAATGATATCTAATCATCATAATGGACATTTCACTAATTAAGATGTTTTTTAATATCTCTATATCGCTCATCAAAAGTGTAACTTCTATTTACACTTAATACTACATCAATCAATTCATAATAAACCATTTCAATTTAATTATGACAAAATAAGCTTTGTTGTTTCAATATTCTAAGACTTCTTGCAATGTGGTCTTAGGATTTTTTTCTCAATTGAGTCCCAATTTTGGTTAAAAATAGTCAATGTAATCCCTTCCTTTAGATTGGTGTTAATAGGGTTAAGAAGGTGACAACATAGCACATGTAGAGTGACATGTGACAGATGCACAACCACATGCCAGAATATTCTTTTCTCCTTTATCATTTTCCTCTCCCTCCTCTCCTCACCCCAACCCTACCCCACCTCCCCGTCTCCTTCATTTTCACCATCACCACCATCTTTTCCACCACCACCATCTTCTCTGTCGTGTCGTTTGCTTCGCTACCCTCTTCCTCCCTGTTGTCACCTACCAAAGATCTGATTAGGTCAAAGTTGGTGAGAACAGGAGCACCCTTCTTCTCCATCTATGTGACCAAGATTCTGAAGTCGATATTGATTCAATCCATCGTCGAAGCAGCATCCACACATTGCTTACCACTCCAACACACATTGTTCAGTGTCACGACAAAACGATGAAAATAGTTTTTTTTATACAAAACGATGGAGTCACCACCAATTTTATTTGAAGAAAATATTTTAAAAACCTTTAAAATAAAAAAGATGGTATGTGAAACCAAATTATAGGTTCACAAATTAGTTACACATAGGGAAGGTATTAGTATCCTACTAGATTCATCCAAAAACGATTGTCTCTACGTAGATGTAGGAATTCAACTAACTTAAAAGTATTTATTTTACGTCTCAAAACAGTGTTTGGTCTTTTCTTTAGTATACACCTTTTTACTTACAAATTTTATTATTATTATTATTATTAATATAATAAAAGAATAGTATTTTTTTATTATTTTTAACTTGACAGGGATGGTATTCTGCTCATACGTATCTCCTATGCAATGGAGAATTAGAATAACGTAATTTTTTTAAGAAAGAAAAAAAAATTAGAAATACATCTAAAGTGGTCAAAATATTTTTGTATTTTTTTAAAGCAACCAAATTAGAAATGTATCTAAAGTGATTTTAAAATGATTATAAGGAGAAAGTAATAATAATAATAATGATAATAATAATAATAATAATAATAATATCCAAATCAAAAAACATTCAACTGGTTAAAATAATTTTTATCAATGGAAAATCCATTTGAAAGAAAAAAGAAGAAAAAAAAATGCATATTAACCCACATAAACAAAACAACTAAAAACCATGGAATAGGGATTGTGAACTCTTGAAGGTCTTACTGTAGGGTAGGAGAGAAATTCGCATTCTAGAAACTTCCAGAAAAGCACAAAAGATTTGATCAAAGAGAGCAGTTCCAACTAAAAGTGTTTGTCCCTTAAAGAGCAATTTTAACTACTAAGAGTGTTTGCCTTATTTTATTTTTTCTAATTTAAGGTTCGCTTGGATTATGCTATCTTTGTTTATCTTCATTTAACAACTCAAGCAAAAAATGAAATTAGGATGCAAAATAGAATGGAAGAAGAAACAATTCCAAAATTTGAATGCTGACTGAAATTATTATTGTTATTCCAATGTGAACTTCTTATACTTCATGTGGACTTATTTTTCCTTCCTCTTTTTTTGAAATTTTTTCTCCACCCTTATTGGCTTTAAGTCTCTTACTAAAAGTGACTTTTGTTTTCTGATGGTGATTGATTCATGTTGGCTCTGTTGATGATGGTCATAACTATGCATTGATGACCCTATGCTTGCCTATTTTTTTTCTTCCTTTTTTATATTTTTAATTTTTTTTCTAATTTTGTCTTTTTATTATATTTTTTATTATACATTTCTTTTGTAATTTTATTATATTTCTTATATATAATTTAATATCTAAATTTATTGTGTATTTATTTTTATTCTTTTTTTAAAAGAAGAACAAATTATTTTATATTTTTCTGAAAAAAAAATAGATGTTCATAGTTGTCCCTCTTTATTTGAATTTTATTAATAGAATAATATTAGTTTTCATATTATCATATAATAAAATTAACTTAAAGATATGAACACCAAATTTGTCTAAAGAAGAATAAAAGTAAAAAAAAATTAAACAGTATAATTTAAGTAAATGGGTGCAGGGACCCAAAATAATTGTATGAATGAAAGTTCAATGGGCCCAAAATAAGTTGTGGGCTCAAGGGCCTAAAATATGTTATGGACTTGGGAATTCCAAAATATGAAATTGGCCTAGGAAAAACATTGAGGAAAATAATAGTGAGTGTTTTAATTAGAAAAATTGGAGTGAGGGAGTGTTATAATTAATTATAAAATTGATTCAAAAAAGTAATGCATGATGCACAAACAATGCATGATATGTCTTACAAAAAGGAAGCATGAAATGTGATGCATGAAGCATAGATGTATGGATGTATTAACAATGCATGATATGCAACATTTCTTATTTTTATTTATTTTATTTTTTATCATTTTTTAAATTAAATCTCTTTTAATGAACAAATTTATTGTCAATTTAGTAACCCTTAATCCTTTAGCTTTCCAACGGGTCAAGATTTAAGGAGGGAGCTTGTTTTTCTTCAAATTTAGTTTTCTTTCAAATCACATTGAAGACTTCTTCTTGATAGAAATAGTGGCTAGGCTATGTTATTTGAGATTTTAGCTAGCCAATAATTTGCTACTCTCATAAATTATAGAATTTTTCATGGCTCTTTAAACCATTCAAAGCAATCATAACGCATTATAAATATCATGGCATGTTTCGTATTTAACATGATAAAGTAATACAATGAAATGGTTGGTAAGTTGAAATTGTAGTATTAATTATTTGGAATTGGAATAATTGTTACATGAGCAAAAGATAAACGTAATAACTAAACAAGGGCAATAAATTGAAGACCTTAACTAACAATCTTAATTCTCATGTCAACAATTTTTTAAAAGTCCATCCATCAGCATAAAGAACATCAAATGTTTTTTGTGAACTCAATAATCATCTCTACTTTTACTCCAATTTAAGTCTTCATAACAATCTTTATCACAAGAGATCCTTTTTAAATATTTGACTTAGTGAGTTAGATCCAATTTTCATGTAGGTCTCCATTTTAGGTTTCTAGCCTAGTGAATTTTCCTTCTTTCTAATGATCCTAACTTTTTTCCTAGGCTGCTCTTTTTGAGTTTACAACCTACTAAGTCACTATAATTTTTTCCTAGACTTCCCTTTCAGGTTTTTAGCCTAGCAAGCTTTCTTTTCTTCTTTTCTTCATCTTTCAGTTTTTCTTTTTTTCTTCTTCTTTTTCTCCTTTTTTATGCATAATACTTCTTAACTACATTAGAGTTCATTGGGAGTGATAAGTCTTTGTCTTCCATGTTTGTAAGGATTAAGTCCCCTCCTAAAAAGGCTTTCTTCACAACATATGGTCCTTCATAATTTAGAATCCATTTTCCTCTGAGGTCTTTCTACATTGGCAAGATCTCCTTGAGCACCAAATCTCCTTCTTGAAATTCTTGAGGGCAGACCTTATTTTCGTATGATCCTTTCAATCTCTTCTGATATAACTGACCATGGCATAGAGTGGTCAATCTTTTTTCCTTAATGAGATGCAATTGGTCAAAATGAGTCTGGATCCATTTGACTTCCTCAAGTTTCTCCTCAACTAACACTCTTCAAGAAGGGATTTCTATTTCCATGGGGAGTACTACTTCCATCCCATACACCAGAGAATATGGAATTGCCCTAGTAGAGGTGCAGACAGAAGTACGATAACCATGTAATGCAGAAGGAAGAATGTCGTGTCATTCTCTGTATGTTATCACCGTCTTCTAGACAATCTTTTTAATGTTATTATTTGCCACTTGCATTGCCTCATTCATCTTTGGGCAGTGAAAAATTATGATGTTGAATCTCAATATCATTACAAAACTCTTTCATCATTTTGTTGCTCAAATTAGTCCCATTGTCTGTAATGATCTTACTTGGCAATCCATAATGACAAATTAGATCCCTTTTAATGAACTTGATCACCACATCTTTTGTCATATTAGCATATGATGTTACTTTTACCCATTTCGTGAAGTAATCAATGGCCACTAAGATGAAGCGATGTTCATTGGATGCCTTGGGCTCAATTGGACCGATCACATCCATGTCCCATATTGTGAATGGACATGGAGCAAATAAGACATTCAAAGATGTTGGTGGTACATGAATGTTATTCGAATATGTCTGACATTTGTGACGTTTCCTCAAATAATTACAACAATTGGCTTCCATGGTTGACCAATAATACTCAGCCCTTAAGATCTTTCTTGTCATTTCATGTTTGTTTGCATGTGTTCTAAATGATCCCTCATGGACTTCTTCCATTATCTTCCCAACCTCGATTGCATCGACACATCTAAGTAAGACCATGTCATGATTTCTCTTATAAAGCACATTGCTATTTAAGAAGAATCTCATGACCAATCTCTTCAAAGTTCTTTTTTCATTTTCTAAAGTGTTGGGAGGATACTATTTATCTTTCAAGTAGCATTAGTGTAAAAAGTACATTTTATGACAGTTAAAATGGACTTTTTATGTCGGTTTTAGAACAAACATAGATATAACAAACATAGAAAGTTCATACTTTCTATGACGTTAAACAACCATCATAGAAAATTCACTTTCTATATTGGTTATAAAGGTCTATCATAGAAACAACATTGAAAGAAGTTATTTACATGTTTTTCACCTTACTTTCTATGACAGTTAAAACTACACCTGTCATAGAATATGTTATTTTCTATGATGGTTTTAAGTACAACCGTCATAGAAAGTAATACATTTTATGGCAAATATAATTTTAACCATCATAGAATGTATTACTTTCTATGACATTTAAGGCCACAACCATCAAGAAAATGTATTTTTATCTTAATTTATTTATTTATTTATTCAGTTCCCTAATTGTATAACAAATATTCTACATAACAAACTTAATTCCCAGATAAAGATATTTCAAATAAAATCTTAAGGACTTAGTGTATAAACAATTCTAAATTTTATTAATAGTTAATATGTTCAACTACATATAAAATTGTCAACTATACAAAGTTTCTAATTCTATTCTATGACATTTACAATAAATATTTAAAAGAAAGGATGCCCACTACCTCTGAACCTTTTGTTACACTTCATTGTTGAATGAGGAAGAATAATTGAATTTCTACACAATCAAATATTTATTTCATCAATAAAATATGAAATTAATATTTAAATATTTAAGATATTAGAATTAATAATATATTATCTCCCACCAAAAGTAATTAATGTTTATGGATATGATTGTTCACATATGCCTCATCACATTAGTATTCACACTTGTAATTTTTCAGTTGATGTGAACCCTATAAATTCAATATAAATAATATAATATAATATAATTAATAATTGTAATTGAATAACAAGAAGGCAAATTAGTTACATTATATGGAATGTGCTACATCTTCTTCCTAACAACATGTGCAAGCCTCCATGAATTAAAATTAACTTACATAGCTTTATAAAAAATAATGTACATTAAATTTGTATTATTATTAAACTTATGAATATTAAATCATATAACATAAGACTTAAATACCTATTACGTATCTATGATAAATTAAATAAGTTGAGATTTCATACATAGATACTCGAGCAAATCTAGTTTTTCACCATCTTTGGAACATGGTCTTTTGATGGTCTTACTCCAGGGTAGGAGAGAAAGTTGTGTTCCAAAGAATTCTAGAAAAATCAGCATGCACAAAGAATTTAATCAAAGAGAGTAGTTTCAACTAAAATTGTTGGTCCTCAGAGAGCTTGTTCTCCCGTGTGCGACTCCAAATTGTCTCGTGTGTGATTCGAGATAAAGCTTACGGTGGAAGTAAAATTTCATTGGTCACGAGTGAGGAGGAAGAATGAGATCTAACAATATAAACTAAGAGGAAGAGAAGGAGATTCAAATATAGGAGTGAAAGTTATACGTGAAAGTTATACATTGTTGGGGATGAAATACTTCTTATGCGGTTGGGAACAGTTTCCAGGTACAAGATTATGTTTATTTTATTTTCTAATTTAGGGCTGGCTTGGGTTCTATTATCTTTGTTTATCTTCATTTTATAGTCAAGAAAAAAGTGAAATTAGGATGGAAAAAGAAACCATTACCAATTTCGAATGCTTTCACTGATGACTCTGGAATTACTATTGTTACTCCAATGTGAATTTCTTATGAATTTCTTTTACTTCATCTATTCTTGTTCGTTCTTCCATTTTTCATGAAAACTCTTCCCCTTTTTTTACCAATCTAAATTCTCTCTTTATGTAGATAGATTGACTATAAACATCTTAATTAATTTAAAATTTTAGATGGGTTGTTACCCAGATTTCAGCATAATTATAAGATATTCATTGGAGGTGTGGTGGCTCCGGTGGTGGCTCTATTGGGAGTAGGTGATGAGGGTGGCTTTAGGTCTGTGGCTCTGATGGTGATTGATATTGACTCTACTGATGGTGGCCATAACTCACAAGTTTGCCTATTTTTTCCTTTTTTTAATATTTTTTATTTTTTTGTAATTTTATCTTTTTATCATATTTTAATTATATATCTTTTTTTTATAATTTTATTATAGTCCTTATATCTAACTTAATATCTAAATTCATTGTATATTTATTACTATTTTATGAAAATATTTATATTTTTTCTAAAATAAAATAAAAGAAGTAGGTGTTCATAGTGACACAAGTTCGATGATGCATTTATGAGTCTTGTTTTTGGTAGAAGGGGTTTCATTCTTGCAAAACCTTGATCTCCATCTAAATGTAATGGTCATCAATGGTGTTGAGGGAAAAGGCAAGAAATATGTAATTTGTATTGTAAACTGCATAAATTTTTGTGAAGGTCAAGCAATGCGTGTAAAAGAATCTCGCACAAAGATTTGCTTAGCTCTTTGGATAATTGAGAATTGAGAAGGATATGTTGTGTTACATATCAACTCATCTTAACATATCACGTAATGTGTAATATTTGATTATTAGATTTCTTTGATCATTATCATTGTATTTAAAGTTTGAATGCAAAAGCTAAATATTTTTCAAGTTTTATTTATTGAGTTCTTTGTTTGCAGCTTCTGCCTTCATAATATTAATTTTTAGTGCACCTACTACCAAACCTTTCACATAATTTAACTGTAAATATTATAGGAGACATTTTTTATATCAATGATTAGTTTGTAGCAAGATTTATTTTGATTAAAGAGCTTCCAAAGGTCATATTTTTGTAACCTTTTTTTCTTGATTCTTACCTACATTATCATAACAAAATAAGATTGAGTTTAAATTTTTTCCATCATGCTGTAAGAGAAAAAACAAAAAAAATTAATAAATTAAAGTTAACCAATGGACAATAAGATAAGAAATGAAAAATTCACAAATTATTTGGTGCATAATTTAATTCTAATTTATAAAGAACTTTTTAATTTTTTTCTAGACATACTTGTGAATAAGTTTCTTAACTAAATCTTTTCAGAACCCTAAACATTTCATGGATAACACTACAAGAACTATTGATTTTATTATCGGTAAAAATAAATATTAAATTTTTATAATAAATTAAAAATAAATAATTTTTTTATTTTTTTTTAATTATACTTTTATCCTATTTTTAGTATTTTTGGTATTACTTTTAGAGGTTACAATACACAGATCTTAAATATTTTACATAAATATATAAATATATAAATATATAAATATATAAATATATAAATATATAAATATATAAATATATAAATATATAAATATATAAATATATAAATATATAAATATATAAATATATAAATATATAAATATATAAATATATAAATATATAAATATATAAATATATAAATATATAAATATATAAATATATAAATATATAAATATATAAATATATAAATATATAAATATATAAATATATAAATATATAAATATATAAATATATAAATATATAAATATATAAATATATAAATATATAAATATATAAATATATAAATATATAAATATATAAATATATAAATATATAAATATATAAATATATAAATATATAAATATATAAATATATAAATATATAAATATATAAATATATAAATATATAAATATATAAATATATAAATATATAAATATATAAATATATAAATATATAAATATATAAATATATAAATATATAAATATATAAATATATAAATATATAGAAATATAGAAATATAGAAATATATATAAATATATAGATATATAAATATATAAATATGTAAATATGTAAATATGTAAATATGTAAATATATAAATATGTAAATATATAAGTATGTAAATATGTAAATATGTAAATATATAAATATGTAAAAATGTAAATATATAAATATGTAAATATATAAATATGTAAATATATGAATATATGAATATATGAATATGTAAATATATGAATATATGAATATGTAAATATATGAATATATGAATATGTAAATATATGAATATATGAATATATGAATATATGAATATATGAATATATGAATATATGAATATATGAATATATGAATATATGAATATATGAATATATGAATATATGAATATATGAATATATGAATATATGAATATATGAATATATGAATATATGAATATATGAATATATGAATATATGAATATATGAGTATATGAATATATGAGTATATAAGTATATAAATATATAAGTATATGAATATATAAGTAGATAAATATATAAATATATAAGTATATAAATATATAAATATATAAGTATATAAATATATAAGTATATAAATATATAAATATGTATAAATATATAAATGTATAGATATATAAATGTATAGATATATAAGTGTATAGATATATAAGTGTATAGATATATAAGTGTATAGATATATAAGTGTATAGATATATAAGTGTATAGATATATAAATGTATAGATATATAAATGTATAGATATATAAATGTGTAGATATATAAATGTATAGATATATAAATGTATAGATATATAAATGTATAGATATATAAATGTATAGAGATATAAATGTATAGAGATATAAATGTATAGAGATATAAATGTATAGAGATATAAATGTATAGATATATAAATGTATAGATATATAAATGTATAGATATATAAATGTATAGATATATAAATGTATTGATATATAAATGTATTGATATATAAATGTATAGATATATAAATGTGTAGATATATAAATGTATAGATATATAAATGTATAGATATATAAATGTATAGATATATAAATATATAATATTTTACCGACAGATTTTATTTCGCACAATATGGCTTGAACTTTATAAACGAATTTTTACCAACGGATTGTGATCCGTCGGTAATTTACCGATGTAACTAAATCCGTTAGTATAATCCGTCATAATTAAAAATTATTGACAAAAATATTTCCGTTGATAATTTACAATTTTCTTGTAGTATAATGATAAGAAAATATATTGTCTTTTTCAACTGGTATTATAGCTCTTATTAAATGTGTTGTTCTTTTCAATTGGGATGATTTTTATTTTGTGTTCACCCAAAGAGCACAAAATGTTAATAATTTGCAACCCTTCTCATGAGGATCCACGAGATTGTTAGTTGAACACTTTTACATGTATGATTAGAAAATCGGTTGAGGTAATAACTTGAAAAAGTTTATAAACAAAAAACCATCAAATATATTAAACTACTAATTACATACAAACTAATAACAAATCTATATAGCACAAATGTTGCAATCCTTATGGTGGTGATTCCAGTGTGCTTTTGGAGAGGGTGAGGGAGGTAGTGTGGCAAGTGATGGTGAGAGGGTGTCATGAGGACCTTCATCATATTGGTGTGGCCACACTCATAAAGGAGAAGGGTGTTCCTTTTCTCATCAACTTTGACCCAAACAGATTTTCAACAGGGAGGAAGATAATAGTGGAAAAGACAACATCGATAATAACAAAGAGGACAAGAAAGGAAGGCAAAGGTAGAGACAGGAGTGGGAGAAGGAGAGGATTGGAGGAGAAGAGAAGGTGGAAGGAAAGAAAGATTATGAAGGAAAAGAAAATATTCCAATACATGGTTGTACATATGCAATGTGACATTCTGTATGTGTCACATCATCACCCTCTTAATCCTAATAATATTAATCTAAAGAAAAAAAATAACATTAACCATTTTTAACTAAAATTGTGATTCCATTTAAAAAAAATTACGAGATCACATTACAAAAATTCTTATTAAAACAGAAAAAAACTTATTTTACCTTTAATTGTTGATCTCAAATTTAAATTTTATATGTTTATTTATACTAAATACTTTTAAGAAAAACTCTTGTCTTGGAATATAATATTGTTAAAGTTTTATTCATTTTAAAAATAATATCATGTTTAAAAAAAAATTAATTCCACTTAATACTAGATCAATTCATAACAAATCATTTTAATTTAATTATTGATCTCAATTTTAAATTCTTTATATTCAATTATACTAAATATTTTTAAGGAAACTTCCGTCCTTATATACTGAAATGTAATATTTTTAAAATTTTGTTTGTTTTAAAATAATATTATTAAATATGGATTACTAATGGAAATATTTTTTAAAAATTTAATTTATTATTAATGTAATGGATTGGGGTACATTGTATTAATCCATAGACAGACTAGATGATCTTGGAATATGGTATATCAACATTTGTGTCCCATTAATATAATTTACAATTAGACAATTGATCACATGTTTAAACATTAATATCGTCCTAAAGACAATTTCGACACTTACCCTTGACCCATCAAAGTAAAAAAATCCATTAATAAATTCAATAAATCTAATAAATATATTTATTGCTACACCTAAATAACTAGAATGCCATAGTGTATTCATATACATACCTCTAAAATCATGTAAACAACAAAAATATTAATATTAATAAATAAAATCATATTTTTTAATACTTTTTTATAACTCCTTTTTCAACTTATTTTATATTTTGTTTCCTTTGACCGTAATTACCAACCATAAGTTCATCTTCATAGTTGTGTCGTCATTTTGATAACACCCATGTCTCCCTCAAGTTCGTTGGCGTCTTGGTTGTTGATGATAACATTCACTGCTACACTCCCCCACAGCCTCAATGTAGTGTTGTTCATGGCAGGTTATAAAGCTCAACTTCCATGTTACTAATCAACTTATATCCACAATATCTCATTTTTTATCAAAAATAAATACACTCATCTCTATCCTACCACCCACCAAGGAATTTTTTGTGAAATATATTTTTTTATAAATAATTTTTTTTAATAAACTTATTTCATCTTTATTTATCCAACTAGATTTGTTTATTAGAAAATTGTCAAAATCTAATTTTTAATAATTTTATAAATTAATAATAAATCTCCATTTATAGTTGAAAAAAAGTTAACAAAAATTTTGTAAACATTAATTGATTTATGTTTAGATTCTTTAATATATTAAAACATTATAATATAATAAAATTTAAATATTATTATATATTATATTCAATATATTTTTATGATTTAAATTAAATTAAGTTATTTTAATTTTAAAATATTCAAGATTATTTAATATAAAATAATAAAAAAAACTAAAATACTAAATTTTTCTTTCATTAAATTTAAAATAATTTTATTATTTTATATAACAAAATAAAATTTATAATCCTACATTTTAGTTAATTAGTAATTATATAATTTTTTAATAAAAATTAATTTTATATATCAAGCATATTAACATTAGATCGTTTTTTTTTTCTTTCAACCTAACTCAGCTTAAATTTGAGGTGAATTAGATTGATTTATGAGTTTAAACTAATATCTAATTTATTTGTCCATATTTTTATATATAAAAAATAAAATTTTAAAAAATAAAATAAAATAATCTTATGAAAATAAAAATTAAAGATTTATATAATTAAGTTTTATTAAAAAGTTATGTACTTGCTAGTTAAATAAATTGTATGATTATAAATTTTATTTTATTGTGTTAAAACAATAAAATTATTTTAAATTTGTTTAAGAAAGTTTTAGTGTTTTAAACTTTTTTTTATTTTATATTAAATAATTTTAAATATTTGTAAATCATTATTGTTAATAATTATATAATAATATTTCAATTTTATTAAGTTATAAAATTAATTAATTAAATATTTTAATATATTTAAGAATCTAAACAGAAATAAATTAATAACTTGGGGAATGTTTGTTAACTTTCTTTTCAGCAATAATAAATGGAGACCTATAATTGACTTATAAAATTATTAAAAACTAAACTCAGACAATGTTACACTAAACACATAAGTGTAGGATAATGCCATTCATGAGCAATTCTAATCTATTTTTTAAGTGTAGGATAATGGCATTCATGATCAATCCGTGTATTCTATTTTTTTAAAGTGTATGTATATTGTATGTATTTTTTTTAAAAAATTATATCAATTAAATCTATTAAAATTAAAAATAACACAAAATTAGTTTTCTATATTCACTAAGCAAATTATTAAATATAAATAAAAATAATTAATTATAATAATAATTAAATTTAAAATTATTTTATAAAATAAAATTACTAATATTTAAAATAATTTTTATTAATAATAAAATAAAAAAAATTCTATTTTTATGGTTATTAATTTCAGAAAAATATAAATTAAATTCTATATAATAATTATTAAATTATTTTTTAAATTAAAATTTAAAATCAAATTTTAACATTAGCTACTAGCTTTTACCTACATACTTAATTAGATTTTAAATTAACTTTTAATTAAATTAATAAACAATTGCATTACTAATAATATAATTTTTAAAAATATTTCTTTTAGTGATTTTGGATTCCAATACAACTTCTAACTTGTGTCTCACCATTCAATTAATTTTTCAACTTTTCTGTTATTTTAGCTAATTTTTTCAACACAGCAAAAGTATTTATAAATATTGAATTGTTTCAATTGTTTAATGATTCTCCTATTAAAATTTCTTCTATACAAAAAGGTGGTTTAATTTTTTCCCTCAAACTGTGGTATAACATCCCACAAATTCATTCAAATTTTGTTATTTTATTTATTTATAGGTTTTGAAATTATCTCATAATTCAAATCTATGAAAAATTATCTCACAATTGAATCTATGAAAAATTATCATCAATTAAAGAAATACTCTCATCCAACAAAATCAGAACATATATCATTTTCATTGTACTAATGAGAAAGGGCAAACTAACATCACTATCTTAGAAAATATATAGTTTAATATTATTTAAAAATTCTCTTCACCATTCATGTCTCAATATAATAACATCATTATCATCATTTACTTTCTAATTACCAATACCAAACATTCTTTGACAAAAATAAAACTCAGATTCTTCATTAGATTCATTTGAATATCGTGAAAGTTCGTTAATAATTTTTTTTTCTTTTGTACTATTCTAAAACCTTTTCGGACACACAATGGTATTTATGCAATTTTTTTTCCACATATTACTGTTTCAAAAAATATTTACCCACATATATCCTCTCTCACATTATTTACATAGTTATCACACTTTATTGTTCATGTCAGAAACAAATTTTGTCACTCAGAATTCAATTTCTGGAAAATCGAATTTTGAATAGACGGATTTAATTTTTTTTCTTTTGCTATTCAGAATTCGGTTCCTCGGAAAACTAAATTCTAAGTAGTTTTTTTATTTTTTTTCTTTTGATTCGGTTCTTTTTATTTGTACAAAACAAAACATGAGAATGGTCGTTTTAGTATGAGAACGGCCGTTCCAGACGACACCTTTGTAACCTTGTTTTTGGAGTGCAGAACGGTCGTTCTTAGAGACCAAAAAGAAAATAAAAAATCTATTCAGAATTTCATTTTCCGAAAACTGAATTCCAAATGGTAAAAGAAAAAATATTTAAATAGCCTTCTTAGAATTTGGTTGCCCGGAGATCGAATTCCGAATAAGAAAAGAAAAAAAATTAAAATAGCTTTCATAAAATTTGATTATCCGGAAATCGAATTTTAAGTGGCAAAATGAACTAATGTGAACGCTTCTTAGGTTAGAATTCGATTTTCCAAAGACTAAATTTTGACATGAACATTAAAAGTGAAATATATGTAAATATTATGAGAATAGATATATTTAAATAATTTTTTTTGGAAAAGAATAATACGTGGGAAGAAAATCTATTTATTCAGCTCACACATTTATATATTCCATAAAAAATGTTAATAGAAAAACAATTACATGACATTGCCATTGTATGGTGAAACTTATTTCTGTTAACTGTTTTTTCATTTAATTGAAATTTTGGATTTCTTGAATATCATAACATAAGTGTACGATTTTAATTTCAAAGTTTTCAATTGTGTCATTCAATTATTTAAGTATGATAAATATGCAATTTTAGTTTCTAAGTTTAATTATACAAATCAGGTTTTAAAATTATTATTATTCTAATTTTAGACCCTTTTTGGTAAATTAGATGAATAGATATTTGAACACAAAAAAGAATTGAAGCTAAAAAAAACTAAATTAAAAAGATTTGGTAAAATTGGATGAAAATTGTAAAATGACATTAAGGAAGATAACATGTCAGATTAGATGCTACATAGTGTAGTGTCTGTCCTCTCTGTTTAAAAAAATTGTCTCACTGTTATTTCTTGCATATCTGAAAAAAATATTTATATTTTTTTTATATTCGTTAAATACCTACACATATATTTTATTTTTATTTTTAAATAAAATTATTTAAAAATAATAATTTAAAACATAAATATAAATAAAAATTAATTTAAATATAATTTAAATAAAATTATATAAATGTAAATAAATTTAATCTTTTAAAAAGATAAATTTAGATAAATTAAACTATAAAATATAAGTTTTAGAAAATTAATTATTTAAAAAAAGTTAATTTCATAATTCTAAATAAAAAGATATATATATATATATATATATAAAATTAAATGATAAAAAATTCTTAAATTATTAACGTATCTCTAAAAATAGTTAGAATAATTAATATTTTTTCCCTAATAATTTTAATTTTTTTAAATATTAAAATAAAATTTGTTAGTAATGATTAGAAAATAAGATAGGATAGCATGATATTTATACTACCTACAAATATAATTAAAGATATCTATTTCCTACTCCTCGTATATTTTACTCAACCTATGAATATGGACTTTTTTGTACTTCCTAAATAACATTATTGAATAAATTTTAATATTAGATAATCACATACTTTTAATAATTATAAATTTATATTTATATTTTATTTTTACTTTTATAATCTATAATTTTTATATAGATTCAATTTCAAATAATATTTATATAAAAATGTATTATTGTAACTTAAAATTTCTCAATTAAAAAAACAAGTGTAATATTAAATTAATAATTTAAAATTAGTAAAACATTAATCCAAAAATTGTAATAACTATAAATAAAGTTTGAACAGTAGGATTTTCTATTATTATTTTAAGAGGTAAAATGATGAAATATAAGTTTCAGTAAATTATGTTGAAAGACTATTTATGAGTAGCTTATTGAAATAAGTTTAAAGTTATTAAAAAAATTCTTGAATTTTATCAAAAATTTAATCTATTAATTTTATTTACGATTTAGATGAAATTTTTACCAAATACACACTTAATTTATGAAATATGTAATGAGTCAATGAAGGGTTAAAAAATATCAATTGAGAGATTAATTATAATTATATAATTGTAACATTGAAGAACATAACATCATTAAAATGACAGAAACTAAAATCATACAGTGATATTTAAAGTAATTAGTAGGGCTAAAACTTGATAAATTAAAATCACATATTGAGATACTTGAGAAAAAAAAATACTGTTAAGCCTAAATGTTTTAGTCAAATTTGATTATAGGTTTTGAAAAATTCAGTTTACCTTAAGTAATAACATACCAACTATAGTTCATCACCCATTGCTCACACACCAAAAAAGAAAATTACTGCACCTATTAATTCTTCTTTCTCCAAAAGACCAAGAGATAAGCATCACCATCATCCTACACACTCTCACCCCTACATTTATAGTTGTATAAAAAACTTTTGTAGCAACAAAAATGGTCTTCTATTAATTAATAACTCATATTTTCCCTCATTTTCAAATATATCACATGAGGTAATAAAGTTCTTATGAATCCATACTTTTTTTTATAGTATTTTGAGTTTAACTTTTACAAAATCATTTTTAACTGAGATATTGATTTATTTATGTGGTATTATTTTGGTGATTTCTTTAATTAATGTGTAATAGATGTTCCTAAACATTAAACGATTGATAGATCTTTCTAATATAACACTCTTATAAAAACATAATTATACTATATAAGACAAGAGAAAGTATATACCCCATTTAATATTTCAAGATAAAATTGAGATATAACAAAATATATATATATATATATATATATATATATATATATATATAAACAATTTCATATAAAAAGATATTTTAAAGTATTTTTAATTCTTTGTTTTTGTCAATTTTAAAACTTGTACCTATATATGCTTGTGTATATAATACAATTATTACATATCATCACATAAATAATAAATATAAGAATAAGTTATTGAAATTACATATTAACAAATATAAATTACTAATGATTCTAGATATTAAAATTGGAATATAAATTCACACCATCTAAAAGACTCGTATTAAATATGTTCCATTAAAAACTAACATCTTATCTAAAATAAGACTTATATTAACAAGCAAATATAAGAACAATGAATCAACATAAGTTCATTACCTAACAATCTACACATCTACTAGTGCATAATAACTCCCCTTCTGGTTCTCATCACTTGGTCTCTTGGTCTATGTGACTTAACTATCAGTGAAACAAGGGGATCATCTCTGTTACAACATAGGTGTCATTACTTAATACACAACATCAACAATGATTCATATATCATCCCAAATTTCTGACCTCATCATATATTCCTTTCACATATATCACAACATACCCAACATATATTTTTGTTCACATACATTCCAACTCAAATCATATCGAATTATACTCATTTAATCATGCTCAATTATAATTTGTAAGAAACTTAAATGGATAAGCTACAACTCTTACGTAGACCTCTATTAAGTGGCAAAATTTTAATAAAAATTGATATTTATTAAGCACTTAACAACTAGAAATTTCTAAACACAAGCAAAGATAACATTTCCCAATGAAGAAAATTTTGTGTACATCATTTGTATGTAGGAGTAGGTATCAAAAACAAAAGAAAAATCAATAAATCAAGGGAAGAAAGAACAAAAGTTGAAAGGAATGGGAAACATAAAAGTCAAGAAGTAAAATTAGGAAAACAATTGGACTATTTTCATTTAAGTGGGTTTTTTTTCACTAATGTGGACTATTTTCACTTAAGTTGGTTATTCTCACTTAAGTTAGTTATTCTCACTCAAGTTAAAGATAACCCAATTCTCTCCTATATAAAGGACTCAAAAGCTCTTGTGTTGACATCCCATCTTAGTGAATATCAAGAGTGCTTAGAAAAGAGTGAAAAGGAGAAAGAAGAGATCTTGGATCAACTGGAAAGAAGATTCAAGATTAATTTCTCATCCCCACATCCATTCGGGTATATAAGTTGCTCATAATCATGATTGACTAACTTTTCTTTGTATTGAGATTGAATATAATTTATCAAATTCTTCTGTTTTCACTCTTGATCAATGTAGTCAAAATCGAGATTTTACTCGTAAGATCGTACGACTTTTATTTTAATTCCGTGTTAGAGTATACTTATAATCATAATACAGTGTAATCGGTGAGATAGTAGAGGAAAATCGGAAAAAACGTAGAATCAAAGATTTTAAAGTTTTCATAAATACAGGTAGTGGATGTGTTTTAATTTCATTTTAATGGGTTTTAATTTTTTTTAATAGATTTTAATTTCTTTACATTGAGCATTGTTCCTATTCCTTTCAATGGTTTTTAATTGGTTAACATTGAGCACTATTCCCACTAATTTAGGAGGTGAACAGTTTTTAATTTTTTAATGGTTTTTAATATTTTTGTTAATGTTTAGTAATATTGTTCCAACTAATTTAAGAGCTAAACAGTTTTTTTTAGAGATTATTTTAACATTTAATTCAGAAGATTGTTTTCACTTTTTTAAAGTTAAAGAATTTTTAAACTTTTTAAGCCTAATAAAAATAATTAAAAATTAAAATCTTTCCTCTTCTAGAAATAAAATTAAAACTCTTTCTTTTTTTTTCATAACTTTGCTCTACACCTCCAGTTCAATGATAGAAAGTAAAATCTACGATCCGTGTTACGATTTCACGATTTATGATTTCGTAGACCCTTCATGATTTTAAATATAATCTCGATTTTAACTACCTTGCTCTTGATTGATATATATGATGTCTTTTATTCAGTGTTAATGATTTAATTTTGTTCTTAATGTGGAGGTGAATTGATCATTCATCTTTTGATTTATGATTTACGATTATATTGGAAACTTGATCTTAAATCCGATTTAAATTAAATTATCTTATATGTTTGAATACTAGGAATATATTTAAATATATTTGTTGAACTGGTTTTGAACTTAAAGCAAGGGTTTCGTTATGATAATTTGAGGAATCAATTGTTATAATTTAATTCTTAGAAATTTTAAATCAAGGGATTGATTTAGAACGAAATTTGATAATCTCAACAACACTAAACAATTGATTACATATATTGATAATCAGAGGATTGCAGAAGAGGGAGATAGATGAAATTCGATCTCCATACATTTTTATTATCATTTTAATATTATTTTATTGTTATTTTCTTTTATTATTAAATTTTCTTCTTAAAAACAATATAAAAAAGTTTTCTTTTACATATTCAAAATTGAGTTAGAAAAAAAATTATAATTCTTATTGAATATTACATAAGTCCGATACGACACTTGTAGATGATACACTAATTCAGTACACTTGCTGAAAATATATTTATGAAAATCGTTTAACAACCCCAGGTTAAAAAAAAATCATTTACTTAACTTAAACTTTAGAATATGTAATAACTCCAACTAATTGATATATTGACCTTTGTTCACTAAAATAGACATAACCAGAATTCTAAACCTCTTTTTAATTTATTCCAAAGCCATTTGAAAACTAACATCTAAGGTTACAACTTTCACGAAGACCACTAAACCAAATTCTAAAAGCATTGACTCGACCAATGGGAGTTAACTCACTCAGCAAAACAAGCTATCTGGTTTTCAATTAAACGAATTTCACCGAACGAGATAGTGGTTTGCCTAGTGATTAAAAAGCTCTCGCCCAACTACCAAAGCGCTCAGGTTTTCAACTAATTGAATTTTTCCTAATGAGATTTTTTCTTGTCTAACGACTCTACATAATTAAAAAAACTTTGCAGAATGATGCAAGTATTCTAACATAGTTCAAGCAAAATTATTATCAGATGCCTTATACTAAAATGAATATTTTTGTTTCAAAATGACAATGACTTGAACCAATTTGACCTAATTGTAGTATTCTAACATATTATTGATAAACATAACACATTCAATCTAAGACTATAATTCTCATCTCAAACATTTCAAATAAGTCAAAACAAATACAACTATGCACAAAACAAGATAACATAATCACGTCACCTTCATATTCAAATTATTTATCCTAAAGTACTCTCAAAATATAAATATAACTTTCCTTATTTATAAAATTACTCAAAATTAAAATATCACAAAAATAATTAATTTTTAAAAAAAAATATATGAATATAAACACACAACCTAAAATAACTAAACTTTAAGTAAATGTTAAACTAATTAAGAGAATAATTTTTTTAATTATCTAAACTAAAATTGATATTAAATTTAAGAAAAAATAATAATAATAAAATGTTTAGTTATTTTAATTAAAAAACTGATAAAGTGAAAATTATCCTTAATTATGATCGAATTTAGAAAAAGATAAGTATAAGAGAAACTGAGATAAAAAGAAAAAAGAGTAAGAATTTAAAGAAAGAAGGGCTAGAGATGTAAGTGAGGAGGGTCGAAAGAAGGTTTTACATGTATATTCTATATTGTATAAATTTTGGCAAAAAAAATTGTGAAAATGATACCAAAGAAAGCCATTGTTGAATAGATTTTGTAGTTAAGACTTTTATTATTTACTTCCTCTCTGTTTCTGAATAAGAGTCGTTTAAGGTTTTATTACACAAATCAAAAAGAGTAACTTTTATTATTTGTAATAAATTTTTAATTTTTTTCCAATAATATCCTTATAATTTAAAAGAGTGTGTAGTCTCTTTCTCTCTATAACAAAGAGTATTCAATATATTCTTTCTCCACTTAAAAGAACAACTTTTCAATTCTCAACAATACAGAACTTGAAACATTTTTTCTCATCTCTATCAAAATAAGTTTCCCTCTATAACTTTTAATTTTAAAATTTTTGTCACCAGAAAGATTTAAAAAATATTTTTATTCTTACAAAAAATTGATATCACTCTTAGTTTCACTTTATATATTGAATCACTTTTCAACTTCAAGACAATCTTCAATTACTTTGTTAATATTATCTTTTGTGTTATTAAATAAGTTTTTAACTCTCTCTATAATATAATTGTTAACTCTTGTTTTTATTTTTCTGTGTAAGTACTAATTTTTCTTTTTATTTTCTTTATAATTTTTACTCTAACGTCTTTTTTATTTAAAAACTAAATACATTTTATTGATTAAGGAAAAGGTAGATAAAAAGGTAGAAATAATAAATTATTTATTAAGTAATTGATTGATATAAGCAGTAGGTCACTTAAAGTCTCATAAAAAAATAATTTAATTGTTATTGATATTTTCAAAAGTAAGAATACAATTGGTAAAAAAATAATTAATGCAACCTTAAACTTTACAAACGACAAATAAAAAGAAACAAAATCACTTTTCTTAATTTTTTTTACCTGTTTTTTTCATCTTTTTTATCTACTTTTACATATATACGGAAATTAATAAAATATTAAATAAAATATGTAGTAAAATTAATTAATATTATCTAAAACTTTAAACTAATAAATAAATAATTTAAAATATGACCATTAAGAAACAATTAAGAGTAGTAACCTAGAAGGGTCCTGATTCACAAACACCTCCTCCACCTCTAATTCTAGATAATAATATTCTTTAAACATTAAAAATAAAAAAATAAAAATGAGGTGCAGCAGGTCTATCGTAAGTTAAAATTTTTCCAACCTCGAATGATTCCAAAATCTTCATTAAGCACTTCATGTCACATCACACTTAACTTTTCAGGACTTTTAATTCTCATCATACACAAAATGAATGCATTCTTCCTCTTCCATAATAATGACATATTGACCTTGTTATTCTAACTTTTATCCACGTGGGAATGTAAAGAAAAAAAAAATGAAAGAAAGGGTGAAAAAAATATTAAAACAAAAATGTTATTTGTTAATAGTTGTTATAAAAATAAAAACAATTGTGATTTTAAAAAGTAATAAATAAATAAATTAAAATTAAATACTTCTATAATTATAAAGTTATTATATACTTATTATGATGAGATAATTTTGGAAATTATTATTTTTTAAGATTTTCTATATTTTTCTGTTATGAGTGAAACCCGACACTTTCTTGTCATCCAAGAAAATGTTTTTTTATTCTATTTATTTTCTTATATCAATTATTTTTTACTCTACACTTTTCTTTCGTACCAACATAATTTTATATATTAAATGTTATATTAAGTTTAACTTTAATCTTTCAAATTAAACTTGTGATTTTTTATATTCCTGTAATTTTGAAAAAAAAATGTTTGTATGAAAAAAATATTTTAGGCTTTAAATTATCATATCTCATGATAATTGAATTACTAATTTTATGATTATTTCTCTTTTAATTTGAAAGTAGATGAACATACATTAATTATCATATGTGAGTTCTTGGAGAGAAATACACCAAAGATTAAAAATTAATGAATTTATATAAGTGGTAGAGTAATAAATTTATGAATTCTTATGTATTGTTTATGTTATTCACTTCTAATTTTTTGTAAGTCTCAATTCACGCTTAAATTTTTAATAATTAGAATAGCAAGAAAATAATTCACAACTAAAACAAAAAAGAAAGCAAAATTTATAATAATATAATTTTATCATATTATTTTTTTTCTTGCTAAATATTTCTTTCAAACATCGAAACAATGAAAAAAAAGGTGATTTTGGTTTTACTATTTTAACTAACATGTCCCTTCTTAATGTTTTAGATATATTAAATGTATTTGATAAAATTAATAAAAATGTGATAAATTTGCTCAAAGCTAACAAGTTATCCATTAGAAATGAATTTATAATTTTAGTTTAAGGGGAGTAAGAATAAAACCATAAATTTAGTATTTAGATTTTATTTACCATTATTTGGAAGGAGATCCCAAAATAAGAAACTGAGCATTGAAAGAATAAATTCTCTCTGTTGACTTTTAATACTCTCCATAGTTTTTTCTACTGTGACACTTTCCTACATTATTTGACCTTGTTATTTTTATGAGCCACTAAAATAGAGATTCTTAATTATGCATGCATGTCATTATCAAGAAATATTCTTCCCCATGTTTGGGAATTAGAAAATTGTTTGGCAGATTCTTAAATAATTATAGTGGAATACTTAACTTTATTATAGGCAAGAGAAAAAAGAATTTTACTAGTTATAAATAGTATTTCCCTATTTATTTTAAGTTTGTGAAGAATAGCTCCAGTTATTGCATACGAGTGGACTCTTATATTCGGTTACCTTTTTATCTAATGCCATTGCGTGAGATCATTTTTCTTTTAATTTTTCGCTAGTTAGAATTGTGAAAATGTGAAGTTTAACTTACTTATATATATATATATATATATATAATACTTATATATAATACTATAGTTTAATTTGAAATATATTTTAAAATATATTACTATTTAAATTGATATTATGAGATGTCCATGAGTCAAACTAAACATTAAAAATATTTAGAATATATTTATAAAATACATATGTATTACATTATTATTCAAAAGTATAAATTTTAATATTTAATAATTAAATACATTATCAAATTTTAATTTAATATTACTTGAAACAATTTAATAATATTTCACATACTTATAGTATAATTAAATTAACTTGAAAATTAAAAAAATTAACATAAAAAATTATCAAACTAGGTTATTAGCGAGCTAATTTGTCTTTGTCTTTAATACATATAGATATTAGAACAAATTATAGATCAAGATTAAAAAATTTATTTTTATTATATTACTATTTTTAAAATTAGACTGACTTAAGGTTAATTCATGAAACTGAATCCGTTTTGAACAAAATAATATGATTTATCGTAGCATTTCTCAATTTTATCTTCCTATAATCGAATTCTCTCTATATATTTTGCGGATTTGGTTAGAATACAACTAAAATTGGCTAAAATTGGATTTCTAGTTTTATTTTTATTCTTTGCAAATATTTTTAAAAAGTAAAGGAAGGAAACATTTTAGAAATGAAAAATAAAATTAAAAATTTATGATAAAAAAGGTTAAATATAATTTAAATGATAAATTTGTAAATAATAAAATAAATAATAGAGTAAATTAGTTTAAATAAAATAAATATTAATTTGGGTAATGTAAGTAGAATAAAATATTTACATGTATATATGTTGGTATATGATATTATAAAAATGGATGTGTTAACATCGTTAGTTTAAAAGTAATAGAGTAAAAATACCAAATTCATATATTTATTAAAAAAATATTCTGATACCACTATTATTTTTTGACATCCACTTAACCATCTTAAATAATAATAAAATATTAAGTTATATTTTTAATTAAAATATAAATTCAAATATTAAATAAAATATTAATATATGAAATTCTTGAATGAGAATAGTCACTTTTTACAATGTAAAGACACCAGTTTTGATATAAAAGTATTCAAAATATGTTGGAAGTACCAATTTAAATTTAAGCAATGTAGCAAAAGCTTTTTTTTGTTCATCAATATCAATTTTTTGGGAAGGATTGAAAAAAAAGGAGAAAAAGTACAAAATTTTAATAAATGAATTGACATTGATAACTAAAAAAATAACCAAAAGTGAATATAACATTTTATAGAAACGAAAGCTAGAAACAAGAAAATTATAGAAATAAAACCCTATATTTAACCAAACAAATATTATTAGAAGATATTATAGAATTTTTTTCAAAAAAGAATATTTTTCTTTCGTCTTATATGTGAACATGTGAAGCATTATTATTGCAGAAGCATCCAAATAGATAATTTCGATGTTGCGGTCTCATCTGCATCACATGATAATTTTCCAACAAAGACTTCTAAGTTCTGAGAGCTTCAACACGTTCTCTCATATATGAAATTTATGGCAGAGAAATTTCAATCCCATTTCCATCACGGCGAGAAAACCCTTTTGTTTGTTCTCAACCACTTTGTTCCTACACCACAAATGATAATAATGGTTTTACTTGTTCTATGATATATCATATCACTCACATACATGTATTTGGCCCTTACACATACTTTGCTTTCTTGACCTTTTCCACTTGCTTTGAAACTATAAGTATATGCTTGGCCTACATGTTTTAGCATCAAAATTCTTCCAATTGTGCCAATGGCTCCAAAAAATCTCTTTGGCCTCCTCATCTTTCTCATTCTCCTAGTTTCTTCCACTGCTTTTTCCTTCACATTCCATGGCTTCAATGAAAGCAATATCACTTTTGAAGAGAAAGCACAGATTGACAATCAAGGTAGACTTGAGCTTACCAGAAGAGAGAACAATATTGTTGGCCATGCATTCTATAACAAATCCATCAAAATACTCGACAAAACAAATGCTTCAGTCCTCCAGCCAAAAGTTTTTTCCTTTAGTACATGCTTTGTTTTCTCAATTGTGTCACCAAGCTCTGGCCCTGGTGGGTTTGGTCTTGCCTTCACTATAGCTCCTTCAACACAATTCCCGGGAGCTGAAGTTGGCCATCTTCTTGGTCTTTTCAACTCTTCCAATGATATGAACTCCTCAAATCATATCTTACTGGTTGAGTTTGATACAGTGAATGGCTACAAAGATGCCACTGACACTGTAGGAAACCATGTGGGGGTGAACAAAAATGGCATGTCCTCAAATATATCTGAGCCTGCCGCTTACTTTAAAGAGGGCAAAAAGGAAGAGTTCAACATGGAGAAGGCTGACACTGTTTGTACTTGGATTGAATATGATGGTGAAACAGAAATAATGAATGTCACTATAGCCCCTTATTTGGAACCAAAACCAAGCACACCACTTATAACAAGGTTTGTTGACATCAAATCTGTCATGAAGGACAACATGTTTTTCGGTTTCTCTGCATCAACAGGTAAGAGGAAAGCAAGTGCCCATTATATTCTGGGATGGAGCTTTGCATTGAATGGGGTTGCCCCTCCACTAGATGCTTCACTCCTTCCAAAGCCACCTCCAAAGGAGAAAGACTCGTACTCTTTTCCTTGGATCAAGGTTGTAGTTGGCATCTTGTCTGCTTTGACATTTACCTTGTTGTGCCTTTTGTTTTATGTGACACTCTATAAGAGATATATGGTCTTTGAAACTCTTGAGGACTGGGAGATGGATTGTCCTCATAGGTTCAGATATAGAGATCTTCACTTAGCAACAAAGGGGTTCGTACAGAGCCAACTAATTGGAGTCGGAGGCTTTGGTTCTGTGTACAAAGGGGTGTTACCTAGCACAGGAACTGAGGTTGCTGTTAAAAGGATCCTGAGAAGTCCAGCCCAAGGAATGAGGGAATTTGCAGCTGAGATTGAAAGCTTAGGAAGATTGAGGCACAAGAATTTGGTCAACCTTCAAGGGTGGTGCAAACACAAGAATGATCTCCTCCTAATTTATGATTATATTCCGAATGGGAGCCTTGACTCTCTCCTATTCAACAAAAACTTTGTTTTGGATTGGGACCATAGATTCAAAATTCTCAAAGGTGTAGCTGCAGGGCTGTTGTATCTTCATGAAGAATGGGAGCAAGTGGTGATCCATAGAGATGTGAAATCTAGCAATATTCTTATTGATAGGGACTTCAATGCTCGTTTGGGTGACTTTGGACTAGCAAGGCTTTATAGCCATGATCAAGTGTCACACACAACAAGTGTGGTTGGCACCATTGGGTATATTGCACCAGAGTTAACTAGGACAGGAAAAGCATCTACAAGCTCTGATGTATACGCATTTGGGGTCCTACTTCTTGAAATGGTTGCTGGAAGAAGGCCTGTTGGTTCATCGGGTCAGTTTTTCTTGGTGGACTGGGTTCTTGAAAATAGCCAACTTGGTCAGATTCTTGAAGTGGTTGATCCAAAACTAGATTCAGTTTATGATGAAGAGGAAGTAGAGTTGGTTCTGAAATTGGGTCTACTATGCACTCAAAACAAAGCTGATTATAGACCCTCTGTCGAACAAGTGACTAGGTACCTAAACTTTGATGACCCTTTTCCTGATATCTCTGATTGGAGATACTATGATTCTCAAAGTAGCACAACAAGCTTAGGTTTTTTAGAAGCCATGTCTACGGTTAAGACTTCATCCTCGTACAGTCTACCCTCCATTGTCCAGAGTACAATGTCCATAGAAACTGGTAGGTAGCAAAAGAATATTCATGTAATTTGTTCATTAATTTCCTTTTACCATATTACCTTTTAATTGTTTGTACCTACTACAGTTTACTTTATCTTCCACCCAATTTATGAGACTTAACCGGTACAAATTGGTGGACCTCTATTTTATACAAATTGATGATTGTTTTTTGCAGTCTTTGTTAATGGGTACAGAAGTTTTCGTAGGAATAAGGAACAAATTTTTGCATGAGTTGTATTTCGCTCAAATTCTCTGATAAAGAATATACTTATATATAACACAGTAAGTTATTGCACAAAGTTGAAAGTGAATCATGAAAAAGAGTTCACTAATTCGTTTGAAATCGTTAAAAAAGACAGAAAAAATCATTAAACTTTCATTGATTTAATAGGAGCTAACTAGAATTAATACCACTCGCAATAAAATGTTTAGTAGTAAAATAAATTTGTGGTTGCAGTTAAAGGTATTAAATATTTTTTGAGTTATTTATTTTGCCTGTGTGGACTGGTCCAAATCTGGTGTATATTACTTGAACAGGGACGGGTACAACCATGCAGAAAATGATCGATGGACGCTTGAATGCTGATAATATATATTTAAAAAGAAAAAAAAAAAAAGAAAAGTAATAGATTTGAGATTTCCAAAAATAAATTATTAGACAACTGCATTTGATTTTAAAGCTACCTTTGGTACAGGTCAAAATGATAAGGAAAAAAACACGAGAGAGAAGAGATAAACTTTTATTTATTGAGAAAAAAAAATGGTTGTTGACATTGATAATAATGTGACGAAAATTTTCACATTATTCAGATTTTTTCTATATAGTAATCTTGTTTTGGTGTTGAATGACTATCATGGTTGACATCTGATAAATTTTCATCTATGCCGTGTATGTGATCAATGGCGTCCTTTTCCTATTAATAAAGATGGTTAAGAAATTTTCAGAGATAAGAAAGTGTCAAAAAATGTCCTTGACTGAAGTCTTGACTGAACCATCATGCTGTGTCATTGGAAACCATTTTCAAGTTTCTTACAACTACTTTTATTATGGGACTCTCTAACCACATAAGTTTAACTTTGTAGAAGAAACTGTAGTTTGCGTCATTTACATGCTACAACATCTGTAAAATCCACCAATAAGATAAACTTTTTAGAATTATGGAGAGCGGTGAACCGTGAGCGGCGGGGTGGGTTCGATGGCCTTCTCCGGCTTACGTGCTAGCGTTGTTGGGTGTGTATGTTGTCTGGAACGTGTCTCTCAGGTAGGCTGGTTTGTACAGGATAGGTGTTTTGGGGTTTTCTTCCTTCTGGTTCTGCACGGTGGGTGTTTGTCTTTTTGTCCGTGGTTCGGTGGCGCGTGAGTAGTTCTTTGGCCTTGTCAATGTTGTTCCTTCATGGCAGGGTCAGACCCAGAGAGTAAAGGAGAAGAGCAGAAATGGACAAAGGAAAACACAGAGTAACCCAGGAAAACTTTTCTACAAGCTTTGAATTGATCCCTTAAGCCAACTCCCAACACCTTGCATCAAAGGGAATATTGTGATTATTCAGATCAATGAAGAAGACTACTTGGAAGGTCCGGAGGAATGTAAAAACCACTTAGACGGGTTATTCTTGCCAAGGGAGATAAAAACTTGATGCATAAAGAGCTATGTCTGAAACTTGAGACGTAGTGGAAGGATGTGGGATCATATGGAAAAAGATTTTATGAATTTGCCTTCAACTCTCTAGAGGATATGCGTCCCGCTCTAGTTATGGGACCTGGATCTAATGACGCCACAAGAAAACACAATGTAAATTTTTTAATTTTTATTGGTAATAAATTTTTCATAACCTCTTAATACAATTACCGATAAAATTAAAAGAAAATCAATTCTTGTGAGTCTAAAGAAGAAAATCAACTCTAAAAGAAAATAAAGATTTTAAAAGAGAAAGTAATGTCAAAAAAAGGAAAAATAATATAAAAAATATTATCCTATCAAATAAGAAAAATAATGAAAAAATAATGAAAAAATAATGAAAAAATAATGAAGAATTATAATATGTGAAATTAGGAAAATAATGAAAATAACAATATTTATCTCCTTTGGTAGATTGACATTGTCCTCAAGTATTTTCTCCAATTGCATATTCAGGAAAAGAATTACTCTAACATATAAGTCATTGTGTAACTAGTATATTATTTCTATTGACCATGTCTTTTTCTAAGACTACAAGTGGCTCTAACTGTATTCTTCCATCATCTTGGACAGATGGTAACTCTATTTGTTGAACATAGGTAGTGCTTAACTTTTTCTTTAAGAATGAAACATGGAAAAGAGGGTGAATCTTGGACTGATGAGGTAACTCTAACTTGTAGGCTACAAGTCCAACCTTCTGAAGTATTTTGTAAGGTTCATAAAACTGAGGAGCTAACTTCCTTTTAACCTTAAGAGCTAAGGAGGTTTTCTTGAAAGGTTGTAGATGAAGATATACCTAGTCACCTACATAAAAAAATTCGTTTTGTTCTATGCTTATTTGCCATTTGGTTCATTCTGTTTTGGCCTTGTTGCAAATTTTCCTTGAGAAAACGTATCATTGATTCTCTATCCTTCAAAGTTTGACCTTGCTGCCACCAAAGACTCTCCAAGGATGTAGGAAGTATAAGAAGGAGGTTTCCTACCATAGACCACTTCGAATGACGTCATTTTAAAAGAAAGATAAAATGAGGTGTTGTACCACCATTCAGCCAATGGTAACCACTTAGTCCATTCCTTGGGTTTATATCATGTCAAGCACCTCAAGTATTGTTCTAAACTCTTATTAACGATTTTTGTTTGCCCATCTGTTTTGGGATAATAGGAAGTACTCATTAACAACTAAGCTCTCTGTAATTTAAAGAGTTGCTCCTAGAAATGACTAGTAAAAATACAATCCCTGTCACTTACAATGGTTTACGGCAGTCCATGTAGTTTATAAATATTATCTAAGAACAATTGAGAAACTACTTTAGTTGTAAAAGGATGAGACAAGACTAAAAAATGAGCATACTTACTTAGTTTGTCCACAACCACTAAGATAACATCCTTGCCGCATGACTTGGGAAGGTCTTTTATGAAATCCATGGATATATTAGACCAGGTCTATTTTGGTATAGGGAGTGGTTGTAGATGTATAGGATTTTCCACAGTTTCAGATTTATTCCTTTCACAAGTTTCACATTCAACCACAAATCTACAAACTTCTTTCCTTATGTTCTTCCAATAAAAAGCTTATCTTATTCTTTCTAAGGTTTTCTTGGTTCCTAAATGTCCTCCCTCAACCCCATCATGAGCATCTTGTAATATTTTTAATTTCAGAGTGGATCCTTCCCCCAACCATAACCTCCCTTTATATCTCAATTGATCGTTGGCCCATAAGAACTTAGAGTTTGAATTAGGATCAATGACTAAATCTTAGATTAATTGTTGAATCTTCTCATCCTTCTCCCATTCATCTTTAATAATGTTCAACCAATTAGCTACATGACATGATAAAGCCACAATAACAGATTCCTCTTTCTCCTCTAGTAACCTGGATAGAGTATCAACTGCCTTATTTTCCTTGTCACTATGATAAATAATTTCATAATTATAACCTGCTAATTTAGTGAGCCATTTTTGTTGCATTGGTGTTGAAATTCGTTGCTCCAACAAATACTAAGCTAAGATGGTTTGTAATTATTTGGAAATGACACCCTATCAAGTATGGTCTCCATTTTTGCACAACTATTACGGCTACCAACATGTCCTTCTCATAAGTAGAAAGGCCTAAATTTTTAGGTGCTAAGGCCTTGCTCATGTATGCTATAGGCCTACCTTCTTGTAGTAATACTACACGTACTCCGACTTCAGATGCATCACACTCAATAAACTTTCTTTTTTGAAAATTTAGCATTGCTAACACTAGTGCTTTACACATCTTTTGCTTAAGCTGTTCAAAGGAACTTTCAACCAATTGAGACCATAAAAAACTATCCTTCTTCAATAATGCAGTAAGTGGTAGACTGCTTTTTCCGTAGTCTATAATAAATATCCAATATACTCGGTCAATCCTGAAAACCCCCTTAAGGATTTGAGGGAATTGGGTCTAGGCCATTGAAGAAGGGTTTGAATTATTGCAAGAATAGTGGCGACTCCATCATTCGAAACAATATGTCCAAAATGTTCAATTTGTGTCTTGTCAAAGGCATACTTTGACTTTTTAATGTATAGTTGATGTTGGGACAACACCTTTATACCAACGACAAATACTCCAAATGCTCCTTCCACGCGCAACAATATATTAGGATATCATGAAAAAAATACAAAAAACAAATTTCATCATAAAAGGCTTAAATATGGCATTCATCAAACCTTGAAAGGTAGATGAGGCATTAGTTAACCCAAAAGGCATTAAAATCCTTAGGAAGCCTCTCGATACATATGACATGATCCATAAATTATTGTGCATTCTTCCATCCTAGTGGAGACCACAAGAGACTTCCCTCAGGAACTCTAAGGACTGGGAGAACATGTCTCTTGAGGAGCTGATTGGTATCTTAATAGTGTACGAACAGGTGCTTTCCAATGATGTGAAGATTTTGAGAGGAGGTGGAGACATTGCGCTTAAATCCTAAAAGGCTAGACAGTCTACCACAAGCAATGCATACAAAGTGGTAGACGATCAAAACAAGGAGTTTAATTCTAATGATGATGAGGAGCTCTTCTTTTTCACCAACAAGTTTAAGCGTCTGCTGAAGAAGCATAGTAGGTACGTGAAGGAGAAGAAGTTCAGACCTCATGGGAACAAAGACCACAAGGATCACAAAGAAAAGATGATCTGCTATGAGTGTAAGAAACTAGGAAATGCTTTCTTGAATTTTGTTTTCTAGTTGGTCAAAATTTTTGTTCTCACGTTCTTCTAGTGCACAAATTTCTTCTTGATATACTAACCTCTCCTCATGTAGAGCGTTTTGTACTATGGCTTGAACTTTCGATACGAAGTTTGATGAAGGTGCGATGACATTCAGCGGGTTTGGGTTAGGGTGCAAAGGGACAAGTGTGAGGTTGTCTGGTGTGGTTTCTAGATTATAAGAGTGAAGAATAGAAGGTTTTCTAGGAGGGGAAAATTGTGATGTGGGGGTGATGGTAGGTCTAGAGGTGTCTCCATCTCTTAGATTTTTCTTTCCAAGCACATCCATGGTTTCTCAGGTAGAGATTTGGGTTAGGTACGAGCTATTTAAAGAAGGTGAAGGTGTGGGTTTCGAGAAAATATAGTTGTTGGAGGTTGCAGCTCAGATTTTTCGAAAAACACATGTTTAAATGCCACATAAGCTTAGACTGTCTAATGCAAGCACACAAACATGGATTGTCTAATAGAAGCAAAACACATTATGCATGCATGTGTAGTCGTCTAATGCTTGAAACACATGATTTTTATATCCCATCCAATGCATGGAACATGTTAACAATTCTTAAACCATCTAATACATGAAACATGAATATGGTCTAATGCTTGCACACGTTGATCAATCACCTAATCCACAAAAATCATGTCCAAAAGATTTCATAAATGACTAAATCTCTCTTTAATAAGAGGTTTTGTAAAGATGTCAACAATTTGATCGTTTGTAGGTACAAACTGTAAATCCACAATCCCTTTTAGCACATGATCTCTTATGAAATGATGCTTAATCTCGATGTGTTTAGTCCCAGAATGCAATATAGGATTCTTAGAGAGACTAATGGCAGTAGTGTTATCACATAAGATAGAAATGTTATTCTCGTAGACACTGTAGTCTTCTAGCTGGTTCTCCCATCACGAATGTAGATCAGATCGCCTACCTGCTTTATCTGCAGACCTAGAAAAAAATTAAGTTCTCCCATCATGCTCATCTCAAATTCTTTTTGCATGACCTTGGAGAAATCCTTGCGTAGAAGCTCATTAGTGGCACCAAATATTTTATCATCCACATAAATTTACACAACTATCAAATTCTTAGAGTAGTCTTTACGAAATATAGTAGTGTTTACCTTTCCTCTGGAACAACCATTTTTTATCAAAAAAAAGCTTAGATGCTCATACCAAGGTCGTGGTACTTGTTTTAAACCATACAAAGCTTTGTTTAGTTTGAAAACGTGATTTAAAAAGGTGGCACTCTCAAACCCAAGTGGTTGTTCCACATAGACTTCCTCCTTGATATTAAGGAACAAACTTTTTACATCTATCTAATACAACTTCATCTTACTGAAGACAACAAATGAAAGTAAAATGTGTATTTCCTTTAGGCAAGCAATAGGAGCATAATTTTCAATGTAGTCTATACCTTCCTATTGTGAGTAGCCCTTGGCAATAAGCCTAGCCTTGTTTCTAACAACCTTACCTTGCTCGTCTAGCTTGTTTATAAACACTCACTTTGCAACGATGATAGCTTTGTTTACTAGAGGGGCAACAAGATCCCAAACATGATTCTTTTTGAGTTGCTCCAGCTCTTCTTGCATAGCTTTAACCCAACTTTCATTGTCTAGTGTTTTGCTTACATTCTTGGGCTCCAGTTCATAATGCATAACTGTGTGATCCTTTGCCTTCAATCTGGTTGTCACACCTTCGAGAGGGTTGCCTATGATAGCCTCTACTGGATGGTCTTTCGTTAGCGCTATGTTCCTTCCAATAGGCTCTCTATTCTCAGTTGGACCGTTTGGTGCTCCTTGACCTTATACCTTTGGTAGAGCGTCTACCTTAGGTGTCTTAATGTGCAAGTCCTGAAAATCAACACCAAGAGAGTCATCTTACTTTGATAATTTTTTATCAGGCTTGTGGTCATTGGATCTCACATGGATGACTTCTTCAACTATAGACATTCTAGAGTTATATACTCTATAAGCCTTAAACATTTTTGGAATATCCAAAGAAAATCCCTTCATCACTCCTGGAATCAAACTTACCCAAATTTTCTTTTGTGTTTAGGATAAAACGCTACACTCCAAAAGGATGGAAATAAGAAATGTCGGGCTTTTTGTTCTTCCACAATTCATAGGGAGTCTTTCTTTATCAAGGGTCTAATGTAAATTCTATTTTGCAAATAGCAAGTAGCATTAATTGCTTCAGCCCAAAAGTGTTTGGGAGAGGAGTTAGAGTCTAACATAGTTCGGGCCATTTCTTGTAAAGATATGTTCTTCCTCTCAACAAAACCATTTTGTTGTGGTGTTTTAGGAGTAGAAAAGTTATGGTTTATATCATAGTTTTCGCAAAGGTCCTGAAAGTTGTTGTTTTCAAATTCTCCCCCATGGTCACTTCGGATTGCAATAATTGACATACCTTTTCATTTTGAACCTATTTTAAGAATTTACAGAAGACATTGATAGCCTCATCCTTGTGGTTTAAGAACTTTACCCATGTCCATCTAATGTATTCATCAACAATGACCAAACCATAACGTTTACCACTCATATATGTTGCCCTTGTGCAACTAAAAAGATCTTGTTAGAATAATAGACAGATAAAATAACCAAGAGGGGGAAGGTGAATTGGTTTCTTAACAAAGATTAAACCTTTTTTGATTTTAATATAGTTAAAAACTGAGTTTAACAAGAACTCCAAATTAATTTTTAAGTTCTGCTTAATAAAAAAATTAGAGTTTAAAATATATAAAAGCATAATATAAGCTGAATGTAAAAAGTGTAGGGATAAAGAGAATATAACTCAAATATTTATACTGGTTCGGATCAAAGCAGATCCTATGTCATGTGACTTATACTCTCAAAGAGAGTGATTTCTACTAGTTATCTTAAAAATAAAGTTTACAACTTACTGAGCAGCGAAATGAATAAGATAGTAGGAAGAATGAAAATGATACCTCCTTTGTACAGAACAAAGGATGAATAACACCTTCCTTAAAGAACACAAGGAATGAAAGAACACCTTCTTTAACAGTCACACTAAAGGATGAACACCTTCTCTGAATCACACAAAGGATGAGACAAGCTTAAACCCTAGCAGCTACACAACTTTCTTAGGTAAACCACTTAGAGAAAATAGACAAGGTTTTTCATAAGCTTAAATAGAGTAAAAATACTTATATTGTGTGTTTTTTTAAAAGCACAAACCCTTTTGTGTTTATAGACGCAAGAATGCCCAAAGTTCTGAAGAATACAAAGGGTTTTTGCAAAAACAACTAGAATAATCGATTATTACAAGGCTTAATCGAATATTCCAGAGAGAAAATGGAGGTCTTGAATAACAATGTGTAATAATCGATTATCATACAAGATAATCAATTATTGCACTTATGATAATCGATTATTGCTCAAGATAATCAATTATTATAGAGAGAAAATGTTTCTTAAAACTTTTCAAAGCTTTGATAATTGATTATAGTTGGAGATAATCGATTATTATGACGTTAAGTGCTCTTTACAAAAAACAAAGCTCATTTTCAATGTTTAGGAACAAGTAGAGTGTATGCTAGGATCTTCACTTGATTTTCTAACTATTACAAATGAACATATACAAAAAGACAGCTCTAAAGCTTCACTAAGACTTCAAGATTCCAAGATATAAGGTATGAGAGTCCATCTTCTTCTTTTAGATTCATCATCATCAAAACACTTTCTTTTGGAATAACAATCTCCCCCTTTTTTATGATGATAAAAAATTCTTGAAGACTTGTGGTACCTATATATGTTCAGCTTAAAAATAAGTAGATGATTAAAAGAATTAAGCACAACACATAGTCTATAAATTCTCCCCCTATTCTTGATGATTAGGAAAAAGATAGATAAAGAGCTCCCCCTACTTAAGTGTAAACAAGAATTCTATAGCAAAGAGAGAAAAACAAATCTTACTAGTGGAATTGTTAGATTACAAAATGAGTATAGAAATAAAAAATCCTAGACAAAAACAACTAACTTTCTTCCTCAGTGTCTTCTCCTATGTGAGTTTTCCTAAGCCTTCTCTCAACCCGGGTAAGTCTCCGGTCCATTTACATAGAAGATTATCTTTGAATGACATGATTGGCAAACCCTTTACGAGGTTGTGTTTTTGCAGCTTTGACAACAGTCTTAGACTGACATGTCCACACTTTCTATGTCAAATCCAATGAACTTCTTCTGTGGTCATAAAGCATGAGATGTTTTGAGCTGATAACTCATCCATATCAATTTTTTAAAGATTTCCTTGTCTATTAGTAGTTAACAATCTAGACTTATCATTGTTGTTGACTATGCATTGGTCTTTGCTAAATATAATATCACAACACTATCACACAATTGGCTTATGCTAAATAGGTTGTGTTTTAGACCTTCTACCAACAAAACTTTACTAATTTAGGGAATAGGGTACAAACTAATATTTCCAATGCCCAAGACTTTGTTGTGTTGGTTTCCTCTGGATAAAACCTTGCCACTCTTATTCTCTTTCAGGTTTAGGAACATAGATCTTTCTCCTATCATGTGTCACGAGCAACCACTATCCAGGTACCTGTTAGCAATAATGACAGTGCAAAATTCAAGAGGGGGGCTGAATTGGGTTTTCACAAACTTTTTCTGATTTAAAATAATGTTCCAGATTTTAATCTTAATTCCAATTTCAAGATTCGAATTTTCCTTAATCTTTGATAAAAGCAGTCGGGATAACAATTGTTAATATGATCCGAATATAATAAAATAAAGAGAGAGGGAAAGAGAGAATGAACACAACGATTTATACTGGTTCTGATTTAGCCAATCCTACATCCAATGCCCAATCACCACAACACGTGATGGTATACTCCACTATCTTTAAATGCAATTACAAACACCAATCTAGTGACAACATGTAAAAATAAATAAAGATAAATGGAAACACCTCCTTAGACACATTAAGGATGACCATACCTCCTTAGACACACTAAGGATGATCCCACCTCTATTGACAGACAAGAGATGAACAAACACTTCCCTTTAGAACTGATCTAAGGGATGAATTTACAGCAATCAAAAACCAAGAAAGAATTCACCTTATGTGATGGATATGAAAGCTTAAGCACAATACAATCACCACTTCCAAGAACTATGTTCAACCTTGAGAGAGGAAGAAAGCGGCTGTGAAAATATTTGAGCTGTAATTTTTGTGTTTGATCTGTTGTGTGTAAACCTAAGACCTTGCCATTCATTTTATAATTCGAAATCAGCTTAGCATTTCCATTCTTAGGTTGATTCAACATTTAATTCGCAAAAATGTCATATTTAATCGATTGTATAAAAGCCATAATCAATTATTTCAGAGCAAATCTCTAAAACATATTTTTCCTCATATAATCGATTAAATTAGGATATAATCGATTATATATAAACCCAGAAAATATATAATCAATTATCAAAACACTTAATCGATTATTTTATTCGTTAAACTAGATTAATTCAAATTTTAAGTTATATAATCGATTCTATTATATTTCTAATAGATTAAAAGCGTAGAAAATACTTTTTGTGAAAATATGACTTGCTCTCAAGATTGAAATGGCCTTGGGGGGGAAGTATGACTTACTCTTTTTATCCAACACCCCAGACTTAAACTTCTAAACATGATCCTTCAGATGTGGAGAAAATCTTCAAGATCTTCATTCTTGATTACTTTATATCTCCATGATTGAATATTTGATTTTGCCTTTAATCTTTATGATGGAACCTTCCTTTTTTAGATAAAATCAAGTCTTTAATGTTGCAATATACTCTGTATCTTCATCATCAAAACACCAATCTTCAAGATTCATTTTGGATTTAATTCTTCAAAAAATCTTCTAAATAAATCTGTAGTCTTCCTTGAATTAAATCAACAATCTCCCCCTTTTTTATGATGATAAAAAGCTTAAAGACTTGTGATTAATATCCTGAAAAAAAATCTTAGAAAATATTGTTTGGATGTCTCTATCATAAATGTTAGTCCATAAAGGAAATAATATAGGCAATCTTATATCAATTAGTTTTCGAATCAGTGTTTTCAAATTACAAATATTCAAATATCTTTGAATTTTCAGGAAATTTATTGCATAGAGATATTTCCTTATTCTCCCCCTTAATCTTTGCTTTTAATGCTTAAGATATTTTTTATATTCCCTTAATCAATCTCATATATTTTTCTCCCCCTTTTTGAATAGAATAAAAAAGTTAAAATAATTTCACACAAATACATATTGAAGCACAACAGAAGCACTTTTGACTAATTAAGCATAACATTGAACTCAAGATTGACATGATACAATGGAGAAAATAAGAAAAAAAAATCCACTTGATTCTCAATTCTACTTTTTATAGAAGTGTAAATCTGCCTCCAAAACACAAAATTAATGTAAATAAATTCATTGTGGATAGAATATTACCATTGTAGGACGAATAACACAAGTTCCAAAACTCCAACGTTCAAAAACACAGATCGACGCATTTAATCGATTATGTTTTGAGTATAATTGATTATTTGCTCAAAAGCTTACCCATAACGAAAAACCCAGAAAAATAATTGATTATGAAATACAGATAATTGATTAAAACAGAAAGCTTTTCAAAACAAATCACAAAACAACACATATAGTCGATTATACTACAAAATCAATTGATTATAATAGAACATTAATCAATTATAAGAATTTTCAATCAATTTTAAGCAATCAAACATGAAATTTATCATTTAAAAAAAATTAATCAAGAGAATTACCATCAATAATACCTAGATCCCTTCTAAGCTCATAAAATCTTTCTCAGGGTAAGGGTTTGGTAAATATATCAACTAGTTGATGTTTTTGTCTCCCATCATAAGTCTTGAACACCCGTTATCAAAACACCAAAGAGACTTTTGAATTTGGAACCAACCTACAAAACAATCAAGAATTATTTTGGTCCCCTAAAATTACTTATTAGGGTCCTCATGGGTTAGAGACAATTTTTCTTTTGGGAACCCATTTATATTTCCCATTAGGAACACTAAAACGTCGGATATTGCACTTATTTACAGAATGACCTTTATGCATGCAATAGAAACATGTTGGAACATTAGGTTTTCTTGAAAAAATTATCTTTTCAAAATCCTTCTTTGTATTGGACGTTTCACCTTTCACAAACACAGTTTTAGTGGGTCTTTAGTTACCCTTAAAAGTATATCCAAGTCTTGCCTTTTGATACATACCTTTTTCCATATCTAAAACATTATTCAAACTTTGTTTTCCCATAGTAAATTTTGAAAGAGACATCTCAAGATAAGAAATTTTATTTGAAAAAAATTTGCATTCTTCACAAGAGGGAATCTTGGATTTACATTTACATGGAACTTTTGCCTTTTCCAAATCATCTTTCAAAACCTTTTTCTCTTCCTCTAAATAAAAAATTTTCTTTTCAAGAATTTTATAATCACTTTTTAATTTATTGTGAAGAGATGTAAGCTTTTCAGATTTTTCACAAAGATTAAGAAACTCTTCAAGCAATTCATCATAATCATTAAGAAGATCAGAATCACTTACCTCATTGCATGTGGATTCAACATCATCCGCCATAAGACAAACATTAGCTTCCTCTTCTGATTCACTTGAACTTTGAGAGGAACTTACTTCATTATCATCCGAAGAAATATATGTTTTCTTTTTCCTTTTGTTGAAGGATTTCTTGCTTTTCTTTTTCTTCTCTTCTGACTTCTTGGGATTTGGACAATCTAATCTCATGTGTTTCTTTTTGCCACAACCATAACATTTATAGTTATCATTAGAATTTGAATTTTTAAAATTCTTACCTTTCTTATGGTTGCTTTTCTTTTTGATGAACTTATTGTATTTCTTTACAAATTTGTTGAGGTCATCACATTCTGAATCATCATCAGTATCACTACTCTCCTCTTTAATGGATTGAGCCTTTAAAGCAATACTTCTCCTTTTTATGTCTTCTTCTTCTCCATTGAAACATCCTAACTCCATCTCATGTTCTCTAAGCTTTCCAAAGAGAGTGGTCATTGTCATGCTTGTAAGATTCTTTGATTCTGTTATTGCCGTCACTTTAGGTTGCCATGTCCTATTCAAAGATTTCAAAATTTTCACATTTAATTCTTCGACATCAAATTTCTTACCTAACGCCCTAAGATGATTTACTACAATATGAGTAAATCTTTTCTAGACATCATAGATAGTTTCTCCTTTGCTCATGCGAAACATCTCATATTATTGAATCAAGGTATTTTTCCTTGATCTTATAACATCCTTAGTGCCTTCATGTGTGACTTCAAGAGTGTCCCACATCTCCTTTGCTATTGTACAATCAGATAACCTGTAAAACTCATCAACAGTTAAAGCAAATGATATCATATTACATGCCCTTATGTCACATTGATGTTCATTGTACTCCTTTCTTGTCCATTTAGATCGTTCCTTTGGTACCTTCACTTTATCAACAATAATCATAGGAATAAAAGGACCTTTTACAACTGCATCCCAAACACCTTGATCATTTGACCTAAGGAAAATATCCATCCTCTTTTTCCAAAAAGGATAGTTTTCACTGGTAAAGAGTGGTGGTTTATGAATAGAAGCACCTTCAATAAAAGTTTGATTTTGTCCTGCCATAAGGATCTTTGATTTTGAGTAATTTTCAAAAATCAGCTCTGAGGCCAATTGTTAGCAATAATGACAGTGCAAAATCCAAGACGGGGTGAATTGGGTTTTCACAAACTTTTTTTGGTTTATAATAATGTTCCAGATTTTAATCTTAATTCCAATTTCAAGATTCAGATTTTCCTTAATCTTTGATAAAAGAAGTCAGGATAACAATTGTTAATATGATTCGAATATAATAAAATAAAGAGAGAGGGAAAGAGAGAATGAACACAAGGATTTATACTGGTTCGGATTTAGCCAATCCTACATCCAGTGCCCAATCACCACAACACGTGATGATATACCCCATTATCTTTAAATGCAATTACAAACACCAATCTAGTGACAACATGTAAAAACAAATAAAGATAAACGGAAACATCTCCTTAGACACACTAAGGATGAACACACCTCCTTAGACACACTAAGGATGATCCCACCTCTTTTGACAGACAAGAGATGAACAAACACCTCCCTTTAGAATTGATCCAATGGATGAATTTACAACAATCAAAAACCAAGAAAGAATTCACCTGATGTGTGATGGATATGAAAGCTTAAGCACAATACAATCACCACTTCCAAGAACATGTTCAACCTTGAGAAAGCAAGAAAGCGGCTTTGAAAATATTTGAGCTGTAATTTTTGTGTTTGATCTGTTGTGTGTAAATCTAAGACCTTGCCATTCATTTTATAATTCGAAATCAGCTTAGCATTTCCATTCTTAGGTTGATTCAACATTTAATTCGCAAAAATGTCATATTTAATCGATTGTATAAAAGCCATAATCAATTATTTCAGAGCAAATCTCTAAAACATATTTTTCCTCATATAATCAATTAAATTAGGATATAATCGATTATATATAAACCTAGAAAATATATAATCGATTATCAAAACACTTAATCGATTATTTTATTCATTAAACTAGATTAATTCAAATTTTAAGTTATATAATCGATTCTATTATATTTCTAATAGATTAAAAGCGTAGAAAATACTTTTTGCGAAAATATGACTTGCTCTCAAGATTGAAATGGTCTTGGGGGGAAGTATGACTTACTCTTTTTATCCAACACCCCAGACTTAAACTTCTAAACATGATCCTTCAGATGTGGAGAAAATCTTCAAGATCTTCATTCTTGATTACTTTATATCTCCATGATTGAATATTTGATTTTGCCTTTAATCTTTATGATGGAACCTTCCTTTTTTAGATAAAATCAAGTCTTTAATGTTGCAATATACTCTGTATCTTCATCATCAAAACACCAATTTTCAAGATTCATTTTGGATTTAATTCTTCAAAAAATCTTCTAAATAAATCTGCAGTCTTCCTTGAATTAAATCAACAGTACCGTGATTGGGGTAGTCTTGCTGACATTGAGAATATCTACAATAGGAATTATTTTGTCTTTAGGTACCTAGATTCTTTTGGATCGTCTATGGTTAGCAGCAAGAGATTTCTTTGAATTATAACCATTAGACGATGTATGGTTAGTTGACCTTCTGATATATGTGGGATATCTTTTACGCTTTCATGCCCTATCTCATTCTTATCAAATGATTTCTAAGATCTTCTTACAAACAGATCCAAAGATTTCTCACTAATAGAAGACTGGGATGTAACTTTTCTTCAAGACTCATTTTCGGATAGAAGATCTTCATGCATCTTGCTATCATCTACTATGGGTATTTTGTTTGCACTTTCTTTTAGAAAAATATTTTCTTTGGTTATATGATTAGTTTTAATTTCCAACTCTTCGATTTTACTCTTTAAAGTTGTATTCTCTTTGTTTAGATGCTTGTTAGCTTTCGCAAGATCATGATTTTAACAACTTTTTTTGAAACTCTGAGTTCCTTTTTAAGATCGTCTTGCTATCTGGAAACAATTTGAAAACTTTTCTTGAAGTTTTTAAAAGACTTTTTCAAGCTTAAGGTGTTTGATATGGTTTCTTAATATGCTTGAGTGACAGATTTAAGATCAGGGAAATCTACCTCTTTATCAGAGTCGTCTGATGATGTCCCATTAACAATATCAGCTATGAGATCAATATGTGCTTCTTCTTCTTCAGAGTCTGATAGGTCCAGATCTTCCCACGTGGACATTAAACTCTTTTTTATAGAACTTTTTCTTAGAGTCTTTTTCCCTCTCCCCGTGCTGACCTTCTAGACATTCTGATATGAAGTGTTCAAGCTTCTTACACTCACAACAGATCACCTTCTCTTTATAATCCTTGTGGCCTTTGTTCCTGCGAGGCCTAAACTTTTTCTCTTTCACGTACCTGCTATGCTTGTTCAGCATATGCTTGAACTTGTTAGTGAAAAAAGAGAGCTCCTCATCATCATCAGAATCAAACTCCTCATTCTGATCATCCACCACTTTGTATGCCTTATTTGTGGTAGACAGTCTAGCCTTCTAGGCTTTAAGTGCAATGTCTCATCCTTCTCTCAGAATATTGGTGTCATTTGCAAGCACTTGCTCATGCACTGTTAAGATACCAATCAACTCCTCAAGGGATATGTTCTCTAGGTCCTTAGAGTTTCTAAGGGAAGTCTCTTGGGTTCTCCACTTGGGTGGAAGAACACACGAGATTTTATCGATGACGTCATCTGTATTGAGAGGCTTCCCAAGGGATCTAAGACTGTTGGAGATCACTTGCATCCTTCCTATCATGGATGTGATGGACTCAAACGGTTCCATCCTGAAGTTGCAAAATTGACGTTTTAGTAATGCCAGCTTGCTCCTTCTAACATCTTTAGACCCATCATGTTCCATAGCAAGAGTGTTTCAAATCTCTTTGGCACTCTTCAAGGCCTGCACCTTGGATAGCTTGTCCTCAGACAGAGAGCACAACCGTATATGCCTAACCTTTGCATTTAGCTTATATGTAAGCCTTTGTGTTTCACCCCACTTCTCGCGAGGTATGGGATTCTTTTCCGCATCCACTGGATCATAATACCCTTTCTCAAAGATTTCAAGAAGATCCATGTGGGATGAATCCAAATAAGCTATCATGTGCAACTTCTAGTGATCATTCTTGAACAGGGTTGAACGGTTTATGGCTTGAGCTTTTCTCTCCATAGAATCTATAACCAAACAGGATCTTTCTCAAGTTCAGTGATGAACAAACCCCAGAGGCAAGCTCTGATGTCAACTATTGAAACAGGAGACTCTAGAAGGGGGTCAAATAGAGCCTTAGATTCTTTCGCGAGAAAACACCAAACTGTTTATCAGATAATATGATAAACTAGATTGTGTAACACTAAAAGAGTTAACACAAGATCTTTATACTGGTTCACCCAAAACTCACGGGCTATATCTAGTTCTCCCTAAGGAATTCTTCTTAAAAGGTTCCACTAATCAAACAAATGAACATTGCTTGAAGTTTTTATGTTTCAATTCGTCCTTAATCTTCATGTTCCAAAATCATAGATGATATCTAATATAATCTTCTTGCATAGCAGAATCTGCATTCTTAGATCCGTTGGACGCTTGATTAGGAAAACCTTTATGATTTTGAATCTCGTTGGATAATTCTTGAAAGGAAACAATTCAAACAAATACAAATAATATCACATATTAAGTTCATGTTGTATCGTCGATTTCCTTCTTCATTCTTCGTTTTGAACGTTGTACATTAATTTCAAATACTTTCTTAATTTGTAATTGATTTAAACTTGGTTTTGTTTTAATTAACTTGTTATCAATTTCGAATATAAAATCTAAATGTGATTCGGCTTACTTATTTTGAATTAAAAGAAGTTCACATTGGTAGACCATCTGATAGGCTTAACTGAGACCTATTAGGGGTTTTATACCTACTATAACTGGTCAACTGCATAGAGCAACTTGTTAAATGATAAATCATAGGAAATACATTATTTTTGTTATCATCAAAACATCTCATATTAAAGACTCTAGGGTGTTAGATCGTCTACTGCTTCACAGTACCATTAGACTATCTAGGGGTGTTAAACTGTCTAGTGCTCCAACAAGTTAAACATGTTGTTTTATGTATTTTACTTTGTTTGGTAAAGATTAAGATGGAACGATTAATATAATTAAGGAAAACATAAAGATATAAAAATAAAAAATGAAGCACCATGAAGTCTTAACCAACTGTTGCATGCCATGTGGGCGAAGTGAAGCAAGGAACTAATGTTGTTATTGCTAAGTAGCTACCACTTTACACTATTGATTTGAGTTTGAGTTAGAAAATTGATTCTTTTTTGGTTATTTTATTGATCCTACATCATGATTAAGCCTCCAAATGAGAGACTACAAATAGCCTAGAAAAAAAATTCAAAAATTCAACTTCATTTATCTTGCTAAACTAATGTCAACTAGTTTTATAAGCAAATTCAAAACCTAATTGAACCAAGTTTAAAGTATGTATGAAATTGATCATATTATCTTAAGAAACTACTTCATATAATGATTTTTATTAATGCAATTAAGTTTATGAACCTTGATTTTAGACTACCAAGCACCCTTACCCTATTGCACAAATTAAACACATTATAAACTCACATAATCACATATATAGCAAGAAAAAATAAACTTACATACTAATGGACTTCATTATCAATATAGACACAACCACAAACAACATTGTGACACCAAGTGAATATAACAAAAATTGTGAAAGCCTAAACCAAATAATCACCTTAAGTAAAAAAACACATAAAACAATATACTACACTCTTAGAATGTGTGAACTTAGAAAACTCACCTTTAGAACATCTACAAGATAGGTTTTAAGTTCCATGCCAAAAGCCTTAGGCCAACTACAGGCATTTTAGCTTGTCACTGTCACATGAGGTATGTATGGTCAAGCTTCTCAAAGTCGAAGATTCGGGCTTCACACTTGAACTCGATTTAGAAGGATTGGTGTTTTGAGGTATTAGGGCTTCTCAACGTAAAAATAATGAGTTTTAAATTTCTTAAGAGGATTTGGGATAGTAATCTAAGTAGGCATGGCAACGGGGCGGGGGTGAGTTTCGTCTCCCCGCTTCCCATCCCCGACTCATTTAATTATCCCTGTCCCCGTTTCCGATCCCCGCCGGAGATAGCAATTTAGTCCCCACATCCATTCCCATTGGGGGTCGGGTTTCCCGCCCGCCCCATCCCCGTCCCGCCCCGCCCCATCCCCGTCCCGCCCCATCCCCGTCCCAGTCCCATTTTATTTTCTTAAAATATAATTTTAAAATATTTTAAATAAATCTAAAAATTTAAGCATAACTATAATATATATATATATATATATTACAAAAATAGACTATTAAAGATAAATTTATAGAGACTAAGTATTTTAATATTAAATATTTTTTTCTTTTAATATTATTTTCTTATATATAAATTAATATTATAATGTTACAAATTTTAAATTATTTTTCTAATGAAGTATATTTTAGTTTATTATTTTTATAGTTAATATGTATGTAAAAAAAGTTTGATAATTTTTTTTGTTTTATACCTATCAAGTTTAATTTATCAATCTTCAAAACACATAATATAACGTCTAAAATCCTTCAAAATGAATATCAAATATATATTTAAAAACACTAATAAATAAATAATTTCCAAACTATTAATCGTTCAAAACACATTATATAAAAGAAATAAATTCCAAACAAACAAATATCAGATAATTTAAAATGTGTGGAGGATGAGAGAAAGAGAATACTATATTGAACTGGTTGAAGAGATTGAGGAAGTTGAAAGAATGAGTGAAAGGTAGAAGAAAGAGAAAAGTGTGGAACAGAAAATAGGATTTCAGAGAAGACACTGTAACCCTTTATGTATGAAAAATAAAAAGAAACACAAAGAAGGAATATGGTTAGTTTTAGGGTTTAGGTTTAAATTTAAAGACGAGGCGGGGATGGGTACGGGGACGGGATGAGAATTGCATTACCCATCCCCGACCCCGAACCCGATTTATTTAAACGGGGAAAACCCGATCCCGAACCCGATCAACTCGGTTTTTTCCTGTCAAACTCGAAGCGGGTGCGGTTCGGTCCCCACGGGTGTGGGTCTAATTGCCATCCCTAAATCTAAGTTTAGAATAGTAATTTTATTTGAGAAAGCAAATGAGAGATTGAGGCTTCAAATACTCTCACATAAAAGATATGATTAAAGTTTGAGATATTCTTAAAAAGAATGAGAGATTAAAACTACAAAGACTTTGAAAAAAAAATGTCATAATAAAAAAATATGAAAACTTTATTATAATAAAATAAACTAAAATAGTTTATTATTATTTTTATCTAATGATAAAGTCGACACTAAATTATTATTATTATTAATTTTTGAACATAAATTAAACTCATATTTATTATATTTAATTTATATTAATTCACTTTTAAATGGAGTAGACCTAAATTCTAAATCATAAACTATAAACTTTATACCTATATTATATTATTATTATTATTATTATTATTTTAAAGTCAAAATATTTAATAATCACATTAATAAATACAAATATTAATTATTATTGGGTTAAATATGTTTTTAATCCTTAAACTATTTGTCGAAATTGTGTTTCGTTCCTAGGATAAATTTTAGACCTATTTCATCCTTATATTTTATAGACAGGTGTATATAATCCTCAATAACAAATGAAAACATCTTTAAAAAAGAGAAAAATGATATGAAATGGAAGGAAAAAGATTGAAAGAAGCTTAAGAGACATATGATAGTGAAGTAGGAAACTATGAATAAAAAGAATAAAAAATTAAAAAAGAATTCTGACACATCATTAATGATCGTTTACATGAGTTTACAAAAGATAAGGACGAAATAAGTTCAAAATTTATCTTAGAGATGAAACACAATTTTAACAAATAATTCAAGAATTAAAAACATATTTAGCCCATTATTATTTTATTAGCCGGAAATACATGAATCGTTAGTATAACATAATTGAAGATAAAAAAAAATTAAAAAAAGAAGGTATCAATAAGAGGCGGGTAAACAGTAAATTTATCATTTTTCTTTTTATTTTATCTTTTTGAAGTGTTAGTCTAGGATTTAGAACCGTACTTAAATGAGTCTACACTATATTTATTAGGTTTAATAGCTATTTTGGTCCCAATATTTTGTGAGAATTTACAATGTTTTTTCACATTTAATTTTTTTCTCAATTAAGTCCTAAATTTTATTAAAATCTTCAATATGATTTCTTTTATTAGATTAATGTTAATGGTGACATAACACATTCAAATTAAATCGTGACACGTGAACAATGACAAAAGGATACAAATATAAACATTAATATGAACACTACAGTCTGTGAATTTTTTACAAAAAAGATCATATTAACACATTTAATAAAATTTGGAACTCAATTGAGAAAAAAATGAAATTTGAGACTCATTTAAAAAAAAAATTTGGAACTTAATTGAAAAAAAATAAACACGAAAAAATATTACAAATTCTCATAAAATATTGAGATCAAAATATCTATTAAATCTATTTATTATTATATTAAGAAACAAATTTTAAAAATTAATTCTTAATTGTAATTATAATTATTTTAGCGTCCTTTTAGGATACGCTTAGTAGATTCAAATAACATCTTTATTTAGACCGATATTATATTCTGACATTTAATCTTTAATATTCTTATACTGTTATTTTGGTTCTATTAAGTTATCTTCGAGAAAATTCGTCTGTGAAAAATTATCATGTTATTGCTGAGTCAAGTTAAAAAAATGAAAGTAAATTTTTTTTAAAGATCAAAGTAAATAATAATATCAAGAAACAAGATTTAATATATTCTTAATAGTAAAACCATATTAAAGATTATAAAAACTATGCAGCCTATAGACATCTAAAAGATTATTCTTTTTGTTTTAAAATTTATTTTATAGCCTTCAATCTAAACTACAGATATTATCTAAATACTTTTGTATTAACCTTTATACATTAAATTAGAATGTGTACCTGACAGTGACGTACGTGGCACATCTCTGTTTTTTGTAGCTAATTGTGCTCACTTTTACAGCGTTAAGTATTTTTTATTTTACATTCTTAATGCATTTTCCCCCATACATTAGTTGTTTATATTTCTTTATAATTTAAAATATTTTTCCTTCCGTTTATACTTTTATAAAACTTTCTTAATTTTTAGAATATTAATTACACGAAAACAAAGTTACTAGAACTTTGCTAATTTTATTCTATTTTTCTTACAAATATTGTGTGAAATTTTACAAAAAAGAGTTTTTGTAAATTTTTATAAAAATCTACCAATAAATATTTTTACAAAATATGATTTTTGTTTGTAATGCGTTGAATTACGAACCACAAATCACGAATCAAGTAATATCAAAAGCATTGAAGTAAACAAAAGTCATCATTTACATGTTGATTATATTATGGTTCATAATCTAGATAATCAACTGCTTTTCATTTGTGCAAAATAAATCAATTACTTAAATTTACATATTTTCTGCAATAGGTGAAACGAATTCAACCTGAATTAGGTTTTCACGAAAGATAATTGAATCCATCTTTGGTCACACATAAATGCAAATTATTATTATTATTATTTAAGTAGGTAACTTATAGTATATATATTTTATACACACATATATATATAAAGACTTTGTATAAAATAAAAATGAACAAATCAAAGAACTAGCCCTACCCATCAAATATCTTCTTTCACGTTTGTACAAGGAATGTAAGTTGATTAACCATGCTTCTTCTGTTTTGAGCTGCGTTGATGCTTGTGCAGATTAGTGGAGCATGGCAACACAGGGCTCTCCATAGCACAAAGCTTATGCTTCATACGCCATGGAAAGAGAAGTTCCAAGCCACAACCCTTTGGAGAAGAAGCATATGAATGCCTTGTATAACACTCTGGATAACCGCTACAAGTATCACAATCTTTGTCTTCAAAGTTACTAGAAAACTGTAAAGCAGATGATGCAGCCAACGCAGTGGCATCAGGAAGAAAGCGATTGATCATGTAAGTTGGAGATTGGTATCCATTAGACTCTGCAAGCTTTAGCCTCAACCCTTCATTCTTTTCACTACGAACATTCTCTGCTTTCTTTTGGACATAATCTAGTGCCTCTGATAGAGAGAAAACATCCATAGCATCGGAGAAAATATCATCCTTGTTGTCATTTCCTTCACAACTATCATCTCCTTGATCATGAAAGGCTTCATTAGCATCATCAACATCAGTTTCAGATGCTTCTTTTGAAATAAACCAATGGCTAGGGGGTAGTCTTAGCCGTGGTGTGCCACCATCTTGAATGTTGTCAATCCTCTCAGTGACTTTTGGCTTACCTGGTGCTTTCTCCCATGAAAATGGAACTCTTTCACTTGTATTTTGGATTGCACATACTGCATTTGTTGAGCAAGATGAATCTCCAACAACAACACGCCTTGTTGACAAAAGGGGTGCGTTTAAGTTTAATTTTCTTGGACGTTTCCTATCCATTATCTCCGAAACCTTCACCTCCTTATTCTTCTTCTTTGCTTTCCATATAGGGGCTTCAATAGCTAGATGGAGTATGTGAGATAATTGTGTGATAGAAGGTTCAAAAAATTGATGCTAGAGATTGGATATTAAATTAGTTGGTTGGGTGGAATAAATAACAGTAGTTGGAAAAATGGGTATTTCGTGAAAACCATAAAAACTAAGGTCTTTAACTTTTCAGTGGGTCACAGGTGCGTTGAAAAGTTCTCCTTCCACGTGGGAAGACTTCGCAGAAGCATTGAACCAGTATTCACAGGAATCAATTGCAGGCATTCTAACGTTACATGCACCACCCCCTACTAAAGAATATCTCCTTATTATTCAATAAAGTGTTGCACTTTACACCTAAAATGAGAAACCAATAATCATTAAGAGAACAAAAGTTTGAAGAGTCAGCTACTTAGATTGGTTCTGAGTACAAAGGTGGCTACCTAGCACAGGAAGTTAGGTTGGTGTTGGAAGAATGATGAGAACTTCAGCTCAAGGAATGAGGGAATTTGCAGCTGAGACTGAAATCTTAGGAACATTCAGGTACAAGAATACGTGGTCAACTTTTAAGAGTGGTGCAAGCACAAGAATGATCTACTCCTAATTTATGACTATATTTCAAGTGGGAACCTTGAGCTCTCTCCTTTCAACAAATACTTTGCTTTGGATTGGGACCAGAGATCCAAAATTCTGAAAGGTGTAGCTGCAGGGCTGTTGTATCTTCATGAAGAGTGGAGCATGCAGGTGGTGATCCAAAGAGATGTGAAATTCAGCAATGTTCTTACTGATGGGATCTTCAAAGCTGGTTTGAAGACTTTGGACTAACAAGGTTTTATAGCCATGATCAACTGCCACACACAAGTATATATTGTTGGCACCAATGAGTACATTGCATCGAAGTTAACTACTCCTTGAGGTGGTTGCTGGCAAAAAACCTGTTAGGTCATCAGGTCAGTTTTTCTTGATGGATTGGATTCTTGAAAATCGCAAAACAGGATCAGATTCTTGAAAGTAAGGTATATACTGTTTATGACGAGAGGAAGCGGAGTTGGTTCCAAAATGGGGTTATGTACTAAATTACAAGAAATGTGAATTGATTAATATAAATAAAGGAAATAATTGAAATCTTAAACATATAAATATTTTGAAAGCTTTTAATTTTTTTATCCAAACATGATATCAAGATTAGTGGCTATGTTCGTTGTTATCAGAATCAGATTGGATTTTTTATTTTTTTATTCGACAGGTAAAAAGTGATATAAAAAATCATTATCAAACCAGTTTAATCGGTTCCATAAAAATAAATTAATAAACTATAATTTTAATTTAAAAAATAGATAAAAATCTTCCTAAAATATTAATATTTTTATTATGCATATAAAGTTATTATTATTAATAAAATTGAAGTATATCATTGGAATTTCAATAATAAACATACTTTATTAAAACTTTTATATGTATTTTAATTGTTAAAATATATTAATTTATGTTTTATTAGTTTTTTAATATTATAAAGCTATGATATTATATAATTTTTTATAATTATTTTGTATATTTTAATTATTAAAATAATTTTATTAATATCTCAATTCGACTTTGATTCCACCTTAATTAAACTATTTTTTTCACTTATTGTTTTGATTTTTATAAATTCAAATAATTGAATTAGAATTCAAAGTCTATATTTTTAAAATAAAATAATTTAAATATTTATAAATCCATTTTTTCACAAGGCTATTATGATAAAACTACTATTGTAGCATTGTTCACCGTTAGATCGAGTTAAACATTTAATAGGTGGTTCGTCGTACCTGGTTCTTCATTATGATCGGTTAAATCGTTGATACGAAATCTGATGAGGGAGATATTCAGTTCACACAGTAGTTGTAATTTGAGGTTTTTCATCTTCTTTATTCTCTATTTAACAAGAAAGATGAGAAGAATAAGAGGGAAAATTTTAGAGTATCGATAACAATGTCTCCACATAAAAAAAAGGTAAGGGGGAGAGAAAACTCCCTTTGGAGTGTGAGATATCTGTTGGGTAGTGGAATTAACCTCCAATTCCTTAATTTGGGTGTGTTCTTGAAAGAGGGGTTTTCCTCTTTCATCTCTGTTTGATTCCTAATCACTTTTATATGTTCTTTATGATGTGAATTGAAGAATAATATGTGTAATTTCTTGATTTGATAATATTTTGATTGCTTGATTCCTCTTTCATCTTTATTTGATTCTTAATTACTCTTATAGGCTCTTTAGGATGTGAATTGAAGAATAATATGTGTAATTGCTTAATTTGATAATATTTTGATTGCTTGACCTCAATTCCTTGTTTTAGGTGTGTTCTTGAAAGATGGGTTTTCCTCTTTTATTTATGTTTGACTCCTATTTATTCTTATGCTCTTTATGACGTGAATTAAAGAATAATATTTATAATTTCTTAATTTGATAATATTGTTATTGCTTTAGAGCATCTTAAGAATTCTTGTGATATCCTAAGAAGGAGATGAGTCAAGGGTAATATAATTTTAATGATGAATGAAAGATATTGTATGTCAATTTAATATTGATTATGATAAAAAGTCATGTGTTAAGTGATTGTGACTTAATGTGAACTTATGTGAAGGAAAATGTTGTGAGTGTATAAGAAGTCTTTGGACTTATGTAAATATGCATCATTAATGTGAAATCATTGTGTATTGCTTTTGCGGTCAAGTGTAATATGTGATTGGCGTCACATGCATCATAATGTATCGCTTTTGCGGTTAAGTGTAATATGTGATTGACGCCACATGCATTCATCATCATAGTATATATATGAGTACCACATACATTGCATACAATACAATTATGATATGGATATGATTAAGTATTGATTAATTATTTGCTATATGAGACTATCCTGCAGTGTTTTTACACCGCAACCTGAGTGAGATATTTCTCACTCCTCTGTTTCTTTGTCTTGTTTTTTCTTTTGTATTGTAGGTGATCTCTAGTTTGATGTTGGTAATTTTAGTGGTGAAACTTAGTGTTCATGGAACTCCTATGATAGGATATGTGACACTAAGATAGGACTAAAGAATTAGAACTTTTGTTATTTATTTTTAATTAAGACTTTAGTCGGTTTATTTTACATCATGTAATGTTATTAGTGAATGTGAATCTTTTACCTTATGTTACTTTTGTTCTCAATTAACACACATTATCCTTCATTCATCATTAAAATTATATCACCCTTTATTCATCCCTGGTATCACAAGAATCCTTAAGGTGCTCTAAAGCAATCACAATATTATCAAATTAAGAAATTATACATACTATTCTTCAATTCACATCATAAAGAACACGTAAAAATAAATAGGAGTCAAACAAAAATAAAAGAGGAAAACTCCTCTTTCAAGAACATACCTAAAATAAGGAATTGGGGTCAAGAAACCAAAATATTATCAAATTAAAAAATTACACATATTATTCTTCAATTCACATTATAAAGAGCATACAAAAGTAATTAGGAATCAAACAGAGATGAAAGAGGAAAACTTTTCTTTCAAGAACACACTCAAATTAAGGAATTGGAGGCCAATTCTACTACCCAACAGATATCCCACACCCCAAAGTGTGTTCTCACTCTCCCCTAACCTTTTTTATGTGCAGACGGTGTTCTCAATATCCTAAAATTTCCCCTCTTACTCTTCTCCTCTTCCTTGTTAAATAAAGAACAAGAAGATGAAAAACTCCAAATAACAGCTACTATGAGTACTATGAGAAATGAATATCTCCCTACTCAGACCTTATATCAACGATCCAACAGATAACAAATCACAAATCTGTAACAGTAGTTTTACCGTAACAGTCCTGTGAAAGAATGTGAATGACTTTCTCTATTCCTCTCTCAAAGTACTGGTATTCTCAATGACCTAAGACTTTAATGTTTATTTATATAAGACCTCATATTCTAAAATTTGAAAATGAATACCATATATTAAAATAATAGGAAAAACATATACTAATTACATTAAAAATCCTGAAATTTCCTAAAAATATTTAATCTCATAAAAAAATTGGGGTGTTACAATTTTCCACTTATTTTTTAAAAATTTCCTCCTCGAAATTTATGTGAAGAAAATAGAAATGGTTATGCCTCTTGCATTTGACTTTGCAACTACTAAGTCACACTTTTCTCTACATTCCCTCCCCAAACGACCTTGACTAAAGGAAATTTCTTTTTCAACTTGGAAACAGAGATGACATTATGTAGGTTTGAAAGAGAAGGAGGTAAGGCTATTTGGTAAGCAGCACTACTAATACTCTTTAGTATCTAATAGGGACTAATGAAATGGGAAGTAAGCTTACATAATTTCAGTGCTTTACCTACTCAAGTCCAATGGGTTACTTTAAGGAATACAATATTACCTTCTTCAAACTCAAGTTCTTTTCTCCTCTTGTAAAGCTTGATAAATCTGCAAAGAATACTTAATATTGATAGGGATGAAGTGAGTGTATTTGGTCAGTCTATCTACAATAACCCATATGAAATCTAGGTTCTTGGTAGTCCTAGGCAACCCAACTACAAAGTCCATGGAGATACTATGTATTTTCACAACAATATATCTAAGAATTGCAACATCCCTAAAGGTTTTTTGTGTTCTATCTTAGACTAGACCTGCATACACAAATTCTTCTATTTCCTTTTTCATTTTAGGCCACCAAAATGTTTTTCCAAGATCTTGATACATCTTTGTCGCTCCTGGGTGGATGCTAAGGTTACTCCCATGACCTTCCTCCAAGATCATCTTCTTAAGCTCAAGTATACAAGGAATACATAACCTTTCCTTAAGCCTCAACAATCCATCAGTCCCTACTCTAAAGTCACTATCCTTACCTTGGTTTATCTTCTCTACTTAGCTTAATAAGAAATAATTTGTTTTCTACCCCTCTCTAATCTCATCAATTAAGCTATTGGTCACTCTCAGAGCTCCCAATCTAATACTACTAGGGGCTAACTCACAAGCTAAGTTCATATCCCTAAACTCCTCTATAAGGTTAAATCCCTTTTTCAAAAACACACCTAAAATAAGGAATTGGGGTCAAGCAAACAAAATATTATCAAATTAAGAAATTAGACATATTATTCTTCAATTCACATCATAAAGAGCCTACAAGAGTAATTAGGAATCAAATAGAGATGGAAGAGGAAAATCCATCTTTCAAGAACACACTCAAATTAAGGAATGGGGGTCAACTCCACTACCCAATAGATATCTCACACCCCAAAGTGAGTTCTCACTCCCCACTTACCTTTTTTATGTGGCAATGGTGCTCCCGATATCCTAATTATTTTCCCTCTTGCTCTTCTCGTCTTCCTTGTTAAATAGAGAGCAAAGAAGATGAAAAACCCCAAGTTATAACTACTATGCAAATTGAATATCTCCCTACTCAAACCTCAATGATCCAACAAGTCATAATTAAGAACCACCTCTTAAATTTCTAGCTCGATCCAATGGTGAATGAATCTAGTTTTACCGCAACAGCCTTGTCAAAAAATGGGAATGACTTTCTTTCTTCCTCTCTCTCAAAGTACTGGTTTTCTCAATGACCTGAGACTTCAATGTTTATTTAAATAAGACCTCATATTCTAAAATTAATTCTTTTATGAATATGAAAATGAATACTATTAAAATAATAGGAAAAAACATATATTAATTATAGGTTTAATAGACATTTTGGTCCCACTATTTTATGAGAATTTGTAATGTTTTTCCATGTTTATTTTTTTTCTTAATTGAGTCTCAAATTTCATTTTTTTTTCTCAATTGAGTCTCAAATTTTGTTCAATCTGTCAATGTGATCTTTGTTGTAAAAAATCCACATATTATAGTGTTCATATTCATGTTTATATCCATATCCTTTTGTCATTATTCACGTGCCACGAGTTAACTTGGATGTGTTATATCTCATATAGTTAACACCGTTAACATTAATCTAACAGAAGAAATCATATTGAAGATTTTAATAAAGTTTAGGACTTAATTGAGAAAAAAATTAAATGTGAGAAAACATTGCAAATTCTCACAAAATATTAGAACCAAAATGTTTATTAAACCTTAATTATATTAAAAATCTTGAAATTTTCTAAAAATATTTAATTAATTTCATAAAAAATTGGGGTGTTACAAGTTTGGGATCAATTTTAAAACTATTTTTCTTTGAAAGGTGATGGTAGAGTTAAGACATTGTGTATAGGTCAAAAAACATGTATCAAATATTAAGAACAAGATTTTTTAGATTATTAATTAATTTCATATTTATGAAATATATATTGGTTTTAAATTATTTTAAATTTAAAATCTATTCTAAAGTTGGTATCAATCTGATTTATAAATATTTAAAACTATTTTATTTTAAAAAATATGTATTTAGATTTCAAATTTAATATAATTATTTGAATTGTTATATATAGAAAGTCAAACGGAATCTTTAAAAAATATAAATTTAGATTTTCAATCCAATTATTTTGATTATATTTGGATTGAATTTTAGACTGAATTTTTAAAATTTCAATCGATGTTTTATTCACTTCTCAATATTAAACTTTTAAATAATACACTAGTTATAATTAAGAGGTGACATGTTTGTGTAACAAATAATATATGAAATATAAAAAAAAAACTTATTTATTTAAATTACTAATAATTTCATATTTTATGAAATATGAAAAGTTTCAACTAATTTTGATTCCCAAAATTATTTTCAGAAAATATATAATAATTTTAAATTATTTTGAATTTAAAATTAATTCTCTAAAAAATATTAATTTTAAAATCGATATCAAACTCATTTTAGATTTAAAATTAATTTTCAAGAATTTGAATTTAAAATCTAATCCATTTAGATGATTTAAAAATATTAACTTTCCATCTCCAATCCTTGGATAAAATAGAGGAAAAACCTTGTCCATCTCCAAAACCTAAGTCTTAACGAATTTTCTTACGTACACACAAATCTAATACGTCGTATTGACTTACACTCACTAAAATAACCATTTTGTAAGATAGATAGTAAATATTAAAAAAAAGATAAGAATGAACATATGGCTAAAATGAATAATAATATTTGTTGCGGCGGATTTTGACAAAAATTTGGAAGGGATAAAAATATCACAAGTCACACATATTTAAAAGATTACTCTTATTATCTTTAAATTATTTCACTTAAGAGTAATTAAATTAAAACTAAAATTTTCAATTATTTATTTTTCAATATAAATAAAAATTATTTTTCAATATAAATAAAAATTATTTTAAAAAAATTCATCTTATATTTTATTTTATAATTTTTTTTATAATCTTTATTGTAAAAAATGATTTTTTTTATTATAGTTATAGAAATGAGAAGAGTTAAATCTTGTTATGTTTCTAAAAAAAATTCATAAAAAATATTTTAAAGGTAAGAACATTTAAATGAGTTTGATTAGAAAAACTTAAAAAAAATATTGCAAAGTAAACAACAAATATTCTTTAATTACTATAATGTAGTTTTTAAAATCTCTCATTATTTAATTAGTTTACAATAAATATAACACTCAATACATTAAAGATTAAGGAGAGAAATTTTTTAAGCTGAGTTTTGTATTGATTTGTATGTAAAAGCATACTACATTCAATTCCTAACCAATTAATCAAATTTCACTAAGGAGAGTAATACTACAAAGTACACAACAAATATTTTTTGGACCTTAGTCACTCCTTCCTAAAAACAATCCAAATATTATTTAAACACTTAGTCACTCCTGACTAAAAGTAATCCAAGTATTATTTGAACACTCAATCACTGCTAGCTAAACACTCAAGTATTGTTTGATACTGAACCACTCCTTGCTAGAAGCCTAGTATTGTTTGGAATAATAGTCACTCCTAGGTAAGACACAAGTATTGTTTGATACACAACCACTCTTTGCTATACCACTAAAGTTTACAAATGTGTGATGTAAAAGATCACAGAATGCTAACTAGAGATGGTTAACATCTTACGAAAAATACAAGGTTTGCATCTCTTTCCTACATGAATACAGATAGTGTTCTCAAGAATCTCAGGGTTTAGAAAAGTTGAGATTGAAAATCATTCACTTGTATATTCTTCAAGTCCAAAACAAGCTTTATAAAGAACTTGAAGAAAGAATCGTTGCAAATCTTTTTCTACTCATTGAGAAGCTTTAACTCTTGAAACCTTCTTCAAGCTTGCGTTTTTCTAATAAATGATGTAAAGATGCAATAGATGTGCAACACACTGATAGCACATATCTTGAACACACTTTTATATCTTTATTACACATTAAATGCGCTTTCCATACTTTTTATTTTGAAGTTTTAATGAAATTCTTATTAATATAAATAAATTTGGTTCATTTTACAATTTTACTTTAATTTCTTGAACATCACTTTTATAAATTTATTGCACATTAATCACGCTTCCTATATGATTTATTTAATATTTTAATGCATTTCTTATTAATAATAATAAATTGGGTTCATTTTACATTTTTGTTTTAGCTCACTTTTTGGGTTATAAATTTTTATGTAGATCTCATTTTGGGCTGATTTTAATAGCATTGGATTCTACAATTTTGGAGCTTCAATTTGAACATAAATGTTGCTAGATTTGGAGTTTTGAGCTATTTTTTATAATGTTTAGAAGTTCATACAGATTCGCTGAAATTTTATAATGAAACCCATGTGATTTAAGTTTCTTCTTTTTTTAATTTGGACTTAGAAACTTAATTACAGCCCACAAAATTTCTTTTTCATATTAGGGTTTCTAATTAGATGATTTATAAATAGTCTCTTTAACCTAAACATGAATCAATAACCTTTTTCTAATGAATGGAATAGAAGAAAGACCAAAGAAGCTCAAACAATGGAACAAAAGAAGCATATTTTTTGAGCTTCCATATTGGTAAACTAATTTGTTGCATCATAATTTAAATTTTATGCATATTTAAAAAAATGTATACAACAATGTCATCTATACATTTCTCCATGAGAAGTTTAAATCAAAAGACAATCTTGATGGTTGGAAAGATTCAAAATTGATGGGCATAAGGCATGATCTTTGGCCAGAAGATAATGAAAGATATCCTCTTGCTTTGTTTTCACTAACTCGTGATAACAAGTTATTTCTTAAATCCTTGAAGAATGTTACAGTAGTAGATGATTACTACAGTAATATTTCTAGATGTATTGACGAGGTAAACTATAAAAATTTTGGGTTGAAAAACCATGATTTTCACATAATTATGGAGCAATTGCCACCATTAGCAATTTGTAGCTTGTTACCAAATTATGTTACTACAGTTTTAGTGGAATTTAGTTAATTTTTCATACTACTTTGTGGTTAAAACTTAAATCTTTCAGAGTTGCAAATGCTACAAAATTGTATTGTGGCTACCCTTTGTCACCTAAAAATGTTATTCCCTCCATCATTCTTCACAATTATGGTTCATTTGACTATTCATCTTATAGAGGAAGCAAAACTTGGTGGTCCAATTCATTATCAATATATGTATCCTGTTGAGAGGTAAAAGTTCAATATTTTTAACTTATGATGTCATGTTATAAATATTTCAATAGTCTACTCTAATTATTATTATTCAATATTATTTATTTTTAATAGGCCACTTAAAATCTTTTGTTCGAAATAAGGAACAACTAGAAGGGTTCATAGTTGAAAGTTATTTAGCTTAAGAGTCTCTCACTTTTTGTTCTCAGTACATTAAAGATATAGATATAGAGATAAGGTTCAATAGATCTAAACGTGTGTGATGAACCAAATGATAATGACACTTTTTTTGTAGTCTCTATCTTCCCACCAGTTGGTAAACAAGTAGGAGCTTCCTCAATGTTCATGTTAACTCAAATGCAAAAATTTCAAGCTCATCGACATGTGCTCCTTAATTGTGCAATATTTACACCATTTGTGGAGTAAGTAAAGTGGAATAAACTTCATGTTCTTTATCGGTTTAATAGGCATTTTGGTCCTAATATGTTGTAAGAATTTACAATGTTTTTTCACGTTTATTTTTTCTCAATTGAGTCCCAAATTTTATTAAAATCTGTCAATGTAATCCTTTTTGTCAAAAATTCATAAATTGTAGTGTTTGTATTCGTGTTTGTATTCGTACCCTTTTATCATTATTCATGTACCACGAGTTAACTTGGATGTGTCACACCTTATACAGTTAACACCATTAACATTAATCTAACAGAAGGGATCAAATTGACAAATTTTAATAAAATTTGGGACTTAATTGAGAAAAAAAACAAACGTGGAAAAACATTGCAAATTCTCACAAAAATATTGGGACAAAAATACCTATTAAACTTTCTTTATCATTTTGAAAATATAAAAGTAAGTGTATTGATTATAATAGTTAATTCATATAGTGAATTTGGACAATTTATAAGAAGAAGTTTTAAGGGAAGAAGACCTTCAACAACAGAGATAGAGAAAAGAGTCAATAGAGAGTTTGTTTATTGGTTTCATAAGTCGGTGAGTGATCATTTGTTAGTTAACAAGTTAGGTTTTTGTTTGACATGTTTGTTTTCAACTTTGACATTAATAATTCTATTTTTTTAGATTATGAATCCAAACACAATGGATACAATGTCTATTTATCTAAAAAAATTTGGCACAAGGTCCATTGGACAATGCAAGAAGGTTTACTATATATAACATTAACAAGTTCAAATTTCGAACATTAGCTCAAGAAGAGGGATTAAGAACACAAAACAATGGTGTTTTCTTAACCTCTAACACATCATGTGTTTCAAGTAGCATTGATGGAAACATAAGTCAAGTGCACTTACTATATTACGGGAAGTTAGAAGATATCATTGAGATAAACTATTACGATCAATTTAGTGTAATTTTTTTCAAATATAAATAGGCAAATACTACATGAGATAGAGGGTATATAAAAGATCAATGGAATTTTAATTGTGTTAATTTTGATAGATTGATTCATAGTGATGATCGGAAGAACATGAACCATACATTAAAGCATCTCAAGCACAAATGGTGTGTTATGTAGATTATATGGTTAATGAATAGATTTATGTGACATGGGAGAAGAAGTCAAAGAAAATGTATACAAAAATGAGGCATATGAAGAACAAGAACTTGAACAATTTTCTACCCTTAATAATGAGCATGTGCAGTTGGCTACAAATCATCTAATAACTAATGATATGGGTGACTGAAGTTTGATTCCAAACATAGAAATAAATTCATGTTTGCTTAAATAAAAGTTTTTCTTATTGCATTATATTAAAGGTAAATATTTAATAGACAATGTTATGGTAGTTTAAGTTTTTTGAATAATTAAGACATTATTATCAATTGTCATTATTCTCTATTAATATTTTGTTTCTCAAATATGCAGCCATGCCAAAGTTGAAGTGTTTTAAAATTCCACAAAAATCAGCACCTCAACTACAATGTGCTTCATCTCCGTCACAAGCTCCAACCAATTTGGTACCAGGAATTAATAATATAAATCTTCATCACCAATTGATTCTTCACAAGCCTGTGAAGTCCCAAACATTAATGTTCCTGGTCTTCACAATGTGTCAACTCCTCATGTTTCAAATATTGATGACATTATTCTAGATGAGTCAACACCTAATGTCCCACAAGAAAATGAAACATCTACATATGTTGGATGTGAGTCTACACATTGTTGGACTGTTGAAGCAATAGGTATATGCATCTTTTATTTTCTTATAATTATCATATGATACATTTTATAACTTTGTTTGGTTATGTTATTTCATTGTCAAAGACTCAGAAGGAGTTATTAAAAAGATTAAAGTGAAAATTAGAGGAGTGAATAACTTGTCGAGGGAGCTACGCATCATTGTGAATTTTGATGACCAAGACTTTGTGGTTGGTGAAGGATAATCCTTACTAGCTAGATTTCTTGGAACCTTGGAAGCTAATTGCAAGTTGTTTCCTATTGATTATGATAGGCGGTCCAGACCTTTAGGTATCCTTAAAATTTATTTTAATGATTACTGAGAAACAATTTTGAAGGTATAATAATTATGCAAGTATTTCATAGTTTTGTCTAATATTTTTCATACTTACATTTAATTTTGGTATTGACATATTTGTCTTCCTTTATGAAGCCTCGATTTTATTTTAAGATTAGTGAAGTTAGTGCCCAACCATATTGTAAAATGAGTTTGGGAAGGAAATGGGTTGCAAATAGGCAAAGCTTATTGAATGAATTCAATGATCCAACCAAAACTACCAAAACTAAAGATGAAATCATAAGTAATGTGCCAATATGCATAGATAAAGATCAATGGGCTCGTTTTTGTTCATTATCGCTATAAACCATCAACATTGGAAAAATTTGAAAACTTTGATTATTTACATTGTTTTTGTTTCTAATTATTCAATTACTATAAAGTTTTTACTGTTTTGTGTATAGACATTTGCAGGAGAAATAAAGAAATTCGAAAAAAAGCAAGTAATTCCACACACTGGTGGCTCTAAAGCTAATTCTACAAGAACGAATGAAATGGTAATGTCACTACATGATTTCTTATGTTGTTTGTAAAATTTCAATGTTTAATTAGTTAAACTTTTCCATCTTAGTTGTTGAAAACTGGAAAGCTACCAAGTTGTAGGAAATTATATATCGAAACACATAAAAGGAAAGATTGATCATTTGTAAACGATGCAGCATGAACTATAGCAGTAAGCTTATATTATTGAAGAGATATTGCTTTAAAGTGTTATGATTTTAATATTAAAATTTTTATAATTGATGTTTATAACTATTACATGTCACTAGGAACAAATTGAATTGGATTTGACTAAAAGTACTATTAATTAATCTGAAGGATCTCCTCATGATGCACTTGTTTGGGGGTTGTTCCCAGTAACACATTCAAGAATACTAGATTTCATGCTTCTAATATTTTGTTCTTCATCTAGTATTGTTCCATATCCATCTTTTAAACAATGGCAAGCAAAGTATACCAATTTAGAATCTGCATTAAAGTCTTATATGATAATGAAGGAAGGAGGCATCCTGAAGAATTAGCTTGTTTTTTTACTTCTGAAATTGTAAGTATAAATGAGCAAAACATGATCTATATGTGTTAACTTATTTTTTATATATATTATTTGGTTTGAAAATATAGATTAATTTTTTTTTCAAGCAATATGTTATCAAGTATCTTGGTTAGCTACACTATTGTTATGTTTGAAAGGTAAACTCTTGTATCCAAAATTTGTCCCATATTCATTTGTAATTTGTTTTCATAAAGAGTCTAATTGAAAATAATCACATGAATATTAAATTAAAGATAAATAATGTTAATTTCATTGTAGTGAAACAAAATGATAATTTAGCATAAATGTTAAAAATGTATATATGATCATTATATTTTGTATAACTTTTTTCTTATCTCACTTATATTCGTAATTTTAATTCTGTCAGCTAATTGTGTTTGGTATTTTTTTTTCCAGCCTAATGATGTTTCAAGTGTTCCTAATACACCAATGGAAGGAAGAGAACCTTCTGCTGCTAGCAATCCTTAATATGCTTTTATATATTGGCTTTTAATGTTGTGAATAATATTACTTCAATTTTGTTTTGCACTAAAATTTGTGTTTGTATTTACAATACATGTATTTGACTAGGGAACCATTAGTTTGGTTTAATATTTTAATTTTTAACATTTGGTATAAGTCTAGTTCTAAATCATTATGGATTTTAAGTTGTATTATAATTTTGAATAAATGTTTTGAATTTAAATCTTTAATAATGTTATATTTTTTTTTACTCATAGTCAATCTTATTTATCCATGTTGTATTTTATATAATTCATACAAATTAAGAAATTTTTATTTGTATATTAAATTGAATTGAGAAATTATTTTATCCAAAATAAGTTTTCATTTTCATCATTATAAATTGTTAAATTACTAATCTTTCAAGTATTTAATTAAAAAATCAAATTACTTCATCATAAAAAAACCTCCACAATGTTTCTACATTTTTTATAAGTCTAAAACTTCTATTAAATAACTTTAGAGGTTTAAAACCTTCACAATATAACTGCTACAATATAATAGGTATCAAAGGTTTTTTAAAACTGCTATTAATTGTTTGTGGCAGATCTAGCTGTGAAAGTTTTTAGAAGCTCCACAATTTAATTTGTAGAGGTAAAAAACCTCCATTAAATGAAAGAAGAAACCTCTACGATCTACTTATTCTTTCTTATTTTTAAGTAAGATATATCTCCAACAAGTAAAATACCCATATGCCTTTTAGACAAATGGAGTGCATTTTAGCTTACTGTAGAACACTTTCTATCCATGAGTTTGGGGATAGATTAAAAAATTTGATACTAGAGAGGATACACATTTATTAGTTAGGTGGAATAAATAATACTCCATTTGTTGAAAACATGTTTGTGAGAAAATTAAAACTAAAGGTTTTAATTTCTATTAGGTAACATGTTTATGGAAAAGTTCTCCTTCCATATAGGAAGACTTTAAACTAGCAAGGAGCCAAAGTTCAAACTGCTAGCCATTTTAATGTTACATATGCGACCCTCTCCCCAAAACAAAACAAAACAAAACAAAACAAAATAAAATTATCCTTATTTTACTACTCCTTTGTTTCTAGATAAGAGTCGTTTCAAAAAAGTGATTTTGTTTCTTTTTATCTATTATTTGTAGAGTTTAAAGTTGCATTAATTATTTTTTACCAATTATATCCTTACTTTTGAAAATATCAATAACAATTAAATTATTCCTTTTATGAGACTTTAAATGACCTACTGTTTATATCAACCAATTACTTAATAAATAATTTATTGTTTCCATCTTTTCATCTACCTTCTCTTTAATCAATAAAATGTATTTAATTTTTAAAGAAAGAAAACATTAGAGTGAAATTATAAAAAAAATAAAAAGAAAAATTAATACTTACACAGAAAAATGAAGACAGAAGTTAACAATTATATTATAAAGAGATCAGTTAAAGACTTATTTGATAATACAAAAGATGATATTAACAAAGTAAAATAATTGAAGATTCACTTAAAGTTGAAGAGCCATTCAATATATTGAGTGAAACTAAGAGTGATATCAAATTTTTGTGAAAACAAAAATATTCTTCAAATTTTTTAAATCAAAATTTGTGGTGGTGAAAATTTTAAGATTAAAAGTTATAAAGAGAAACTTATTTTAATAGAGATGAGAAAAAAATATTTCAGGTACAAGTAGTCTATTTTTGAGAATTGAAAAGTTATTTTTTTAAGTGGAGTGAGAATAGATTGAATACTTTTTGAAAATTGAAAAGTTATTTTTTTAAGTAAAGAGAGAATAGATTGAATATTTTTTATTACACAGAGAAAGAAAATACACACTCTTTTAAATGATAAAATTATTATTAAAAAAATAAAAAAATTTATTAAAAATAATAAAAATTACTCTTTTTATTGATTTATGTAACAAAACTTTAAATTAGTCTTATTTAAAAAGAGAGAGAACAATACATTTTACATGCTAATCCAAAGTTTTAAAACAAACAAAATACGCACACAATAATAATAATAATGTGAAAATAGTACATACAAATTAACTAAGCACACATCTAATGGTTAAAACTTGTATAAGTAGTTATAGATATGTCTTTTCCAAAGAGAACTCGTCATGAATATAGGTTAAAAAGGTTGTCAGGGAAAAGTGTGTTTATACAACAGAGAAAAGTGGAAAATGTTATACCACAATGCTGAACTGACAATTGTTTAGCCAAAATGTAATTGTAAGTATCTAAATCTTGGACTCACATAACATATTGGTTTTCATGTACATGTTTTGTCTAACTAGTAACTCATCACCAATTTTCTGGTGTAGCATACTAGAGCATATATAGCAACAAGAGTTGTATCTACTATATGACCATACGCTGACAAAATCATAAGTCATCAATACATATATTTACATGTTGTCTTGCTCCTCTACTTCCTCTTTTCGCTTTTAATCTAAATGACCTTTCTAATTTTGTCCCTTCTGTAGTTTCTCTCTTTAGAAGGTAGCTGAAATTTATAGATTGTGCCATTTTTGGAGACAAATTCTAACAGATAAATGACAATGATGATATTGGACCTTCATAAAAAATGGTATAGGTTGGCAAGAATAGGCTTGTCCCTATAAGGAACACTAGAAAGCATGTTTGTTTTAAAACATCTGATTCTACCACTTTGGTTCTCTAATATGCTCTCGTGCCTTATTACAAAGATCAAGAATTTCATTATGATTAGGATCAAGACAGAGGCCTGCTTCACAGTCACGAACTGCAGAAACGTAATCATTCATTGAGTCATAAAACGCCGCTCGAAGATGTAATAATTGTAGATCTGGCTTAAAATCAATGGCTCTTGAAAGCTCTGCTATTGCCTCATCTTCCTTGTGATCATCCATTAAAACTGGTGGACAATGTTTGAGTCAGAAAGTTTATATGCTTCATGCATGCAATAACATTGCACTAATATAGGTTTCAGTATATATTGTGCTCCTATTACTTTATCATGATGTTGAAAGCAAACCAATACTATCTCAACATGAACCAAGACCATTAATCAGAACAAAAGTGTAGAAAACTACAAGGATAAGCACAAACTCAAAAGATCTCACTTCATTATTCATCACTCTTGATAAGATAAAATAATCCAAAACAAGCATGTACCCTACAAAAATTATAATTTGATAGGTATCTTATGACTAGCTAGGTAATCTATGAACAACCTTGATTTTATTTTAGCATTTAAAGCAAAGATGTTCTTTTTTACATTGCATAAGTGTGCAAGATTCACATGTCATTTCCTGCAACACTTCGGCAGTATGATATTTTTTGGGTAACTACACGATTAAAGTAAAAAATTCAGACAAAGAGCATTTATTTATCAGGAAAACTTATAATATAGGTTGATAACATAGACATTTGAATTGGGGATATATAAATTTAAACAAACAAATGATGAATGCAGAAAGGTAAAAAAGCATTAATTTTTCGAGCAGTTATATGATACATAGAATAAAGGAAAATGATCAAGTACTATATTTTCATGAAAAACTAAAAATATGTGTTTGTGAATTTGCATTGATAAACTAGTATGTAGAAAAATTTATTGTCCATCATCACTTGGACCTTTGAAATCTAGGACATAATTAATACATATATTTACAGTTGTAACAACTGCCACATAAATGGCTTGCAAATTACAATCACAGCTGCAATATCCCTTCTTTACCATCAATAAAAATCAAGGGGAAATAAAGGATAATAGAACCACTTGTACGAAACTCACCTGCTGCCCTATATCTGTAAGGATAAGTCCTCAGAGGATCCAATTGTGATGCCATACATAGATCACTCTTTGCCATGTCACGATCACAATATTCTGAACGTTTCTCATATGCTGATGCATTGCTTCGAGCCTTTTCTATTAGCTTTGTCATCTCATCATATGCTGCTTTGCGATGATTTTTAAGATGATATACACGTGCCAACCCTTGATGTGCTCGTGTATGTTTGATGTTGAGTGCATTCATGTAGCAGTCAGCTGCAAGGTCTAGTTTATCACAGTCTACATAGACACTCCCTAGATTATTAAGTGCCTACAATTTATAAGAACAAAAATATAGATATAAATACATTATTACTTCAACAGTGATATCAACATAATATGTTTAATCAAAAGCTTGACACTCACTTGTCCTTTCCGAAGACCATCTGAAGGGCATCTAAGAGCTTCCTCTAGGAGATGGATCACATATTTAGAAGACTCTGAATCAAGATTTGAGTCAGCTAATGCATAAGCTTTGAGAAAGTAAGCTTCAAATGATCTTTGAATTGAAATTGATTCCTCGGCCTTTGCTAATGCTTCTTCACGATGACCAGTGTCATACAGTATCCATCCTTCATAGACAAGTCTTTCATGGTCAGAGTTAGAATGATTTCTAGCCATCCGCAAACTACGCATGGCAGCCTTTGGACAATTCAACCTGCAATTAATGAACACATAATAGTCAATCTGCAACTTTAGAACGAACTAGGACTAACACAAATTAGCCATCTTAAGTTGATAAAATCAAGTACAGCGCTGCTAATTAAGTAGTAAAACTACAAAATAAGTGATTAACTAAACAAGATAAAATTAGCATTAAAACACACTATATCAAGTTTTATATGAAGTGAAACAAGAATTTATATCAGAAATGGCCAATATAAGAATAAGATATAATTGCATTAATATATTTCACTCACCGTAGCAAAAGGAGAGATTGTCGAAAACGTAAAAGACTTTTTCCCGGATCATTTGATAACATTTGGTGTACAACAGCCAAGGAACCAATATCATCAACAGAGGACCACCGATCATACAACTGCATCCAACAATCAGCTTGGCACGACGGTTGAACAACAGGACTGAGAAGTTCTATCAAGTGTTCACCAGGCATATGCCCATAAAACATCATATAGTTTGGATCCAACGTCAAAATTGCACGAATATCCCTAAGGGCTCCTTCATAATCCTCCATGGCAATCAAGAACCAAGCTCTTAGTTCAAGGCAATCTGCAGAAACCTTGAAACCGATTATTTTATTGATTTCTGCAATGGCAGGTCCAATCTTATTCTCTTCCAAGAAAGAAACAGCTCGAAACTTATAAGGAAAGGGAAGAGTTGGATCTAACTCAGTTGCAGATAACAAGTCCATTTGTTTCTCCTTACCCATACAATACAAAGACCTTTCTTGATACATCCACCCAACTGGTTTATGATCAGAAATAAGTGAATTCATCAACTTATATGCTGAATACGTGTGACCACGCTTATATTTGGCCCTTGCAACTCCCACCACTGAATAAACATGCCCTGCCTCCACTGCTGACTCAAACCAATATTGTGCATCTTTGTACTCTTTTCTCTCAAGCATAACAACGCCCATTTGGTGAAATGCAAGTTGCTTCTCCCAACCATCTTTTGCACACTCCACTAACCTCTCCAACAACATCACAGTTGTGTTGGATCTCATTTCTTCCTCCATTGCAATCTGACTCAAAAAGTAATACAACACAAATGACGCGTGCCCCACCATAGCTAGCCTATCCCTACCCTCTGGACTACAAAACATCTTCATAAGACTCGAACTCTGCATCGAACCGGGGAGCTCTCGGAGAAACACTTGCAAGCAAGCTGCCACAAGAAGGTATGCAGTCTCCTCCAATCCATAATCAACAAGCAACAAGGCATCGTCCATGTCACAAACTAGCAAAGCCAAATGTATGTCACATGCATGTTTCATCTCCTCACAACAAAAACGATTCGCCAAAGACAACAACTCCAGAACAACTTTAGGCTCCAAATGGCTCAACCTCTTAGTTCTACTAAACTCCTTAGCAGCTGTCAGTGCCTCAACGGAAAAACAATTTTGTGAAAAGTTAATCTTCTCCCTCCTTGACTCTATGAATTCCCCATACAACATTGTCTTAAAAGGCCTTGAAAGTGAGGCTATATTGAACCTACTGCACCTAATTTCGTCTTCTCCAACAAAAAACGACATGTCACCATCCTCTTCCTCCGAGGTGGAGCATTGCTCATCATCAGCCTCTATCGTCATTTCATCGTAATCATCATGACAATCATTGTCCCTTGCACATGCATGCGTGCACGCGCAAGGATCAAACACTGACTCTGGGTCATAACCTGGCTCCAACGAGGCGCGGGGACACTCGAGGTTCCTCCCGCTGCAGTCCATGGAAGAGAAGCCGATGAGCTCGTCCTCGCGGCGCTCGTGGCGCAGCCATGCGGCGAGCACGACCTTAGCATGCACGTCAGTTGCATGTTGTCGAGCAGCACGAAGGCTGCGACGGAAGAGCTTGGGGTCTGCTAATCCACGAAAGATGGTGCATTGCTCGAGGAAGACCTCGGTGCGCTCGAACTGGGGGCGGTCCTCAGCACGACGATACACACTAGCCAAGGTTTCCACGAAGTCGACAGACACGAGGGACGATTCGATTTTGGGTTCAAGAAGGTCTGTCATGGGGAGGCCATAGGGGAGGAGGGACCCATCACAGAAGACTAACTCGGAAGGTGGGGTGGCGGGAGGAGGTTGGAAGTTCCTATTCGATTTGGTCCTCAGGGCTTGGCTCTTAATGTGGTCGTGGAGTTGTTGGAGAAGCTTATCGCCAATTCCACTGCCGGTGCCGGTGCCCATGCCGGTGCCGGTTCCGGTGCCGGAGGAGGGGTTGATAGTATACACCTGAGTGCCCTTGCAACCTTCAATGATCTTCAAGCTACGCATTGTTTGGAAGATGTTGTGTTGCATTTTTTCAGAGTTCAACAAATTGTCAAGCAATGAATTAATGAATGAATATAATCTCTAAGGTGGTGACATTGGATATATGACACAGCAAGCACCGTTAGTCTATGGTTTTGGGAAAAGAGCAACTCCAAGGTGAGGAAAGAGGAATGTGAAGAGTAGGAATGAATTGGTTGAATTTTTAGGATTGTGTTTTGTTTTGTATGGTGTGAGGTATGGTTTGGTTTTTGGGTAACCCAGGTTTTTGCTTTTGTTTTCCTTTTTCCTTTTCCTTTTCCCCTTCCCTGTTGTTTTGTTTGGGTTTCTTATTTTTGATTATGCTTTTGGGTTTCCGAGAAAATGGAGGCAAAGGAAGAAGCAGAAAATAGGAAAGGTTGGAAGGGAATAGGAATGATAGGGGAATGGCCAACTAGGTGCATGAGGTGGAGGTAGAGGTGGTCGTTAAAGTAGTTATGTTTTTCCTCTCTCCTAGTTTTTTTTTTCTTGTTCCTCTCTCTTTTCTATGTACTTTTGCTGCTATTCTTTTTCATATTCTAAATATATGAATTTGCCCACTTTTTTCTCATTAGGGTTTGCTATTTCTACTTCTCTATGGATTTGCCTCTAATTTTTATTTTGTTGTAAATAGACAAAAAGAAAAGGAGAGAGAAAAGGATAGAAATCAGTTAAGAAAGAAATAAAATTGTTAAAATTTTGGACAAATCTTCATGTCACATTTGATTAAAAAAAAATTGAAAATGAAAAACAGCAACCATGTCACCAGTCTTCACCAATGGCCACATGCATAGCATATTGACTTTTTAGGTTGAAATTATATAACTTTCATGTGATTCTTTATGCATCCTATCTTTCCTGCACTCATATATATATATGTAAATTCTTATTTTACTCCTAAATTTGAAGTTAATTTTGCGTAATCGAAAATTAAAATTAACTTTTTGAAAACCAAAATTAACTTTTAGATTTAGGAAATTAATTTAACTTCTAAATAATGTAATTTAAAATACAATCTAAAAATTATATTTTTATAAAAAAATTTAAATTATATAATCTGTAAGACATTTTTAAATTAAATAATTTTAAAATTATTTTTTAACTTTCAGATGAGATAATTTTTTAAATCTCATAATTTAAAAATCATTTTTTTTATAAAAAATACTTTTAAAAGTGCAATCCAAAAGTGTCTTTAAATTGTATAATCTAAAACACATTTCTCATATGTATTTCCCGTTTTCATTTCTCCTTCGTTGACAAACAACAAGGATGGTAGCAAGCGGTTGACGACAACAGTGATAATATCTTTTATGCACCTCTGTGGAGGTGGGGATAGAAATAAATGAGATACAGAAAGAATCAATGGAATGGCCCAACATCAATTTCAAAATTCAAATGAAAATTTGGACCCAAACCACCCTTGTGGCCCAATAGTAATACAATCCAACACCTTTTTCTTTTTCTTTTTAGTCACAGTGATGTAAAATATATACAACTCTAAGATCATTAATCTTTGTTAGAAAATGTAGTTAATTAGCTATCTTTAATTAAATCTTTCCTTTCAACTCAGATTTTTTCTATCCACAAGACTAAACTTGAAATATTTCCTAAAGGATAATAAATAAAGTATACTGGGACACCTAATAATACAATAATAATTACATTCCATAATATAACAAACCCTAGTAATTTACTAATTGATTGTTAGCAGAGTTAATTTGTTGCCCGTCATCTTTTCAAGTGTCGGAATCATAAACAATTACATTCTAGTTAGTAAAAAAAAAAACTAGAAAACTAAACACATACTTTTGCAATCACAAAATTTTAATATTCTTCATTTAGTTATCTTTAACTCGAACTTGCAATAGTCTGTGCCTTAATTGTGTTTGAATACGATGGTACAAAACATTTGAGGTATCATTAGTTACATATAATTACAAGTCTTTTTTTTTTAAAAGTTACAGATAAAACTGTTTTTATATAATAATATGACGAGATCATAAAATAAATAACCAACTAATTTAGTATATATAGAAACAATCCTTAATCAAAGAAAATTATGTAGAGGCTTTTTTATTATTATTATGCAGACGTAAAATAATTAATTGTATACATCAAATAATATAAATTGTATTGATCTATCTTTATTATATAATTTTATTTAAAAGTTTAAATATATTTTTAATCTTTTAATTATTTATCAAAATTTTATTTTATTTTTAAGACAAATTTTATATTTATTTTATTTTTATAATTTATAAATTAATATAAATTATCTTTAATAATATGTTATTTTTATAATTTTTTATTTTATTATTATTTTTTTTTCTAAACTTGTTTTATTATCTTTTTTCTATTTTTGTCGTTTCTTTATTTTTAAAGATAATTTTTGTTTGTTGAAAAATTATTTATATTAATTTATAAAATATAAAAACAAAATAAATAAAATAATTTTAACAAATAATTCAAAAATTAAAAATATATTTAATTTTTATTTAAATTATATTTTGGAATGAAATTTTTACTTGAGACTAGATTTTAAAAATTATTTTTAAATAATTGATTTAAATTCTTGAAAAATATTTACGAATATAAAATATTTACAGATATTACGTAGGGAAAGGATAATAATATAGAATTGGATACATATCACTATAAGTTGTTTATATATTTTTTTTATTATGCATGACATGATGGTTGCGATCCATCTTTGAAAAATAATGGACGTAGGGAATAATAAATGCATATAATAATGCTAAGGATGCATGATTGAGTAAAGTATATTATTTTATGTTGGTGTGATGACTCTAATATTCAAATAATTCGATTGATAAATAGTTAATAACAATTAATTTAGCAGAAGCCTGGCATAAAACGACAGACATCCTCATTCTCAATTCATAATAATGAAGTTAGATCCGAATATGTAGGCTTGTGGACTCTAATGTAGCTTGACGTATTAGAATTGAAAATTACTAAACTCAAGAAAAAGGACACAATAGGACTGTTCAGCGTTGACCTAACGTGTTCAACTTGCACTTCAAATTTCCCTCAGACCTAATTCACACACAAATTGTTCTTGCCTTCTAAAAAAATTGTTTACACGTATGGGCTTGTTTTCTTTGACTTTTGACTCTGCATTAAAAGAAAGTTTGATCAAATGCGTTTGTAAATGAGTAGTGAGAGCTAAAACAATGACATGTATTGTAAAATATAAACTGTGATATTTATGATAAGAAGAAGGAAAAAGAAAATGAAAAATGGACCCAAAAAAAGTGAATGCATGTTTAACATTTTGCTTAAGAAAATTAGATTGGATCGGTACTCCTATGTTTTGTCCCACTTTTGAAAGTCAAGAATTGGTAAGGATGAAAAACAATAATTAAATTGGTATCTAATGGGAATGTTTAATTATAATAATAAAATAACAATCAAATTTTGATATGTTTTCAATTTATATAAAATATGCAAGTTGTAATATTGATCCTAAAATAGTAGGTTGAGATTAAAAACTATTTTAATTTTTTAAGGAAAAAACTTAGAGTTAACTAGTTTATGATTCTGTTATGGTTACAGAATTTTTAGGTTCTTCAAGAGTTGAAAGTAAATATAATTTATAAGGATTATCTTCTCTTCACAAGATATTTTATAAGAATAAAATTATAGATACATAAAAGAGTGTAGTGATTTACAATTTTATTTTAGTGTATTTTAGGTTGAAACGTTTAGAATCTTGTCATTTTTACTTTGTTTAGAATTTTGTCATTCTTACCTTGTTTAGATCTTGTCATTCTTACCTTTAAACTTGTTATGGTAAAGTTTTTTTTAATATGTGAAATTTTTTTTACATCATTTAAAAATTGAGACTAATGATAATTTATAAATTTTATCTTTTAATTTATTGAGACATTTCTTAATAATAACATTGAGTTTAAAAAAATTTAATAAAAACATGATAAGAAAAAGAAGAAATGAGATTAAAAAATCACAACAAAATTTATACTAATTTAGTTTTTAGTTAGAAGTTTTTCTTAATCCATTTACTTGATGAATTTCCATTAATCAATACAAATTACATCAATCTTTACATTCACGTTAGACCCATAACACAATTATCTCAAAATGACATTAGTTACACAAGTATTCTTGAACACAAGATTTTTTTAGACTTTCTTTAGATTTGATAACAAAATTATCTCAAAATAAAATAAGTTACACAAAATTCTTTTAGACTTTCTTTAGATTTGGTAACAAAATTATCTCAAAATAATATTAGTTACACAGGTACTCTTGAACACAAAATCCTTTTAGGCTTTCAAAAGATACCAGATCATTGAAAAGATTACTCATGTAAGTGAGAATATGAAATATATGTTTGTTTACAAAATGCTTACAAGCACAAAAGAAATATGAAATATAAAAGCTTAAATTATCTTCTAAATTGTTTAAATTGCTTACTTCGTGCGTTCTATATTTTTTAGAGGCCTTTGTTTTGTGGAATTTCTTATGTTTGTTGAATTATTAGATGGTGAAGGATAATATGAAAATAATCAATTTAAATTTCTCTTATTAGTTTGATGTTCTCTTTGGTAGGTTACGAAAATATATGAGATTAGATTGGATTTGTTTTTGGTTGGTTAGAAAATTAAGATATAAATTAGATTTTTTGATAGGGTTGATTAAGAATGATAACAAATAATATATTTTTTTTTAAAATTATCTTTATTGTTTGGGATCCTTTTTTAGTTGTATCAGGTACCATAATAGGTTTATATGGTATTATAGCTTTATATAGAAGCGTATTCAATAATATTCTTTTGTTTCTTACTTATATTTGTTTGTGAAAAGTTTATCATTATTATAATGGTTATCATCAACATTATCATCTTCTAAATTTGTTGTAATAGAAGTAGCAATCATAACTCTTGTTGAATGAGCTTTGGACACCCATTCTTGGATGCAATTCTCTTAGAAAAAAAACATGTGCTTATTCAGTAGTAGGATGATGAACCTTCTCATCTATCACATATTGTTCTTCTACTTTGGGTTTAATGAATATATACCCTAGGCGTATGTATGTGATATTCTTTTTATAAAACACTATTTTTTGCTTAACATTATTCTTATAATTTATTTTTTCAGTTTTCAAGACACGTAAACTATTTAGTAAGTAACTATATTTTAGGACCTTGTAAAGACATACACTATTTTATTTCTGTCCAAGTTCTTTTGTGAGTCTTATGAATCAAGTTCCCTAATGTATATACATTAAATAACTTTTACAACACTTTACATATCATTAAAAATGTCAATGCTCAAAATAGTTATAATTAATATGTTTAGGTGGATATATTGCCCTAAAAAATCGAAATTAATAATTAAATACATAATAGTGTTTATTGTGTATGTTAGAAATTACTTTATTTTAGTAGATGTTGAGTTAATTTTCTTTGTTATGTTTTTATCTATGATAGTAAGCATGTTTAGAAGTTAATAGAAGTTGTAAATATATTTTTGAAATTTATTAGTATATAATTAAATTCATTGTGTTTTCCTACACTTCACTAGGTCATATTGTATAAAATTTACAATGTGTAAAATTTTACTTTGTTGAGCTCATTTGAATCATGCAAGATTCTAGGTAATTAACATTAATACCTATGCTAATCATATTAAATTTATCACTTTTGATAAAAGAAATATATTAATTTTTGTCCTAAATCTAACTTAGCAAATTTTGGTAAAAAAAGACAAAAGTTAAAATACACAAAAAAGAGAGTTGCTTCTTCATATAAATTAGATTACATTATTCTCATCTATATAATCCACATCATACACTTTTATCCTTTAGATAATCAACAAACTCTTTGGCTAAACCTTGTGTGATGACCAATATAAATGAGAAGTTTGACCTCCAAACTCTCTTTTATATTTCTACATAACCAAGGTGAGAGTAAGCAGAAGAGGAAAATTTTTGTGCTCTTTACGGAATCAATCCTTACATTGTTCAAACCTTAGTAAATAGGATGACATCTTAAAAGAGGAGAAAGAGTCTCAAGAATACCCAAAGGAGGATCTTAAGGAAGAGGGACTAAAGATACTAATTGGGGAGTCTTAATGAGTTTTAGGAGGGAAATCTCATTTGCAAATCTTTACAAGTGGATCTTATTAAGTGACCCTCTTGCATATATTTTTGGGTTGGTATATATGAATGAGAGTGGATGACTACTCTAACTCTAACTCTTTTCCTTTTTTTATTTGACTACTAGAATTTCTTATATTTCATAAAAAAATTTCTATAAATTTAAAAGAAATTTATAGAAAAAATAACAAAAAACTTTTTTTTATAAATTTTTATAATAAATTTGTAGAAAAATTCTTATGAAATATAAGAAACTTTAGTAGTGTTTATTGAGATAAATCTAAGATTTAAAAAATTTGTATCTAATATTTTAAATTACTTTGGTTTTGACATGTGGACTTTAAATTCATATAAATATGAACACATCTAATTTATTTTTAATTTTATGTTAATATGATGAATGAACTTTTATGCTCAAATATGAACACATCTAATTTATTTTTATTTTTATGTTAATATGATGAATGAACTTTTATTTGAGCATAACATGTGTAAGTGTAATGTCCCATGAGAATTTTTTTATAATGAAAAAACGGTGATAAAAATACAAAAAATATTTATTTGATTTTTAGGTGTTACGTAGAACACTACATTAATTCTTCTTTGATGAGTTTTAGATGAAAAATCTAGTTGTCAATGAAGAACTTAGTGAGACTACAAACCTTAGGATTCAATCTCACATCATCTCCCATGCTTGGTGTCAAAATAGTTATCTACATGGACTTTAATATTTTTAAGGCTTATTAGTTTGACTTTGTAGTAACTGCTGCAATCTCAAGGTGAATACTTTTCATGATTGCAAGGTAGAGAGGTTTCTTTATAATTTCGATTGTATTGTTCTACACAGAGCTTCCAAAACAAGTTTCTTAGCAATAACAAATTATTTCAACTCAAGATCAACTAAAGAAGAGAAAAAAATAGTGGTTTTCAATATCATCCAGCAATTAAAACAAATAAATTTAGAATTAGAATGAAAAAATAGCAAATAATATATAAAGATATATTGACATAGAATATATCACTATAAAAAATTTATTAAATATAAACTAATTTAAAAACAAAAAATAATTAGTCCTTACAGTGACTAAATTAGAAATTATTTTATAAATTAAAAATTATTGGTATATAAAATAGTTTTTATTATAATAGAAACTATATTGTTTTGGTGGTTATTGATCTTAAAAGATTATGAAATTGGTTTCTATACAATGGTTTTTAAATTAAATTAGAATCTAAATTTGTTTCTATCATTAACTACCAAGATTTTAACCACTTACTAAATTAGATTCTACATTAATCTCTAATTCAATTAGTGATCAATTTCATTATTTTATAGGTTATTATTATGATTGATAAAAACAATTTTTTACCGTGTACATGCATTTTGTGTTTTGTTAGAAAAAAATAATGTTCGTTGGATATGTGCCATTAAGGTCAAAAAGAGGATCAATCCATCTCAGTGAAGGCATATAAGTTTTCAACATTCCAAATATGATTTTCTTAAGTGAAGAACACTAATATGAGATCTTTTAATAGAGAACACATGCTCATAGACATAATAAAAGGTGATAAGTACCCCTTAAGTGAGGTGTGCTTGTGGGATTAGTTACTAATGTTTTAACTATTTACTAAATTAGATTCTACATTAATTTCTAATTCAATTAGTGATCAATTTCATTACTTTATAGGTTATTATTATGATTGGTAAAAACAATTTTTTTTTATAGTGTACATGCATTTTGTGTTCTGTTAGAGAAGAATAATGTTTGTTGGATATGTGTCATCAGAGTTAAAGAGAGGGACAATCCATCTTAATAAAGGCATATAAGTTTTCATCATCTCAAATATGATTTTCTTAAGTGAAGAACACTTATATGAGATCTTTTAGTGGAGATGTTTGTGGACTTGGTGGAAGAAGGAGAAGAAAGGGGCCATTATGCAAAAGTGAGTTTGGGTGATAGAAGGAAAGAGGGGAAAGAAAAGGGGGAAAGATTGGTGGGTTTGGGTCGTGGTGCAACAAAAAAGACTTTCTTATATTATGTATTTCTCATTTATGCATTTCTTTTCTTAATTTATTTGCATAAAAATAAATTTTTTGTAAATATTTTAAATTCTAAATCTTTTTATTATAGCATGTTTACTCTTTATATATTTATTTATTTTAATTATAATTGCATTACAAAATAAATTCATATCTTAATTTAAAATTAAAAAAATATAAATTACACAAAAAATATAAGGAACTCATTTAAAAACTTTGCATTATTGGAGTAATTTCAAATGATAGTCACTTAAATCTAAGTGGCATCGAATAAAGTATTCAGTAAAAAAAAATGTTGCATGGGAGATATTTAGAATTTAGGGTGCACATATATATATATATTAATGATTAGTGAAGCTTACTAGTTTCTTCTATCAAATAAAATAACAAGATCTATTTTATTTTAAGAAATTTTTTTCTAATTTATTGACAACTTCATATCTCAATTCTCATAATGTTAACTCAAACTTGAATCAATAAATGACGAATATTATTTCTCAATTAAATTACTTGCTCTTAAAAACAAATAGATATTGAGCTTATTTTAGATTTAATATTATAGAAAAAAAATTATCTACATCTTGACATATACACCTTTAAATGAAAAGGAATCTACTAATGGGTGATGATAAGATGAGTCCATTTTTAGTTCCTTTTGTACTTTTATCAGTAGCAAAAAGTCTTAATGGGGTTTATGAGATAAACACTATATAATGATACATGTATATGTACATGTATCTGTTTGCAAATGATACACTTTTGTTTTGAAGAACCAATAACACAAAATGTGATTTCTTTGAAAAGTGTACTAAGGTTCTTTAGAATGGCAAGAGGACTAAAGATAAACTTTTATAAAAACAAATTGAAAGAGTGAAGGTGGAAGATTTAAACATTACAAAGAAAAGCAGTTATTCTAAATTGTTAAATTATGAACATCCCATTCATCTAACAAAGTAGTGAACTTTTGGCTTAGGGGCAAGGAAAAAATGAGGAAAAAACTATCTTTATGAAAATTCAAACAACTCGCAATGTTGATAAAGAATGTGCATTATCAAAGTCTTACCACTATTGTACTTATATTCTCTCAAACACAAAAAAAGTATAGTTTTTGAATAGCTTAAGTTTGATATTTATTGAGAGTTGGTAAGACATTAATCAATGTCTTTCTTCGATAAAGAATTGAGTTGTAAATACTACGTACAATTGCCTTTTTTGTGCGTGATATATGGTGGAAAAGGGTTGGTTATCTATAAAAGGTATTTCAATGCTTTAGTATAGTAATTTTGTTCTTGTGATGGTGATAATATGTGCTTGTCATATTTGGCATTTGTTGTATTTATGAGATGGGATGAGTTTTTTGACATGGAGCCCAAAGTCTCCTAAAATAATGTTAAAACACTATTAATTTGTATGCATATAAGATACACTATATTTATTTCTCATTTGGGTAACTTCATCTAATACTCTTTCATTCGTTTAGAGAAAAAGAAAGAAAAGATCTTAAAAAATATAAAAAATTATATAAATGTGTACTTTGAATGTGAAGTACATTATTAGTATATTTTTTATTTATTTATTTATTGGATTAAGTTGTTGACTTTTGACAACACTAGGCATTTTGAACTTATATAAGAAATTAGAAGAAGTTTATTTTGTATTAATAAATATCACTTCCAATTTTATACCTATATCAACATGAATATGGTGAAGATACTTGATATGTAAATATATGCTGAGATGTTGAGCATAATATGGTAGAGTTTTTTGTAAATATGGAGAAACTCATTTTTTAATTTTTATTCTTATAAGAAGTTTGTACGCAGAAACATGATGGTAGAGTTGGAGAACCTACCATTGACAAGAACCACGTGATTGGTCGAAAGTGAAGGAAACTTCCTTTCTCATGGCCGCACCTTTTTGTTGATCTAAATCACGTTCCATGCATGCATGGAGGGTCACAAAGTTATGCACGTGTGAGGAATCAAAAAGTGTTCTCTTTACCAACTCCATCAAAATATTGTTGTGTTACATACACATATACGTATATACTCTAACCATAAGATGTGATTTTTTTTACATAAATAAACTTATACCTAATATATGATTTAGAAAGAAAGAAATGGTTTCAAAATTTGAATTCCATAATGGTTGTTTTAAGAATCTTTTACTGTTTTGTGATATTTCAAAAAAACCTTTTAGTTATTATAAGGACTGACTATATTTTTTTTTTCAAGATTTAAATGTTTTTTATTCTTAAGTCAAGATGTTCTCTTTTTCTCATGGTCCAGGTGTTTTTTTTTCATATAAATGAATATTTCAGCTACCTATTTAGGTGAGAAAAATTCATTAACACTCATCTTAGTTTTATATAATCGAAGTTATAATATAACAACCATTATATATCTTAAAATTTTCGTCTATTTATATTATTTTAATAAACTTTTATTTATATAGGATTCTTAATTCTCAATAGTAAACAACATAGCTTAATGGTATATTGAAGGTTAACTACCAAGTCATATCTTGATTGAGCTCTAATAAAGATGTACTCATTTTCCTAAAAAATATACTATAAAAAAATAATTAAATATAAACTAATTTAAAAATAAAAAATACTAGTCATTATAATAATTAAATTAAAAACTATTTTATAAATTAAAAATTATTAATATTTAAAATAGTTGTAATAAAAATTATATTTTTTTATAGTTATTGTCTTAAAACATTATAAAATGAAATTGGTTTATATATAATAAAAACTAAATTTATTTTTAAATTAAAATATAAAATTACTTTTAATATTAGTTATCAAAATTTTAATTATTTATTAAATTAAATTTTATATTAGTCTCTAATTCAATTAGTGACTAATTTTATTATTTTATAGATCATTAAAATACTTGGTAAAAATAATTTTTTTATATATTTATTTTTTAACCTACATCTTGATCTATATATATATAAATATGTGTGTGTTTGTTTGAGAAGTTTTTAGAAAAGAAAATTTTCCTTTCTTTTATCTGAAATGATGTGGACTACTTAACATATAAGAGGTTAGTGAGTTAACGAATACAGATAAGCATAATATCATCATACAGTGCTCGTATATAGATTTAAAAAAACTATATAGTATGGTCTTCCATATAAAATATGAAAACATTATATAGAAATACGCATAAAAAAAACCTTGATATACATGCTTACCCGTAAGTTCCAATGTATCAATCGTAGTGATGGCAAATAATAAACAATCATATCTCTTGAGACATGTCTCTTGCCTACAACTCATTCGGAGAAGCAAAACAAAAGTCATACAAAAAACAGAGTTTCAGAAAATCATTTTAGTTAAATAGTTGTTGTGTAAAATTACTCACACAGAATAAATTTAAAGTATTAAATTAATAACAGAAATAAACAGTGGAGAGGAACAAACCCCGTGATTCCCGAGTATATGGGAAAACAATTGATAATAATAATATTATTATGTGTTATGTTTTTTGACAGACACGTGATGTGGATCATTAGATGTTTTTGTTTTGGTGAATTTGAGTGTTCATAGCCAGCACAGTGACACTGAAGAGCATCAGTGATCGATAAAATCACCAACCCATGTATGATCCACACGCACACAGACATACACGTGCATCAACAAAAAACCACAGTCTTTGCTTCTTTACTCAAAGTATATTAATTCCTTGGTTTCTCACTTCATTTGCCACCTGCTTATTAATGTTTACACCAATTTAGTTATCATAAATCACAATGATATGAATGATTTTTTTACATTTCTAAGATATTAAATATTTTTATTTTTTAAAATGCTTAGAGAATTAATAAAGAGACACTTCTAGAAAAAAAATATTTTAAATAAACAATTATTAATTTGAATTTCTCTTAATGGGATAACTAATTAAGGAAAATAGGTAAATCATACGTTTTTATTTTAAGAGATGAATTAAATTTATAGTTAATGTTTACTATCCAACCCATGTATAAATTGATATATATATTCTAAGTTAGCAAAAGATATGAAGTTTAAGTCTCTCTCTCTATATATGTGTACCAGAAATTTACTTTTCATAATAGTTTTTTTACTAGAGCATATTTATCCTTAATGGAGAGTATGTGTCACCTATACCATTTTTTTATTGATTATAGTATAAGAATTAAATTCATTATTTATGGTTACTATCTGACTTGGGAACAAAACTTTCTCGATTGTCGAAAAGAAATTGTAGACCATTTAATTATTATTTCCATTTTTTTTAACATTTTTATACACAAACTGATATATGTAATAAATTTTTATTTATATAAAATCGTTTTGAAGTTTACTGTTATATAAAATCATTATATATATATATATACACGTGTGTGTGAATTCATAATTAAAGTAAATGAAAACTAAAAATCAGCTATAAAAATTAATATCATTTTAAAATTTGAAATAATAAATATAAAATATATAAAGTCTGATACGTAAAAATAGATGGAGGAATTATTAAGTAAATTCATTGGACATATGTATTTTAGTGCAAATATAATTTTCACTAAAAGTTTTAGAGGACTTTTAAAAATTATCATGGTTACATGAACACTTGTATAAATTACTACTACTTTTATGGCTTAAATCCACTTCATATTTTAATTTTTAGCTTTTGATATATATCCTTAAATAATTTTAATTGCATAATTGATTTTTATTTTTTTTAAATTAAGCCATTTTAATTCATTACTAATACATCATGCAATTGTTGGTAAAACATGTTTTATATCTGTCTGAATAATATATTAAAACTTATAGCTAAATTTTACTTTTAATATCTTAAATAAACAAGTAATAGCATTCTCACTAACGAACATACAACATTTTTAATATCAATTGGATAATATATTAATAATGGATTAAAAAGGTTTAATTTAAAAAATAAAAGTAAAAATATATAATTAAAAACAAAATTATACATTCACAAACTATAGAGGCTAGATAGCCTGATTTTATCTTCAGTTATTTACTTTTTGTGGAAACGGTTAAACTAATTTATAACATTTTCATAATTATAAACCTACTAACAAACAACTGATAACCATGTTGTCTAAATAAAAAACAAATAAAAATATTTAAATAGACAAAAAGAAAACTTAGTTTAATTGAAAAGAAAATATTAACTAGATATATTTTAACAGAAATTTATTATATTAAGTAAATTTAGTGACCCTTACTAATGAAGTATAATCAGTGCATTTCTCTCTTAAATAATTCACACGAAAATAAACCTAATAATATAAAATTGGCATGTCAGAGTAAATGATAAAACATTAAACCCAAGAATCAAACCCATGTTTCTAATTTCCTGAAAACAAAAATGTTTATGTATGTCAGAGATGGTCCACTGGTACATATATAATACAAAACTATCACCAGTTAATTCTTATTGCAATTATATTTTTTAATTGTTACACACAAAAAAAAAACTGTATCTTATTCAAGTGGGAACAAAAAATGATTGTATTCACATTGAAATTTAAACATATTCCTCTCATTGATGTCCATGCATATTTAAAAACATATATACATCAACATGGTAAGATATGAAACTATATTATCGTTTACTCATCTCACACACAGGCATTGACTGAAGAGAGAGAAGGGAAGAGAGAGAAACTTAGCTCAGCAAAGAGCTCTAAATTCCATTGAAGATCGCTGTAGGGTTTTAACCTTATCACATCACATATCCAGAGGTGTACGAATTGTCATCATCGATTATGCAACTATATAGATATTTAGCTAGCTGAGTTCATGGTTCTAGGATCAATATTTTAACTTTTTTGTTTCTTTTTTTCTTTTGTACTGGGAGGAAGAGCAACAGGAAAAGAAAAGCATATGAAAAAATTTCTCACCCCCAATTATTCATTTCATGTTTTGATTTCACCCATTGACCTTTTATCCACACAACACTGTATATTTCTTTTGTGTGATAATCTTCAAGGAAAATAGAATCATATATAAAGTTGGAAAATCAAGGTGTATAATAAAAGAAGATGGGAGAAAGCCGAGTCTCCCAATGTTCCAAGACAAGCCCTTCTAACATTGATGAAGAGGAGTGTGAAAGCCATGCCAATGAAGATCAAAGCAAGCAAAACAACAATGGAGGAAGCTCGAGTAACAGCACAGTGGAAGAGAGTGAGAAAAAGATTAGACCTTATGTTAGATCCAAGTTGCCAAGGCTTCGGTGGACACCCGATCTTCATCTTCGCTTTGTTCATGCCGTTCAACGACTTGGAGGACAAGAGAGTGAGTTTCTTAATTATTTTGTTTTAGTTTTGGCTTTCAGTTTTCCATATTTGTCATCAATTGCAGCAAAGTTATGCAGGAGAATTTTACTGCTATGTCTAATTTTTTGGTGTACAGGAGCAACTCCTAAATTGGTTCTTCAATTGATGAACATGAAAGGTTTAAGTATTGCCCATGTCAAGAGTCATTTGCAGGTAATTATTAGATAATTCTTACCCAGACTTGGCTTGTTTTATTTTAATTTATTTTTCTTTTTACAAATAAATTATTAAAATTGTTTATATTTCTTTTCTTTGGCCATTTCTTTTTGCTAGATGTTTAGGAGCAAAAAGGTGGATGACCGAAATCAAGGTATGTGATGTTCTTCTTTTTAAACGTTTCAATGTCAATTAGTAGTACTGATTAGGGTTTCTAATTACGTATCCCTAATGAATACAACTTGATTGCATATATATGACAGTATTTTCCGATCATACCAGTCTTGTTGAAATTGGAGACAAAAATATTTATAATCTTAGCCAACTTTCGATGCTTCAAGGGTATAATCCCACTCCAAGTTCTTCTCACAGCTACACAAACAATAGCTATCCAAGGTTTGCTTCAATTCTCTCAGCAAAAAAGATATTTTTGAGATGAGATAAAACATAATAATTATTTCACCAAAATAAACTAAACCAAATGCGTTTTCATCCATTTAAAGGTTCTTTCTTCTTTTTCAGTTACGGATTCGGGGATGCTTCTTTTGGTATCTACGGAAAACTTGTACACAGACCTTTGGATTGGTCTAACGGAATTTCTCGGCCAGGTTCATCCATTTTTTGTGAACAATCAACAAGCAAAACCCGTGAACCAAAATATGAGTTTTTCTCATTTGGTGCTTACGATTCTCTAAGCACAAGATTTGGCCACGTTGATCACACTCCCTCGATCAATATTATTCAACAAAGAGCACAAAACCTCATGCCTATAAATCCAACAACGGAAATGAAGACACTTAAAAGGAAGGCTCAAGATACATCACTTGATTTGGATCTGTCACTGAAACTAAGCACAAAGATGGATGCCGAAGGAACAAAATTGGCGGACAATGAAGTTCATAGCAACCTATCTCTCTCATTGTGCTCTCAATCCTCCTCTTCCAATCTTAGCAGCAGGTTGAAGGAAGCACAAGATCGATGTGAGCAACACAGGAAAAGGGCCAGTACTCTAGATCTGACTATATGAATGAGACAAATTCTGAGTGAGATCTTGAGGTACTTGTCAGAGACTATGTTTTTTATAACCAAATTCTTACATTTATCTGACTTAGTTATGTTTGTTTTTTGTCTCTTTCTGTATGTACTGTCAAATACATGAACTAGCTAGATAAATCATGATTTTATTCCAATACTGTCGTCTTTTTTATAAGCAATTCCAGCATTACCTTAACTGTAAAATGCCAAAAGAGAAAATTTACCTACACAAATTAGAGCTGAACCCCAAGAAAAGGGGAAAAACAAAAACAAAAGTTCAGTTTTTTTAGCATCCCAAGCAAGATCAATGATTTACGGATATATGTTTTTAGCTATACTACTTTAAGTGTAAACCTTGTTTATTACTTTTTGATGTAGAATTAGACCCTTTAGTGTTAAGCAATATTTTCAGGTGTAAGGTGTTACTGTATGTATGTGTATATATATATATATAATGTTATTTTTATTGTATGATTCACAATGTTATAGTGTATATGTGTATATTCACAATATGTTAACTAATTGGTTAACTTTTAGGCAACCTTTATATATACGAATAGAGAAAGCAAACTCCACCATCTTTTGTATATATCAGTTTTCATAGTATATGGTAGCAAGTGTTTAAATTGGAAAATTAAGTCTAATTTTATTATAGGCTAATGATGTATAATAATTAAGATCTATTTATTTTTATTTTAGTGCATAAATCAAAATGGGAAATAATTGAAAAAGAAAGGCTCTTACGTGTTTTATGTTAAAAAAATTATAAAGATTCCACAACATGAAAACTATTATAAAAAAAGAATTCGAAGAGGATATAGCTGTTATCATTTTGAGTGTTTTTCTTTATTTTCAATTTCTATCCCACTTGAAAATGAATGGAAATAGGATTGAATAGAGCATTTTTAGTAAGATCAAGATTGAGGTTTTGGGTGATGAAATAAGCGTTTCTTATAAAACATTTAATTTTTAACATGTCCATTTATGATTAGAAAAGTGATAGACTTACCATTGAAATTGAAAAAGAATTCAAACATTCAAACTACATTGTATCTCTATTAAATTTATTAATAAATTGTAATAATTTATATTTAAATTTTAAAAAGTAAATATATTAATAAAGAGAGATTAACTAAAAAAGCTGGTGTTAAACTTATGTAAGTAACATTTTAAATGTATCTTTATCAATCTCTTTATAATCATCATATATGCAAAGTATTTTGTGACATGTGAAGTTGAGATAACAGTTGGAAACCACAAACAAATTTAAAATTTTAAAAAAATATTATATTAGACACTATTTCGAAGAATATATAAAAAAAATTTATTCAAAATTTGAAATTTGATTATTTTGAACATATCAAACCACGGCTCCTTTTATTTTTTGGATAGCTTTTTTTATGATGTTTTTGTCTCCTTCAAGTTAGTGTGAATGATGGAAGTAATTGTTTCAACTATCGACTTGTGTTAATCAAACCTATGTAAAATAACATAAATTGAAATAAAATTAAAAAATCAAATAACAAAATATATATATGCTAAGAAATTAAAAATTTAATGTATTCATCGTATGAAAACAAACATTAGTCACAGACAACACTCAAATTAGACAAGTAATGTTGCAGAACCAAAAATGCATAAAGTATTAGAAAGCATTCAGTCCAGAATATCCAGTAATGTGAATTATCCACTAATCTTTCCTTCTTAATGAATATGAAATCAAAATCCACAAGGAATACAATAAAAAATCTCAAATTCCAAAACCAAAAACTGCATGTATCTGATAAAATGCAGAAATAAGACCTAAAGGGGGTGAATAGATCTTTCGAAAGATTAGTCTGTTAAAAACGCGAATTAACTTGTTGATTTTTCTTTTTCAGATTTAATTGAGTGAATTAAGATGCAGATTGCAAAAACCAGAAATCAATAAAGTGTAGAACAAAAAATATAGAAGTGCACAAATGATTTATATTGATTAACTATTTCATAAGAGTTATATCCAGTTACCCAACCACAAATAAAATTTCACTAATTATAAAATTTGTTCTTAGAAACACTTACAACCCTAGTAAGCCTAAGAATCACCAAGAACACAAGTCTTGAACCCTACAAGACTTGTACCCAACCACTGTAGAACCCCATTGCAGTTCCTCTGGATAACACTAATCCAGAAATGCACACAAGATGCAATTCAAGAAACGAGATCACCTGATATGTTTACAAGCAAAGATCAATTCTGAAAATTGAAGGATGATCTCCTATGCATCTTCTCAAAAACCAAATTCAAAGATAAAAATCAAAATCTTGGATAGCCCACAAAGATATTCTTGCTCAGAAAGATTCTCTCTCAATTTGCATTTCAAAAATATTTGTAAAAGTCTATTTTAATTTTGTAATTCAAACTATTTATATAGCGAGGGATTTTCATAAAAACTAATAGTTTTAACATATTAAAAACTTGACTTAATTTGTTAATTTTACTCAACAGTAAAATTAATGGACCAGTTCAAATTTTTAATAAAGGTTAAATATGTTTTTACTCCTTGAATTATTTGTCAAAATTGTGTTTCATCCCTAAGACAAACTTTGGACTTATTTCGTCCTTATGCTTTATAAACTTGTGTAAATGATCCTGATGATGTGTCAGAATTCTTTTTTATCTCTTTATTTTCCTTCTTCATAATTTCCTACTTCATTATCATCCGTCTCTTAAGCTTCTTTCACTCTTTTCCCTTCCATTTTTTCTCATTTTTCTCTCCTTAAAGATGTTTTTATTTATCGTCGAGGATCATTTACATCTGTTTATAAAGTATAAGGACGAAATAGGTGCAAAGTTTGTCCTAAGGACGAAACACAATTTTGAAACATAGTTTAGGGACTAAAAACATATTTAACCCTTTTAATAAAATAAAACTTATCCAAAGTGTAAAACACCTAAGCCAAAGACAATTAATCTATCGAAAAATAATCTCAAGAGATTAATAAACTTGTATTAAAATTATTCAAGATCTTGAACATTTTTAACACATTAAACTCATGCTTTAACCAATTAAAACTACAACTAAAGTTAATTTTAATATTTCAGAAGCATTTTAACAGGTTAACAAGATCTTTTAATCTATTAAAAACATGCAAATGATCAAGATAATTTCTAAGATAGTTTTCATCAACACATCCAAGACTATCAAATGATCATATGAATGACTAAGTGAGAGATGCTTACAAGGCAATTTAGAAACACAAAATTACAATTACACAAGGTCTTCATAGGCTACAATGAGTTTGACTTCATCAAATCTTCAAGGCTTTGAGTAGCCAAAAAGCTCCATTCTCATCAGTATCCTTTGGAAAAAGCTAAAATTTGTTTCTAAAACATTGCCCTGTATCTTGTTGAAGCCCAAATATAGTCGATCTAAGGAATATGATGAGATTGCACACTACCATGTTCAATCCTAATGATCTAATTATTTGATAGATCTAAATGCACCAATAATGACAAAGATAAACTTAAAAAAGGAATTGTTGATAACAGCTTCATACAAACAGACACAATTTAAGTCTTTGATAGTGACCCAATTTTGAGGGGTGTAATACGTAGAAGTTTGTTCTATAAATCTAGGAGCACTTACAAGATTAGACTTAACAAACAAATTGATAATAATTGCTTAGTCAACAAGATATACAACCATTTCAATTCATATAACAATTCCTTAATTATAGGAATTAGTTATTTCTTGAATTCTCAAATCTTATGGTGAAGTAGTTCTTCAAATGAAGCGAGGAAAAATTGTCATAAGGAATCAGAGAATGAAAAAGGAAACAACAAACAATGCCAACACACAATAACCAACCACCTTATCCATGACTTTTACTCCATTCTAATTAAGTTGTGTTTGCAGTCAAGTTTTCACACTCAATTATTGAAAAGAAAAATTTACATGAAAGAGCAAGCAACACAAGATGAATAGTTATAAGCAAGTTAAAAACATGAGATTCATTTTTTATTACTAAATCAAACATTGATTATGATCACAACTTCTACACTTCAAGAGCACATTCTTCACTCAAACAAACATTATGTTTTCTAATCCTTTCATTACGTGCTTGCCTATCATTGATAAAAAGAGAAACGATCACAAAACAAATTCCACCTAACCTTTCTCTTAAGTGCCACCCCTAATTTTGAGCCCAAAATACATACACTAACATCAAAGCAAATATGAAACAAAAATAAAATATAATTAAAGTAAAAAAAAACTACCTAATTGTAGGCAATTGAGAAACTAATGCCAGATGAGATTGAACCTTAGATTTTGATAATGAAGCTGTAAAAATTGTTGTTAGGAATAATATGAGTCACAAGCACGAGAGAGAGAGCGCTTATGAGAGAACATGAGAAAACGTATCGAGATAATCAATCAAAATCGAATAAAATCAAATAGAGAACAAGAAATCCTTAACTAATTATAGGTATTTGAGAATCAAATACCAATTTAAAATAAGGAAAGGAGAGCTAGGTGAGAACCATAGAGCGAGATACTTTGAAGATAGAAAGATGTTTCACATCTTTACTTTGAAGGAAATCTTACTTTTGGGAAGACATCTTCTATCTTAGTTTGGATTATTGTATCAGTAGATACTTTGGCAAAAACATGGAGAAAGCGAAACGAGAGTGCGAAAGCAGGAGAGTGAGACTGCAAGAGATTGAAAAAGTAGAATGAATGAGATTACAAAAGAATGTGAAAGCAAAGTGAGTGTTAGGATGTAAACCAAAACTTAGTTTTGTTATAACCAACGGTCATAAATATTAGTTTGACCATTTCTCTATTTTTCAGCTTTTAACTCTATATATAAAAACAACTTTTTACCTTTTAATGAGATATGAGAACACATTACTTTCTTTCTTCTCTCTCTCCACAAGTCTTTAAATTTCTTTCTCTTAAATCCTATATGGTATCAAGAGTATAGGTTCGCTTGTGTAGTGTGGAAGGAGAAGTATTGTTGTCAGGCGTGTAAGAACGAACATCGTGGTGAGGTGCATAGCCTTGAAGGTAGCATAATCTTCAAAATACCAAGAAAGGGAGTAGGTATCAAGATTTGTGCATTTTTTTCTATGGAGTTGTAAAATCAGAATGGTTGGGATTGGAAGCATAGTCCAGGGTGCACTTCCGGTGTTTGACGGAAAGGGTTTCGATGATTGGAAGATCAAAGTTATGGCTATCTTTGGTTTTCAGGACGTAGCTGAAGTGGTGGAGAAATGGTTTGAAGAGCCTGGAACTAAAGCTACTGATCAAGAGAAAAGAAATTTCAAGAACCTTCAGAAGCTTGACAGCAAGGCCAGATTCCTTCTGTATCAGTGTGTAGGGTTGAAAATCTTCAACAAGATCTCGAAAGCTGTTACTGCAAATGAGTGTTGGGAAATCTTGATGAAGACATATGGTGATGATGATAAAACCAAGAAGGTCAAGAGGCAGACATTAAGGAGACAATTTGAGTGTGTGGGTATGGATGAAAGTGAAACAATTTCTGAATATTTTGATAAGATTCAAGAAATTGTAAATGCCATGAGGGCGCGTAGAGACAAGATTACTGATCAACAGGTTGTTGACAAGATCCTTAGAACTCTGCCACAAAGATTTGATCACATAGTTGTGATAATCGAAGAAACGAAGGATCTTGAGACGCTGGAATTGGAGGAGTTACAACACTCATTGGAGTCACATGAACATAGGTTGAATGAGCACAAACAGTTTCAAGATCAAGTTCTGCAGGCTCAATAACAGTATCGTGGAAAAGAAAAAGACTCCAAGAAGTATAGTAAGAAGAATGTTAAGCATAAAGAAACTCAAGAGCATAGAGGGAAAGACCCAAATGATCAACAAAGGCGTAAAGATTACAAGACAGATCAAGTTGCTAATCAAGAGTGGAGGTTTGATAAACGGAAGGTGAGATGCTTCAACTGACAAAAGTTGGGTCATTTCAAAAGGGAGTGTTGGAAGGGAGAAGGAGCTAAGAACAAACTGAAAAACTAAGCACACTTTGCACAAGATGAAACCTCAAATTCTGAACCAGTCATGTTAATGGCCACAACTGGTGAAGAAGAGGCAAAAAAAACTCTTGGTACTTGGATTCGGGATGTTCAACCCATATGACGAGTAGAAAGGAGTGGTTCGTGAAGATGAAGGAGGTAGCTCATGGAAAAATCAAGTTTGCAGATGATAGAAGTCTTGTTGCAAAAGGGTCAGGAAGAGTTGTCCTATGTGATAGTAGTGGAAAGAAAGTGATAATTGAAGAGGTGCTCTATGTCCCTAGGTTAAAGACCAATTTGCTGAGTCTTGGACAACTTCTGCAGAAAGGTTTTGTGATGCAGATGAAGGATAATTTCCTCAGCGTGTGTGACCAAAATAGGAAACTAACCATTAAAGCCAAACTGTCCTAGAATATGACTTTTTGTGTGGTGATGAATGTTGTCAGTCACCAATGTTTCAACATTTCATAAAATAAAGCTGAATGGGTGTGACACATGCGCTTTGGTCACTTGAATTTCAAGGACCTATCTCATTTGAGTAAAGACTCAATGGTCATTAGGCTTCCGCTGGTTAACGTACCTAACACCATGTGCAGAGAATGTATTCAATGCAAGCAAACTAGAGGTATTTTTTCAAAGTTTCTACCACAAAAGACAAACAACAAACTGGAAGTAGTATATTCAGATGTGTGTGGTCCCATGCAAATAGAAACTCCTAGTGGTAACAAGTACTTTGTACTTTTCATTGATGACTTGACGAGAAAGGCTTGGACGTATCTCATTACGCAGAAGAGTGAGGTGTTTGTTGTGTTTAAAATTTTTAAAGCAGAAAGACAGAGTGGAGAGAAAATAAAACTTCTCAAAACAGATGGAGGAGGAAAGTATATGTCTATTGAGTTTAAGAAGCTCTGTTATTGTGAGGGCATTGTTCATGAGAACACACCTCCCTACACTACTGAACACAATGGGATGGAAAAGAGAAAGAACTGGATGTTGTTGAACATGGTAAGGTGCATGCTGAAAAGAAAAAACCTTCCAAAGTTCTTATGGGGAGAAGCAGTTATGACAGCCACATATATTCTCAACCGATCACCTATAAAAAGGTTGAAGAATATCACAACAGAGGAGGCATAGACTTGTGTTAAACCAAGTGTGGAGCATTTGAGAATTTTTGGCTAAGTTTGCTACAAACACGTTCTAGACCAACTAAGGAGAAAGCTAGATGATAAAGGTATACCTCTATTATTGATTGGTTTTCATACTACTAGTGGATACAAGTTGTTTGATCCAAAAACAGGAAAGGAAACTGTGAGCAGAGATGTGATAGTTGATGAAGCTGCTGAATGGGATGAGAAGACTAGTCAGCCAGCAGAATTGAATATTGTGATGAATGAAGATGGTCCAGCTGAGAACTCTGGATCTAAAAATAATGATGCAAGTGTTAGAAGGTCATCCAGAACCACTTAAGTGCCAACTCACTTGCAAGATTATGACCTGTCTTATGAAGTAGTCGTTACTGCAGAAGGAGATTTTATGCACTATGCACTTATAGCAGAGTCTGAGCCTCTGAGTTATGAGTAGGCAGTCACTAATGAACGATGGTGCAGAGCCATGAAGGAGGAAATTGAAGCTATTAAGAAGAACTGCACTTGGGAATTAACATATCTGCCTTTTGGGAAGAGACCAATAACATTGAAGTGGGTCTACAAGTCAAAAGTAAATCCATAGGGAGTTGTGATAAGGCACAAGGCCAGGCTTGTGGCCAAAGGATTCTTGCAGCAAGCTGGAATAGATTATGGTGAAGTTTTTGCACAAGTGGCTAGAATTGAGACTATTCGATTGGTAGTCTCTCTTGCTGTACATTTTCACTGGTCACTACACCAACTAGATGTTAAATCTACTTTCTTGAATGAAAATCTTGAAGAAGAAGTGTATGTGATTCAGCCGCAAGGTTTTGAGGACAAAGAGCATAAAAACAAGGTGTACAGGTTGAGAAAAACTCTCTATGGACTCAAACAGGCTCCAAGAGCCTGGAACCAGAGAATTGATAGCTTCATGAGTAGCATTGAGTTTAGAAAATGTGCCTCTGAGCATGGAGTTTACGTCAAGGACAGTCATGAGGATGGCAGAACTCATAAGTTGATAGTATGCTTGTATGTTGATGATTTACTCATTACAGGCAGTAACGAAGAATTGATCTCAAAATTCAAATTTGAAATGTTAAATGAATTTGAGATGAGTGATTTGGGTAGGATGAATTACTTCTTGGGCATAGAGTTTACAAAATGCAAATCTGGGTTGATTATGCACTAGTCAAGATATGTAAAGGAGGTTTTAAGGAAGTTTGAAATGCATCAAAACAATTCAGCTAGCACACCAGCAGAAGTGGGTTTGCATATGGAAAAAGAACCTGAAGAAATAAGCTTAGACCCCACTGAGTACAGGAAGATAGTTGGGAGTTTGAGATACTTATGCAACACAAGGCCCGATCTATGTTTTAGGATTGATCAACAGATACATGCAGAATCCACAACAATCACACTTAAATGCTACAAAAAGGGTGCTAAGGTATTTGCAGGGCACTTGTAATGTTGGCATTTTATTTTCTAAGACTAAGTCTAAATCTGGTTTGAGTATAACTGCATACTCAGATGCAGATTGGTGTGGGGATAAAAGAGATAGAAAGAGTATAACTGGGTATATTTTCTTTCTTGGTCATTCACCTATTTCATAGAGTTCAACCAAGGAATCAGTAGTGGCTCTATCTTCGTGCAAGTCAGAATACATTGCAGCATGTGAAGCCAGTTGTCAAGCAGCTTGGTTGAGTTCTTAAATGGAAGGACTGAAGGTTGAATTAGATAGAAGAGTGAGGCTGCTTGTAGACCACAAGTCAGCTATCAACCTGGCAAATCACCCTACTTCTCATGGGAGGAGTAAGCACATTGAGACTAAGTGACATTTCATACAAGACCAAGTAAACAAAGGGAAGATTGATCTGGTGCATTGCAGATCGGAAGAGCAGTTAGCAAACATACTAACTAAAGCCCTGAAACATATCAGATTCAAGAACCTGAGAGATAAAATCGGTGTTGTATTTTTTAGTTGATGTTTAGGCTTAGAAAAGTGTGTTAGGATGTAAGTCAAACTTAGTTTTGTTATAACCAACGGTCATAAATATTAGTTTGACCATTTCTCTATTTTTCAACTTTTAACTCTGTATAAAAAACAACTTTTTATCTTTTAATGAAATATGAGAATAGATTATTTTCTTTCTTCTCTACAAGTCTTTAAATTTTTTTCTCTTAAATCCTATAGTAAGAACAAATGTGAAAAAAGAAAAATGAGATTGCAATATAGTCAGAATTCAAATACATAAAAAAATACAAGAAATCTAATGAAATATTTATAATAACTTTAATAAAAATAAATATGACAAAAATTACTGTAACATATTTCATGCCAATTTTATTAAAACGTTATTAAAATTTATTTGCAGATTTTATTTTACAATAAATTTTGTAATTTTTTAATAATACTTCCCACTTTTTTTACTTTTTGAAGTCACAGCTCCTAATAAAAATAAATAATAAATATATATGCATGAAAATTGGCAAAAACATTCTGTGAAAAGTTTTGGCGAAATAATTTACAACAAATTTATGAAAATTAATATTTGTAAAAAAAAAGTTATAGATATTTCTTACGGAAAAAAATCAAACAAAATCAGTAAGAAATATATTTATTTCTGGTAGTGTTTCTTTTTATTCGCTAAAAAGATATTAATAAATAAATTTATCAAATCATAAAAAAATATTAAATAATAATTACATAAATATCAAATAATTATAAAAAAAATATTTTCATAAATAACTAAAATTTTATAACAATTATAATATTTATTGTTTTTTGAATGTTAAAAAGAAAACATTTTAAAAATTATAGTAAATTTGATCGATATTAAATAAGTAAAACACTTAATAAAAATAATAAATAATTGTATAAAAAAATTCTTGAAATTAAATGAAACCAAGAAAAAAAATAAAATTAACTTTTAAAATTATCTAATAAATTAATAATATTTCAATAATTTAAAATAAGATAAATATAAAGATAGATACATAATACATATATCTAATTAAAAAATTAAATATTACTTATATTTATATTATTAAGTTGAGACATGTTTAAATAATATCTGATTTTTTTTTACTTTTCTAATTATGATTTTTTTGAAATATTTATATAATTGATCATAAATATATTTTCAAATATGTATATAATATTTTTTATAACTAAAGAGTAATATTGTAATTTTATTAGAAATTTAATAACTTACTGTATATGGTTGTTAGAAATTAAGTGTAACCATCGATGATGTTAAATCTTTTATACTATTTACTCTTATATTATAAGATTTTAAAAGTTGTAAAATTAAATCATCGTAAAAAAATTATTTTAAGAAATATAAATCACAACACAAAAGAATGAGAAACCTAACTATAAATATTTCCAATTCTTTCTAGAAATATTATTTAAAAAATATATAAAATCAACATTATCAACTTTAGATTTTAAAAAATCAACAACCCCTTATAAAAAATTAACCATTAAACTTTTATTGTTTCAAAATATTTCTGTTTTAAGTAACGAATTTTAATGTATAATATTTATTTATTTAAATTATAAATACTTTTTGTAAATATACTTTAAGTAATGGAAATACCTCTTAGGACAAATTAATTAAAAATTAAGTTAAATACTTTATTAATTGTAAATAATGTGACTAATTTTAATAAATTTATGATTTTAAATATATTTAAAATATAAATACTTTCAATCACAGAAATATAGATAGTTTATTTTATTTTATCATTTAAATTTTAATAATTTCGATTAAGTATTTAATTTATAGTGTTTTTGAAATTCTAAGAGAGCGTCATATACACTAAAAAATAGCTAAAATAGACTTATAAAAGAAATAGTAGTATATTAAAAATATTATTAATTAAAAAAAGTATTTATTTAATAGACTTATGTAAGATTATTTTTATAAAGAATTCTTGTTATTTTCTTTGAATGTCTGAACTTTATAAATATTTTTTCAAAAATTAAAAGTAATTAATTATTGTTAATTATAATCAATATTATTTTCCTTTAAATAGATATAAAAATATATATTAAATAAAATAACCCATTATTAGAGGTAATAATATTTGATTATTTGTATAGTTTAGAAATGGTAAAATAATAATTATTTTTAATATGATTTATTATGTGTTTATGACTCTTTTATTATAAATTAAGATAATTATGTTAGCAAATATCTATACTAATAATCAAATTACATATATATATATAATAAAGAAAAACATTGCAATACAAAGATAATTTTAGTTTAAAATATATCTGTTTTTTTATTAAATAACACATTATTAAACTCCTTTTTAATACGACATTTCATGATTCCAAGATTACTTTAAGTATTTGTCTAAAACTCGCACTACCTATGTTGGAACGAGTATAAACTTGAGCATATATTATACTGTCATAGTTGAAGTATAAAGAATTTTTTATATCTCATTTCTTTAAAAACTATTATTATTAGGACACTATTTAAGGTTAAATGTGTTTCCTTTAGCTATAAGGATATCTCCTTGTTTATTATCTTTCATGTCGAAACTATCCAAAATTTTATTAATATATTTCTCTTGTCATAACCTTATGACACCATGAGAATTATCTCTTAATATCTTAATATCTTAATATTTTATACAAAAGAAGTTTCACCACGATCTTTCATTTCAAAATTCTTTGTCAAAATATCTTTAGGTTTCATGCAATAAGCCTATATCGCTGCTAGAAAATAGTATATCATCGACATATAACACCAAGAATGTATATTTATTCCTGCTAAACTTATGATAAACACAATCATCAACTATATTTGCCTCAAAAAACTAATATGAGGTAGTAACATAATGAAATTTTTGATACCATAGATGAATTTCTTTAGTTTGCATACCACAAATTTTGAGTTATCAGACACAAAGTTTTCTAGTTGCAACATATAAATTGTTTCTCCAATGTGACCATTATTAGAAATGTAGTCTTTACATCCATCTGATGAAGCTCTAAATCATAATGAGCTAGAGCTACTAGTGCTATTATTATTATAAAAGAATCCATTGAAGAAACTGGAGAAAAGGTTTCTTTGTAATCAATACCTTCCATTTGAGTGAAGTCTATAATGTGATACCCTCTATCCCCACATCATATATCATGAGGAGAAAATAAAAGTAACACATTCCACAAATAAGACGTATAAAATTAAAATTATATAATGCATGTAAAAAATTACATAATGAAAATAAACCAACTAAAGTCTTAACTCAAAGTAAAGAAACAAAAATAGGCTCCTAATTTCCTAGTCTTATCTTGACGTCACATAGGTTATTCAATAAGATTTCAAACATTATTGTCTTGCATAGACTTCATCTCATCCTCATGGCATTAACCCATTGCTCAGAGTTAAAATTGCACATAGCTTGATAGAAGTTGATTGGATCATCCTCTGTTAAACCAATGTCATACTCATGTTCTTGAAGAAACACAATATAATCATCTAGAATTACACTTCTGCTCTTTCTAATGGATCTTCTTGTTGACACTTCTTGAGGTTGTTGAGCTTTCTCTATAGGTAGAGGCAGTACTTCAACATTGTCTTGTGATGGAATAACGTACTCATAATCCCGACACTATTATCTATTACTTGGGTAGGTACTAGAATAGTCATAGATACAAGGACTTGGTCACTGTCAATGACAAATTCTTCCTCAGAGACAACATTCCTTATGTTCTCTTCTTTCCCAAACTCAACATCCTTAAGGAATCTCGCATTCCCCATCTCAAAGAATGATTTGGTAGTAGGATTGTAAAATTTATAACCCCAAGACTGTTTAGGATGACCAATAAAATAACAGCTAATAATCATTGATTCCAATTTGTTTTCATGTTGGCCTATAAGGATGCACCTTTGTTGAAAAACCCAAAATATGTAAATGTTTTAGGCTTGGTCTTTTATTAGTCCATAGCTCATAAGGTATTTCATTAACTGCTTTACTTGATACCCTGTTTAGGATATAAATTGCAGTCTTAAGCATTTCTCCCCTCAATGACTCTGGTAAAGAAGAATGACTAATCATACTTCTTACCATATTCTTAAAAGTCCTGTTTCTACGTTCTGCAACATCATTCATGCTTGGTTTCCCAAGTATAGTATACTGAGGAACGATAACACATTCTTTTAGGAAATGTGCAAAAGGTCATGTGTTGCTCACTTGATCCATCATATTTACCATACTATTTGCCACCACAGTCATATTTGATGACCTTAATTTTCTTTTCGCGTTTAAGCTCAACTTCGACTTTAAAAACTTGAAAATGTCTAGAGATTAAGATTTCTCATGAATTAAAAAAAGTAGGTAGTCGTACTTTGAATAATCATCTATGAATGTTGTCCATTCCAAGATGTTATAGGGAATGGTCCAATATATTTGTGTGAATTAATTCCAAAACATCCTTAACCCTTTCGGCACCTAATTTTCTATAATTTGTTTGTTTACCTTTAATACATTCAACAAAAACATCAAAGTTTGATAAGTCTAGGGGTTCAAGAATCTCATCAACACAAGCCTCTGAATTCTTTGTTTAAAGATATGGCCTAAACGCTCGTGTAATAAGGTGGTTGAGTTATCTTTTATCTTACACTTTCTTTGTTGAGAAACCCTTTCTACAACTTCATTGATATTCTTTCTCTTCTTATTCTAAAGAGTTTGATGCTAAATGAACACTTTTAATCTTCTTTCTTTACTACCTTTCCTCCTCTTACACACAGTGAGAAATTAGTCCATTCAAGGTCCATTTATCTTTTTGAGTATTATAACTCACCTTGAACTACCCAAAATATGTAGGAAGGAAATAAAAATTAGGTGCACGAGTAAGTCATCAAACAACTCTTACTTTAGTGCTCTTAGTTTTGATGCGATATTAGACATTTTCATAATGTACTCCCTTATGTTTCCTTTAATTTTGTATCTCATAGAGATAAGTTCAGCAAGTAAATTGTTTGCATCATCTTTGTCATTACTGGTGAAATACTAAACACTGCTCAACAATATCAAGGAAACCTTTAGAGTTGTGGCTCTCAAATATAGTCCCGAAAAACTTTTGAAATAGATCGCTTCATGATCACCCGACACATTCGATTTGAGCATTCCTGTTTTTCAACCTTATCCTCCTCCAGGATTTTTGGAGTTGGAGTGAGTTTCTCAGTCTGAAGTGCGAGATCAAGATCCATGTAAACAAGAATTATCTCAATTTCTTCTTTTCAGACCTTAAAATTTGTCCCATCAAGCTTGGGGATATAATTAACTTGAGTAGACAAATTGACAACACTAACAACAACATCTAAAATAGAATATGGATAAACTTAATAATATGTCATGAAAGATCCATTAAAAGTTATTGAGCACAACATTAATTTTTAGTCTTTGGAGATATAAATTAATTTGTAATTGGTACTCTTGATGCAACTATCAAATATTGATAATTAATTTTTTCAAATAATAATCTTTCTATGGATGTACTATTATTCATATGAGTATAACTTTATAATCATCACAAGAATGTTATTATTTGGCCAAATTGTGTCTTCCTTTGGGATGAACATAAAATGCATAAATAATTTCATATAATTGCTACTCTTAATGCAACAATCAAATATTGACAATTAACTACGTCAAATAATAGTCTTTCTTTGGATCAATTATTATTCACATAAGTATAACTTTATAATCATCACAAGAATGTTATTATTTGGCCAAATTGTGTCTTTTTTTGGGATGAATACAAAATGCATAAATAATTTCATATCAATAACCACAAAATTTAAATTAAATCAATTTCTATAATAGAGATTGCTTTGAAAATATATTACATAACCAATTTAATAAAAAAATTATCAAAAAAATTAATTAAAAAAATTATAATTTGCTAAAGAAAAGTTATGCTTAAAGCATCACATAATTTTAAAAATCAGAGAATCATGTTTTCATACACCTGTATCTATACTAACATGCATAAATAGTAATCGTGTGCATACATATAAATAAAAAATTTGATTATCTGACAACAATGTTGACTCTGATACCATTGTTAGAAAATATCTATAGTAATAATCAAATTACATACAATAAAAAAAATATTGTATCAAATTATCAAGATATTTTGTGTTCTAAATTATACTTGTTTCCATATTGACATTTGATTGAAGGTTGTAGCAGAATAGTCTTTTGTTATAATGATCTTCCAGCCAAATTAGATTCCTTAATAGGACTGGATTTTCCTCTTGTGATGGGAAGATATAGAGACATATGTCTGATTTGACATATTGGGAACCATGATCACCCTTATGATTTTAATGCATATAGAGCTACAAGTTATTAGGTTTTGTGCGAAAAGAATAAGCATGCATTTTATACATATAGAAGTGCATTTAATGCATTTATGCGAAACCTTCATCAGACGCTATAAGAAGAAGAAACTAAAGACCAACCTAAAGTTAAAGATGTCAAAATAGATCTCTAACGACTAGTTGCTCTCATGCACTATATAAGGATCCAATTTAAATGAAGGAGAGAGATAGAACTTGCTCTTTTTAGTGTGCAAAAACTCTGCTTATTTTCTCTTCAATCCTTCAAAAGCTTTAGAAGAACACTACTAATGTTTCTTTACTAAGTGTAGAAGCCAATCCAAACTTGTATTTGTCTCTAAGACACAATCCTTCTAGACTATCCAAAAGTTTGCTTTGTGTTTCTTAATTACGACTGTTTAAACTAATCCTTATTTTCAGCCAGGAGTGACTTTGTAAGAAAAAAATACTTAGTTGAGCTAGGAATGACTTTGTAAGAAACAATACTTGTGTGTGTTAGCTAGGAGTGGCTACGAGCTGAAAGAATACTTGTAGTTTGTAGCATTAATCTGCTAGTAGAACTCAATCTGGTTGATTAAGAACTGGATGTAATCTGTTATTTCAGAAGAACCAGTATAAAAACTTAGGTGTGCTTTCTTGTCCCTTACCTCTTTTCAATTTCATATTACTAGTTTGTCTAATGTAAAAAAAGGAGCTTTTTTTAACTTAATCTAAAGTTTGTTGCTTAATATAATTTTTAAGGAAAAAAAAGTTACATGTATGTTAATCTCATCTATCTTCTTTCAAACCTTGCGTTTGTAGATGATATTCAAAATTTTAGAAAAGTTTTTAAAACATAATTCAACCCTCCCTTCTTGTGTTTATTTCTATTTTTTCACAGTTGGTATTAGAGCTTAGCCTCTAGAGGGTTAAGCGTCTAGCCACGTTTAGAGGAAAAGATCCAGCAATGGCCTACGCAGATCAGGCATTGATTGCAGAAGGAGCTTCCCTCTCAAGACCTCCTACGTTCTTTTGACAGGACTTTCCGTATTGGAAATATCACATGGAGATGTACATAAAGTCCACCTACTATCAATTATGGTAGATCATAACAATGGGTGACTGTTAACTTTTTTGGCAAGCGCACCAAATCGTTCAAGTAATAATTCGGAAAGTCCGAGTATCGTTTCCCAAAGGACTTGTGCAATACACGACAATAATTGCAATTGATAACTAAATTAGACAAAAAATATTTTCATAATTTGTTTTAGTGTTTAAAAGAAATAAAATTGTGCAAACAACAATAAAAACTCTTTTTGATATTTTCACAAACACTTAGAAGGCGATAAAGATAAGAATTGATATGGAATGTAAATGTTAGGATTAGATTTCACCAAAACTCACTCTCATGCATATAATCACTCAACTTCTCTCCACCTTAATGTAAATGCCAACCCACTAGTTTACTCAAACTCTAATCCCTTAGTGGAATGAGCCTAAGTTTCCCTATTATGAGTCAATTCCTTGATCCCCTAACAAGAAAACTTGCCATCACAACAAGGGTTTAAGACAACCAATGAATCAAGCTCCATTCCTAGATACAAGTTTCATTAGGTATTTTGCTTCAATTCAAGATTACAAAAGATAATTTCCAAAACCTAATGAAGCAAATATCAAGCTATGGATGATCAAACCACAACAAGCATTAAGCATAGAAACAAAATACTAACATTGAATGGAAAGTCATATATATATAAATAAACAAAGAGATTACATAAGAGTTCATTTGGCTACATCTAATCCCAACAAAATGGGTTTTAGCTCTTCATTGTCATGAAGAGCATAAAAAATAAAGGATGAGTAATGGAAGAAGAATGATAACCCAAGAGGAGGAAGATGGTCTCCAAGGAAGCCCTAGAAGCTCGAAGTCGTGTTCCACTTGAGTTCTCTTGCCAAGCATCCCTTTTCCCTCGAAGAGTATGAATAAATAGGCATAAGGGTGCCATGTCAGCAAGTTGGCGCCTGGCGGGTTCCATTTCGTGCCCGGCGCACTCATACAAATGTGGTCTCAGCCCAACTGGCGCCCGGCCTCACTAAAGTGGCGCCGGGCCTGAGGTGAAGTCTGGAGCCTGGCGCCCGGCCTCAGGTGACTGGCGCCCGGCCCCAAGTGACTGATCATGTCCCTGTCCATATAGCGCCGGGCCTGCTTCAGGGGCGCCCAGCGTCAGGAACTTTCTTTAATTTTCCATTAAGGCCTTCCTTCTCTATCCCTAGGATTCCAAACTTGCTTCTTTCAACCTTAAATGTTTCCTATACCACTTTAGACAAAAAATATGGGGATTAGTAGTATAATTAAATAAGATTAACCAATTTCAAATTACTTACAAAAAGTATCAAAAAGAGAACAAGTAAGTTAAAAGCTTAAGAAAGAGTTGATTTTATGAATGTGAAAAGACTAAAAGAAGTGGTAAAAATTAACATTATCAACTCCCCCAAACTTAGAACTTTGCTTGTCCTCAAGCAAAAGGTAACTTGGCATAACAAGACAATTAATCAACAGAGGTACCACAACTAAGAAGCAAGTTCACATAATCTCTTCAGATGTCATTCATGTATGCTTTTGTTCAAATCCTTATGCGGAGAAGATGTGTTTCCCTGTCAAGCTTCAATTATGGTGCCCACAATGTAAAAATAATAGAAATGCAGACAAAAGTTTTATGAGAGACTAACAATCATGGATGACCATATTCATTGATCAACTAAAGGAATCATCCTCACTAGTATAAGTGTTTCACTCAAGCACACTAGTGTATAAAGATATGTGTTTGTCTCTCTTCCACCACTAATTCCACACAATTTAACTTTGCTTTTTGTTTCAAGAGAGCCAAAATTCTTCACAGACATGCAAACATCACAAGGACTTTTATGGGTTGTACTGTGGCTAGGCTAAGAAGGAAACTTGGTTTTTCTAGGTAGCAAAGACTTTGAGCAAAGAGAGCAATTACCCCAACTCATGAACTTATCTTTCTAGTCTTTTCTATCTGAAAACTAGAATGGAACCAAATATCTTCTTATACCCAAATTATTATTACATTTTTTTTTCTTTTTCTTTTTGATTCTCTATCTTCTGTTTTTTTTAAAAGAAAAGAACTACTTTACAATGTTGTGCTACATGAACCACAACCTCTTTTGAGTTTTCCTTTACACTCCTCTATGTATCAATTTTGATGATTTCCCCCAAATTGAATCACACTAATGACCATGAAATGCTTGCTCTCTCAACTCAAAGTGAGGTGGTCAACTGTTTTTTCAATATGACTTAACGATTCAAGGATGAAGGAAAAATTTCTTTTGAGGCTTAAAGGGCACACAAAGGTTTCATTCTTGAAGAACAAGGTTGGCTATTTGGCTCAAACGATAATGCAAAATGGAGTAAAAACAAAATGGCCTTGCTCATATGCAAACATTTAAGTGAATAATTAGCAGGAAACTCAAGCAAAGTCAATTGTAAGTCAAAAGTGGCAGCACTCAACAAAGTAAACTCTGAAGTACAACATCTCACATATTTAAACTAGTTTAGTTTTCTAAAAGTTGTTAAACAGTCAGCCACAATCATCAATCATGATCAACACAAATGAATGCATTATCACCATAAGCACATGGGAGCAACCACAAAATCAATCTAAGAAAAATCAACACCATCTCCATGCAAATTACAGCTTTCAATTGTAAGCAAGCACAAAGTACATCGATGACATGCACAACTCACTTAAAATCATGAAACCAACTACATCATATTTGTCAGGCTAGCCAAGTCACACAGTTTGAACTACTATCAACTAAAATGTAAAGACTAAAGTTTAAAAACTAAAGAGTAAAAACAGAAATGTAAATCAGGACTACCATCACAAATGAATTCAAACAAAGTCCTGCAAAAAGTGAGAATCTCCATCAAATTCTCATCATGGTGTGTGGTTCTCTCCTTTTTCTTCCTCATCAACAGCTCTAATCTCATTTTCATCATGCCCACCCCCTCTAGCAAACGAGGCCTGGGCCCCAGGCCAAACATGCATCATTCGTCCCAACTGAAGATACGTGAAACTCAGGAGTGATGCTCGGTAAGTGCAGCCAAAGACCTATTAGGAACTACAGAGGAAGACATTCTAAAACAAAATAACACAACACCAAGTCAAGTTATCATCATAGTAAAATGGAGAATTTCACAACAAAATATATCTATATATGCTTATAAACATGAAGAGGAATGAAAGACAATGAAAGAAAACAACAAGCAATCACTGGACACAAATCCCAACATCTCGAGCGCCAAAACCAAAATTTAGACACTGTAGCACTGGGGCCGGGCGCCAAGCACCTGGGGTCGGGCGCCATAAGAGAAAATAACTCCCTGGAGCTTTGGGGCCGGGCACAAGGTACATGGGGCCGGGCACAAGGTACATGGGGCCGGGCGCCAGATCAGAAATTTTTTAATTCAATCTTGTAACTGATGTGGCGCTGGGCGTGAGTTGACTGAGGCTGGGCGGTGGAAGATCAGCTTTTTGCTTTTCTATACTTTTCAACCTCTTAACCTTTGCAACCAACAAAACAAATATAACAACCAGAATAATAAAAAAACTATACTACCACATTGAAAACAAGCATGAAAACAACATTTAATTGGTGAACATGAAAAACTAAATAAGAAAAGGTTTAGAGCTCTGGGTTGCCTCCCAAGAAGCGATTCTTTAACGTCATGAGCTTGACGAATGATTTAATCATGGTGAATAGGTCTTTGGGGGTGAGTCTCTCCACTTCACCACCCAAATATGGCTTCAACATTCTCCTAGATACAACTTTTGCTCTTCTAGAATATGGGCTTTCAATTTTCACAGTGCCATCAACCTTGATATCCTTGACCACCCACAAACTTGACCATTTTGTCTTTAATCTTCTAGGGATGAGTTTCATCTTAGAGCTACCAAACATAATTGGTTGACCTATCTTAAGTTCATTTTTCATTATAATTGTATCATGAAAAACCTTGACTTCTTGTTCCTTGAACAATGGGGAGAGCTTATTGGCATTGAGTTTATTTTCCACAAATTTATGCACTGACGACTCTTTCTTGTCTTCAAGCACTTGTGGAATACAACAATTTAAAGCTTTCTCCAGAATATTTGAAGTATGAAATTTCTTTTTGGTTGCAGGAAGGGCTTCATTTGATACATCAATCCTTAGACAATTCTTTGTACCATTAGAATGTTGAGAACCCTCAAAAACATTAAAAGTCACCTCATCATCTTGAGCTCTCACTTTGAGCTTTCCATAATCTACATCAATAATTACTCTGGCAGTTTTCATGAAAGATCTGCCAAGTATCAAGGGAACCTCCATGTCCTCCTCTATGTCCATCACCACAAAATCCACAGGGAACATGAATTTCTCCACCTTGACGAGGACATCTTCAACCACACTATGAGGGTGTTTAATTGATCTGTCAGCCAACTGCAATGTCATCTTGGTAGGTCTTGCCTCCAAGTCACCTATCCTTTTCATCATAGCCAAAGGCATTAAGTTGATGCTAGCCCCCAAATCCAATAAAGCCTTCCCCACAGGTAAAGCACCTATGGTCACTGGGATAGTGAAACTTCTTGGATCCTTGGATTTGAGGGGCAAGGATTTTTGAATGATAGCACTACAGCCAACCTCTAATTCAATAGTTTCTTCCTCTACGAACCTCCTTTTCTTAGATAGTAATTCCTTCATGAACTTTGCATAAGTGGGCATTTGCTCTAAGGCCCCTGAAAATGGGATATTGATCTGCAGCCTCTTGAAAATATCTTGAAATCTAGCAAATTGTCTTTCTTTGTCTTTTCTTAAAGGAGCATGAGGGTAACGAAGATTCTTCACTAGTGGTGTCTTAGATACCTCTTTCTTTTTCTCTTTTTTCATTTTCTCACTTTCTTTTTCTCTCTCTTTATTTTCTTTTTCTTCTACCACACTCCCCTCATTCACTTTCTCTTCTTCTATATTTTTTTCTTTTTCAATCTTTTTCTCATCATCAACAATTTTCTCTCCATCACCTAACTCTAACCCCTTTCCACTTCTTGTGATGACAACTTTACAATGCTCCTTAGGATTGACTTGGGTGTTGGTGGAGAATGACCTCCCTTGTTGGTCTGCCAATTGTTTTGCTAATTGCCCCACTTGTACCTCTGAACTTTTAATTGAAGCATCAGTGTTCTTTTGATTTTGGAGGGAGAGTTGCATGAACTGTTAGAGTGTGTCTTCCAATTTGGTGGTCCTCTCATACAATGGTGGGTGTAGTTGTTGTTGGTGAGGCCTACTACTAGATTCTCCATGCTCTTGCCTGCCTCCATAATTAGCATTAATATTTCTCCACCCTTGATTGTAAGAGTTTGCGAAAGGGATATTGGAGAAATTTTGATGTCCTTGATTCCCCATATAATTAACTTTTTCACCTTGGGAACCACTAGGAGCTTGACAAAACCCATTGGAGTGATCACCTCCACAAAAATCACACCTCATCACTTGTTGAGCTGAGTAGGTATTTGCGTGCATGGCATGTAATTGTTGAGGCAACTTGGCCATTTGTTGATTGAGAACTTCCATTTGCTGAGAAAGAAGCTTGTGTCGAGCTAAAAGGGCATCTTGAGAATTCAAATCCAATACTCCCCTTTTCTGTGATTGAGTCCTACCATGTTGACTTCGCAAGTCTGTGGAAGCCATAGACTCAATGATTGTGATGGCCTCATCAGCAGTTTTGAACAAAACAGAGCCACCAAAAGAAGCATCCAAAATCATCTTAGTTTGTGGTTGCAATCCATTACAGAAAGTTTGAACTTGCATCTCTATTTCAAAACCATGATTGGGACACTTCCTCAACAATGTCTTGTATCTTTCCCATGCTTCACACAGGGGCTCATCAACCTCTTGAACAAAAGTAGCAATGGCTGCCTTAGCTTCTATGTTCTTGGATGGAGGGAAGAAACGAGACAAGAATTTAGTTTCCACATCTCTCCAACTAGTCAGACTTTGGTTAGGCTGACATTGTAGCCAAGCCTTAGCCTTTCCAGTGAGAGAAAATGGGAACAACCTCAAGAACAAAGCCTCTTCATCCTCTCCCATGATCCCAACTGAGCCACACAACTCATAGAAAGTGTAGAGATGAGTGTGTGGGTCTTCATGATCCATGCCAGCAAATTGGTTAGAACTGATGAGCTGTAAGAGAGCAGGCTTCATTTCTGCGATTTTCTCATTCATAGAGGGCCTCACAATGCTAGAGAAATTTCTAAGACTAGTGTATGTAATTGAGTCCCCTATGGTTCTCCTGCGGTTTTGATTCTCTTCAGCCATTTTTTCTTCAAAGGATAATTCAAGATCATGAGTGTTAGTGGTAGTAGAAGATGAAGATTGAAAGACAGCTTGTTGAGCTAGTAATCTTTGTCTCCTTGTGTCATTATTGTTTCTTCTAGTAGTCCTTTCTATTTTGGGATCGTCAAGCAATGGTTCCGAAGAAACAGTTCTCCTTGTGTGGATGGTACCTTACATACAGAAGAACACAAAAGAAACTAGAACAACAAGTTAGCCCAATAAATTGTATATACAATGAAAAGAAAGAATAAAAGAATGACGTCTAAAATAGCTATAAGTGCACAATCGCCTTGTATTAGAACACAAGTCCCCAACGGCGCCAAAAACTTGTTAACTTTTTTGGCAAGTGCACCAAATCGTTCAAGTAATAATTCGGAAAGTCCGAGTATCGTTTCCCAAAGGACTTGTGCAATACACGACAATAATTGCAATTGATAAATAAATTAGACAAAAAATATTTCCATAATTTGTTTTAGTGTTTAAAAGAAATAAAATTGTGCAAACAACAATAAAAACTCTTTTTGATATTTTCACAAACACTTAGAAGGCGATAAAGATAAGAATTGATATGGAATGTAAATGTTAGGATTAGATTTCACCAAAACTCACTCTCATGCATATAATCACTCAACTTCTCTCCACCTTAATGTAAATGCCAACCCACTAGTTTACTCAAACTCTAATCCCTTAGTGGAATGAGCCTAAGTTTCCCTATTATGAGTCAATTCCTTGATCCCCTAACAAGAAAACTTGCCATCACAACAAGGGTTTAAGACAACCAATGAATCAAGCTCCATTCCTAGATACAAGTTTCAATAGGTATTTTGCTTCAATTCAAGATTACAAAAGATAATTTCCAAAACCTAATGAATCAAATATCAAGCTATGGGTGATCAAACCACAACAAGCATTAAGCATAGAAACAAAATACTAATATTGAATGGAAAGACATATATATATAAATAAACAAAGAGATTACATAAGAGTTCATTTGGCTACATCTAATCCCAACAAAATGGGTTTTAGCTCTTCATTGTCATGAAGAACACAAAAAATAAAGGATGAGTAATGGAAGAAAAATGATAACCCAAGAGGAGGAAGATGGTCTCCAAGGAAGCCCTAGAAGCTCCAAGTCGCGTTCCACTTGATTTCTCTTGCCAAGCATCCCTTTTCCCTCAAAGAGTATGAATAAATAGGCATAAGGGTGCCATGTCAGCAAGTTGGCGCTCGGCGGGTTCCATTTCGTGCCCGGCGCACTCATACAAATGTGGTCTCAGCCCAACTGGCGCCCGGCCTCACTAAAGTGGTGCCCGGCCTTAGGTGAAGTCTGGAGCCTGGCGCCCGGCCTCAGGTGACTGGCGTCTGGCCCCAGGTGACTGATCAGGTCCCTGTCCATATAGTGCCGGGCCTGCTTCAGGGGTGCCCAGCGTCAGGAACTTTCTTTAATTTTCCATTAAGGCCTTCCTTCTCCATCCCTAGGATTCCAAACTTGCTTCTTTCAACCTTAAATGTTTCCTATACCACTTTAGACAAAAAATATGGGGATTAGTAGTATAATTAAATAAGATTAACCAATTTCAAATTACTTACAAAAAGTATCAAAAAGAGAACAAGTAAGTTAAAAGCTTAAGAAAGAGTTGATTTTGTTAATGTGAAAAGACTAAAAGAAGTGGTAAAAATTAACATTATCACTGACTTAAAGATCAAAGGTCCAAAAGAGGACATGAAAGAAGAAGGCTTCAACCAAGTTCAGCTGAATAACAAAGCAAGTTATACTTTAATATGTGCTTTGTCTAAAAATGAATACAAAATGATATGGAAGTTGAAGACTGCTAAGGAGATCTAGGATTCTCTTATTGTAAACTATGAAGGGAATAAGGTCATCCATCTCAAAAAGGTTGCCACTCTTATAAGACAATATGAGTTTTTCTCAATGAAGGAGGGATAAAGTATGGATGACATGTTTGGAGGAATGTAATTTCTTCTGAACAACCTTGAGGCTCTGAGGTAGACTTACTCCAAGGCTCAGATCAACCTGAAGATGCTAGACAACATGCCAAAGATCTGAGAGCCTAAAACCACAACCATATCTGAAGCAAAAGACCTGAATAAGCTTCCTTGGGATGAGTTTCAAGCAATCTTGAGAGTGCACAAGGTACACCTTAATGATAGAAGCATTAAAAAGCATTTACGTCAGTTGACAAGGGTCTCCCTGCAAAGGTAAAAAAGGTTGCCTACAAACGAAAAGATCCTAAAGCTCTAAGGGCTCTTGAAGAAAAGTCAGTTGAATTTGAGAACTCAAGAGATAAAGAAAACCCCCTAATGTCCCAAAATTTTAAGAAGATGCTTATGCCCAAAGTTGAAAAAGAGACCTTTCCACAAGAAGAAGAGCTTCATGGCCACGTGGGAAGATTCTGAGTTTGAATTAGGATCAGACGCTGAAGAACATGCCAACATATGCCTAATGGCAGATGTTGTAGAAAGGGTATTATCCAATTCTATCCCTCATATCTATTTTTCTTCTAACTCATCTTCGTCCGATGAAAAGATGAAGAAGAACTGTTTTAAGAAGATTTTGTCAACCAACGCAATAACCTCTTTGAAAAATATTTAGCTTTAAAACAAAAATTTAAAGATATTTTTCATAAAATTGAGCAAATCGAAAGAGAGAATGTTGCATCTGTTTTTAAGATCCAAATCTTAGAATAGACGAAAGCTTTAAATGATGAAGGGCTGAAAATTTTTGAAAAATAACTTGAATGTTGTAACTTCAGAGAGCTCTAAAGCTCTAAAAGTGCTTACATGCATTGCTAGATATCCATTTGACAAGTCTAATCTAGGCTATGATCTGAAGCATAAGGAAAATCTAAAGAAAAAAATGTTTTTCAAAAACCCAAAAAGACATGTTCCTGTTGTGGAAAGAACTGTCATCTTAGCATGAAGTGCAGACACGGGAAATGTGTTAGCAGCCATAATAAGAATGGACCCAAGAAAATTTGGGTACCAACAAATCTCATAATTCCTGTCACATGATGAAAGAAAAATATTTATTCGTAGACCTTCAAAGGCATGAAGGAGGAAAAGTTTCCTTTGGAGGCAAAGGTAAGGGTAAGATCACCTGCATCGACACAGTAGGTGTATCTTCTCTCTTTTCAATTAAAATTTTTTTATATGTTGAAGGACCTAGGTATAGTCTACTGAGCATAAGCCAATTATGTGACAATGATTATATCGTCTCCTTTGACAAAGATAGGTGTGAAGTCTCATCATCTAATGGACAAATTGTCTTTACTGCCAGACACAAGAACAATCTGTACGAGATTCATCTGTTCTATCTGAGCACTCAAAAGGTAACTTGCTTGCTTTCAAAAGAAGATGATAGATGAAGTTGGCACAAAAAGTTGGGGCACACAAACTTAAAATATTTTTCCAATTTTTTTAGCCCACAAGAGTGAGTCTTTTGACATGTTTGAAATATTTTGCAAAAGAGTATAGAATGATCAGGGAGTTTGCATCTTAAGTATCAGAAGTGACCATGGTACTAAGTTTGAGAATGTAGAGTTCAAGGTGTTCTTTGAGACAAATGATATTCACCACAATTTCTCTTCACCAAGAACATCTCAACAAAATAGGATTGTGGAAAGAAAGAAAAAAACTCTTCAAGAGATGGCTATGATCATACTCTGCAAAAAATCCGTACCAAAGTATTTAAGGGCTAAGGCAGTTAACACTGTTTGTAATATACAAAACAAAATATTTATCATACCTTAATTAGAAAAGACTTCCTATGAATTGTGGAGAAATAGAAAACTCAATGAAAGTTATTTTCATGTTTTTGGTTGTTCATATTATATTCTTAACACCAAAGATCAAATTGGAAAATTTGATTCTAAGGTTGACAAAAGTATATTCTTTTGTTACTCAAAAAAAATCCAAAACTTATAGAGTTTATAACTATAGAACTATCGTAGCTGAAAAAACCATAAATTTAAAATTTGATGATTTTGTTCAGACTGATAAGAGATTATCAAATTTAGATGATGAATTTTCAGATCTTCAAATATCAAGACCAGATGATAGATCTTCTATCCAAAGGACATACGATGTAAAACCAACAGACGAAGAAGTTGCTCTAGACAAAAGACTTTCTATGTTTGGTTCGCCTGATCAGAGACACAAAAGAGACTGGAGATATGTTTCATCTTATCCTAATAAGCATATCATAGGAGACAAACATGTTGGTGTCTAGAACAGATAATCTGTTAGAGGAAAGAGTTTCTACCCTGGTGTCTCAAATAGAGCCAAGGGATATCAATGAAGCCCTTTTTGATGAAGACTGGATCCTAGCCAAAGTGGAAGAGTTGAATCAATTCACAAGAAATGAAGTGTGGACTCTTGCACCTCCTCCATCTTATCATACGGTGATTGGAACCAGATAGGTCTTTCGCGACAATCTTGATGAAAATGGTAAATGGTAAGGAATAAAGCTAGATTAGGAGCATAGGGCTACAATCAACAAGAAGGTATAAACTTTACCGAAACTTTTGCTCCTGTTGCTAGACTTGAAGCAATTATAATTCTTTTAGCTTTTGCCACTTTCAAAAATATAAAACTTTATCAAATAGATGTAAAAAGTGCTTTTTAAAATGATTTTATTGAAGAGGAAGTTTTTGTAAAACAACCTCCTGATTTTTAATATACATCCAAATCAGACCATGTTTTCAAATTGAAAAAGGCTTTGTGTGATTTAAAACAAGCTCCTCGAGCTTGGTATGACAGACTAAGCAATTTTATTTTAGAAAATAGATTTGAAAGAGTAAAGTAGACACAACTCTTTTTCGCAAGCAACACAAGAGTAATTTCATTATTGTTCAAATATATGTTGATCATATTATCTTTGGTGCTACTAACGAGTCCTTGTGCAAGGACTTCTCTGTGTTGATGTAGGGTGAGTTTACGATGAGCATGATAGGTGATTTGAAGTTCTTTCTCAACCTACAAATTTAGCAATGAGAAAAGGACATAGTCATCTATCAAGATAAATACATTAAGGAGAAGTTGAAGAAATTCAATATACAAACGCAAAGTCTATGAAGACACTTATCCATACATCTAAAGCTCTTACAAAGGATGAAAATGGTAAGAGGTAGATTGAACGATCTATAGATGAATGATTGGTTCCTTATTCTATCTTACATCTAGTCGTCCATATATTACGCATAACATCTATTGGTGTGCAAGGTGCCAACCAGATCTTAGAGAGTCTCATCTGACGGCAGTTAAAAGGATCTTTTTAGGTACCTTGTGGGGTCTACTAACCTGTGTTTGTTTTATAAGAAAAATCAAGTTTTTAGGCTAGAAGGCTTTTGTGATGCAGGCTATGCTGGAGACAAAGTTAAAAGAGAGAGCATAAGTGGAGCTTGCCAATTTCTTGGTCCATGTCTCATATCCTAGTCAAGCAAGAAGCAAAACTCCATAGGTAGAAGTTATCAAGTTTTGTACGAAAAGAAGAAGCATACACTTAATGCATATAGAATTGCATTTAATGCATCTATGTGAAACCTTTATCAAACACTACAAGAAGAAAAAGTTGAAGACCAACCTAAAGTTGAAGATGTTAGAACAAATCTCTAACGGTTAGTTGCTCTCATGCATTATATAAAGATCCAATCCAAATGAAGAAGAGAGATAGAACTTTCTCTTTTTAATGTGCAAAAACTCTACTTATTTTCTCTTCAATCCTTCATAAGATTTAGAAGAACACTGCTAGTGTTTCTTTGTTATATCTAGAAACCAATCCAAACTTGTATTTGTTTATAAGACGCAATCCTTCTAAATTAGCCAAAAGTTTGTTTCGTGATTCTCAATCACAACCTTTTAAACAAATCCTTGTTTTCAGCTAAGAGTGGTTTTGTAAGAAAGAATACATATTTGAGTCAGGAGTGACTTTGTAAGAAACAATACTTGTACGAGTTAGCAATACTTGTAATTTGGAACATTAGTCTACTAGTGGAACTTAATCTGGTTGAAACTAAACATAGTATGTCATCTCAAATGAACCAGTATAAAAACTTGGATGTTCTTTCTTCTTCCTTACCTCTTTTCAATTGAATATTACTAGTCTGTCTAATGTCAAAAAGAGAGTTTTTTTTTAACTTAATCTAAATTTTGTTTCCAAAGATATCTTTTGAGAAACACATATTGCGTGTCTATTAATCTTATCTATTGTCCGACAAACCTTGCTTATATAGACTATATTTAAAATTTTAGAGAAAAATTTAAAACATTATTTAACTTTTCCTTCTTATTGCTTTTTCTATTTTTTCACAATAGATAATATACTTGACTAATATTAAATTTGAGAATGCATTTAATAATTTCTTAATTTAAAAACTAAATTTTCAATATTCTATAATTCTAGAAAGTAAAATTATATATATATATATATTGATGTGTTTTTTATTTTAAAATTGTCAAAATTTTATGATAACATTCATATTTAATTTTCAATTATTTTCATATAATTAAACCTTTGAATAATGTGATATAAAATTGTTTCAAATTAATTTGAAACTTTTAATTTAACTTCCGAATATATTATTCTGGTAAGAGAGTGAATATATGTAGTCTTTAAATAAAATATTTTCTTTTCAATTAAATGTAATGTCTTGAAGAAAAGTAACAGCATCTGATTTCAAATACTCTGAATGTCTCTCAATAAACAAATAATTTATAATTAATACACTTAAATAACTTTTGATAAGATTGTTTTAAATTAATTAGTATACTTTAGTTTAATTCCGGAATATATTGAATTAAGTAGTTAGAAAATAAATCCGTAACTATTTTAAAAATATATTTTCTTTCTAATTAAATATATTTTCTTCAAAAAATAGCACATTTTATATATGAAATACTTTGATTATTTATACATTTTTCAGTTTTTACTAATGCTTTTAGTAGTTCAAAATATTTGTATAAATTTTTATTTTATTTATTTATTTACAAACGAAGTTGTACGAGTTATGAATTATATTATTGTTTTAAAAAAATATGTAAAATGTTTGAAAGGTAATTTTTATATAAAAAGAATACTTTATGATTGTTTAAAAAAACGTTAATTAGTTTCTTTAATAGTATTATATTTTTGGTTTATTATATAAAAAAACTTAAACTATCTTTAAATAACTAATATACAGAGAGAGAATAATAGTAATAGAATTTTAATTAATAAAAGAGAAAAAGAGAGAATTTATATAATTTATTGTTTATTAATTAAAATAATTAAAGATATTTTGGTTAGTTTAACACCTCATCTTTATAAATTTAAGTTTGTTAAAGCATAAAAATATACACATAAAATTCCTTTTATTTACAACACATCGTTGTAAATATATATAGAAAAAATTAATAAAAAAAGAAAAAAAGTATGGGTGAAATATTATGAAATTTACCTTTTATATAAATAATAACTATAAGATGAAGAAATATAAAAAATGATACCCGTTTACATTAAAGTCATTCAATTTCATAAATTTAATTCAATTAATTAATTTAATAATTTAACTGATGCAATTAATTTAATAAATTAAAGTATTTAATGAATTAAATAATTTAATTAATTAAATGTTTAATTGATGTAATTAATAAAATAATTTATTTTATTAAATATTAATTTTTCTCCGTTTCATTTTTTATATATTGTTTAAATTAAAAATAATTAATTTTCTTAATTTAAATAAAATATTTATATAATATTTTATTTTTTTCTTTTTATCATAATCAATATATATATGTATATAAATTAAATATTAATAAAATAGTGTAAAATATAATTAATATTATCTTAAAATTTAAAAATAATGATAAAAATTCAAAAATTTTAAAATAAAAAATGAAGAAATTAATTAATTAACATTTTTATTTTTATATTATTTATTGGTCGATATGTTCCCAAATTACTACACAACATCTCCACCCTATGTAATTGAGGTTAGGTAGAAGTTAACATAGTTTATTTAGGTAAAAACCCTGAAATTATAAATAAGATATATTTAAAATATATATTATTTGTTAATTATTTATATATTATTATGCTTAATCTCAATTAATTTTGTGAGTGTTTTTTATAAATTTGTTTGATAAAGGATGGAAGAGTATATGACAAGAAAAGAGGAAAAATATTTTAAAGAACAAAATATAAAAGAAAGAAAGAAAGTATTAGTTTTGGAAGACATTTTAATAATTGTAAAAATATTTTATGTTTATAAGTGTTTCCACTGAAATTTTTTTAGATCACATTATATAAATAAATAAAAAATAATAAATATTTTTTTTGTTAATAAGGAAGAATATAAATAATTAAATGAGACGTTAAGAGTGTCCTAATCCATACACAATAAAAAATTATTTACACAGATAATTTTATCTGTTTACTACTTAAAAACCTATCTTAAGAGATACACATATTTTACATCAACAACATTTGTTTTTGTTCCTATAATATTTTTGTTAGTGATCGATGTCGTACTCGGTCAAATAAAAACAATTAAATGCAGTACTAGAAATGACTCCTAGGTCGTCTCCCAAAGATCAATTTTCACTGTCAAAGGATTGAACATGCAATGGGGAGGGTTAGGACAGATAACAGGGGTTTACAAATTAATTGCAGTAATTAAAATAGGTAAGACTCTTGAACACAATGCATGTCTGACATCCTTGGTTCACAACAGATTATTAGTCCGTTTTAATCCTTGTTCGGTCCAGATTAACCAACTAAGCGAAAGTTAACCTGAGACTTCCCCACACGAATTAAGCAAACGTGAACCTTGTAAGGTCTCATTCCGCAAGATTAAGCATCCTCCAGAACAGAGACTTCACAGAGGAGAATAAAACTTACGAAGCCATAAAACGCACAGAACCTCCATCAGTGAGTGCAGCATGCCCAAGAGCCCCACCCTGGGGTTTTTAGCCTTCCATTAACTCAGAAAACAGAAAACGCATTGCAAAGAAAACAGAAAATGAAATGCAATTGCAAAACAGAGAACGCAAATTCCAGAAAAACAAATGGATTGAAGAACAAACTGGAATTGTGGAACAGTGGAACAGTAAAACAAATTGTGAACTGAAAACCAAAACCAAAAACAAAACTCTCTCGTTTCTCTAGCTGCCCAGAAAACGTAAAAGGGTCCCTCGTATAATTGATACCGTCCCCCTCCTTCTCAGCTGCATGGGCACGAAAACCTAAACCCATTGGGCCCAAAAACCAAAAAAACAAATCTGGTCCAAGTTGTGACGTGGCAGCTGACATGACAGTGGTGACGTGGCAGCTCCTCTTGAAGTCCATGAATTAATTCCAAGCCCAAAATAATTTTAAACTGTCCTGAAAATGAAAATTGGAATAATTAAACTTAGAAAATTCAAATTAATTAAAATATGAATTTCTGGTCCAATTATAGCCCTAATAGAAATTAGTACAAAATATAAACAATTAAGCACAAATCAGAGATGAAAACAAGTACAAAAAAGTAAGAAAATAAGGGAAAATAATGACTCATCAGTTAGTCTTGGTAACCTTGCATCAGATGACTTATTCGACCAAAATATAACAAAAAAGTGGAGAGAGCAACACCATCATCAAATTTATTTTTTGATAGTTTGTATGTATTTCACAACTTCTTCTAGACCATATCTTGCAGTCTTGGAGATGCATAACTCGTACTCTAGATTGGTTCATGTTGACATTGATAATATGACATTTTTTTAACCTTTTTGATCTATATTATGTATGTCATTTTGTCATTACTTCATGGTTTTTGTACTTGAGATTCGTATTATGAGGAAACTTTTTTTCCACCCTCTCATTTAGACAATCATTATAAGCATGAAATAATAGGAGATATGTATTAATGCTAAAAAGAAACATTTACCACAATAAAAAAAGGAAAGAAACAATTAACATCATTACCTTTTCCAAAGTAAAAACTATTTCATCCCTTAAATGCATGTTAATAGGCTTAAGCACCAGTCAAAATATGAAAAATTAACTTTAGAGGTTTTATTCTTAATCCAAACCAGACTTTCATTTGAACATTCCCAAAAATTTCAACTTCATCCTGTTTTGTTAAAGAGTTATAAAGTTTTTGTGCTCCCAAATATCATATATCACTGCTACCCACATGATCTTCCAAACCCTATTCTCTTTGTAATTCACACTTGGAATACAAAATTAGTCCAGATGCATGCATGTTTGATTATGTTGAACATTTAAAATACCTAACCATTTATTGCATAAGTTCCATGCTATGTGTGACACACTACATTCAAAAAATAAATTATTGACAGACTCATTCTCTATGGTACACAATCCACATAAATTGTTGGGGATCATTACCCCTCTATGTACAAGATTATCTTTGGTTGCCATACTATTCAGTCCTAATCTCCACATGAAATGTATTACACGTAGGGTGGCTTTTAGCTTCCAAATTTCTTTAAAAAAATAAAAAAATTCCCCACTATTGTTATGTTGTATCACTTGGTAAGCAGATTTGATCATATATTCTCTTGATTTATCACCCACCCGCACCCATTTGTCTTGGCACTGATCATTTGGTTGAACATCCTTTATTTCTAACATGAATGCTTCTACCAGAGAGTGTTTCTACTGAAATCATTATCTCCTCCAATCAAGATTCCAAACCTATGAGTTATTATCTCTTCTCCCCATTTCACTCACCATAGCTTTTTTGGAGTTTGAGTTTAGGTATATTCTCGGGTACTTTTCTACTAGAGGACACTCTCCGACCCATCTGTCCTCCCAAAAACATATGTTTGTTCCACTCCCTAGTTTCCTCTGTACATTTGGCTCAAACTAGTTTTGGTTACTACATGCTCTAGTGACCTTTTTGCCATCCTTCCACCATAGTGAGTCATACTTCATTTCCTTGCTTTTGTTCCCTCACTCTCCATACTTTGGTTCTAAGATCTCTCTTCACATATCATAATTTTCCACCATATATCTCCATTTCCATTTTGAAATCAGTGCAGTATTGAACTTTTGAACATCCTTTATGCCTAACCCTCTGTCTTCTTTTGTCTTGCATATTTTTTTCCAACTCACCCATGCAATTTTCTTACCTTCTTTACCCCATCCGCAGAGGAATTGCCTTTGTATCTTTATGATTTCCTTTAGCACTAGTTTTGGTGCTTTGAAGTAGGATAAGAAGAACAAAGGGAGAGATGCCTTCCTTTCCATCTTGCTAACCTTTTCCTAATCTTAAGAATTACACCATCCCACATCCCCACCTTTCTTGGATCACCTCCTATTAGTATGCCTAAATATGTGAATGGTATCGACATTTTTGTGCAATTTAATATTGTAGCAAACTTGTTCAGCTAACAGTTGTCCACTCCTACTCCTTCTAGACTATTTTAAAAAAAATTCACTTTTAATCTCACAGTCGTCTCGAAATACTTTTTTTTGTATAAATAATAAATAATGAGAGACAATGACTATAAGTACAAGAAAATAACATAAATGAGGTGAAAAATGTTAGTCAAACTTAAAAGGAGTTGGTTGACTTTGAGGAAAAAAAGTATGAAGAAACGCATCGAGATTAAGAAATTCTCAAATAAATCCTAAATGTTAAATCCTAAAATCTTAAACTTTAAATTTAAACTTTAAATTTTAAACTCTAAACTCTAAATCATAAATAAAAAAAAAAGGGAAGGAAAGCATTACAGAAAAGAGCATCTATAAGATCATACCTCAAGAGAAGAGGGAAATTGAAACCAAGATGAATCCCTTAGAGAAGTCATAAAAAAAAGTTAGAGTAGGTTTCTTGAGAGGAGAAACCTCTATCTCAATTCAATGCAAAGAATTGTGTGTAGTACAATCGGTGGACATCATGATGTCAGCCCCAAAATTAAAGATGTCTTTGATTACCTTTAATGACGCTAACTTCAAAGCAATAAATACATTGTAGATAGAGGTTATGATAATCACGTTAGAAGTAGAGCACTTAGCTGTAATGAGAATGCTGGTAAGCTACGGAAGTTCGATCAACATCTTATATTTGAAAACCTTTAAGTCCTTGGAGTTTTCAATACAACTGCATGATGACTACATAGTGGGTTCTTCAGGAGAAAAAGTTTATATATGCAACTACATACAACCTTTACACAAAATTTAAGGACGAAATTATCAATTACCTCACCATTAAAGAGTGATATGCCATTGTTTAATCTCAATACTTCCTATAACATCTACTTGAATGGTCTTGCCTTAATTATGTTCACTCCTCACCTTGCTATAAAGTCTCATCTATAGATGAGGAGACAGTAACAGTGCACATCAACCAAAAATAAACAAAGAATGTTAAGGGACAAATATGAACATGATTCCCTTAACTAATCAAGATTAGCCACCACCATTAGCTAACAGGACTTCTCTTTAATGACAACATACATGTGGAACTAAGAGAGGAAAAAACTTTGCCTAGCATAAAATGAGGATGAAAAACAATGCTCATCAACATCCTCTTGCAGAATGCTGACCTATTTGGATGGAAAATGATTGACATACCTAACATACATCTCAAATAATGAGCCACAGTACAAAAGCAGTTTGGACGGTATCGCTGAAGAAGAGGAAGTTGAGAAAATAAAAGAGGATTATAACAAAAAAAAAGTTGACAAACCTAAGTTCATAAGGGAAGCTCGCTGTATGTGCTGTGGTTAGCCAACATTATCTTAGTAAGAAAAGAGAATAACTAGTGCGGATAGTGCATCAACTACATGAACCTCCACAAAGCATATCTAAAAGATTATATGACAATAAATTCAAACTTATGTTGTTAACAATTCACTAGTTTACAAAGTCTTTGTTGCATTATGGTCGAAAAGTTCATATTTAGAGTTGGAGAAAAGTTTTTAAGATTTATATTAACACAAAGGGTAATCGAGACAAATGCTAACAAATATGGAGTACTAATCGAGATGTGTAATGTGGTCCTAATAACCAAAATAAGATACAACGACAAGTTAGATTCCTTCCCCTCACTATTCATGCTAAAGATTATGAATATCATAATCAAGCTGAAGAAGAAATCGCACAAATTTCAAATCAAACTAGTTATTCAAAGGAGTTTTTTTTTTACCTTAAAGAAAGTCCTTTCATTTTTACCAGTACTGCAAAACCCAAAGTAAGGAGCCAAAAATAGGAAGTATATATGTACTTCATTAGCTGGACCTTCAGAGCCAAAAATTCATTACTAAATGATTGAAAAAATCATTTTCATGTGAACTAAAAGACTGAAGCCATACTTATTGTTCAATCTGATTTTCAGCAGTTGAGATGATATGAGAATATAAAATCTTAATGTCTCAGCCCCTAGTCTAGATCTATAATAGACAAATGATAAGATGATTAAGTACATATTAGGATATAACTTGGATACTAACCTAAACTTATCTAGATATAAACCTATTAAAAGTTATGAAATAAATTTAATATTGTTTATTAATTATATATTTATTCTTGTACTAAATCTCAACCAACTTAAAGTTCAAAATATCTTTACAATATATATATAGCCAAACAAAAATTACAATACACAAGACATAAGAAGAAGAAGGAGAATTGCCCGAAAATAAAAATTCCTGACATTATAAAAATAATTTTCAAAAGAAATATTAAGAAATACAGAAGTTATTTCATTACAATAAATTTATTAAATATAAATTAATTTAAATATAAAAAATAATTAATTATTATTGTGATTAAATTAAAGAAAATTATTACTATTTAGAATAGTTTACATTACAAAATATTAAATTAATTTCTATAGTGATTAAATAATTTATAAATAAAAATTTAAAATAATTTTTAATATTAGTTACTAAAATTTTAATTATTTAATAAATTAAATTTTAAATTAATCTCAATTTAATTAATGACTAATTTTATTATTTTATAGATTAATAATAAGATTGGTAAAAACTTTTTTTTAATAAATTTTTCATCATTGGCGTACCTATGGAATAAGTGGGTGTAATATGCAAGTAGCCATGAATTTATTAGAAAATGGCTAGACTTAGATAATTTGTTATTCATTAGTTATAATAGAAGAATGTTCCGAAAGAAGGTTTCATTCATATAAATTGCAATAAATGTTATCCATTGTCTCATAATCCATAGGAAGACAAAATTGTTGCATAACAATGGTATTGTTTCCCCTTATTTATAATGTCTTCTTTCTTCATCAAATTTCTTCCATAGAATGTTTACCCCCAAATCAACAACCCTTGGTCAACCTCTCTATCTCTTGCCGCAGAGCCCAATTCAAAGCTGAAACACCATCAACCATTTCCAATTAGTTCTCAATAAAAATAAAAATAAATCTTTATTAAATCACCATCTATATTTTTTTATCAGTAATCATCCATATATACTCAATAATTTAATGTCTTCCAAGGAAAAAGAAAAAAAAAGTGCATTACTATTATAGGAATTTAATTGTCATATATTAAAAATATATAACACTTTTACAAATCACTATTAACATAACTTCTACCTTTTAGAAATTAAAGTATTTTCCTAATCTCCACAAATAATCTTATGAAATTTCTAATATCTCTAATTTCTATAGATCTGTACTGGATGTGCAGATGCACATACAGGTAGATAGATTAATCATAACAGGATCTGGTGTTGTTGGAAAAAGTTTGTTTTTGTTGATGGAAGGTATAAATGATCAATTTTAACTAATTTTGGTGTTCTATATTGTATTATCTGATTTTGGTTCACATATGTTGCTTAGTGTTTTATTTTTAGCTTAATGTTCAACATAACTATAATTTTTTATATTGCTTCAAGGCTAAAATTTAATTTTGCTAAAAATAAACTCTAGGGACAAGGTATAATGCAGTTATGAATTGTACCATTAAGGGTATACCTTTCACATATATGATAATGTCAACTGGTGGAAACCCTAGAAAATACTACCATTGGCAACCCTTTCAGGATGGATAAAGTGAAGATAGGTAAACCTGAAAGAGAGGATGATCTAGGTCTCAAAAAAATACCTATCTTTATTCAATTCAACCCTTTTAGCCAAATAAAAATGTAGAATAGAAATTAAAAGTCATGGAATGTGGAATGGTATTTTGGACTCAAAATATAAATTTTGGAGAAATTTAATTTAAATATCAAGTACAAAACAAAACATGAATTATAATAATGCAGAGAGATATGAAAAAGTTATGAGGAAAAGAGAAAAGAAAAAATTGGTTTCATTGTAACCCCCTTATAAATTGTTATCTGTTTGAAGTGATAATGTATAGAATAGTTATCTCTTTAATTTTGATGTTTAATTCTTATATTATCATATTTGAATAGTATTTAGTTTGTATACTGGTCAGAACCCTCTAATATTCTTCTCTCCATATATACAGTCATTATCATGCCAAAAGAAGAAATTCTCCTCTTCATGTTAGAGGAAAAAAATTCAAAAAAATCATATTAAAATGAATTAAATATAAATAATTCTAAAGATAAAAGTGTATTAAAAAATATTTTAAGCACCAAACTATAGAGTGAGGAATCTTGACTCAAAATATTGAGAATACTAAAATAATGTGGAGTGCTAAATGTATGAAATATAATAAAATTAGAAAAAGATCTTCACAAAACCTTATTTATATACATTTAAAAAATAAATAAAGGTATAGTAACCCATCCAGTCCAGAAGAAAAAACTTTGTGACTCAAAATAAGTGACAATTTTAAATTAATAAAAAACAGTTTCATAATATAATAGAAAATATAACTGTCACTGTAGTATGAATTTGATAGTATAGTACTCTAAATTTGACTATTAATACAATTAGTTCTATAATAGCTATTGAATTTACCTTCCTTTTCAGCAATGAGCTTAGTAGCAGTGTCACATTGTGCTCTCATCACAGCATTCTCTTCAGCTAGTCCATCGTGGACAGATTTCCAGTATAGCAGTTGAGATTGAAACATTGAAACTTCAGCCTATGTAATAAATAACACACTTGTAAAATTTATATGTAATATCAAATAAATTTTCCCTCATAATCATAAGGGAAGAAACTTTTATAATGTTCTTTCATTCAAATTTTACACTTTTTTCTTATGATTATTGATAAATATATTCATTTAAACAAAGTCATGAATAGTTTGAAAACAACAAGCTGGGCCTGGTCTAAGCTTTCACTCTCCTTATTCCTATGAAAAAATATTATTTTTAGAAAAATACTTTCTTTTTTCATAAAATATCTTTTAAATCATTAATTTTTAAATATCGTTAATTAATTAAAAACTATAGTAAAAAATAATAAATGCCACAAATTAATGATATAATTGCTCTCTCTTAGTATGGTTGAAAAATAGGGATATCATAAATTACATCATTATTATTTTTTCTTAACATTAATTAGTTAGATTAGACACAATTAAATGAGAATGGAGGCATGAATAATTTGAAACATTAAGAATAATTTAGAAAGAAAAGTAAACTATTAACAAATTTAATGTTTATAAAAAAATATTTAATTGTTTTTAAAGAATGTAAATGAGTTGAAAGAGTGTTGTGCTTTGGTACTCACTTCAAGGGCTTCAGCTTGGTTTTTCAAGTTTTGTGCTTTGGCTTGCTTACGGAGCCGATATCTTGCAGAATATACCCTGTTAGCCTGCTTTCTATACAAAACGTGTTTTGATTAATATCACTGACACAATGTTAATACATTTATTAATTATCTACTATTTTATTATGGCAACGTATTATATATAATATACACATTTATTCATTTATTTATAATAATTTCATACTTCTAATATTATATTATGTCAAAATTAAAATTTCTAAATAAATAAATAAATAAAAAATAGTGTGGAATAAAATAGAATTTCAAAATTATTTTCACCGATATTATTGGTATATATTATCCATCAACTTTACCAATAATTCAATTTTATTGACAAATCTGACCGATTATTTGTAATAAAATATTTATAATTATATATATATATATATACATATATACATATATATATATATATATATCATCAAGGTACTTTATTTAAGAAAATCAAGTTTAATATCTCTAGAACTAAGGCAATGGAGTTTAATGTCCTATAATGGTTGTAAACTATTCAATTTTACATAATTCAAACTGGAAATCTTAAACAGATGAAGTGTTTAATATCTAAAATTGGGAAAAAGTTGAGTCTGAAGTCTTTAATTGTTATGAAATATTCACAATATTGAAACTCGAAATCTTAAATAGATTAAGTGTTTAATATCTCTAAAATTATAAAAAGTTGAGTTTAACATCTCTAAAATCATTCAATATTCACAATGTTCAAACACGAAATAATAAATAGATTATGCTTTTAGTCAACATTTGTAATACTTGAACTCACTAACTATTGGTATAACTATTGTAATTTTAATTGACATTAAGAGAGAGAAAAGGTGATTTACCGTTTCATTTGAGCCTCCAATTTGGAGCTTGAGTCACGGTCCAAATCTTCGACATGGTTCGGAGAATTTGGAGAACCAAGAACATGTTCTGTCCCATGATACAACAGAGAAGGATTCTCATGTGTTTTCAACACATTTCTTGCTTGAAATAAAATTTCACCTCCTTCGTTGACATTGGACTTGTTTTTATTGCTAGTTGGGGCCTTGGGAGGCAATTGAAGAGCAGCAAATTGCTTGTCATTGGTGAGTAAGCTTGTGAAGGTTTGGTTGGCCATGATCTTGAAGGAAATGTTCTTGTTTTGGACAAACAAAAAGCAATTTATGGAACACTTGTCAAACACATAGTTCAATGAAAGAATCCCAAACAATTAGAACACACAAAACGCGAAAATTGATAGAGAAATTAAAATTGCAAAACATTTATTGAAGAAGAGTTACATACCTATGGTAGAGATCAAATAGAAAGCTATATGAATTGAAAGAGAAATCATAAAGTTTGGGTGTCCTTTTATATAGCATTAGGTTTTGGGTGCTCAGTTGTACTTGGATTGGCTACTGTCGATCTATCTTTGTAGTAGAGATATTGACCGTTTGATTATATTTGAAAGGTTAATAAAAAATTGAGAATATAAAATATAATTTTATAATTGGTTATAAAAGGTGTGTATTTTGGTAGAAGAACTACATTACCGTAGAGGATCCATACGCGTGCTCCGCTTGGTTACCATAGTGGGTTTAATCAATTTATGGAAAATATAGGCAAATATGCTAATAATTATGTTTCAATAAAATAATTATTTTACATTATATATGTGTGTGCCAATTATACGTTATAGTGGGGAAATGACAATTTTAGCTTTCATTGTCGTAAACTGAGTGATTAATTTTAGAGGAAAAAAAATAAAAAAACATATAAAACAGGAAAATTGATATTAAAAGTACTTAACAAATAGTGAAATTATTAAAACCTTGGTTTTCTTTTATCAATAGTTAAAATTATTTAAATATTATTTTTTTTTCAAAATTAAACACTCAAGATAAATTTAAATATTTAATTAAAAGATTTTCAAGACATACACTTATACAACATAAATTGTTAGATAAGAATGAGCCTCACTCTATTTAGTGGGTTCTCTCTAATTCATCTTACATATCCTGCTTGGCCTTTTTAATAACATTTAAAATTCCATTCATCTTTCACATTTTTTTTATTTTGTTTTGGTATAAAGTTAAAGACTCTTTTAGATTACAAAAGTTCACCCTATATTTCTTGTTGAAAGAAAAAATAGAAAGGATAAAACTGATTGACATCTCTCATCATTTCACAAAATTTTTATCCTTCTAAACTTTCCTAGATTTTAGTCATTTTGCTCTTGGATATTGCTTAGTCTTCACATCTTCACCTTTGTAAATCTTTAAGGGATTGTCATTCTTCGACTTTATTACAATATTCTAGTTGTGCTTGCTCTCTAATGGTGGACAAAAAGTCCAACTTTTCAAATTCAATCCATAGTTATCCCAATCCATATTATTTTAACTTTGAATTATTTTAAATCCAAATTCATACTTTTTGGATTATAAGTCTAATCCATTTAATTGGATTGTTAAAATAAAATTTTAAGATGTGTATGGATCATTTCTTGTTAAGAATAGGTCAGGCTAAACCTAATTAAGATAGGATCATGTTGGATTGGATCCAACTCATGCAAAGTCAAGCCAAGTTGAGTCCAAGTCATGCAAGATTGGGTCTAGTAAGGTAAAATCAAATTGAGTGGGCCACGTCAAAGTCAAGCTAGGCTAGATCCAACTCAACTTCAAGTTAGAGATCAAGTTGGGTCAGGTCGGGTCAGGTCCAGATCAAGCTAAGTCGGGTTGGATCCAAGGTTGAGTTAGGACTGGTCCATGTTAGGCCGAATTCAGGTCAACCCACAAGCCCAAGTTGGCTCGACCAAATCAAGCTAAGTTAAGTTAAGTCAAGTCAAAAATGGGATGAGCCTAAGTTCGACTAAGTTAGGCATGACCTTAAATGTTTCAAGTGGGACTGAGTCCATGTTGGATTGGGTAGGCCTGGGTCCATGTTGGACTGAGTTGAGATGAGTCCAATTAAATATGAGTTTACCCAAGTCCAAGTCGAGGAGAGTCGACTGGAGCCTAGGTCGAGAGACGAGTAAACTTAGACCTAAGTCGAGCCAAGTCAGTCTGAGACCAAGTCTGGTCGAGTATGTTGGAACAACTGGCTCTAGAAAGAGGGGTTGAATAGAGTTTTAGATGCTTTCCATAGAGAATTGATCAGACCATCTAACAAAATAGCATGAGTAGACTGTACCATCTAGCATTGGAAGAACAACACCCTAAACTCACAGGCTACGTTTTGTTCTATCTTAAGAACATTTCTTAAGAGGTTCCACTAATCAAAACAATGATTATAACGAGTACACAAACTAATCCTAGTTATAACGAGTATACAAACCACTTCTGATTATCACGTTTTAACCTGCCTTGACATTAAGTCCTTATAAAGAAAGACAAAATCTCTCAATAAAGAGGAGAGAATAGTCCACAAGGTATATTCAAAAGAATATTATAGTGGCTTTGTTCACACTCACTTGGAAATGCTAATGACTTGACACTTGAATATATCTCGTATGTTTAATTGCTTATAAGTCTTGTGTTTTCAACTTTGCTCTTAAAGTCTTTATATAGCCTTTGTAAATTTGAATGTTGCTTGAAGTCTTTAACGCTAGATGTATAATCCCTTGAATTTGACTTTCAATCATCAAAGTATATTTCTCTTGATTCTTTTTCCATAACATAAGCATAATTCTTTTCATACTGTTAGAAGCTTGAATAGTAAAGACTTGATATTCTTTCATCTCTCTTTTCCTTTGTCTGAAAGAAAAAAAATTTCAAATAATATAAGATAACATCATAGATTATATCACGTTGTATAATATCACTAATTTTTTTCTCTTTTATTTTTGAACATCGACACACTCACAAAAAAAATATATATATATATATATATGTATTTATATATATATATACATATATATAATTACACACACATATATATATATATATATATATAGAATTGGTTTTACAATGTTATCATGAATATCATTTTCTGTAAATTAAAAAGGCATTGAATCGTTATATTTTTATGTAGAAAATAAATTTGTGACATGAATTTGACATTATAATATTTTGATCTTTTAAAATATTATTAGACCGTCTAACAGTTATACTAGACCTTCTTAGGTCTATTATATTATCTGCAGCACTCAACTGTGTAAACAAATTTATTAAAGTGTTCATACAGATATAACATATGACTTCAATTTTGTTATCATCAAAACCACTCTTTTATAGGAGCATTCAACCATTCTAATAAATTGGATTTGAGCACTCAATTGGATGTATAGTAGAGAGCATTTGGGCTGAGTAGACTAGACAAATAATCAATTGGCCCAAATATGACTTGTGGACCCTAGTGAATTTTAGTTTGCTTTAATCATTAAGCTTGGATCAATAGTAGCTTCACTTCCAGTAACAACTGATTGGGCTTGACTATGTTTGCAATTGGGCTTTGATTTCCAACAATTGAGCCTATATCCTAAAGAAAAAAAATCAACCAAAAAGAAAAACATGGAATGTGAATGTATGAATGTATGTTTTGATGCTAAAAGTTTGCAAAATGCAACAAATTTAGTAAAATTGAATTATGTTATGATTTTATGAAAATATTTTAAATGCATAGTTTATTAAGAGAATAATTAGCTTAGAAAATTCTCTTAGATCAAGAAATAAATAGTAGAATGACATACATCAATACTGGATCCCTATAATGGGGGCACCTTGGAGACTTGACCCTTGTGAGGAACAGTTAGAGCCACCTTGAACCATACAATTCTCTTTACAAGGACCCCAACCCATGGATGAACGTGATTGGCCACAGGTGTATCGTTGTTGATGCATTTGTGTGAGCATGTGTTTGTAGAATAAAAAATATATAAAAATAATAAGGCAAGGTTCGTCTCCCCTCATTAACATACAACACCATATAAAGTGAGGACCAATGATAAGTCGACTACATAGTCGCATGCATCATAATATAATCAGAATCATGCATATAAACACTTCATACCATTCATAAGTAGTATGCAAAGGCAATTGAGGAAGGTGGACATACTGAGCTACCCTAAGCTTTTGATTAATGAAGTTTGTACACAAATACCCAAGGAAGTCTAGAAAGATTTCAAAAGGAATTATGGGGGGTGCTTGACGTGTTGAAAATCAACGTTGATTTCACATTCAAGAGGGTGTTGATTTCACATTCAAGACGGTACTAGTAAATTTCTGGAGCTCAAAATTGCATATGTTTGAATTCCCCTCCTTCGATCTGGTTGAGACATAAGAGGATTTTCATTCTTAGAGAAAATCCTATATTCATTAACAGAGTGGCTAGCTATATTCAATTGCCTGCCAACTTGAATAAAATGAAGGACCAGGAACTGTAAAAGGATGGCCGCTCGACACCCTTCAGTCTCATCTCTCATGTCTTGTAGATAAAGATGAGAACATATGTTTGAAGGCAGAGCTAGAGGCTGCCAAGACAACCCTGAATGCATAACAAGTTGTAGTTCAAGAAGCTGCCAAGTGAAAAACATATACTCAGAACCTTCTTGATCTAGGTCCTAAAGCTAACATTATGGAAGAGCTGGACTAGATAGCCTTTTTGTTGTTGCTTAATCCAAAGGGGGAGTTAAAAGAAGAAGAGGAAGAAGAGAAGAAAAAGAGGAGCATCTACTAAGGGGGAGACCATATGGAGATATGGGAGATCATCTGTTTAGGGGGAGAGCAAAAGTTTGTTTCTTTCTTTCTATGTTGTTTCGTTCTTATTGTTTTGTATAAATAGACTAAATACAAAGTGTGATTTTCTTTCATTTTTTTCTAAGACTTATGTATATGTACTCTTCATAACATAAGACGATATCACATTGATATTTATCTATATGAATAAAATTAGTGTTAGTGATCCTCTCTTGAAGTTTGATAACTTATCAAACTATTTACGCTTATCTGCTTTATGCATATCCTTATAAAACAATTTGAAAAAGTTATATCTTGTGAAAACTTGATCTAATATGTTTATAAGAAAATCCTTCTCTTTTAAACTTAAATTGTTTTAAGCATTAATAAAAAAGGGGGAGATTTTTGGGAAAAGTCCAATGCTCCATGATTTTGAACTTATGCTTAAAGACATTTAATGTATAAAAAAAAATTGTGTTTGACAGATGATAAGTCTTAAGAGACGAAATCCTCATCAAATCGTGCATGTATTGTCTGACACACGATACCTCGTATGTTCATCAGATGATGAGTCATCAGATGATACACGTTTCAAACATGCTTAACCTTAGATGTTTATTCCTTGTTTTTTAGAAACATTCTTCTAGGCAATTTGATAACCAAGTACAAAGGCATATCTCACGTCTTCTCACAACACATCCTTGGGAGAAGAGCTAAAGTTGTTTTCTCACCAAATTCCTTATGCGCCTAAGCTTTGTCAACTCTTGAAGTACATCTATCATGTACGGAAGTTTGTTTTCACCGAAAGAAGAAAGACTTACTATACAATGGATGATAAGTGCTACAAGTTATCAGGTTTTGTGTTAAAAGAAGAAACATGCATTTAATGCATCTACATGAAGTCTTCATCAGATGATACAAGAAGAAGAAACTGAAGACCAATCTAAAGTTAAAGATATCAAAACAAATCTCTAACGGCTAGTTGCTCTCATGAATTATAAAAGGATTTAGTTCAAAGAAGAAAGGAAGAACATGCCTTATCTTTCAAGTGCAAAAACTCTACTTGTTTTCTCCAATTTGTCATAAGCTTTATAAGAACATTGTTACTGTTTCATAGCAAACTCTAGTAGAAAGTCTTATCATGTATACATCTCTGAGATGTTAAAGCTTCTAGAATAGCTAGTCTCTTGAAAGTTTAATCTCTCTTTTATATCTTGTAAAAGGGTTAGTCAAGAGTGACCGTGTTCCCAAACAATACACGGATTTAAGTCAAGAGTGGCTTGTTGAAACAATACTTGGTTAAGTCAAAAGTGGTTTGTGGAAAAGAATATTTGACAAATTAGCTAGAAGTAGTTACAAGCCGAAAGAATACTTGTGTTGTTGAAGCAATAGTCTGCTAGTGACAATGTTATAAGTTGATTGAGAACTAAATGTAGTTTGAGTTATCAGATGAATCAATATAAAAATCTGGGTTTAGTCTTCTCTTCTTTAAATCTCAAGTTCATTACATGTTATAAGTGTTGCTAACAGAAAGGGAAGAATTTAAATCCTAAAGTGTTTTTCTTTGAGAAAACGTTTGCCACCAACAAACTTTGTGCGTCTGTTGAAGTCTAACATTGTTTGCTCGGCCTTACTTGTCAAACGATATGTTTTTTATTGTGAAAGTTTTTAAAACACAATTCAACCCTCCATTTTGTGTTTTTGTCTGCTTTCACATTTCTGGTTTAGGGTTACCATTCAAATTTCAAAGACAATTTCTTATTACTCTATGTTTTGTAATGACTATTAATAAAAGTCAATGATAATTATTTATCCATGACCAACTATACATAGTTTTGTCTAGAATAAAATCAAGGAAAGATTTAAATATACTTAATGTAGATAAAAATGATAAACCATGTAATATAACAAAAAATGTTATGTTTCAAGAAGTCTTTTGACAATATTTAATTTAAGCAAAGTGTTATGATAATATATAGAATACCATATTGACTAAACAATATATTTAGTATATCACATTCAACTTAATATCCCTTAAAAAATAACGTATATTTATTACATTATTTTATTATAAATAATTATGTTATAAAAGTTTAAAATTTTATATGAAGATTAATATGGAGAAGAAATTACAATGTGATGAAACCTGATATATTCTCGTGAAGTATGTTTAGATTATAATTTGAATGATATGACTGTACTTTAGACTATATAACTTATTTGTTTTTTTATACGTTCATTTATGTTTCTATTATAAAATATGTTATAATTTTTTTAATATTCCTCATTTAATCAATTTTTGTATTTTATTAATTTATATTTTCAAATTAGTACACAACAAGAAAGAGTGAAAATAGCTGCCAAAAGTTAACGTCGGCTCGCAACCGACGCTACTAGCGTCGGTCAATTACACTCTACACCGACGCTAAGAAAAGAAAAAAAACTTTTTTTTTTTAAAAACGTAGCGTCGGCTTGACCGACGCTACCCTTTTTTTTATAAATTATTAGTGTCCAACTTGCGTCTGTGAAGCCAACGCTATTAGCGTCGGCTTTTTTCTTGGAGCTACGTCTGTAGCTTCCATGGTTATAGCGTCGACTGTGCAGCTGACGCAGAGCCGACGCCAATAACAATGTAGCGTCGGCTTTTGAGATGTTGCGTCGATTTTTGACCGATGCAAAATTGAAGTTTTCTTGTAGTGGTGATAAATATTTCATGAAAAAAATTTGAATAGGATAAATTGTAATGTAAAAACATAAAAAATATATTCTTAGAAAGTATTTCTAGACTGATTATAATTTCAATATTTTTTATTAAATAAATATATTTTTATAATTATATAATTTTATAGACAGAAAATAGATATATAACTCTGCAAGATACGGTACGTTTGAGATATATATTTAGATTTATTTAAGGTAGCCATGAATATAAATAGTATTCACTAATTGTAATATCATAAATTGATGCATACTTGCATAAAATAAGATAAAACTAACAAAATTACTAATAAATTAGAAAAATAGGAACTAAATTTCTTTGATTAGAAGAAAAAAAGACTAAAAAATAGTTGCTTTAATATGTAGAAAAGACAAACATAAATAATAATTATCTTTCTCATTTAGTAACATAAATAATAATTATCCAGTCCTCCAATTTGAACTGTCTAAAAAAACTATAGAACATTAACGAAGACACGAGGGAGGGTTGAGAATCAGTCCAACAAAACATGCTCCTACAAAAAATGCAATCTCTGAACACTTTCATTAATGTATATTTTGATCTCTTAATTCTACCATCTTACTGATATGTGAACTTGCATTTAACATATTCACTAAATGTAAAATATTAAAAATATTGGACGGACTAATTTTGGTAGTACACAAAAATACAATATACCTAATATAAATTATTTTTTTTCTTCCAAATCAATCTACTCCAATATTTCATCTGCATCCCTATGCAAAATATTTACTATTTTCCTTATGCTATCCCATACAAACGATCCCATATGCTAAATTTTCTTGCCTCAATACTTGATGTACAGAAAAAGTGGAGCACCAACCAGGAATATCAGTGAGAGTTTATAACTTGCATATTCTAGCCAAGTGTTGAAACTTGCAGTATCTTCCCCCAGATGAAATTCTGTGTCTAAACCTCCAATTTGGACCCTTCATTCTGTTTTAGCTGACTACGAACTCGCTTCATGTACATCAGCAAAACAATAACCAAAAGAAAGAAGCTGAAAAGAAGAACAAGAACCAGCAACAAGATCTCACCATGGCGTGCGAATTTGGGGTCACTTAAGAAGAGTAACTCGTCATTTTGAGCATTATTACTTGGTACTATAGAAGGTGGGAGAGGTAAAGGTTTAGAAGCCATGAAACTTCTGGTGTATTATTCTCTTGCTTTGTTTGTCATGTGCAAGTGAATTAAGGATAAAGGTTTCTTCAGAAACTGGAGGGTGTTCAATTTTATTGCGCAGTTTTAGTCTTGGCTGTATTATTGAAACTGACGAGGGAAAGAGAGGGTTGAAAATGCGACAAAATGGTTGGAAGCAGCCAAATTGTTATCTAGGAAAACATGGTCCCAAAGTTATAGTGCGTGTCCTTGCTTTTGTGTGTGCCGTTCATCATGCAGATAACATAACTCAGAGCATCTTGTCAATGATTCATGTTGGATCAGTACCATGTTGTGCTAGATATTTTAAGGTATTTCGTGATCATTAGGTGAAGAATAATAAACTATCTTTCAAGTCCAAAACCATTATTCTCTTTTTAATCATTCTTAAATATTAAAATTTCATTACACAGTTTCTTAAATATTGACAACTTTTTCCAATTAGTCTCTCACTTGGCATCCCTGCTAAATTGATAGATTTATAATTCTGCAAAAAGGTATACTTGTAAATTAAAGATTATTTAGAAGAAAGGACAATATCTATTACTGATTTGTGGTCGAATGAAAATTCCTAGATGGTAGGTCACACACAAGTTGGTCCTTTGCGATTGGACACGTCCCATCGTTGGTTAAATAGGTCGGATCTTTCTTAATTTAATTAGAACATGTTCGAGGTTACTTGCCTTATTTGCTTCACCTTGAGATAACATCATATATAATGTAATATTCATTCAAACAGTATTTCTTCTGTTCATATACCTTTAAAGCTTAAAAAAATTATCAAAGTTCATCATCCCTACTGCGGTGTCAAATTTTAACACAATCAGCTGTTCATTTTATATAAAAAATTAACTTTTTCTTTTCTTAAAAGTAAGTAAGAGTGTTCTTCTCACGAAGGCATTTTTTTATTTCATAACCTTTGTATTTTACTAACTTTTATATATAAGTTAATATTTTTATTCTTAATTAATTTTACGTTCGTTTTTATTCAACTTATGGTCAACTTTAATTCGTTCATTATGTAGATAAAAAAACATATCAGAGGTGTCTAGTTATTTGTTAAAATGATTATCTGTTAATTAAGCAAAACATTCCATACAATAGACAGATATTTACATCGTACACCTAGCCGAATGAGTTGTATTATACTGTATATTTTGACAAATATTGTTTTGAATTTATGTATATAGACACAGTCACTCACACAGGACAGAACACAAGTGTGTTAAAGGGTCCACGAATTTAATAAGAAATCAGCTCCTAAAATTGAGCTCCATTCATAATTAATGCAGTTGAAGGGCTGTTACCACCGAATGGGGACACAGGAATTATCTGTTATAAATTTGTGTCTTCTTAATTATAGTATTTTTAGGGCAAGATTCAGATTACATTTCGAGAATATCAACTATACAAAGTAGATAATTAGATACTTTAATTATATGTAAAAAATAATTGATTAATTTATGTTGTTACCGTAAAGTAAAATGTTGTTGGACAAGTGAAAAGAGTAAAGTTTCCTTTCTGAAATTGAGTAGTCTTGTGAATTTCAAATAGTTTTACTTGTACAAGACTCTCCACTGTGAAAGTATCATACTAAGAGGTAAGAGTTTGAAGTAATAATAGTATCGAGTTAAAAGAATTGACTCAATACTCTTTTTTTAATTTTATTTTTGGTAAATATTTATAGATTGGAAAATTATATATATACAAACCTCTTAAGTACACTCATCCAACACTCATATTTTGTTTTTTATTTTTTTTATATTTAAATTGGGTTGGAATGTGTTGAAAGGAAGTATTGATAAGTGTGGTATCCTTAAATATCAATTATAAATTTAGAAAAAATTGTCAAATAAAAGTGATATTTATTTTTTTTATAATTATTATCATATTTAAAATATAATTCTTTCTTATTTATAATAAACTATATAATTTATTGTAGAAAATTAAATGTAATTTTATTATCATATTTTAATAAATATAAATATACATTGTAAATAAAATACAATCAAAATATAAAAAGCTTTTAAAAAACATACCATCTATCTTATTCGTTCTTAATTAACTAAAAATATATAACATCATATTTAAATATAATAAACTGTTTGTTATTATTCTGATGTTTAATTCCACACACAAAGCAAAAAAAAACACTAAAAATATTTTTATTAATTATATTATTGACTTATAAAATAATAAAATTAATTATGAATTTAATTAAAAATTAATTTAAAAGATCTATAAAAATTATAACTGAATTTATTTTGAACAGTTTATTAAAAGACAAATCCATTTGATACTTATGTAGGAAATTGTTTACAGAAAAGTTTCTTTTCCTGAAACCATGAATTCAGAAAAATGGTTGTCCTATTAAATTCTTCCTTCAAAATGAAACAAGCCATACAGGGAAAACAAAAACAAGAAAAAAATGATGATTGATGATTGTTGGTGATAATTGGTTGCAGCTGGAATTATTAGTATCAAGAACAGAATCCTAAGTTACATTTGTACCATAACAATGACAAAGAATTTTAGCCATGACAGAGTGTCGTGATTAAGAACCCTATCTTACTATTCACTAGAGTTAACAAAAATGTGTTGAAAAATGGTTGGTTGGCTTGGCCTTTCATTCTCAATCACGTGTTTCTTATTTCTATCTTATCTCAAACATAAAGTAAACCTTACTTCGATCAATCAATGAATTAAACTGTATAATTAATTGATTAAACTTACTTTTCTTTTCAAATCATAATCACAAACGTTTTTTAATGTGTGCAATAGGTTCAGATGTAAATGAATACGACAATGACTGAAAATGATGGTGTTTGTAGTGAGGACCGTTCTTTTTTTACATAGCAAAATTATAAATAGAGGGTTCTACATATAAAATTTTAACTTTAATATATATATATATATATATATATATATATATATATATATCATAACAAAAAATAGAATTACTTTAATTTAAGATAGGAAGTATTATTATAACTAAAAAAAATGTCTTACCATTTTTATCTAATCAATTATGTTATCTTCAATTATTTACATGATTCTAAGTAATCACCTACAAAATAAAATATAGAAAATTATTATAAGAAATTGATTTCTTTAAATATTATAAGATGAAAAATAGATTGTAATAATGTCAATATCAATATTTTCATTAGAAGAAATTTATTAAATATAAACTAATTTAAAGATTAAAAATAATTAATTATTATAATGACTAAATTAAAAATTATTATATTAATTAAAAAAATTGATATTAAAATATTTTTTATTATAATAAAAACTATACTTTTTATGACTCTTGATCATAAAAAATATAAAATTGATTTCTGAATAATAGTGACTAAATTGATTTTTAAATCAGAATCTAAATTTATTTCTAATATTAGCTACCAAGATTTTAGTCTCTTACTCAATTAGATTAGAAATTAGTCTCTAATTTAATAGTAACTAATTTCATTACTTTATAGGTTACTAATATGTTTAATAAAAACAAATTTTTTTTAATGTTTTTTTCAATAGATAAAATTGTCGAGTTGTTCAATCTTTTATTATAATATTTATGACTAAGAAATTTTTTATTCATTCAATTTAAAACTTCTTTTAGTTAATGTTACATTCACATGATAATGTATAACAATTAATATATTTGGATATCAACTTACAACTTTGACGAACTCAAGAATTTTAATCGGTAACATTAAGTTAGCAGACAAAGTTATTTGCAACTCTTTTAATTCAAAGAAAAAGGTAGAGTGAACATCAACAAAAATGTAATGCACTAGTATAAAACAGAGATTTTATCTTGAATTTTATGTCAAAGGCCCCACTGCTCCGACATAAAACTCAAGTTTTATGTCTGATCCAAGTAAGCCTTACAATAATTATGAACTACTAACCAACCAAGAGGGATCCCTTGCTAGACATGCGAAACGTCATTGGGTTGACCTCAGATTCATCATTTGATGAATAAGTCGCAACTGAGGCGTTCAGACCCTTGACTCCGCGACATGCAAGTTTCAACAAATTTGTCCTTGCCATGATCGTCTAGGTGTCTTCTTGAGAGGCAATCATCCCATAGTTGTGTTGACTATCAACTTGCCACGTGTTGTGCCAAGATACGCAGAAAGTACCATCACCAGTAATGTTGGAGACGAACTGGAAGGCTTGTCATCGGCAACCATGCATATGGAGGCGGTGGTGGCACGGGAAACACCTGATGAACCTCAACTTCATGTGGAACATGCACCACGATGGCTCTGCCGGTATCCTCGACCAAACATGCAACAATGGGATCAACATCCAGTGCGTCCGATGGAACTACGTCATCAGACGAAGTGACAGGTGGAAAAGTCACTTCATCTTTGGTAGGTGCAGGTGGAACTGCTTAGACAAAAGGAGCAAGAATCAACAGATCATATGCAACTGGGCTAACTTCGTCTACAGACATCAAAGTAGCTTTTGATGCACGCTAGGATGCAGACTCGACTTGATGATAGCATCTGGGACACAATTCCACGTTTGGAGAGGACTCTTCTTCGTCATCTACCACTATTACTTGAGCTGGTGCATCAGCAAGAATCTTGGGTAGATGTTACGTCATTGGCAAGCGTACCAAATTGTACAAGTAGTAAAATGGAAAGTCGAAGTATCGTTTTCCCAAGAGACTTGCGCAATACTAGTAACGTGTACAATTTCTTACTATCTAGATGAGTTAGATTATGAAATTTTGTTATAAAGATGATTACGAAATTCTTAAGAGCAACTAAAATGCTAAAATACGAAAAACAAGCAAACTAACAAGTTCAGTTTGTGTAAAGGGAGGAAAAAATGTCGGGGTTACACTTCACTAAACTCCACTCTCTTGCCATATGATACTAAAACAAAAACTTTGTCTTTCAACATTAACATCAATCATCAAATTTATTCAAAAACAATTCCTTAGGTGAAAAGAACCTAAATTCCTTTGATAAGTCCCAATTCCTTGTGTAACTCAACAAAGCATTTGCATTAAGCTCAAAAATCAAAAGATGACCAATAAACCATGACCTATTCCTAGATACATGATTCATTGGGTGTTTTACCTCAAGTCAAGACAATGAAAGTATTTTCCAATCACAAACAATGCCCTAGAAAAAGTTAGGAATGAAATCCACAACAACATGAAGCATAAAAGTAAAACAATAATGTTGAAGAACAAAGAAGATGATATATATATATATATATCAACAAAAATACAAAAGATTTTTGTGTAGCTACATCTAACCCCAACAAAAAGGGTTTAGCTACTCATGGATGAAAGAGGGAGAAGAAATGATAAAAAACTAAAGAAACTAGGTTGAGAAGCCATGAAAGCACAAGGGAAGCTTTCCAACTATCCATCATATATGAGAAGCTTCTTTTTGCCCAAAACCTAGGTCTGAACCTCCAAAAACACCCCCGTTTCAATAAATCTCGAAATCACTTTTAAACAACTCATTAAAGCCACATCAGACCATCCACGTTCAACCTCAGAAAACTCACACTTAACCTAGTCAAGCTTAGCCTAGTCACACTTAGCCTCAGAATTCTCATGCTCAGCTTCAAAATTCCAAAATGCTAACTTTGACTTTGAAACTTAAAATTTGCTTCTACAATGAGCTTGACTCAATCCTTCCAAGGATTTTTTACTAATTGTTTCAATTCTTCCTCTTTTTATATAAAAAGAAATAAAATTTATAGTAATATGTTCAAGTAAATAAAAATTAAACCTACTCTTTTTTAATGGTTGGATAACCATCAAATTTGATTAAAACAAAGTTTCAAGGGAGAGAATTGCAAGATAAATGCTTTAAATATAAGTATATAAAACATTTATGAGTAAACTTGAGGAAGATGTAGCCTTAACCATGATATGCTCGAGAGGCACTACGTCTGAGTCTTTAAAGAGGGCCTCAATGCTCTTATCATTAGGCATTTGGGTAGAAAGAGCTTTTGCTAGGCTTAGAAGAACCGCGACCTCGTTTTGAATGGCCAAGATCTCTTCCTGTTGCTTCACCTTGGCAGCTTCTTTTTTAGACTCAATAAGAGTCTTGATTGTTTGGAGATCTTCTTCGTCTGAGGAGGTAGGCTTGGGTGGTTTGGATTTGGAGGGTTTGGTTTTTCTGGAAGGTTTGGGGAGAGGTTTGGTAGGTTTGGTGGAGTGAGAGGTACGAAGTTTCTTGGGTGGAGGTGGAGCGGATGGTGAAGATACTGTTTCATGTTTAGAAGAGGAAGAGGTGGAGCGGATGGTGAAGATACTGTTTCATGTTTAGAAGAGGAAGAGGTAGAGGTTATGGGTGTTGATTTAATTCAAGGATGAGTGTTGATTTATTTCAAGCATGAGTAAAAAGTTACTCAGAAGTGTTGGTGAAGAATTAATCTCAAATAAATCATGAAGATTGAAGTTTTGATGATGAAGATATAAAGATATAAAGATTTATTGCAACATTAAAGACTTGATTTTATCTCACAAAGGAAGGCTGCATCACGGAAATAAAGGCAAAATATATATTCATTCAAGGAGAATAAATGGTTTCAAGAAAGAAGATTTTTGAAGATTCTCTCAAGAGCTGAAGATCTAAGTATAGAAGGTTCAGTTTTGGGTGATGGATAAAAAGAGTAAGTCATAATTTCCATCCAAGACCACTTTAAACTTGAGAGCAAGTCATATTTTCGCAAAAACCTTTTTTTACGCTTTTAATCTATTAGGAATCGAAATAGAATCGATTATATCACTTAAAATTTGAATTAAAAGAGTTTAACGAACTAAATAATCGATTAAGTATTTTTTATAATTGATTATATTGCTTCTGGGTTTCATATAATCGATTATGGCCTTAATCTAATCGATTATATTAGGAAGAATGCGTTTTCCAGTTTTACTCTGATATAATCAATTACAGCTTTTATATAATCGATTAAATACGACGTTTTTGCAAATTCAATGCTGAATCCACCTAAGAATGGAAACTTTGAGCTGATTTCAAATTATAAAATGAATGGCAATGTATTAGGTTAATACGCATCTGATTAAACACGAAATTAAAGTGTTCTTGCACTAAAGTTTTTCAAAGCCGCTTTCTTGCTCTCTCAAGATTGATCTTAGTTCTTGGAAGTGGTGATTGTATTGTGCTTAAGCTCTCATATCCAGCACTCATCAGGTGTTTTCTTTACTGTTTACTGATTTATGTAATTCATCCCTTGGATCTGTTCTAAAGGGAGGTGTGTTCATCTCTTGTGTGTCAAGAGAGGTGAGGATCATCCTTAGTGTGTCTAAGGAGGTGTTGTCATCCTTAGTGTGTCTAAGGAGGTGTGTTCATCCTTAGTGTGTCTAAGGAGGTGTTTCCGTTTATCTTTTTTAGTTTTTACATGTTGTCATTGGATTGGTGTTGGTAATTGCATTTAAAGATAGTGGGGTATATCATCACGTGTTGTGGTGATTGGGCACTGGATGTAGGATTGGCTAAATCCGAACCAGTATAAATATTTGTGTTCATTCTCTCTTTTCCTATCTCTTTATTTTATTATATTTGGATCATATTAACAATTGTTATCCCGACTGCTTTTATAAAAAATTAAGGAAAATCCGAATCTTAATTTTAGAAGTATTTTTAAAATCTGGAAAATTATTTTGGAAAGGGAAAAAGTCTTTTGAAAACCTAATTCACGCCCCCCTCTTGGATTTTGCACTGTCATTATTGCTGACAATGAGTACAGATTTACTCAGAAGTTTTGTTGAAGAATTAAATTCAAAATGGATCTTGAAGATTGGTGTTTTGATGATGAAGATACAAGAATTATTGCAACACTAAAGACTTGATTTTATCCTAAAGAGGAATGATGCATCATGGAAATAAAGGCTAAGTAAATATTCAATCATGGAGAATCAATCCAATTAAGAAAGAAGATCTTGAAGATTTGCTAAAGAGCTGAAGAACTAAGTTTAGAAGTTTCAATTTTGGGTGTTGGGTAAAAAGAGGAAGTCATAATTCTCACCCAAGACCATTTCAATCTTGAGAGCAAGGCATGTTTTCATAAAAACTTTTTTTCTACGCTTTTAATCGAATAGGAATCGAAATAGAATCGATTATATAACGTAAAATTTGAATTAAATAAGTTTAATGAACAAAATAATCGATTAAGTATTTTTGATAATCGATTATATTGTTTCTGGGTTACATATAATCGATTATGGTTTTAATCTAATCAATTATATCAGGAAAAATGTGTTTTCCAGCTTTGCTCTGAAATAATTGATTACAGCTGTTATATAATCAATTAAATACGATGTTTTTGCGAATTCAATGCTGAATCAACCTAAGAATGGAAACTTTAAGCTGATTTCAAATTATAAAATGAATGCCAAGGTCTTAGGTTAACACACATCTGATTAAACACGAAAATACAATGTTTTTGCACTCAAGTTTTTCAAAATCACTTTCTTGCTCTCTCAAGGTTGATCTTAGTTCTTGGAAGTGGTGATAGTATTGTGCTTAAGCTTTCATATTCAGCATTCATCAGGTGTTTTCTTTCTTGTTTTCTGGTTTATGTACATCCCTTGGATCGGTTCTAAAGGGAGGTGTTTGTTCATCTCTTGTGTGTCAAGAGAGGTGGGATCATCCTTAATGTGTCTAAGGAGGTGTTTCTGTTTATCTTTAATTGTTTTTACATTGTGTCGCTGATTAGTGTTTGTAATTTCTTTTAAAGATAGTAGGGTTATCATCACGTGTTTGTGGTGATTGGGAACTGGACATAGGATTGGCTAAATCCGAACCAGTATAAATCTTTGTTTTCAATCTCTCTTTCCCTCTCTCTTTATTTTATTATACTCAAATCATATTCACATTTGTTATCCTGACTGCTTTTATCAAAGGTTAAGGAAAATCTGAATCTTGAGTTTGGAATTGTTTTTAAAATCTAGAAAATTATTTTAAACCTGAAAAAGATTTAAAAACCCAATTCACCCCCCACGTCTCTTGGTTTTTGCACTGCCATTATTTCTAACAATGGAGTTGAGAGGAATGAGCTTTTCTGAGGGTAGTTTGGGGTAAGGAAGAGACTCAAATAGAGGTGAGATAAGCTTAGGTGTTGGAGGGGAAAGGAATTGTTTCTGCACAGATGCAGCATCTGAGGGTGCACTCATCTCCTAGGAGAATGAATACTCTGGTAGCTTGGAGAGGACAACATTTAGTTCCTCAACAATATGCATTTTAGTGATGGTGTTGTTGTTCCATTCGCCAACGCTGTTATTCCTCGGCAGGTCTTTTGTCTATACCTTGCAGACCTTGAGGATTCTAGAGAAAAGACACCAATAGGGGATAGGGGTCTTCGTCTTCTTCCCTGAGAAGTGATCCTTCAGAGCCACTTCCCAGTACTCCAGGATGAGCCTAGGGACGTCTACCTTCATCCCTTGGAGGATGTTGAAGAGTACGAACCTGTCCCTCTTCTTCACGTGGTCCTACTACTCGGTTCAGGATAGCACAATGTTGAAGAGAACATAGTGAATGACCCTCCCAAGGGCATTAGATTGGAACTCCTTAAGAAGTTCCTCACCAAGCGGCCTTCCACCTCAGGTTGGAAGCCTTCTTGCACTTGTACAAATCTAGCCCAAACCCCATGTTATGCATAACAAATATCCAAATTAAACCGAGAATGGTTAAAGTCTTTGAGTCAATGAGTTGAGAATGGTTAAAAGTCTGGGTGTCAACATATATCTCAAATTACATCGATAATGGTGAAATTTTGGGTCTTAACAAAAAGAGAAAGAAAAAGAAAGTAAAGAGAAATATATCGGAAAACAAAATTGAGTCTTGATTTTATAGATACTGTTTATGTGTATTATTGATGCATGATGATGTATGAAGATAAACATGATGTGTGAGTATGTAATGAGTTATTTGTGTTAAAAAGTAAGTTGATACCGATTGTGTATATTGTATTAATATGTATGCTTGTACAATATTTATGTTGTAATGTAAACAATACCTTAGTAATTAAGTGTGAATGATTTGATATGATGATGAATTACTAATTGTATTCCGCTGCTAATAAAATGTACTCGATGATTATGATGTTGTGTTGTTGATTAAGGTATTGGAAGTTGATAGCAAATGTTATATAATTTAGTAAGTATGGTTGTAAATTGAGTAGAGGTGAGGCATGGAGACTCACCATTTTTAGAAACAGATGAAGTTGAAAGGAAAGAATAAGTTGAAAGTAGATGACTTCATGTTTTGTTATTTATTGTTGTTTTAGAGTTGTGGTTTAGACTCTACTCTAATTAGGAAGGATACATGGCTTAGCTAATATTTTGATTGCTTTCTAATTGAGGTTTGTTATTGTAATTCAAAGTTGAACATGTTTTGTTATTTAATGTTATGGAATCATTTCACATTATGTGAAGTTTAAATATTCTATTTTCTATTACATTATTTTGATGATTACTTGTTAATTAAAAAAATGACTTTGAATTTTATGAAAAGTAAAATGAAGTGAGGGACGTTACAATGACCAGTGCCAAAGACATGTGGGACACTCTTGCTATGGCATATGAAAGTTCCAACGAGGTTAGAAGGAACAAACTGACGTTGTTGAAATGCTAGTATGATAATTTCAAGGAAGTATCCGAGTCTATCCCATCCATGATTGCAAGGATGCAGGTCATTACCAATGGTCTCATATCTCTTGGGAGACCGGTTGACACGTATGACATGATAGAAAAGATCTTGTGCATTCTTCCACCTCAATGGAGATCTCAAGAGACTTCCCTTAGATCATCTAAGGATCTTGAAAATATGCCCTTGGAAGAGCTTATTGATATTTTGATTGTGCATGAATAGGTCTTAGCAAGGGACACCAAGATTCTGAAGGGAGGAGATCTAGCCCTCAAAGCATAGAAGACTAGACAGTCTATCGCAAATAAAGCCTATAAAGCAATAGACAATCATCGTGAGGAATTAGTATCTGAAAATGATGAGGAGTTGTCATTGATAACCAACAAGTTCAAGCAATCGCTGAAGAAACATGAAGTATGGCAAGGACAACAAATTTAGACCTCAAGGTCACAAAGAGTAGAAAGTCTACAAGGAGAAGGTCATCTACTACCATGGCAATAAGTCAGGGCATTTAAGATTAAAATGTGCAGAAGCATACAATAAACATAAGGAGAGGAACTATAAGAAAAAGTTCCACAAAAAGAAGGACTTCATATCAACATGGGAGGATTTGGGCTCATCATATTCTAAAAACGAGGAAGCACACATTGATATCATGGCAGATATAGATAGTGGAAACTCATAAGACGACTCTGATGATGAGGTAGACTTTTTTTATATTAAATATGTTACACAAGCATATTATGAAGTCATGTCCAATACTTCACAGTTGAGAAAAACTTTCAAGACTTTTAAAAAAATCCAAAATGTTTGGAAGGAACTTGAAGCTTTGAAAAAGATATCTCAACCTTCTAAAAATTTGATTGATGAGAATTTCAAACTTGAAAAGGAAAAAAAAGATTTGAGTGATGACAACAAGCTTTGAAAACTCAGGTTGAAAACCTTGATTCCGAAATCAAATGTTTAAATAAATAAAATATTTTGCTAAAAGAAAGTGCAAACAAAAGACCCATGGTAGATGATAGCACGACTACAAACAGTCTACTATCTGAAAATGAGTGTTTAAGAAAAGTCCTAGCCCAATCTTCCATCACTTGAAAGTCTCTGGATCTACTAGTAAGGAGCTTGCAAAACCCTTTTGATAATAAAGGGATAGGAGTTGAGGAAAAGAAGCAATATACAACCTACATAAGGCAAATTGTTTAAAAACGTTTTCTAACCATGCATCGTCTAGTAGTGCATACAAGCATAAATCTTTTGCCACTAACAAGAAAAGACCCAAGAAAATATGGGTACCTAAAAGTAAAATAATACCTCTTGAAAATATACTCAATGCCTACAAGACTACCCCTATCATGGTACCTGGACAGTGGCTGCTCACGTCACATGATAGGAGAAAGGTCTATGTTCCAAGACTTCAAGGAGAATAAGGGATGTGGCAAGGTGATCTTCGAAGGGAACCAACACGACAATGTCGTGGGCACTGGAAGGATTGATTTGTACCATCTATCCTCAAATGATAAATCTTTTTAGTTGATGACCTAAAACGTAACCTACTACGCATAAGTCAATTGTGTGACAATTGTTGTGATGTTGTTTTCAACAGAGGCCAATGTATATTTAACAATAAGGATGAGACCAAATTTTTATCGCTAATAGATAGAGAAACTTTTACAAAATTGATATGGATGGGTCATCAGCTGAAAATGTCTCATGCCTCATGACTATTAAAGGATCACTAGATTTGACATAGAAAGTATGGACATGCTAGCGTAAGATTATTGTCTAAGTTGTAGAAACACAACCTCGTGAGGGGTTTGTCATTAATGTCATTCAAAGACAATCTTTTCTATGATCCATGTAAAAGGCAAGCAAGTGAAAACTACTTTGAAAAGAAAAAATTATATTTCTACAAAGAGGGCACTTTAGCTGATACACTTTGACCTTTTTGGTCCAAACAAGACAATGTCTATCAATGGTAAGTAACACATCTAGTCATTGTTGACGATTATACCAGATGGACATGGGTAAAGTGTTTTAACAACAAGGATGAAACTTTCAAAGTCTTTTGTAAATTCTTAAAGAAGTTCAAAACAGAAAATGATTGTTTGTTGTTTCAGTTCAAAGTGACAATGAGGGAGAATTTGAAAATGAAAAATTTCAGGACCTTTGCAAAAAATATGGTATTAACCATAACTTTCCTTTGCCAAAAATATGGTATTAACCATAACATTTCTACTCTCAGGACGCCACAGCAAAACGATGTTGTTGAGAGGAATAATAGATCTTTACAAGAAATGACTCAAACTATGTTAAACTCTAACAACTCCCCTAAAACACTTATGGGCTGAAGAAAAAACATTGTCTATTATTTACAAAATAGAATTTACATCAGATCGTCGATTAAAAAGATTCCCTATGAATTATGGACAAACAGAAAGCCTAACATTTTTATTTACATCCTTTTGGAGTTTAGTGTTTTATCCTAAACACCAAAGAAAGTCTAGGTAAATTTGACTCTAGGAGTGATAAAGGAATTTTCCTTGGTTACTCTAAAACTTCTGAGGCTTATAGAGTTTTTAGCTCCAGAAAGTTTGTTGTTGAAGAAGTCATTCATATGAAATTCAATTAATTCAAGCCTCATAAGAAATTACTAAAGTAAGACGATTCACTTGGTTTCAATTTTCAAGATATCCTCCTTATTATTTAGGAGTTGATTAGTTGGTTTTCTCTTGGTGTGATCCAAGAGTTGGACATATCATCCTTGAATTGTTTAGGAGATGATTTGTTGTGTTTTTCTTATATCGTATATGGTTTCTTGTTTTATGTGCCTCTAAAGACATAAAAACAATGGACTCGATTGCTCTAACTAAAACTAGATGTAGGATCTTGTTGATCTAAACTAATATAACTATTTGTGTGTTCTTTCTCACCACTTTTATATAATTTTATAGAAAAATGTTTGGTACACTCCTAATAGACCACTAAGAGACACTTTAATATGTTTTTTTATTTTTTTTCAATATTTTTACAAAAATGATTCACGTACCTCTATCCTATACCCATTCTGCACCTTAATTTTTTTTTTAGTTTTTTTCTACTTTGAATAAATAAATTTTTTGTGTTAATACAATTGTAGGAAAGGGTTTCAAAACCTAGGTGTCTTTCTACTCTTTAAAAAAAATGTAGTTATGAAGAGAGTGTGAGAAATGATGATACATGTATAATGGTCCAATTTTATATTATTATTATTATTATTGTCTTCAATCTTTTAGCATCATCCTTTATCATTCTTTATCAATCTTGACATCACTCCCATGTTAGAAATGTAGGGTTTTTCAGTTGTTCTAAACGGGTGAGGCAAGGTGATCCTTGTCACCGCTGTTGTTCTACCTTGCGCAGGAAGGCCTTGGTAAGGTTCTGCATCGTGGATTTCAGTTTGGAACATCAAACACATGCTTAATTCAACTGGTTGAAATGTCCCATCTCATATGCTATATGAAGATGACATATTCATATTCTACAGATGTAATAAAAATCCGTTGATTTCTTCGAAGAAGATTCTGGTAAATTATGGCCTTGCCTGTAGTCAATATATCAACAGTAAAAATAACAGCTTCTTTGTAGGCGATAAGGCTTCTAGGTAGCACTGGTCTTCTTTACAGCAACTCACTAATTTTCAAAAGGCTCCCTCCTATTTACATATTTAGGTGTTCCCATTTTCAAAGGGTATCGAGACTCACGTACTTTAATGTCATTGCATATAAGGTCAAAGCTCAACTGCTATACTAGAAAGGAAGGATGCTAAGTATGAAGAGTATAATAAATCTTATTAACTCTATGGTTGGAGGCCTAATGTAACTCTCTTTTAGGGTTTATCAATGACCTAACATTCTTATAAGGATTTAGAGAGAAAGATTAGAAACTTCATGGACTGGTTGTATGAACACTAGACCCTTGGTAATGACTAAGTGGACAAATTTTGCGCGCATAAAAATGAGGGAGGCCTTGAAGTCATAAATCTTAAAATTGAGAACTAACCAACACTCATTAAACTCACTTGGGAATTCAAATTTGGGCAAGAAATCTGGGTTGAGTTCATGAGACAATATTTTCAACTGCAAAAGAATGGTGCTTGCCAAATATAGTGCTTCTGTTGCGAAATGGTTCTTGCCAAATATAGTGCTTTTGTTGTGTGGTCAGATATTAAAGCAAACTTGAATTGCATTTAGGACAAAACAAGGTGGGTTTTAGGAAATGGTAAAATCATAGGATTTTGGAAAGATGCATGGTGCTCTCCAACTCCATTGATAGAGTACCTTCATGTCCCACCCATGTTGGGATTGAAAACTAAAGTGTATGATGCATGCGAGATTTTACCTACTCAAACAACCTAATACATTCCTTAGTTATTGGTTCAAGAATGTCCTCATTGTGAATGTGGAACATGTGCCAATTTGGCCCGAAGAAGAGGATGGTATGCTTACTATTAAGGTTGCTAAGAAGTTCTAAATCAACATGTACAAGGAGCATCGTGGACTAAGCTTATCTGGGCTAATTTCATACCTCTATTAGGAGCTTAGTCGCTTGGAAATATCTGCATAATAGATTGTCTCAGAACTCTAGGATGCAACAATACGAGATTAATCGAAGCTCTAAATGCAACCTATGCAAAACAACACAAGAAACAATGGAGCATCTTTTCTTTTGCTGTGATGTGGCTGCTAAATTCTAGACATGGTTAGCTACCCCATTTCAATCTAACATGGTTTGAACCTCTAGTGTTATCAGTTTGATGCAAGTATAATGCATTCATCAATTGAAAGATCTTATAGGAAGCAACGAGCATAAACATCGTGTGCATGATTTGGAAAATGTGCAACAATGCTCAACATACCCAATACACTTGAACGTTGCTCTAGCTACTGTGAAGACTATCTGTGGAGATTATGTTTAGATAAAATTAGCGAAACAGACTTCATGATAGCAAACATTTACGCCGAAGGAAACAAGTGTGTAGACCAATTTGCCAACGTTAGCATTACTCTTATGTTTTTTTTCCATTGTTTAGCTCCTTCTTCTCGTGTAGATATATATCTTAAAGTGTATATCCACTTTACTCAATTTAGATTCTACTAATATGAATTTTTTTTTGTATATTTTGTATTTACATGAGCTTGCTTATTCCTCTCATTATTTTGTTTTCTCTTAACTATATATTATATTACCATATTTTATTATGCTCAAAAATAAAAATTATAAAAAAAAACTGAGAACGAAACATGTAATGATACTCTTAACAAAATTATAAAAAAGTAATTGAGTTAAACATATTATACTACTAAGAAATACTTCTCTATTATTATATTAAAAAGAAATTTATCAAAATACTTATTATACTGAAGATATTTTTTACCTAAATAGTAAATTATGAATAACAGAAAAAGTACGATATAATTTCATTTTCAACAACCTGAGGGTACGGAAGAAAAAATGCAATAAATGGTGGAATGATTGCATAAAACATACTATGTGTTAACTAAATAAATATTTATAATCCTTATATATATATATATAACAAATTATTTCACAATTCCACATCAATCTTAGACCCACCAATCAGAGCAACCCTCACGGTTGAACTCTTGCTGTCTTGTTAACGTCAGTAGACTATTCTACAACCACGACACCATTTTTTAACTTCATTTTCCAACAGCATTTTCCGCCAAAATTCAAAGATTTACAAATAAATTATAATTGCTCCAAGTTGTGAAAATTCAATGATAGTTCATAGCAACTTCGAAAGATCCCAACCAAGTATTTATCTTAATTAATTTCCAACTCCATTTCTTTTCTCAATACATAATATTCTCTCCCATGTCAAAATTACAGAACAAGTAATATATATATATATAAAGTATCTCTCAATGACAAAATAAAATATTCGTAATTTTCAACTCCTGTTTGAAGTTAAAGAAATACAAGTACACCAACCAACCAAAGACAACCTCCAGCGCATCCTGAAGCTTTAATTAATGGCTGGACAAAATTTATTGGGACTGTACTATTCATAACTATATCAACCCACTAAAGCCAAAAAGTCTTCAAATTTAGTTTTAAATTTAATTTTATAAATATAAAGAAAAATAATTGATAAAACACTGGATTTGAACTAAACTCTCAAATTACATCATTAGTGGAATAATTTAGATATAAATTAAGAAATTATAAATATCTTTAAAAAATTATCCTTCTAAAAAACTAATGTTGTATGCGAGTACATAATATTTAAGATTTTTATCCATTACAATTCTAAATATAAAATAAAAAGTATCCCTTATTTATATGTTTAATTTAATGATATTTTAGAAATAAAATTCATGCCCCTACCTAAACACAACACAACTTAGTTAATAAAAACGATGATTGTAACGAACCATTAACCTTTGTTTCTTATTAATACTATTTTACGTTTTAGCTTATATTAGTGATAGATAATAGTTAGTGACGTGAACTCCATATCATACAAACAATAATGTTAATGAAATAGAGTGAAGGAAACCAGTGTTTTCTTAAGATTAATTTCTGAAGAAAAATTAAAGACTATAAAATATTGTGCGGAGATCTAATTTCTACAACATTTTTTTTGGAGTTCTTAAAGAAAACAGTGACACAAAATGAAGACACAGTTGTGAGTGGAAAGCCAGATAAGAAAAGCTTGGTCCA